>OY986436.1:58481435-59716504 GCA_963920525.1 Dichetophora obliterata | reverse complement strand
TAATAATTATAATATTATTATTATTATTATTATTATTATTATTATTATTATTATTATTATTATTATTATTATTATTATTATTATTATTATTATTATTATTATTATTATTATTATTATTATTATTATTATTATTATTATTATTATTATTATTATTATTATTATTATTATTATTATTATTATTATTATTATTATTATTATTATTATTATTATTATTATTATTATTATTATTATTATTATTATTATTATTATTATTATTATTATTATTATTATTATTATTATTATTATTATTATTATTATTATTATTATTATTATTATTATTATTATTATTATTATTATTATTATTATTATTATTATTATTATTATTATTATTATTATTATTATTATTATTATTATTATTATTATTATTATTATTATTATTATTATTATTATTATTATTATTATTATTATTATTATTATTATTATTATTATTATTATTATTATTATTATTATTATTATTATTATTATTATTATTATTATTATTATTATTATTATTATTATTATTATTATTATTATTATTATTATTATTATTATTATTATTATTATTATTATTATTATTATTATTATTATTATTATTATTATTATTATTATTATTATTATTATTATTATTATTATTATTATTATTATTATTATTATTATTATTATTATTATTATTATTATTATTATTATTATTATTATTATTATTATTATTATTATTATTATTATTATTATTATTATTATTATTATTATTATTATTATTATTATTATTATTATTATTATTATTATTATTATTATTATTATTATTATTATTATTATTATTATTATTATTATTATTATTATTATTATTATTATTATTATTATTATTATTATTATTATTATTATTATTATTATTATTATTATTATTATTATTATTATTATTATTATTATTATTATTATTATTATTATTATTATTATTATTATTATTATTATTATTATTATTATTATTATTATTATTATTATTATTATTATTATTATTATTATTATTATTATTATTATTATTATTATTATTATTATTATTATTATTATTATTATTATTATTATTATTATTATTATTATTATTATTATTATTATTATTATTATTATTATTATTATTATTATTATTATTATTATTATTATTATTATTATTATTATTATTATTATTATTATTATTATTATTATTATTATTATTATTATTATTATTATTATTATTATTATTATTATTATTATTATTATTATTATTATTATTATTATTATTATTATTATTATTATTATTATTATTATTATTATTATTATTATTATTATTATTATTATTATTATTATTATTATTATTATTATTATTATTATTATTATTATTATTATTATTATTATTATTATTATTATTATTATTATTATTATTATTATTATTATTATTATTATTATTATTATTATTATTATTATTATTATTATTATTATTATTATTATTATTATTATTATTATTATTATTATTATTATTATTATTATTATTATTATTATTATTATATTATTATTATTATTATTATTATTATTATTATTATTATTATTATTATTATTATTATTATTATTATTATTATTATTATTATTATTATTATTATTATTATTATTATTATTATTATTATTATTATTATTATTATTATTATTATTATTATTATTATTATTATTATTATTATTATTATTATTATTATTATTATTATTATTATTATTATTATTATTATTATTATTATTATTATTATTATTATTATTATTATTATTATTATTATTATTATTATTATTATTATTATTATTATTATTATTATTATTATTATTATTATTATTATTATTATTATTATTATTATTATTATTATTATTATTATTGTTATTATTATTATTATTATTATTATTATTATTATTATTATTATTATTATTATTATTATTATTATTATTATTATTATTATTATTATTATTATTATTATTATTATTATTATTATTATTATTATTATTATTATTATTATTATTATTATTATTATTATTATTATTATTATTATTATTATTATTATTATTATTATTATTATTATTATTATTATTATTATTATTATTATTATTATTATTATTATTATTATTATTATTATTATTATTATTATTATTATTATTATTATTATTATTATTATTATTATTATTATTATTATTATTATTATTATTATTATTATTATTATTATTATTATTATTATTATTATTATTATTATTATTATTATTATTATTATTATTATTATTATTATTATTATTATTATTATTATTATTATTATTATTATTATTATTATTATTATTATTATTATTATTATTATTATTATTATTATTATTATTATTATTATTATTATTATTATTATTATTATTATTATTATTATTATTATTATTATTATTATTATTATTATTATTATTATTATTATTATTATTATTATTATTATTATTATTATTATTATTATTATTATTATTATTATTATTATTATTATTATTATTATTATTATTATTATTATTATTATTATTATTATTATTATTATTATTATTATTATTATTATTATTATTATTATTATTATTATTATTATTTTTATTATTATTATTATTATTATTATTATTATTATTATTATTATCATTATTATTATTATTATTATTATTATTATTATTATTATTATTATTATTATTATTATTATTATTATTATTATTATTATTATTATTATTATTATTATTATTATTATTATTATTATTATTATTATTATTATTATTATTATTATTATTATTATTATTATTATTATTATTATTATTATTATTATTATTATTATTATTATTATTATTATTATTATTATTATTATTATTATTATTATTATTATTATTATTATTATTATTATTATTATTATTATTATTATTATTATTATTATTATTATTATTATTATTATTATTATTATTATTATTATTATTATTATTATTATTATTATTATTATTATTATTATTATTATTATTATTATTATTATTATTATTATTATTATTATTATTATTATTATTATTATTATTATTATTATTATTATTATTATTATTATTATTATTATTATTATTATTATTATTATTATTATTATTATTATTATTATTATTATTATTATTATTATTATTATTATTATTATTATTATTATTATTATTATTATTATTATTATTATTATTATTATTATTATTATTATTATTATTATTATTATTATTATTATTATTATTATTATTATTATTATTATTATTATTATTATTATTATTATTATTATTATTATTATTATTATTATTATTATTATTATTATTATTATTATTATTATTATTATTATTATTATTATTATTATTATTATTATTATTATTATTATTATTATTATTATTATTATTATTATTATTATTATTATTATTATTATTATTATTATTATTATTATTATTATTATTATTATTATTATTATTATTATTATTATTATTATTATTATTATTATTATTATTATTATTATTATTATTATTATTATTATTATTATTATTATTATTATTATTATTATTATTATTATTATTATTATTATTATTATTATTATTATTATTATTATTATTATTATTATTATTATTATTATTATTATTATTATTATTATTATTATTATTATTATTATCATCATTAAAGCCATCAAAATATAAAAAAACATTAAATTGATTTTTTCCGGTTGATTTTGTCTTATGAAATAGGCAAAACAAAAATAGTTTTTGCTTTTCTTCGGCATAAAATCGAAAATCCAACTGACTTTACTGTCAAATATCTCTCTAAATTTATTTTTATCAGGTTGGTTCAAGAATTATATATTCAAGATTCCGCCTTGCGCATGTCCGCTCTCTTTGTGAGCACGTGTATGTGACGTCAGAAGTGCAAGAGAAAAGAGAGTCAAACTGACTGAAAAAACGTGGTTAAAAAATTTAATAGGGGTTATCGATCAAAAAACAACGCTTGCACAGAAAAAATTTTAATATTTTTCATTACTATCTTTGATAAAAATTTTATATCTTATTGGGGTGTTAACTTCCGTGTTGACCCCTTCACAAAAAAAAAAAATGTTATTCGATTTATTTTGAGAGCATTCCCAATGTGCACAAAAACGGATGCGGATCCGAATCCGTTTCGGACTTCATATACGAATCCGTTTCAGACTCGTTTGGCGAATTCGTAACGGGTCCGTCGAAACATAAGAAAGCGTAGTGCGTACTGACGGACTCGTAACGGGTTCGTAACGGATCCGCATCCGTTTTTGTGCACATTGGGGTAGACCTGCGCAGTAGATTGCCAATTCTGCGCACTTAAGGCGTGATCTTCTTTATATTGTTCTTGAGGTTGGTTCATCTTTTTTTCACAGAATCGAGCGATTTGATTTTAAAAAAAACCTTTCAAAATAAATATATATATAAAAATTACTTTTTCTCGTGTCCAATATATTGGGCAAATCCACTGAAAGGGGTAAATTAATACAATGTGCTAGTCATTAATATTATATAAGTGTTTTGTGTTTATTAACAATAAGGGTATTCACAATTGTGTGGTATAGAAGTATTGTTTTTTTTTGCCATAGTTAAAAACCACAATATGAGCACCCTTTAAAATAGAATTTGTGGTTGAAAACCTTCCACTATAGCTTTTTGTTACTATGCAAATAAATTAACTATCCAATTTGATATATTTTATTAATATATGGCATAAAAAAGTTTAATTTGCATTTTGAACTTCTTTTATTTTTGCCATTAGAAAATAACTGAAAATAAATTTTTTAAGATCCGCTTCGAACTCAGAACGGACTTCAGAAACGAATCCGTAACGGACTTCAGATACGAATCCGTTTCAGTTGTTTATGGAACTTTAAAAACCACACTCGTTAAAAATATCATTGGGGACTTAAAATTACCACACTTTTGGTTTTTGGAGAGTTCATGTAAAACAAGAACAAATATAAAAACCGCTCGGTAAAGTGTGGTACAATACCACGGGGTTTTATAACTACACTAAAAACAACGGAATTGTGAATATCCTTAATGTGTTTTGTTTTGTTTTTGTTACTTTATACTTGAATTAATTTACATTTTTTTAGTTTCAAGTAAGAAATAACAATAAGGATAAAGATAATAAGGATAATTAAGGATAAATTAGTACTGTAAGATACAAAAAGATCTTAATAAGTTCAACGGTGAAACATAAATAATCAACTTATAAATTTTTTGAATTATTTACTTCTTAAAATTTTCAATCCCGAACTAATGCCGGGATCCCGGGATTGAAATTTTCAATCCCGATAATCCCGGGATCGAGAAAAGCCTCCGGGATCGGACTCCCTAGTACTGAGGTATTTAAACCCAGAAGGTTTAAAATTTAAACTTTGAATTTATTTTAAAAATTTTAAAAAACAGTAGGGTTAAGAAATTAAACTCAAAAAGTTTATTAATGTTTATACTGGGGCATTTAAACGCAGAAGGTTTAAAATTTAAACTTCAAGTTTATTTTTAAAAATCTCGAAAAACTGTAGGGTTTAAAAAGTAAAACCAAAAAGCGACACAGCTATTGCATGCTGAGCTGTGTGGCATTGTAATTATGTTGTTCTTATTTATTGTTCTTATTTTATTCTTTAGATTCAAAACTTTCTGAGCTCATTTCTTTTTAATTCGTACATGTTCGGACAAGCTAAACAGTTGGTCAAAAGTCGACAGCAGGCGACATAAGTTTTAATTGATTTGCTGGTCATTCGATTGTAGTTCTTTCTGCCACTCGGTTGTTTGGATTTAAAAATATTATAAAAAATCTTAAAAATAATAGCTTCGTTGTGAACCGTGATTTTAAAGAAAATATTTATAAAGGATCTGTGTGGCAGATTTGTGAAAGTGTTTTACGTTCGTGAGAAAGTTTATAAATATGTTGAACTTAAGGAATTTGTGGCTGAAGATTCATTTCAATTCGAAGATTTGTTACAATCCCAAAATTCTCTACTAAATTGCATCATAAAAGTACTTCGCGAAACTGTGTTTTGGAACTGTGTTTGATGCCAAATTGCAAGCAAATATAAAAAAAGTGTTTTAACTCAGTTTACTTACTGTGCTTGTTTTTATTTAAAATACCATTCAGCGGAAGCAATAATTCATCAAATAAAGGGTGTTTTTTATAGAGTGATACAAGTTTAAATCATAATAAAGCATAGTAATATATTTTTAATATCAATAATATGGGCTTTATTGAATAGAAACTTTTATGACATTAATGTTTAAATGTGACTTCGGCCATGTGGCTGCCACGGCTGGCGCGTACAAGGCTCAATCTGGAACATTAATTTTCACAAACTTTTCGCAGCATTTGCGGCCGTATCTCGCCGATAACTCTTCGAATGTTGATTTCCAGGTGTTCAATTGTTTGTGGTTTATCGACGTAGACAAGTGACTTTACATAACCCCAAAGAAAATAATCCAATAGGGTTAAATCACACGATCTTGGGGGCCAATTAATTGAGCCATTTCGTGAAATTATTTTTTCGTCAAAAGTAATGAGTAAATCAATTGAGTAAATCAATTGTAGCGCCCACTGAGTGGCATGTGGCTCCATCCTGTTGGAACCACATATCAGCAAGATTAATACCAGCTAATTGAGGTACGAAAGAAGTTCGAATCATGTTCCTATACCGTTCACCATTGACAGTAACATTCTGACCATCATCGTTTTTGAAGACATATGGACCAATAACTCCGCCAGCCCATGAAGCGCACCAAACAGTAATTTGCTGTGGATGTAATGGTGTTTCGACAAAAGCTTGTGGATTCTCCTCACTCCAAACATGACAATTCTGTTTATTTACGTACCCATTCAACCAAAAATGGGCTTCATCGGAAAATAAAATTTTCCATGGAAATTCAAAATCAATATCAATTTGTGCTTCAGCCCATTCGCCAAATTGGCGGCGCATACGATGATCGTTTGGCTTTCATTCCTGCACAAATGAATCTTGAAAGGTTTTAAGCCAAGATATTTTCGTAAAATCTTCCATAAAGTGCAAGGACACAACCCCAGTGGCTGAGAACGGCGACGAATTGATTGATTAGGATCATCTTCAATGCTTTCCTGTACAGCGGCTACAGATTCTTCAGTGCGCACTGTTCAGCGTCTCACGGGATGCACATTATCAGTAACAGTAAATGTGGTCCGAAAACAATCTATTGTTCTTCGAATTAGCAGCTCTGAAGGACGATTATGTATGCCATAAAATGGACGAAGTATACGATAAGTTTGACGAACAGAACCATTATTTTGATTAAAAATTTCCACAACTTGCACGCGTTGCTCTGGTGTAAGTCGATCCATAATGAAAAGTCAAAGCAAATTAAACAAAAAACAACTATCAGCTGTTAAATGGGTGGTCAAATAAAGCAGTGATGCCAACTCAAAGTTGTATCACTCTATAAAAAACACCCTTTAGAAGTAATTAATCTAGACAAAGGAACTAAAGGGTCCGCCAAATAACTTTTTTTTTTTGAAAATTCTATAAAAAAAACTACTAAATATTTTCTCAAATTTCTTTTTTTATTTGAAAGTAAAATCCTTCCGGTTAATAATGAAAAATAATTTCATTCAAATGGCTGCCTCGGCTGGCCATGCAGTAGCCTACACGATCGGTCCAATTTTTAAGCACATTATCGCTTGTGTGCAGCTGTATTTCACCAATGGCTTCACGAATATTGTCCTTTAAAGCGTCAATTGTCTCTGCGTCCTCGGCGTAACACTTATCTTTGAGGGCACCCCACAAATAATAGTCCAACGGTGTCAAATCGCAGCTCCGAGGTGGCCAAACGACATCAGCTCTGCGGCTGATAATGCGAAGTTCAAAAACAGGGCGCAAAACATCGAGTGTAGCTTCGGCTGTGTGGCACGTAGCGCCGTCCTGTTGAAACCAAATGTTACCAATATCCTCCTCTTCAATTTTTGTGAACAAAGATCGTTCAACATGGCCCGATAACGATCGCCATTGACTGTAACGGCCACTCCTTGCTCATTTTCGAAGAAAAATGGCCCAATTATGCCTCTGGACCAAAATCCGCACCAAACAGTGACTCGTTTTGGGTGCAGCGGCTTTTCAATGTATGCGTGCGGGTTTTCTGTGCCCCAAATGCGACAATTTTGCTTGTTTACATACCCGCCAAGATCAAAATGAGCTTCATCTGAAAAGATGATTTTTTTGGCAAAATCGGCATCTTCTGTAAGTCGAGGGCAGGCCCACTTAGCGAAGCGAAAACGCATTGGATGGTCAGTTGGCTTCAACTCCTGAACCAATTGGACTTTTTATGGCGTTATACCAAGGTCTTTATGCAAAATTCGTCTCAATGATGTCTCCGAAATGTTCAATTGTTGAGAACGACGGTGAATTGATGTTGATGGCGCTTCACGCACACTTTCTGCCACAGCAGCAATATTCTCGGGTGTACGCACTGCTTTTGGCTTTTCACGCTTTAGTTTATCGATGAGGATACTAGTTTCTTTCACTTTTTTATAAGATAACGAACATACGGAGCTGACGGTGCTTCTCTTCTTCCAAAATCCGTACGCAATTTTCGCACACATTCTGCAACATTACCATGATTTTCAAAGTAATGTCGCAATATTTCCCAGCGTTGTTCAAGCGTATACACAACCATATTCGTTTAGCGGAAGGATAAAACTAATTATCTGTCAAATCAGACATGAGCTAAGTGTTACCATTCACGAAATAAGCACTAGTTGAAAAAAAAACGTTAGATGGCGGACCCTGTATTTCCACACAAGTAAGTGCATAACCGAAGACTTGAATATTCCAACACTGAGTGATTGTATAAACGAGCAAACTTAAGTCAGCCATGGTTTGAACTAGAGATGTGCGCGTGCCGTGCTTTTTCCGTCCCACGACGTGACACGGCGTGCACGCGCCTCAAGCAAAATAGCTTCGTTCGTGTCCGTGCTTAAGAAAAGCAAAGTCGTGCATGCTTTTCCGTGTTCGTGCAGCAAAATTTTACTACTTTCACTTTAGCAACAATGTTTTTATTTCATCAAAGTACATATGTTATTTGAATAAAACAAATAAAAATAATAAAAACACATTTTAATGTTTTAATACTTCGAATATTTTTAAGTTGGAACATAAATTTAAAAAATACCCATTTGTAACTTTTTCAATGCTACTTTGAAAATTTTTAAACCATGCTTTTTCGTGCGATTTTTTTTATTCGTTTTTGCGCTTTTTCTTGTGTGTTCGTGCGTTTTCGTGCAAGTACGAAAAATAAATTTCGCGTTCGTGCGTTCCCGTGACTCAAAAATGCTGCACGCACACATCTCTAGTTTGAACCGAGGCAAACATAACTCTCTTCTTGGTAAAAGGGACCACCTCTCCCTACTTTTATTTTTTTTCCATCCATGTATAATTTTATTTTTCAAAAATAGTCCCACCCCAATATATAATCTGCGTTTATTATAATTATTTTCTAATATTATTTTATAATATTTTCTGGCCTTGCTAAAACTTTGGCCTCCAGCGCCAACTAGAAGGAATAAGCAAAAAACCAGTGTTTCCGAGCAACAGGGTACCTCAAGCTTACGGTTCTTTGAAGACAAAACTTCAGCGAGCGTGATTGAAAATTCTTTGAAGCAGCCCGAGCCTACTATTATTGCTATAGGAGTTTCAAAGTTATCAATAAGACAGTATTTTATTTCTGTACACAGTAAGTTAATACCGATACCGGGTCATTACAATTTTTACCAAGTTTTCGATATCTATTTTAAAATCTTCCAAATTTTTAACATTAGATATACGGGATATTTAAGCCTTTTCCTAAACTTTTATAAAGCATTTTTTTATAAATTTCAAAACTCTATCAAATTTATATAATTGGCCAAATTTTACTTATTTATAAACATTCATAACATTCATTCAAACAAAAAATAAACATTTCAAAATGGATGCTTTATTTTTTGTTTTATATGTAAGCGGAAATTTAAACACTTAAATTTCATTATAAAGCATTTAAAATATGTTCATAGCCTACAAAGTTCTAAAAAATTAAAGTTTCATTGTATCGCATGAAATGTACTCAAACATTTTTAACATATTCAGGACTTAAGAAACATATTCCATATATTACAACATATATTACACTTAATTTACTTTTCAAAAAAAACTTCTTACGATTCCGTAAAAGTATTTAATTCTGAATTTATTGTAGCAAAAACAATAATAGAATAAGACGCTATGTATTTATGTATTTAATTTATTATTTAAACTTATAGCTTATATTTTATGACACAATAAAAATTAATAATACATATAAAATTTTTCTAATTGTGTCAATTCATCGGAAAACTTTTGGTTTAAGAACGTAACTCTTAGGGCCAGATTTTCAGTACGATTTTAAAGTCAAGTCAAATTAAACTGAGATTAACTCACCAAAACTGAACGTTTAAACTCGGTTTAGGCTAAAAAGAAACACATTACATGATAATTTAAATCAATTTAACTTCAACGAATGCTAAAATATCTAGTTCAACCGAGTTTAAACGTCCAATTTTGGTGAATTAATCTCAGTTTAATTTGACTAGAGTTTAAACTCGCACTGAAAAATTGCCCTTAGAGTTAAAAATGAAAGTTCAAAACAATCAAACTTGAGGGTTTAAAAATCAAACCTACAGGGTTTCAAATGTAAACTCTGTGGTTTTTTAATACACTTACAGGTTTAAAAAAGAAACCGATGGGTTTGAATTCAAAACCTCTTGAGTTTTAATAAGAAACGCAATTGTTTAAAAATCAAACTTTAGGGTTTACAAATCAAATCACAGAGTTTCAAATTTTAACTCAGTGGTTTTTTAAATAAGCTTTTGGGTTTAAAAAAAAGCCAATGGGTTTGAACTCAAAATTTCTTGAGTTTTAATACAAAACCCAATTGTGTAAAAATCAAACTTGAGGGTTTTTACTTAATCAAAATCCTAAACATCTTGAGTTTTAAAAATGAACCCAAATGTTTAAAAATCAAACTGTCGAACTGTTAAAAATGTACATAAACCTTCCTATGTACTATTTTAATCTGTAAGGTTTAAATTCAAAACCTATTTGAGTTTGGATAAATATAGAAACTTTCAAGGTTTTAAATTTAAACCGAAATTTTCGACCGTGTAGAATCAAAGTTTTTTTAAAAAAATATCGTTTATTTTACACTTAATAACTGAAAAAACAAGCTTTTTTAAGAACTTAATTTTCAATAGCGAGTCATTCTGTCAATTTTTCATATCTTTTTTCGAGTGCACTAGAGTGGACCATAAAAGAAAAATTTTTTTTTAAGTGAAAACTTCTTTGGGCGCGTTGAACGATTTTGGTAGAGGGTTAATCTTTGGTTTGCGTCATCGTCATTTTGCGAGTAACTCTCGTCATCAATACAAACAGCGAGTAGGTTTTTAAATGACGCTCTTGGATCTTGACCACCAGGCGCTCAGCAAATGTAGCAAGAAACCAACAATAAGTTCCTCTGCTGACGCATCGTTTTTTTCCCTCCCTTTGCTCCGCTGCGAAACATTGAATGATACTGATTTTTCAATGTATATGTAGAGGTGCTGTAGGTTAAAATAAAAAAAATTTTAAATTTTTGATATTTGGTTGTTGTTTGACTGGCTGTGAAGTCCCTTTTGATGCTACTAGACAAGGAAGTATTAGGGCTGAATGTGTTCTCTTTCTTGGTGACCATAACTGTCAAACTCAGCCATTTTGGTGTTTTGGCCAATTTTTGCTTTCATATTGCATTCTCATTGGTTGCAGATTTTGTATGAAATGTCAACTTCGTTTTGACAGTTTCGGACACCGGCTCTCCGCCCTAACACTACCTTGTCTAATTTTGCCATTCCACCACTTGAGATTTTGCTAACATGCAAACAGAAAACATAGCAAGCAAAATGCGGTTTATTTTCTGACGCCGGTTCGTTTATCCCCTCTAACGTTGCATTGTTTTTTGTAATTGTTGCTATACAGTTAGCTGGAATTTTGTTTGACTTTTTTGTAGCTACAGTTGGCATATAACAACTGATTTATTTTAGATACGAGTTTAAATCAATATTTGAAATTTTGTATAAATGCCTGAAGTTATTTCTTTTAACTAAATGTACTACCATATCAAAAATATATACACATACATAATTAATATCATTTATTTAAAGTATTTCATTATTGAATTAATTTAAAAATTTAAATCTTATTTATATCTTTTTATATAATAACACATATACATGCACGCTATATATATAGATTGTGTTGTGTATTTAAATAAGAATATATAAGAAATAGATATATTACATAAATTATATATAATTTAATATAATAAATGTACGCAGAGAGTTTAACCGCCTTGTGGTGTGAATTGAAAACGCAAACCAACGACAAGCAAGACATGAGAAGCAATAGAATTTCGTATAGCAAAAGTGTTGCTTCTCGTGTCTTACTTGTCGTTTGTTTGCGTTTTCGATTTACAACATTAGGCGGTAAGAAATAAAACGCTTGTAACAAGCAGACTGTAGTTATTCAATTACAACTGTAAATATAAATTTATTTTGTAGGTTTTTTGTGTAAGTGTTTTTATGTACATTTATATATAAAGTCTTATAAAAATACTTCGATTGTCATATGCCGACTGTAGCTACAAAAAAACATCTACAAAAAATTTCCAGCTAAAGGGAAATCTACAAACAAGGACGCACAGAGAAGAACAAGATCATAGCGGAACTTTTAGAACTTTTTGATTTTCATCCTACATGTAGGACGGCTGCAGTATGAGCTTTCGCACATCCTACATATCTGTCCGACTTGTCAAATCCATTCTACATGTAGGATAGTCCGAAATCCTCTATAAGCATGAAAATTCTAATATAGCAGTAAGGCGGTCCGTGGCAGGACAACGCCTTCCAGGGAATACTAATATTTTATATATAGGTTTTCGCTTCGGTCGGCAGTCCCCTCACTGCTATACTTTTTTTATTGGAGAGTTTTGTTCGAATATTATTACAAATATAACCCGCTGATGAGAAGCACCGTTCTGATTCTATGCTAGTTAGAGAAATAGTTGTACAATAGTCGTAAGCAATTTGTAAGTTTCGATCACCTTCACCATAAAACAAAATTATTTCCTAAGTCAGAATATCTGACAATTTTTAAATACAAAGCTGACTTCCCGATGTTGCAAATTATTCTAAAACTTTGCAAAGTCTTTGCTCCAGTCATTCACACTCATCGTCGTAACAATCTTTTTCAGCCTCAATAAAAGTTGTTTCTAATTCTATATTCATATCAACTCAAAATTAAATGTTTGCCTTAACATGAATATTTGTAATAGAAAGACAATCCCGGGATTTAAAATGGCCCGAAATCCGGGATCCCGGGATTGACTTCCCTACTACCTATCTACAAGGTTTCCCAAAAATAGGAAACACAAAGGTCAGATTTTGCTCAAAATTTGTCGAATTAATATGGAATTATCGCTATGCTATTGTAGAAAATAACTAAACAAGAAACAAGTTTTTTAATAAGTTTTGCTATAATTTGTTAGTGTATAGCAGAGAACTGCACAAGCCCACTTGAAGCTTTTTCAAGTACTTAAATTCAGGCACGTATCCAATCTTGAAAAAGCAAGCTTTAGCCAGCTTGCAAAAATACCAAACAGATACAAGCCATACAAGCTTGCTCGTTGGCTTGGCTTGTTTCGGCTTACTTTGTCGGGCGGAAAGTTGAAAAGCTTAAAACGATCGGCAAAAGCTTGTAAGCTCGCAAGTATCCAAATTATTGAATTAAAGCAAGTATCCAAAAAATTCAATGAGCTTCTTTAGAGAGCTTAAGCGTAATAGGACTTTAAAGGATTCTGTGGACTCCGTGGTGTGAAGTTTTAGGGTAAATGATTTCGATGCTGTCAAACTTTAAAATTAAAGATGGCGGATAGAGTTGCCACCTAGATTTTCTTTTTATTTTTGTGAATTCTTGTAATTTTGAAATTCTGACAACGGATTTGATTTCAAATATATTGTCACAGTTTTATAATTTAAGATGAAGGTTAGGGTTGCCACCTAAATTTTTACCACAGTATTGCCACCTAATAATATGTGTTTTTAAAAGTTTTAAACATCATTTATCAGTGTTAAGGGGTCGCTGGTTTTGAATCTAAAGTCAGAATTTTAAAATTCAAGATGGTGGATAGGGTTACCACCTTAATTTTTTTTAGTTTTATAAATTCGGGGCTGGCAAGAAAACGGAACACCAAAAATGGGTCGTTGAATCCGAATCCGTCGTCAGAATTTGAAAATTATAAAATTTTGAAATAATAGGGTTGCCACCTAATAATATGTCTTTTTAAGAGTTTTAAACGTCATTTATTAGTGTTAAGGGGTCGCTGATTTCGAATCTGAAGTCAGAATTTTAAAATTCAAAATTGAGGATTCATAAAACTACAAAAAATAAAGGTGGCAACCCTATCCACCATCTTGAATTTTAAAATTCTGACTTTAGATTCGAAATCAGCGACCCCTTAATACTAATAAATGACGTTTAAAACTTTTGAAAAGATATATTATTAGGTGGCAACCCTATTATTTCAACATTTTATAATTTTGAAATTCTGACGACGGATTCGGATTCAGCGACCCATTTTTTGTGTACCATTTTTTTTTGCCAGCCCCGAATTCATAAAACTACAAAAAATAAAGGTGGCAGCCCTATCCACCATCTTGAATTTTAAAATTCTGACTTTAGATTCGAAATCAGCGACCCCTTAACACTGACAAATGATGTTTAAAACTCATAAAAATACATATTGTTGGGTGGCAATACTGTGGTAAAAATTTATGTGGCAACCCTAACCTCCATCTTAAATTTTAAGACTGTGACATTATATTCGAAATCAAATCCGTTGTCAGAATTTCAAAATTACAAGAATTCGCAAAAATAAAAAGAAAATCTAGGTGGCAACTCTATCCGCCATCTTAAATTTTAAAGTTTGACAGCATCTTCGAAATCATTTACCCTAAAACTTCACACCACGGAGTCCACAGAATCCTTAAAAGTCCTATTACGCTTAAGCTCTCTCTAAAGAAGCTCATTGAATTTTTTGGATACTTGCTTTAATTCAATAATTTGGATACTTGCGAGCTTACAAGCTTTTGCCGAAGGCATCAAGCTTTCCATTACTTAAAACTTTGTGCCGTTCGCTTGTAAGCTAGAATAGGTGCGTGGGCTTATTTATATTCAATCACAAGCTATGCTTGATTCAAAATTATCAAGCTCAAGCTAGCTTGAACTTGTATTTTAAGCAAGCGCTTGAAATAGACTTCTAGCAGGCTTGTGCAGTTCTCTGGTGTATAGACCCCTTTAACATGAGGATCCCCTGTAAATTTTATAATCTTCGAAAAATTAATTAAGCTATACATTATTTTTTATCACTGATATAGATATTTCTTGTGTTCTGAACAAATATGATTTTGTTATTTTTTTTTTTTTTTTTTATTAACGAAGTCTTTTAATGTACTTAGATCGTGCTTAGATAGATGAACAAATATGATTTTGTTATTTTTTTTTTTTTTTTGTTATTAACGAAGTCTTTTAATGTGCTTAGATCGATCAGGATAATATAACGACTAACGAACAAATCAACAACATCCTTTCTCATACCACAAAGGATGCCGGCGTAGCTACCTTTGTCAAATATCACTACAATCTTTTGAAAATACTAAGTGAACGTTTTAATTTTACCGTTAACTTTCGTAATTCACTGGGTTGGGCTGGTCGCTTGGGTAACACAACATATCGTCTGGGTCTCCTCGGTGTTGTGATGCGCAATGAAGCTGATGTTGCTGCTTCGGGTGCGTTTACGCGTATAAATCGCTTCGCTGAGTTCGACACAATTCATCAGAGTTGGAAATTCGAGACCGGCTTCTTGTATCGTTTTACACCTGATTTGGATGCACATGGTAAAAGTGGAAACTTCCTTGCACCATTTGATGATGATGTCTGGTGCTATGCGATCGCAATATTGTTGATGGCTAATTTTATATGGCGTCTTGTTGAATGGCTAAAGATTCGATGGCGCTTGAAAGCTGAACTAAAATATCAACAGCAGCAGCAAATTGTTAGTGAAAGTGCTGGTGTTGCTACTGAGGCTAATGCTTGTGATGCTGATGAAGAGACCACTTTAACAGCAGTTTCGCTTAAAACTTTTGCTGCCGTTTGTCAACAGGGTATGGATCCGCTACCAACAGGCTTGCCATCTCGCACGATCGTCTTCACCATGTTTGTGTTTTCTCTAGTCATGTACAATTTTTACACATCATCTGTGGTTGGCGGCTTGCTGAGCAGCAGTGCACAGGGTCCCGCAACGGTTGCTGATGTCATTGCCAGTCCTTTGAAGTTGTCATTCGAAGATATTGGATATAACAAAATTATGTTTAAGGTGAGTGAGTGTCAAATAAAATTAACAATTCTTTTACTTCTTTTTTTTTGTCCAAATTTCATATCTAGGAGGCCAAAACACCATTAATTAAAGCCCTGCACAAAGATAAGCTACTACCCAAGCGAAACCCAAATGATTTGCCCGTTTACGTGCATGTCGATGATGCCATTCCATACCTCAAACGGGGCGGATATGCATTCCATTGTGAGGTACTCGATGCTTATCCAGGTATTGCAAAAATGTTTGATGTCAATGAAATATGCGATTTACGCATGGTATCTGGATTGTTGGAAACTGAAGTTTTCAACTGGATTGCTCCAAAGAGAAGTCAGTATACGGAAATTTTTCGTATAATGTATGTTTACAGTTGAAATTTTTAGTTTTTGTCTGAGATTAAAAATGGTCTCATAATAATTGCAGCATGTGCCAAGCCAGGGAAGTTGGGCTCGTCAAACGTACCTTAGAAGTTTGGAGAGCGAAGAAACCCGAATGTATGGCGTTGTACAGAGTATTTCCTATAAGTCTATCGGGTGTGTTGAGTGCATTCTTTATATTGTTAGGTAATTGTGGCATCATAATTTATCACTCGTAAGTTGCAAGACTGCTACAATTTTACATCAGATATTGTAATTAAACAAATTTTATGTGTTATTGAGAGCAACACATTCTGTCAAAAAAGTACTGGGAATTAATAATTTCACGATAGGCAAAAAGTATACTTTTGCCGCACTTACATCAAGTAATTGTTATAGAATAGAGATTGCCCTTGAGCATGTTATTCTTCTATTTCGAGCTTCAAAAATTTGTAAAATAACGCTTTCATGCAACTTCAAGTTACTTCGAACCCCTTCTTCGAAACTAATTACCTTGCCACAACTGATGGAACCCCCAACCACCAAAATTTCTAAAAATTATTTTTAGATTAAAGTCCGTTCATCGTTTCAGAACTACCTTTCCAACGGTAGTTCAAACTTAAAACTTGGTTAAGAAATTTGTTTGCTAATCAAAAAAATATTTGATTTTAGATGTTAATATGACCATATCTCAATAATACATTGAGTCCCCACCCTAAATTTTATATTGTTGAGATAAGGTAGTTTTACCAGCTTTAAGAAAATAGTTATTTTTCATTTTTATATGGTGTTTTTCAAATCCCTTCATCGAAATCAATCACCTAAACGCAAGCAGGCGTGAATATATGGGGGTAGGGGTGTAATTATCCCCCGGAGATCTATTTATAATAATTTATCAAATGGCAATAATTGTATATACAGCTTAGTACAATTTTTGTATAAATTTTTAATGTGTTTCTTAACTCTAAATTCGATTTTTCCTTTCGCCTCTGCACAGGCGCGTACGCAGGGGCTTCTGGGGGTTGGACACCCTCCCCCGAAATGAAAGAATTTAAACGAGCTTCGAGAGAAACACTCAGCACAACATGGCAGCCGTTGTGTGTTTATGGTCACGACAAAGATCTTTAGATGACATTTCACATAGAAAAAAAAAATAAAAAAACTCAATTTAAAACATTTATTGTGAAAAGACTATAATATATAGACTTAAAAATTTTTTAAGTACACTGAGGGAATATGTGTTAAAATTTAATGGTGTTCATATTAAATTAATTATTTTTTGAAATAGAGCATAAAAAATTTTATTTAACTTAAACTCAAACGTTTGTAGAGTTCAATTAAAAACAAAAGTGTTTTTTTAAAGCAATGTTTTTAAACAATACTTTTACAGTTAACATTTACAGTTTAAAAACATTTGTTTAAAAAAAACTTTAAAAAAAAACTTGAGTATTGAAAACAAATATTTTAAAACATAATTTTAACATTCTGTTCTTAAATTAAAAACAATAAAATTAAACCCCAATTTTTTCGATTCCATTTTTTATTTTTTTTTCGAGTTTTCGACGTCATATTCTTAATTACCGACCCTTGGAACCCCTCCAATGCCATATTTTAACTCCATTCGATGAAGTTTGCGTTTTATTGCGGCAATTTATTTTTTGAGGCATTTATTATTTAAATAATTTAAATATTAAAAAAATAAATTAGTTTTAATTTCATTTAATGTTAATTATTTGTAAAACCAATTTAAAAATTAAAAACGTAAAATCGTTGTTTTGCTCAGCTTGGTCTCAATTATCTGGCAATTATTGTCATAGATTCTACTGCACATAATTTTTCAATTCAAACTCAGATAGCGATTTTTTTTTTGTTATTGTAAAGATAATAAGAGAAAATTATACAAAAAATAAATGAGTTTTTAGTCGAAAATTCAATACGCTTATTTTGAATTTTGTTTTGTAGAAACTCAAAAGCGTTAAATTTCGGTTTTAAATTTTTTTTTTAATTTTAAAATATGTTTTTATTCTCAGTGTAAATAATATAAAAAAATATTTCAAAATGAATTTTTTTTGTTTGTTTTAAAAGCATCTTCTTCTCGATAGTTGGCATAAAAAGCAGTCCTTTTGAGCCGGTGTCAGGATTTTTTGGTCCCAATTTATCGGAAACACAAAAATCAAAGTGCATTTTCATAAGGGAAATCCCCGTGGCGGGGGAAAATTGTAACCAAACCTTATAATACTTGTTAAGGTTATCGTAATCTTATTAATATGCACTTTGATTTTTTTTCCGAAAAATCTAACTTCTGAACCCTTAAAGAACACACTTTCATTTTATATCTTTGGAAAGGTAATGGAACGTAAAAAAATGAAAATAATGAAAATAAAAAGAAATTATAGCATCTGTTGCTGGCATGGAATTAAGTTTTGAAATTAATAATGGGTCATGTAACTGCAATATTTTTAAAAGTTAAATATTTTTCCTCAAAATACAATTTCCAGTGATACCCTATTTACGAAAATCGCATTTAAGCTGGCTGAGTTACGTTGCCTCAAAATATATCCTATTTTGGCATTCACATGGCTGTGGATCCGCGAAAAAAATCTCAAAACCTCAAACTCCGAATTTGCTTGTCTTAACAATAAACTAATCTAAGCACAAAATTTGAGCCAAATCGGAGATGGTCAGTGCAACTGATACTACACTTCAATGTGAAATGGGGGACATATTGAAGACAATTCGTTCCTACTTTGACGAAATATGTTGAATGCAAATTTTTTATAACAAATTGTTTAAAAATGGTTTAAAAAAACTGCTTGAAATTATTATTTTAAATTTTGTATGAAAATCATGCATTGATTTTAATGGCATTGTGTTGAATTTAAAAACGTGATGATTTTTTGAGTGTATATATTGATTTTGACAAATATTTTGTACCCCATATTTGTAGGCACTGCTTGAATCAGACAAATCGACTTGTAACTTTTATATATCCATACTGAAGTGGGGCGATTAGTATGGAAGGAAAAAAGTGTTGATGGGCGCTTCGCGTTTCTGATTCTTGGGATTGTACTGAGCAAAAAAGTCCACTAGGCCATACGTCTACGGTGAAAATCGAGCTTCCAGATTTTAACTTGCAGTTTTTTCTCAGACTTTTGTCACGTTTATTTTTATATTTTGGCCTATAACAGCCAAACCATTGAGATTTTCGATCCAATACTAAGACAAAAATCTCAATGGTTTGGCTGTTATAGGCCAAAATATCCAAAAAAAAAAACGTGACAAAAGTCTGAGAAAAAACTGCAAGTCAAAATCTGGAAGCTCGATTTTCACCGTAGACGTATGTTCTAGTGGACTTTTTTGCTCAGTACAATCCCAAGAATCAGAAACGCGAAGCGCCCATTAAGATGTTCAAATCACCCTACCCTAATCCTTACGTTATATATCCATCAACAAGCCGATTCCTGAAGATTGGTGCAACGTTGCCGATTTCAGTCGCTTCAATCGAACCCTCGTTTTCGTCACTTCGAAGACTTAAAACATGCATGAGAAGTAAAACTGGAGAAGAAAGGCTGAATGGGTTAGCTCTTCTGAATGTTCACAGGGATGTGGAAGTGGCCACCGAAGAAATTTTAAATGCACTAGCCCAAAAAAAGAAAATATATATTATTATTACATATTGTATAATAAAAAAAAATTGGAATAAGTCTAAACAAACAAAAAATGAAAAACCCCCGAAATTTTTTTCTGGATGCGCGACTGCCTCTACAAGATTTCTACGAAAAAGCACTTTAGCACTACTTTGTTTTAACTACTGCAATTCTTCAGAAACACTTAAGAATTCCACATATTGTCAGTGTTAAAACCATGCTCTAAAATTTAAAATTTACAACACACACGGAAATATTGAAGTTGTTGTAAGTGAGCTGAAAGAGCTAAAAGTGCTATAGGACTTACAACTCTGCTCTAAATTTATCAATTTGAAAAAGTTTGTATACTAAACAAATTCAAAATGCTGTGGCGATCATGCTAGAAATAGTGCAATTTTTTAACTCATCCTCAAAGCAAAGTTACATAATAGAACACTTTTCCAACAACCAGAAGCTACAAATAATTTGTGAAACCAGATGGGTGGAAAGTCAAAAATCTGTACTAAGATTTAAAATTAACTTAAGTGAAGCTAAAAGTGCATTGGAGAATATTCCACAATGGAAGAATACAAAAGCTTCAATCAAAGCATTACAGTATATTAACTCAACGTCAAACACATATTCTGAAACCTTCGAACAAACACATATGCCTGGCCAGGCCCTATACGTTTAGTGTACTAGGGCCGATTTGTTGGTTAGGCAGCATGTTGCTGGGAATATTCAACGGCCTTCCAAAGAAAGATTCAATGGCCAAACGGGTTGAATGTTGTCCCAAAATATGGCTGTTGTTCATGCGATTTTCAGTATTAGCAAGCACCAATTGTTTACTCAGCCTGTTCAAGAACATTCGTTGCTTCTCTCTTCTGGTTCTTTCTGTATTTTCATTGCATATGATGTAATCGGCTAATCCCATGACGTCTATCATGTTGCAAAAAAATGCTAATGGCCAACGTCTGGTTGAGCGTTTTATGGAGTAATGCGTTACTATTTGGTCCATTGTATCAACACCGGCCTTTGTTGAATTGTAAAATAATATAGCTTCTGGTTTTTTTGCTACGCCTTTACAGGGGATTGTAGTGTACAGGGGATAGAAGACTTACTTCTTTGTTCTTCTTTAGAACGTAGCTGCACAGTTATACAAGGTTATCATAGAAACCGAACACAGATGAAAGCACTGGCCGTTTGCTGTCTTTTTTCACTTCTTTGGGAAGACACCTTTTGTTGGATCTAATGGTGCCAACGTATGCTAGTCCAATCGACGAAAGACGTTTAGCTGCGTCTAATGTTGTAAAGAAGTTATCAGCAATAATAGTTCTGCCGCTGTTGGCGTATCGATTAGCCAAACTAATGAGCACATTTTCGCCTTGGTTTGTTTCTCGTTGTTCTCCCTCTTTACCAGTGTACAGTTTTCCTTGCAACGGATATTTGGTTTTCGCATCGCATGCCCACCATACTTTTATGCCATACTTTGCGGGCTAAGAGGGGGTGTATTGCGTGAACTTTGTGCGCCTACGGTATGGAAATAGCTGCTCATCGATGGTTACACTTTCGTATGGTTCAAAATTACTGGCAAGATTGTTATTCAAGAAGTTCCATATGTCGCGAATGGGAGCAGCTTTGTCGGTTTGTTGACGAAAAGCGCGAGTACGACTATCGTCAAATCGAATACAGCGCATCAAAGTATCAAATCGTGTATATGACATGGCTGCACGGAATATTGGAAGTGCATCAGTTTGCCACATCAATCGTGAGAGCTGCATAGATTATGACTGACACCAAAAGTCAATAGTAACCCAATAAAAGCGTCAAGCTCAACACTTGTCATATCAACCCATACTCGTGGTGTGCAGTTTGAAGGTTCTGCGTTCCATTTGCGTGTAACTTTTTCTCCATATAGATTTGTTTGTGTTACGATGATGAACGTAATATTCGGTGAAAATAAAAGCTAGAACACCTCGAGCGAAGTGATCAGGTTTGTTTTTGGTTCACCTCTGAAACGCATGATGTTGTGCTGGCGAAACTCACTGTAGCGGGTTCAGCTGTACTCCACTTGGTACCATCTTTTCCAAGCAAAAAACCGTCTGCAGCTTGAGTTGCTGCATTCCCACTTTCTTCTTCGGATTCTTCATCGCTGTCGAATATTTCATTTGCTTTAATTTCCAATTCATATTCAATGTCCGAGGCGTCATCTTCGGGCACAAAATCTGTCACATATGAAGACTTTGGTCTTCAAATAAATCTAGTTCTTCGTCTGCTTCTGTGTGAAGTGCGAAATCACGCTGTAACGCTGATGATAGTTGTTGTTGGAAATTATCAGTAAGGCTGCCTGTACGCAAGCGCGTATTGTACACAAATTCTAAATACTCTGCCATTACAAAAGTAATAATTTCACTTTAGTTTCCGCACAAAAAATTTATATTTCGGACTGTCGATGTTGTATGTTCAGCATTCAATAATAAACTAACTGAACTCAAAACCAAAATCACAAACGAAAGAAAGAAATAAGAGAAAAATGAAAACAAAAACTAGCTGGAAGCAAACATCTGCATTGCATTCACATAAAAACAACCCAAAATATAAAAAAAATACCTGTAAACAACAATCTGCATTGTATTTGCAGAAAAATAACCCAAAATATGTTAAACAATAATTTATTTCATACAAATTGTATAGGGGTCTGGCCAGGCAAATGTGTTTGTTCGAGGGGGACTTTTTTTTGCAGTTTTCTTCGCGTTGGAACGATATTTTAGAATTTTTTTTTTTAATAGAAACCCAACAATATTTTAGACGACTACCGGGAAATACAGGTATCTACCTAAACTAGAAGTATGTTTAATTAACGCTCAAAAATTAAATATGCCTGGCCAGAACCATGTGTTTGTCCAAGGGTTAATAGAGAGATTAAACTAAATATTAGTGAAGTTATTGATAACTTTGCCTCAAAAAAGAAGTGCTAATGATGATTTTGTCTTATGATTTTTTTCTTCTAACTACTCTGCCATCATAAAAAAAAAAGTGCGGCATCTACATATTTCAATATTCTGAGATAAACGACTAACAATAATTTATCACAAATTCACTAATTATAGTTTGGATGGTTATAAATATTTTGTTCAATAGGATAGTGAAATCCAGTTTATCTTCAATATTAATGCAATTTTTATCGATTTTATTAAAAACTAGCTGATATACCCGGTGTTATTCGGGGGAAAAAACGTAAAATTTTGATGTTTAGATTTTATTCGTTCAGAGAAGCTAGATAATGTCGTGATTCTGGTGTTTCGCCACGAAGCAATGACTGCAATGGCTCAGGTGGCGGAGTCAATAATGGCAATTTGCCATGAAGGCAGCACACACTTCAATGCGTAGCAATGCTCGCAAACAACGTCCATTGCACCAATGCGAACGAAAGGATGCGAGCTGCAATCAATTGTGCCATCATATAGAAACGATGCTCAATTCAAATCAACACTTGAAGCATTTCTTATTCGAGTCTTCTTGCGCTGCGGAAATTATCTCGTTGTTGATCTGTGCGATAAGCTCGACGATTTCTACTTACCAGCCGAGCCGTTTCACGGGCTGCCTCTCTGCGTTCTTGTGTTTGAGAAGCCCGAAGTCGGGCCATACTTACGCGGCGCTTTTCTCGTGCGATTTCTCGTTCTTCTTCAATAGATTGATTCGCAATGTTTTGAAGACTAATTGCATTACGGCTTTGTTGGGAAAGATTAGATCTTCTGGGTCGCAGCATTGTTAATAATAATACTCGCAAAATAAGATTTATTAAAACACTCGCACAAAACAAAAAAATGGACCGGTAACCTTAAATATGCTTTTTTCCAAACAAACTACAGAGAACATGAAACAGAAAAATGTACACTTTCCCGACTTACAGCTATTTACTGACAGGCAGCGGCACCGAAATATTCCGAGAGGTTCTTGTTTTTATTTTACAGAAAATGATTTTTATTAATATATATGCATATGGCAAACACGATTGATTTGTGTCTAAGAAAAATATAACACCTGTCGTCATTGTCATTTCACTGTTGTCATTTAATTTTATAGCAAATTCTATTAGGAAATTATTTTAGCACATTTCAACTTGAGTAAATGTACTTTCGATAGCTCAGTCGGCTCAACCATCAGTTTTGAAGCCACGAGGTAGTGGGATCGATTCCCACAATAAGCGGAACAAATGATTTTTTTAATTTTTTTTTTTAAATTTTTTTTAATTATTATTTTATTTTAGGGAAAATGCAACAAAACCAACTTTACCAAAAAGTAATGAAGATAAAAATCACTTTCAGTTGCAAAAGATACGATTTTAAAATTAAAAATTAAGAAATTTTTATTCGTTTAGAAGATTTGATTTTAATTATTAAATGCCATAAAAAGTTAGTTTTTGCAGTAAAGTATATTGAATTGAATTTAGCTTGTGTGGGCGAAGCCACGCCAAGAAATGCCTGACCAATAAGTAACTCCATACTGAATTTCACTGTTATATGATATTTATTTCCAAAGCTATTCGGTATCAAACATTTGGCTTGTATGGGCGGAGCCACACCCCCTTGTTCAATGACCGTTTCAGTTTTCTAGTAGAAGGATATCACTTAATAGTAATTCCATACTGAATTTCGTTTTTATACGACATTGAGTTCGAAAGCTATCTATGATATCAAAAATTTAAAGTGTATGGGTGGAGCCACACCCCCTTTTCCAAAGGCCATCCCAGTTTCCCAGTAAAAGGATATCACCAAGTGGCAACTCCATACTAAATTTCATTATTATGCGGCATTAAGTTGCAAAGCTATTCGATATCATAAATTTGAATTGTATGGGCGTTGCCACACCCCTTTGTCTTATAATTGCTCAATTTTGCCAGTCAAAAGACATGACTAAATAGTACGTTCTAACCGAGTTTCATTAATGTGTGACTTATAGCTTGAAAGTTATACTGAAAATTTGGGCTGCTGAAAAAGTGCCACGCCCTACGTCTAACGCCCATAAAATGTTACCAGTATAACGGCAAGTAAAAATTAGGGTCGAATTCCGTTGCTGTGCGATCTATAATTCCAAAGTTATTCGATATAGAAGATTTGATTTGTATGGGAATTTTTCCGATATTTTTATAGTTATTCTGCTATTCGGGATGAACACAAATCCAACAAATAAAAGATCATTAAAATCGGTCCAGCCGTTCATGAGTTATAAATGGTGTAACAAACAGGATTTTGTTTTATATATATGTATATAGATACCAAAACTGTGGAACAAACACTGTAGTTCTACGGCGAAGCAAAAGGAGAGGTATATGTGTTTGACCGGTTTGTATGTATGTTTAGGGGGGCTTAGGTTAGGTTAAAGTGGCTGTTTCTTTCAGAGACACACTTAAGCCAATGAGGCCCATTGTGATACCATGGGGTTAATTTTTCTACTTAATTTCTCTTTTAACTAATGTGAGCTGTTTACAAAGCTGCGGAATCTGATGGGTGATGGGGGACAGGGAGGTTTCTAAAGAAAAAAAAAAGTAAAAAATCGATTCAAGCGCTTCATTTGGAGCAAAATGACAAATATTTATATAAGTTAAATAACGAAAACAGACATTTTTAAAAGAAAAACATATATATACAGTAGGGCGGGTCAAATTCTGGCTCAGCGAAATTCGTAAAATTCATGTAATTTCAAGACTTTTTCTCCACTACAGCATATACAAATTCTGAAAAAAAGCTGTGCGGACTTTCGTAAATAGATTCATACACATACATTCATACATTCATATTTTATAATTGAGAACAAAATCTATTTACGAAAGTCCGCACAGCTTTTTTTCAGAATTTGTATATGATGTAATGGAGAAAAAGTCTTGAAATTACATGTATTTTACGAATTTCGCTGAGCCAGACCTCCAAAAAATTCGTCCATACAAATTGACCCGCCCTAATATACAGTCATGTGAAAATAAATAGGGACACGTATATTTTTATCAATATAGGACTATTTAGAAAAAATATCAAATTTTTCCTCAGTATATCAATCACTGTCTTTTTATGTGCTGTAGCGGAGCAAAAATTTTGAGATTATTCAACGAAATATCAACAAATTTTGTATCTTTTGTTTTAGCGGAGCTATAATCGTCTAAACTTAAAATGTCTTTTTTTCATGTAAAAATACAATTAATCAACAGTATTTTTTTAAATTCTAACTTTGGATAATAACAGCTCCGCTAAAACAAAAGATAAAAAATTTGTTGATATTTCGTTGGATAATATCATAATTTTTGCTCCGCTACAGCTCATAACAAGACAGTGATTGATATACTGAGGAAAAATTTGATATTTTTTCTAAATAGTCCTATATTGATAAAAATATACGTGTCCCTATTTATTTTCACATGACTGTATATTAGGACTGATGAAAAATTTGATATTTTTTCTAAAATACAAAATATTATTTTTTATTTTATGGTGAGTAGCTTAGATTCTAGATCAATAATACTAAACACGTACCAAAACCATAAAACTGTATCTTGAAAGTTTTACAATGTGGGAGGAAACTCCATAAAGTTTTATACTCGCCTTATCAGGAGAAACCACCACCCGAGGGATTTAATTCCATATCTGTTGCACCTTGTATGTAATCCATGCAGCTTTAAATATAAAAATACAGGTGTCCCTATTTTTTTCACATGACTGTATATACACTATGGCGCCTCACGAAAAAAAGTTGTTCGGGGCAATTACTCAAAATAGTCCTTGGCTTATGCTATGATGATTCCCCAAATATTTCAACTCTAGCGATAGCCATTCTTGAGCTGCAATGAATTGAAATGACTTCTAAAAATTGAGTTTTTTAACCCTACGGTCCATAACCACCTGGACGAACGGGAGTCCATAACCAGGGTACCCGGGTACCCTAGTGAAGTTTTTTCGTTTATATTCAAATAAAATAATATATAAATGCACAGATTATTAGAAACGCTTAATTTTAACATCTCAACTGTACAAATTTCATGTTTGTAAGATAAAATTGGTTTCTATGGGCATTTTCTATCTAAAAGGCACACAAAAGTAAACAGAAACTGGTTTTATGTTTCTGTTTGTGTTTTTAGGTAGCAAATGTTGTGTTAGTATTTTTTATGTTTTTTTGTTTGTGTTTTTAGGTAGCAAATGTTCAGCTACGGTAGAAAAAGAATACATTTCAATGATTTCGTCAGTATAAGTTGAACATTTGAACAATGAAGTTGAAGAAAAATGAACCGCAAAATAGAATATTTAACTGAAAGACAATTAATGCGTTTGAGTGAAGAAGCCAGAAGCAGATATATTGAGTCTATACTTGATAATATGACTGTGGATGACGACGCTTTAGAGCCAATTGAGGAAGAAGGAGAGGTATTTACGGGAGAAGTGCAGGACTCAGAAAGTGAAGACAATGACAACGAAATTCCAGCCGCTATTGACACGCCAATGCAAATTGAGCAAGATGTATTTGAAGATGAAAGTGACAGCGAAACTGATATGGTTGAAGAAAATGCACCAACATCAAGCACAACAGAAAGTATGATTGCACGTGATGGTACTCAATGGCTACAAACACCACCTGTTTGTCAACAAATAAGGAGTCACAACATCGTAAGAACTCGCAGTGGTCCATTACGAATGACGGAAAGTATGACTGGTATGCAATGCTTCAAGAGTTATTTTACAATAGAAATGGTCGATATAATCGTGCATCATACCAACAAAAAAGCCAATTCAACTCATGATGCCTACAATGCAGCAAACCCAACAAAGCATCAATTGAAGTGGAAGGATACGACAGTGGCAGAAATATACGCATTCATTGGAATGTTGATAATGGCAGGCGCAAATCATTCCAATGATGAAAATGCAAGGGACTTATGGACGCAATTGTCTCATCCTCTATTTCGTGCAACAATGGGATTAAACCGCTTCTGGGATCTTATTCGTTTTATACGTTTTGATGACGCGAGAACAAGAAACGAGAGGCAGCGCACAGACAAAGCTGCTCCAATACGAGATATTTGGATAATGTTAAATCTCGCAAAATATTATGTGCCTACAGAAAATTTAACAATCGACGAACAATTGTATCCGTACCACGGCAGAACAAAATATACCCAGTATATTCCATTGAAGCCTGCGAAATACGGGATCAAGGTATGGTGGATATGCGATGCTAAAAATTCATATCCTCTTCATGGCCAAATATATACTGGCAAACCAGACAGTGGCCGCGAAATCGGTGTAGGCGAGAGAGTAGTCAGAGATTTGGTTGGGCCATACCACAATAGCGGACGTAATATCACCATGGATAATTTTTTTACGACGCTGCCACTGGCAAAGCAGCTGATATCCGTCAAACTAAGCATTGTTGGAACACTGCGGCGAAACAAAGCCTATATGCCAACAGAAATGAAAGACGATAAGAGTTGGACCGTTGGGACAAGCAAATTTGGTTTCCACGAGAAATTTTGGTTTCCACTATGGTTTCATACAAACAGAGGAAAACAAATTCCGTAATAAATGAATTTCATGTAAAAATCGAGATGCATTGAACCCGACCCCCTCAGATATCGATGAAATTTTGTTCATAGCTAAATTTGATTAATACAAACAAACTCTCATTTTTAGAAATGACTGTTTTGCGATTTTTTGGGCGTGGCACAGTGGGAAAGTTTTCGAAAAAACTTTATGACACGTTTTATGACACAAAAAAAATTACACTGTAAAAAATTTATAAAAAAAAGACAATTTTAACTAACGAAAAATCCAAAAAGATCAAGGGTTTTTTTACAGTGTATTACTTTTTTAGAAAGGTTTATCCTTCACCTATACCATATCAAAAAATAAAAATGGGTTCTTTTTTAGTTTTTTTTATATAATTTTTTAAGTAGTGTCACTTCTAGTAATTGCCCTTATATTTTATATTTACAGGTTAAATAAATAAACATAGTCCTAGGAAAATTATGAATATTTTTTAACCCCAATTTTTTAAGTAGTGTCACTTCTAGTAATACGTACCGAAAGTTTTCGAAATAATTCGAATAACAGCGAAAATATCAGGTCACATTCTTACACATTTACAAAATAGTTCAACAATTATAACATTTCTTAAATGTTTACAAATAAAAAACCATCAACAATTGTTTATATTATTTTCCATATTTTTATTAATTTGTGTTTTATTTTATTTACATTTTTTTTTAAGTTAATTATTTGTAAGAAATTTTGCACTGATCAAATTTGGCACAGTCAGAATATCTGCACACATGTACAAAAGTTTCATTTATCGGAATGAATGAATGAAAGCCTTGAGTTCCTGTTATAGTTTGAGCTTCTTTATATCTTGAAAATAGCTTTTCTTTAACGTTGTTGTATTCGTCAGCATCTGCGTAAGCAACTTGTATGGTGGTCTTATATGTTTCTGATGCCCAGTGATAGAGTTGCCTCGTTGTCTGGATTTCATTTTTATTTGCAATACTATAATTTCGAGCACCTCTCTTCAATGTTCCTCCGATTCCATCACATGCAGATTTTCCGTGACTGGTAGCATAAAAGTGCCATTCAGCGTCAATACCAAAATCAGATTTGTGATGGCATAAATTAATGAAGTTATATTTATTTTTATATTGTGCTCCTGCACCATCTGATACGTAAATGATTTTATTAATATTGTTGGTTAAATTGGCCTTCACGAACTGTATCATATTTTAAACTAGCTGAAACCCGGCGCGTTGCTGCCACTCTCCCTATTCAAACGCCCATAAAATGTTATCAGTTAAACAGCATGTCTAAATTGAGGTCAAATACTGAATTCTGAGACTGTGCGACCTATATCCACAAAGCTATTTGATATAACAAATTTGGGTTGTATAGGACGTACCACTCTCTCTTCATCACCGCTAATAGAATGTAATCAATTAAACTGGATGTCTACATGGAGGTCGAATACCGAATTCCAAAACTGTGCGACATATAACTCCAAAACTATTCGATAGCACAAATTTTGATTGTATGGGAGGTGCCACTCTCCTTTTCCCTGCGCCCATAAAATTTTAGCAATGAAACTGCATGAGTACATTGAGGTCGAATACTGAATTTTGAGGCTGAGTTACCTATAACTCCAAATCTATTCGATATCGCAAATTTGGGTTAAATTGGAGGTGTCACGCCCCCCCCCCCCCCCCCCGACAAACTCTAAAAAATTTTATCAGTAAATCTGCAAGCGTAAATTTTGGTCGAATACTGAGTTCCGACGCTGTGCGACCTTGAACTACAAAGCTATTCGATATCACAAATTTTCGTTGTATCAGAGGTGCCACTCCCCCTTGATCAACGCTCATAAAATGTAATTAATGAAACTGCATGTGTACATTGAGGTCCAATACTGAATTCTAAAGCTGTGAGACCTATATCCCCAATGCTATTTGATATCTCTAATTTGGGTTAAATAGGAGGTTTCACGCCACCTTGTCGTACGCCCATAAAATGTAATTAATGAAACTGCATGTATAAATTGGGGCCGAATACTGAATTCTGACGCTGATATTCAATATCGCAAATTTACGTTAAATGGGAGGTGTAACGCCCCTCTTACCAATGAACATAGATTGAATCAATGAAACTGCATGTGTATATTGAGGTCGAATACTGAATTTCGGCGTTGTACGACTTATAACTCTAAAACTATTTGATAGTGCAAAGTTGGGTTGTATGGGAAGTGCCACTCCCCTTTGCCCTACGACGACAAAATGTAAGTATTGAAAATGCATGTATAAATTTAGGTCGAATACCGATTTCGTACGCTGTCAACCTATAACTTCAAAGCAATACGATATCGCAAATTTGAGTTGTAAGGGAGATGTCACGCCTCCCTGTCCAACGCCCATAAAATAAAACCATTGAAACTGCATGTGTAAATTGAGGTCAAAAACTGAATTCCAAAGATGAATTCCTATAACTTCAAAGCTATTCGATATCACAAATTTGGGTTGTATCGGAGGTGCCCCTCCCCCTTGTCCACTCCCATAAAATTTCATCACAGAAACGGTACGTCTAAATTGTGGTCGAATACCGAATTTCTAAGCTGTGCGACCCATAACTCTAACTAAAGCTATTCGATAACAACAATTTTTTATTTATATGTGGGAGGTAAAAGGGGGTGTGGCATTGCCCCTTAAACCATCTCGTACTCAAAGCAAAGCGTACTTACAAAATTTGAGCTCAATCGGACCAATGGTTTCGAAGTATTTTGATATTTTCTTTAAAGTAGGCGTAGATGAATTGTGACCACGCCCATTTTTTCAAAGTTAATTATAGTTATCATACGAACTTATTTACCAAATTTTAATTTCATACGACCAAAACCGTCTTAAATACAGCATTTTTATTGATTTGTGGGCGACAAAAGGGGGTGTGGTACAAAACCTGCAAAGATACACACATGCAATTTCTTATGTACACCCTCCACACAGACCCCAATCACCCTTGAAAATTTCATTGAAATCGGGCAAGCCGTCTAGGAGGAGTATGCGAACAGGAAGTTTTGCCACTTAATTTTATATATATAGATATCAAAACAGTGGGCGCAAAAGTGGGCGTGGTCAATTTTTCTTTCAATAAACACTTAAATTGGATTACTACGAACATTTGAAAAAAAAATTATCCAAATCGGTCCAGCCGTTTTCCGACTTTAGATAAATTGAAAAAAGTGGGCGCAAAAGTGGGCGTGGTCAATTTTTCTTTCCGCAAAAACTTAAATTGGATTACTATGAACATTAAAAAAAAAAATTATCCAAATCGGTCCAGCCGTTTTCCGATTTTAGATAAATCAAAAAAAGTGGGCGCAAAGTGGGCGTGGTCAATTTTTCTTTCCGTAAAAACCTAAGTTGGACTATTACGAACATTTTAAAAAAAAATTATCCAAATCGGTTCAGCCGTTCTCAACTGATGCAATTACCAACGAACGACATTTGATTTTTATTTATATAGATTTTGATGAGTGTGGATGGATGTGTTTACTAATACCAAAATATTAAAATAATTACCTTTGTAATAAATAACGAACGGATGTATTGTAGCCTGATCATTATTCCAATGCTATCCTTGCACGGCATCTTGTACAAGAAATGCACAATTTTCAGCAAAGTCCATTTGAATTAACATTTCTCCTGATAACAGCGCCGCTCTTTTATTGCTGATAAATTCAGATTGTCGCTTTGCTATGAAATGATGCGGAATCAGAACTTTGATGTGTTTAGTAAAATCGCTGACAAATGATTCTGGGTTGGTGGTTAACGTTTCCAGAACCCATCTAATCGTTGCATTCCACTTTTTGTATATTATTTCTTCAGTTTGGTTATTTTCAAAGCATATATGTTTTAGCATATGCGTTTTTAGATTATTTAAATTTTTGAAGCAGTGACAACACATTGAAACGCAACACTCGCTTTTTTCTATGTCACCATCACAAACAACGAATTTGAGAATATCTTTGTAGTCGGTAAATGTGCATTCTCTTTCAATACAAATTGATTTCAAGCCACTTTTTTCAAACATCAATTTCATATTCTGATGCAATGTGCATACACAGATATTTTGCTGGTTTCCAACTCCAAGTTTCATACAATTTTTTGGCCTTAACATTGTAAATTTTGTAAAACCCACTTTGGCCAAGGGATGTTTTTTTTAAATTCTTAGTAAGAATCGCGTAGTGAAGATAACATCAGTCTTTTTTGAACTTTTTCACGTAAGTTTCCTTGTTTAACAGTAATTGAATCTTGCGATCCTGGCATCATTCGGCTAATTTCATCATCTTCATAAAATAACTTGACTGTGCTTAGAGTTTCGGTTAGTAAACTACGGGTGCTCATTTTTAAAAGATTGATATCTGCAAACTTCGTTTTATTCCTTTGGATATCTTTACTTTTTTTGATACAATCGTGAGATATATCATCCCCAAAATGATCTTTAATTTCTGCGTGACTCATATTGATTGGTAAGAGAGATAAAAGTTTTTGCTTTTCCAAAAGATTTGAGCTGTTCTCTATTTGATATTTGATGTTTTGCAAAATTTCTTCGTAAATGGCTTTGACGTTTTCAAGTTGCGCTGACAAATCAGACAATGGATCAGCTCCAAGTGAATCTGCTACATTTTCCAAAATTTGCAGTGATTTTCTATTTCTGTATGCATCTCGTTTGATATATTTCCTCTTAAGAGGCGACATTTGGTTTGGTAGATGAGGAATAATATGATCATTTATATTTTCAATGAGTTCGTTGCTTTCGATGTTTGCATTACGGCTGGTACAAGTTGGAAGTTCATTCAATTCTTCCCTAATTTCATCGCTGGGCGTTGTTGGTAAATAATTTGAGACTTCATTCTGCTCCACGTTGGATTCATTACGACTGCGCGCTTTTCTCAGTGTATTCCGGCAAGTTTCGCAAATACGGCTACAATAAATGCTGGCGACAGCTGGAAAATATTCAGTTATATTTGCAGCCTCGTTTTCACTTATTTTACGAAGCGAAGCGCAACACTTATTAGATATTTTTATGCATCTGTACTTATTGTTTGAATTCATATTCACTCAAATTTTTAAAATATACGCGTAAAAATTGTAATGAGATATCTTGGCTTCTCGAAACTGTTTATAATTATGAATTTCGGTACGTTCATCAGGTGCATTTATATAGCAATTTTTAAGGCAAGCAAGAATTTTTTGGGGTTAAAACATATTCATAATTTTCCTGGGACAATGTTTATTTACACAGTACAACATTTTTCAGTTCATTGATTGCCAACTCAATTCTGAGAACTGTATGTAAAAGTAGACCCAAAAAGAAGAATTTCTGCATCATTCGTTTTGTCTTCTTACCTGCCAAAATATTTTTAATATCGATTTGAAGTTAGTAACTATCGTATAGGGGAATTTTTCACGTTTTATGCACAACAATATTTGGAGAAAACATTGACACCTTTTTTATGATTCTGAGAATTAAAAAAAAAGGAATAAACAAAATAATAAATAAACCCACATTTAAGGGTGCTGATTATTTGGAAAGTTTTGCACAATTTGAAACGTACAAGTGCTGAATCAGGTATATAGCCAGCCACCCTTAAAATATGCGCCCATTTATAAGTACCTGGCTGTAAAATATTAAAAAATAGGTAGTATTTATAGGTGTACATTGATCGATTTTTGTCATTCAGGCAGTGCCGACGAACGCGAACAGTGAAAGTGATTTTTCTCCAGTTTTTTAAAAGTGAATAACAACAAAACATGAAATATATCAATATGGAAAACAACAAGTGCCCAAATTTGGATGAATTTTGTTACGTTTGTGGTCATATCGTCCGAAAAATACAGAAAAAGGATCGAAAAAATTTGTTTACTGAGCAATTCAAAATTTTTTTATTTTAAGGGTGGTGGCTAAAACTGATTTTTGAAATTCATACCTTTACTCAATTGCGAATAAAAGCGAAACTCGTGCATCGATTGTCATGATCTTTGTCTCATTTTGCTCATAGGTTATGTGACTTTGCGAAAAAGTAACTAGACTTGAAACTTATTTCCGTTTTGTATTTTTTATAAATTTAAAAAAAAAATATTTTTTTTCTTCATGCGCTTATTTTTAACTTGGAAACTGTGGCTTTTATAGGAAAAAAATATATAAACAGATTAAGGAAATTGTAATTTTTAATTTTTTAAAATTTATTTCAACTAAATCGGGCTAGTGGTTGTCGAGCTATGTCAAACAACAGGGCCTAAAACGTGATAAATTCCCCAATACGATAGTACTAACTTCTAATCGATATTAAAAATATTTTGGCAGGTAAGAAGACAAAACGAATGATGCAGAAATTCTTCTTTTTGGGTCTAATTTCACATACAGTTCTCAGAATTGAGTTGGCAAATCATGTGTTGTACTGTGTTATTTTACCTGTAAATATAAAATATAAGGGCAATTACTAGAAGTGACACTACTTAAAAAATTATATAAAAAAAACTAAAAAAGAACCCATTTTTATTTTTTGATATGGTATAGGTGAAGGATAAACCTTTCTAAAAAAGTAATACACTGTAAAAAAACCCTAGATCTTTTTGGATTTTTCGTTAGTTAAAATTTTATTTTTTTTATAAATTTTTTACAGTGTAATTTTTTTGTGTCATAAAACGTGTCATAAAGCCTGTTAAAATATCTTTTTAATGATACCAAGATCATGGAAATCGGTTCAGCCGATTCTGAGTTATTGTAGTTTAAATGGAGCTCTTTTTGACCATTTTCGCGTTTTTTCGAAAACTTTCCCACTATGCCACGCCCAAAAAATAGCAAAACAGTCATTTCTAAAAATGAGAGTTTGTTTTTATTGATCAAATTTAGCTATGAACAAAATTTCATCGATATCTGAGGTGGTCGGGTTCAAAATTTCAGTTTTATCTCGATTTTTAAATGAAATTCATCAATATTGTTGTCGACTCTGCATGATGATGCAACTGTAGACGAAAACGGCAAACCAGAAATCATCAATTTTTATAACAAAACGAAAGGTGGCGTGGATGTTATGGACCAGACGCTTCGGGAGTATACCACACAGAGACACACAAAAAGGTGGCCTTTGTCGTTTTTGTACAATATGCTCGATGTTAGTGCTTTCGCAGCATACACTATATTTTATGATAATAACAGAACTGTTCCATATCAAACAACACGGAGAAAACGCTTTTTGCGTAAACTTGCTGGAGATTTGTGTGCGCCAATAATAGAAGAAATCGCCAAGTAACGCGCTATTTTTCCACCAAATGAGCAATTGAGAGCTTTTTGGGAAGACCAGTGGAGACGATAACCTATACCGAGCAACCATCTACTTATACGGCTTCTTCTACTGATGGCAGGAAGCCAATAACAGGATGCTGCTATTTGTGCGCTTCTTTGCCAGACAACAGGAGAAGAAAGACGAGAAAAGTCGGCAACGTTTGCAAGAAACCAATTTGCGATCAACATACTCAAACAATATCAAAATGTTTTCCATGTTTCAACAATGACTCAACATAAGACATCAAATATTAGATTTAAAATAAAAATAAAACAAACGTTTTTTCTTTGAAATATTAGGTAATTTGCACTACGGTACCCCGGTACCCTGGTCATGGACCCCTGTATGCAAAAACATTAAACTCATTTTTTAGTTAATATATTTAACTAAATTTGATAAACTTTTTTCTAGTCTCTAAGTTTATATTTTTTGAAAAAGTTTTCCCAATCTGCATTAAACAATTTAAAATTTTTGCATTCGAATTAAAAACAATGATGTTTTTCATGCACTTTTATGTTTTTTTTTTTAAGTTATTTTCACTAAAGTTCAAAAAACTTAATTATTTTTTATGATATCCTCACTGGTCTAAATTGCTGGCCAGAATTGCTTAAACTGAAACATATTAAAACTAAAATATTAATTATAAAAAAACACCTACTGAAAAGATATTGTAAGATATTAAAAAAAAAGTTATGAAGATATTTAAATTTTAAAAGTTTTTATATGGAAATAAAATAAAAAATTTCAAAATTTTTTGATGCAGATTGTAAGACATTTTTCCGGCCTATAATTTCTGATAGTTTTTTTTAAACTGTTACTAAATTCGATTTTTAGAGGTTATTTCAAACCATTCTAGCTCACGGGTGGCTATCTGTAGAGTCGAAATATTTGAGGAATCATCATAACATAAGCCCAAGTTTATGATGACAGTTTTCTCGTTCACAGAAATATGCTTATGAATATTTTATAGCGCTTAACTATAACATCATTCTTTTAGATCTTTATCGATTTTTTAAAACAGTATAGTCAAAGCTGACGTAAATTAATATATTTTATGTATTAAATGAATTGCAACGAAAAATTTTGAACTCGTAACTGCATACATTAATTGGTGTGCTTGAGACGAAGTGTCACCGCTGGAATTTGAGGAGCACATTTTTTAAAAACACTTTGCGATAGTCACACACATCTTAAAAAATCATGAAACACAAATGAAATTCACTTTTACGTTCATTTAATAACACTGTAGGGACGTCAAAAAGACACATGAAGATGCCGAGAACGTAAACTTATATTTTGGTCGTAGAACTTAGTGACATACTCTGTTTTTCCCAATCAAATCAAAATCTCGAGATATTTGCGATTGAAATTTAGGCCCATTTTAGTTATATTTTCCTTATTTTTTGAGAACAAAACTTTTGACCACCTTTAACTTAATCTTAAACTTTCAGTATTCAAAATGGAGAGATGCTAAATGATCAAAATTTAGAGAAATGCAAAATTACTTATCGTTTGAAAAATCATAGATTGCACAAGGCTAACTTGATTTTAACGTTGGAGGTATTTTCGAAAATACAATAAAAAGTAATTGTTAAAAAACCATAAAAATTTTTTAAATTAAGGTCAAATGATGGTTAAATAACAAAACTCTGACAAACATGTCTCGAGAATTTGATCTGATTTGGAAAAACTGAATATGCCACTAAATTCTACGACCGAAAATTAAGTTTACGAGTCTCAGCGTTTTTTTGTGTTTTTTCAAAATTTAAAAATTTAGCTACAGTGTAATTTAACGAAAAATGAAGCATTGCTTATCATCATTTGAATTTCATAGACTGGCTTAGAATAATTTGGTTAAATTTTTATGTATAGTACGTAAGCAACAATACATAGGAAAACAATTAGGAAAACCATTTATATTGTAAATAATATTTAAATTAATGTCTGCTAAACAAGCACAGCATGTACATTGAACAGTTTTGAATTTATCTTCATGTTATTGTAATTAAATAATTTGGAATATCTGTGCTTTTATTTAATATATAAAAAATGTTTAATTGCTAAGGGGGGTTTGAACCCCCTGAACGCTCCCATATCTACGGCGTTGTATGTATGTATGTATGTTCATCTGTTCTTCTCTCACTTCTAAACTACCTATTATAATTTGACAAATGAGGTAGCGTTGGAAGAGATTTGATAGTCTTCTGGTTAATGGCTATGTGACGTCACATTTAATTTAATATAGCACCCTCTAGCGGACATAAAGTCATGTGGAAAAATTTTTTTTAGTGACATAAGCAAAAGAGGTATCGTTAGAAGCGTTTCGATTGTCCGATGAAGAAAGGTTATGTGACGTCACATAAAGTTTAATATAGCGCCCTCTAGAGGACAAATAGTCAACTAAACTCCCTAACTAACTTCTAAACTACCCTAACTTCTAAACTACTAATCATAATTTGACAAATTAGGTATCGTTAGAAGCGTTTTCACCGTGCGCTGGTTATAGGTAATGTGACATCACATAAAATTTAATATAGCGCCCTCCAGAGGACAGAAAGTAAAATAAGCCCTAACTTCTAAACTACTTATCGTAATTTGACAAATGAGATATCGTTGGAAGCGTTTTGATCGTTCACCTGGCTGAAGACCATGTGACGTCACATAAAATTTAATATGGCGCCCTCTGGAGGACAGAAAGTTAACTAAACCCCTAACTTCTAAACTACTTAGCAGAATTTAACAAATAAGATATCGTTGGAAGCGTTTTGATCGTCCGCTAGTTATGACGTCACATTAAATATAATATAGCGCCCTCTAGAGAACAGAAAGTCAACTAAACTCCTAACTTCTAAACTACTTATCGGAATTTAACAAATGTGGTATCGTTGGAAGCGTTTTGATCGTCCGCTAGTTATGACGTCACATTAAATATAATATGGCGCCCTCTAGAGAACAGAAAGCCAACTAAACCCCTAGCTTCTAAACTACATATCAGAATTTAACAAATGAGGTATCCTTGGAAACGTTTTGATCGTCCGCCGGTTATAGGTTACGTAACGTAACATATAATTTAATATAGCGCCCTCTAGAGGACATAAGGTAAACTAAACCACTAACTTCTAAACTACTTATCATATTTTGACAAATGAGGTATCGTTGGAAGCATTTTCTTCGTCCTGTGGTTAAAGGCTATGTGACGTAAAATTGAATTTAATATGGCGGCCTCTAGAGTACAGAAAGTGAACTAAACCACCAACTTCTAAAATACCTATCATATTCTGACAAATGAGATATCATTGAAAACGTTTTCCACGTCCGCTGATTAAAGGCTATGTGATGTCACATTTAATAGAATAAAGCATCCTCTAGAGAACAGAATATTAACTAAACCCCTATTTTCTAAATTACTTATCATAATTTGATAAATCAGGTATCGTTGGGAGCGTTTTCTTTTAGTCCGCTTATTATGGACTTTGTGACGTCACATTTAATTGAATGTCGCGCCTTCTATAGGACATAAAGTCATGCACAAAAAAATTCCCAGATCGCTCATAGAATGATCCACTTTTTTACTGGGTTATGATCGCTTACCACTGTTTGTATTATTTTGTTAGGATAGGAGCATACGACCACGGATATCTTCTGAATATCACTATGAATATGTATAAAATACAATAAAATATATTATTTGTAAGTTGTTTATTTAATAAACAAAAAACATTGAATAGTTTATACATAAAAATTTCAGATGAGAACATTTTCTTGTTTCATACTTTTTAGAGCGTGATTTTTAGCAGTCGGGATTTAGTTTTTTAACTTTTTTTAAAAATTAAAGTTTTTTCCTAAATGACCTCTATATTTATTATGTTGACTTTATATGATTTAAATACAAATTCTAAATGTTTGATAGTTTAATATAATAGTTTATAGTTTGATAGATAGTTTATTATAGTTAATATAATAACATAAGCATAGAGACTAAGGTAAAGCAAAAATACAACAACAAATGTGAAATTATGAAATTGAGAAAAACTGAGAAATTGACACTTCAAATCTCATCGCCCCAGTGGTGCAGTACGTTAGTGCGCGCTTGCACGGGTATCACAAAGATTTCTGATGACGCCTTTAGCCGGGCAGAAATTGTGCAATAAGATCAGCTAGTGATTTTTTCCTTTTCATATTGAAAAACTTTGTTGTTGTTGTTGTTTCTTTGGAAAGATTCGTTAGAACAATTAATTGTTCTAACTTTGACCTTAAGCTCAATAAACGATTTTAAACTATCAAACAACTAGAATTTGTATTTAAAATCAAGTATGATTTAAACTATCAAACATTTAGAATTTTTTTTAAAAATTTCATCAAAGATAAATTTATGTTATTTGTTTGTTTAACTTATTTACGTGCATATTTTTATGTTTATAATAAAGTGAAATATTAATTGTTATTTTAAACATTTAATAAATTTCATTCTTATATAAATGTTTAACTTTTTTGAAATATAAACAATCATAACGTTTTTTATTAAATAAACTTATTACATAATTTGAATATTTAAAAATTTAGAAAATATTTTTTATTAAGGACCGCAAAGGTTATGATTTCTATTAAAAAGAAATCATAATACTATAACCCTTATTTTTTAATTTATTTTTTTCGATCTGATTTAGTCTGATGATCTTTTTAAATAAAAAAATTTACAAGTATTTCCTCTAAAAATACAACATGGGATTTCAAAATACTTGTATTCTTCTTTGTACATTAAAACTGTCACTTTTGTCTGCATTAGTAATAATGATTATGTCTTAGTGTTGTCTTATGAACTTTTGAGTGTTTTTGAATATTTTAAGTACGAATAAGGATTAAGTTTGGATTTTTATTAAAAAAATAAAAAAAAAGTATAGCAGTGAGGGGGCTGCCGATCGAAGCGAAAGCCTATATATAAAATATTAGTATTCCCTGGAAGACGTTGTCCTGCCACGGACCGCCTTACTGCTATATAAGAATGTTAATGCTAATAGGGGGTTTCCGACTATTCTACATGTAGGATGGATTTGACAGGTCGGACGAACATGTAGGAGGTGCGAAAGCTCATACTGCAGCCCGTCCTACATGTAGGATGAAAATCAGAAGTTCTAAAAGTTCCACTATGATCTTGGTCTTCGCTGTGCGTCCTTGTTTGTAGATTTCCTTGGTAATTGTTGTTGGCGCAGTTAGCTGGAAATTTTTAGTAGACGTTGTGAATTCTAATTGTGTAGCTACAGCCGGCATATAAAATTAGAATTATTTTTGTTAAGAGCTTATAGCAATTTAATACATTTTTTATATATTACTGAAACTATTTTTTTTAAGCAAAAGTGTTACCATATCATAAATACATATAATTAAAGTAATTTATGTAAATAATTTCATTATTGAATTAATATAAAAAATTAAAGCTTATTTGTATCTATTTATATCATAACACTAACACAATATACATGTACACCATATCTATATTGCGTTGTGTATTAAATATAGAATATTCTAAAATTAAGAAATATCTATAACATATAAATTATATTTAATTCATATAAGAAATTGATGCTAAACAGTTTAAAAATTTGAATGCTTAGAATAAGCAGACTTTAGTTATTATAAAAATATATACTTTAGTTATTATATACGGGATAATTGTTATTATATAAATATACATAAATACTCTTTAAATTTCCTCAATGAGCTAAAATGTTCATATATATGAACTATATATATGTATGTATGTATTTCCGATACGGTAACACTTTTACTAAAACAAATAGTTTTACCAATATTGTATATACTCTTTAATTCATATGTATAAATTGTTTTCTAAAATAGTTCGATGTGCAAAGTGCTGTATATTTTCTGCCGCCAATTCGGTTCATCACCTCTAACGCTGCGCAACCGCTGGGATCTTGTCATTATCTTTGCGTTGTTGTTGTAGATTTGCTTGGTAGTTATTGTTGTACAGTAAGTTTTAATTTTTTGTAGATGTTTATTTGTAGCTACAGTCAGCATATGACAATCGAAGTATTTTTATAACACTTTATATATATGTACATTTTTTTTTTGTTATTTTAGACTGAACCAACTCTCCCCCTATAAATGCATAAGCATTGTGTTGATTCGAGAGATAGGTAATAGTTAGTTGGAGGGTGGACACATGTAGTAGTATCGGTGAAGATTTCTTTTAAATTTCCACAGCTCAAAACTTCCGGGAAATACGCTCGCAGGGAGACTATTCCACAATCTTACCGTGCGACTAAAAAACGAATTCTCTCGGTAATGCGAGGTTTTGTTAGACATCGAGGCAATGGTAAAGGGGTGGGCTTGAACAGCTGCCCGAGTGAACCTGGGAAACACACGAGCTGGTGGAGTCAGGCCATGTATCTCCCTTGAACACTTCCCATGGTAGAACCTGTACAGAAGGCTTAGGCAACCAACATTGCGTCGATGTCCAAGAGAGTTGAGAGTGGATGAAATACTTTCATCCCCTATCAAATATATCGCACGACATTGAATTCGATCCAGAAGCTCCAAATGAGACCTTGAAGCCCCTGCCCAAATGTGCGCATTGTACTCCATTTTCGGCCTAATATATGAGGTGTAGATCATGCGAAGATCAGCTGAAGCGAAATATTTTTTGCACCGTTTTAAAAAACATAGGCACTTGGCCACTTCTTTCGACACATCGAAAATATGATCATTACAACGAAGATCACATTGGATCGATATGCCCAGAACGTCAAGAGCGGCTGATTCCACAAGATCCACACCATTCATATAGAGGGGAGCTAATGGGCAATCCATCCGCTTGTGGATGACAAATGAATATGAATGACAAATGCTGCTGTCGTCCGCAAACAATTGTATTGGGTTATGCGTCAACGACAGAAGGTCGTTGATAAAAACCAGAAACAAGGTTGGCGATAGGACTGAACCCTGTGGTACCCCTGCATTGATGGCGTGCTTCTCGGACGAAATACCGTCAACTACGACCCAAATCGTTCTGTCTTTGAGGAAACACGTGATCCATCGAGCAAAACCACCACCAAAACCATATGCACCAAGTTTTGACATGAGCGCTTTATGCCACACTCGGTCAAATGCTTTTGAAATATCACGATCAACAACCCTGCTCTCGCCGAAAAAGTGAACGCATTGGTTCCATTCTTCAGTTAAGAACGCCATAAGATCACCAGTAGAGCGAGCCCCACGGAAACTATATTGACGATCACTAAGCAGTTGGTTGAGTTCCAGATAGTTCATGATGTTAAAGTTTATTATACTTTCCATAATTTTGGAAAGCGTAGAGCATATCGCAATGGGTCGGTAGTTTGCAGGGTTCGTGGCATCGCCCTTTTTAGGTACCGGTTGGACATTTGCCACCTTCCAACAAGATGGAAATACTCCTGTTCTGTAGGAGATGTTGAAAAGGTTGCGCAAAGGCCGAGCCAGCGAAGAAGCACACATTTTAAGCACAATTGGCGGTATGCCGTCAGGACCAGAGGCTTTGTTTACGTTGAGATTTGTAAGGACCCTTTTAACTGCTCTCGTTCGAAAGTATATCTCCTGCATTGCCGAAGATCCACCCCCAACAAAGGGCAGTGGCTGATTGCTATCTGAGAGAGTGGAATTTTGAGCAAACAATCTAGCCAATAGGTTCGCTTTATCAGCCGAGTCAGTGAAGATTTGGTCATCTTTTAAAAGAGTTGGAATCGATGATGATGTCTGATTCTTCACTCTTTTAACAAGTGACCAAAAATTTTTGCGCTCTTTAGGGCAGAGAAGAACCTGTTCTCGAATGCGAGCTTCGTGCAGAAACTTTTCGCGTATTAAATTGCATTACAGCGATTCCTTGCCTCGATGCGAAGTCTTTTAGTATCAGTATTCTTATTAGAACGCTAATTCTGAAAGGCTTCCTCTTTGGACCTGACTGCAATCCTGCAAGTCTTATTAAACCATGAGTGGTCTTTTGGTTTAATGCTTCTCATCTTATTGGGAATGAAAGACCGCATACCCAATAAAATAATTTCTTGTACCATGACAGCCGCGGCATTCACATTTCTATCAGCGAAACATAATTTCCAATTGAAGCTGCGATAAAAATTATTTATCCCAGTCCAATTTGCCATTCCATAAAACCACGCAGTCCTCTTCGGGGCTTTAGGCGTAGAGGTGCAGGGGTTAGAATATGGAAAAACAGCGGAGATGGTACAGTGGTTCGAGTTACCAAGAGGTGCGTTGACACTCACATCATATTTTTCATGATGCGAAGTCAGAAAAAGGTCAAGGATGTTATGGTTATGCATATCACTTTGAGTAAAAAAAGTGGGTTCCTTCACTAGTTGAATCAATTGGTTCGATTCAGCAAATAGCTCAACATATTGCTCAACAGGTGTCAGTGGGCCCGAGTGACGTAACCAAGCCGGGTTGTGGACATTGAAATCGCCTGCTACATCGATATCACTGTCAGGAAACAACCCCAAAATGTGCGTAATTGAATCAGAGAGAGAGTCCAGTTTGTTAAAAGTGGGCTCCCTCCCTAGATTCGGACTTCTATAAAACAACACAAAAACACTTACACAAAAACCCTGCAAAATAAATTTATATTTACAGTTAAAATTGAATAACTACAGTCTGCTTATCACAAGCGTTCTATTTCTGACCGCCTAATGTTGTAAATCGAAGACGCAAACAAACGAAATTTTATACGAAATTCTATTGCTTCTCGTGTCTTGCTTGTCGTTAGTTTGCGTTTTCAATTTACAACACTAGGCGGTTAAACTGTCTACGTACATTTATAATACTAAATTATGTATAATTTATATACTATATCTATTTCTTATATTTTCTTATTTTAATACACAACACAATCTATATATAGCGTGCATATATATTGTGTTATTATATAAAAAGATATAAATAAGATATAAATTTTTAAATTAGTTCAATAATGAAATAATTAAAATAAATGATATAAATTATATGTATATATTTTTGATATGGTAGTACATTTAGTTAAAAGAAATAGTTTCAGCCACAATTTATACAAAATTTCAAATATTGATTTAAACTCGTATCTAAAATAAATCAGTTGTAATATGCCGACTGTAGCTACAAAAAAGTCAAACAAAATTTCAGCTAACTGTACAACAACAATTACATGGCAAACAGTGGCTGCGCAACGTTAGAGGGGATGAACGAATCGGCGTCAGAAAATAAACCACATTTGTTTGCCTGGTAGCATTTGTTTGCCTGGTAGCAAAATCTCAAGTGGTGGAATGACAAAATTAGACAAGGTAGTGTTAGGGCGGGGATCCGGTGACCGAAACTGTCAAAACGAAGTTGACATTTCTTACAAAATCTGCAACCAATGAGAATGCAATATGAAAGGAAAAATTTGGCCAAAATACCAAAATGGCTGAGTTTGACAGTTATGGTTACTAAGAAAGAGAACACATTCAGCCCTAACACTACCTTGTCTAGTTGTACTATGAGTAGTGGCATCAAAAGGGACTTCACGGCCAGTCAAACAAAAACCATATATCAAAAATTTTAAATTTATTTTATTTTAAACTACAGCAGCTCTGCATATACATTGAAAAAAACAGTGTCATTCAATGTTTCGCAGCGGAGCAAAGGGAGGGGAACAAACGATGCGTCAGCAGAGGAACTTATTGATGGTTGCATGCTACATTTGCTGAGCGCCATGTAGTCAAGATCCAAGAGCGTCATTTAAAAACCTACTCGCTGTCTGTATTGATGACGAGAGTTACTCGCAAAATGACGATGACGATGACGCAAACCAAAGATTTACCCTCTACCAAAATCGTTCAACGCGCCTAAAAAAGTTTTCACTTCAAAAATAAGAAACATTAATTCAGTTCATAAGGTAAAAAAGCAATAGTTTGGACTTATTCAGAATTAAGGTTTGGCCCAATCATATTTTGCAGATTTTTTTGTTTCGTCAAGAGCATGTTCTTTTTAGTGGAGTTATAAAATTCTGTGCACGTTATGGAATAAATTGCATTGTATAATGCTTTTCAAGGGCTTGCTCCATTGCGAGGAGACCATTGAAAATACTCGCTCAACATTTCCTTTGTGTCCTGCAACAGCGAACAAAAATTTTAATATTCTTAACAAGTTTATTCTCGCTTTTTTAATATAGTGCTTTTAAAAAAATATTTCCATTTTTCATTCATTTAGACGCATTTTAAAAAAAATACCAGGTTTTAATTTTTCCTTCAATATTTTTAACCGGGACATTTTTTACTGTGCACCGGCCCAATGTGCACAAAAACGGATGCGGATCCGTTACGAACCCGTTACGAGTCCGTCAGTACGCACTGCGCTTTCTTATGTTTCGACGGACCCGTTACGAACCCGTTACGAATCCGCCAAAAGAGTCTGAAACGCATTCGTATATGAAGTCCGAAACGGATTCGTATCTGAAGTCCGTTACGGATTCGTTCCTGAAGTCCGTTCTGAGTCCGAGGCGGATCCGAAAAAATGAAAAAAGCAATTCGTGTTTTTGAGAGGAATCTAATGTTTCGACGAACCCGTTACGAACCCGTTACGAATCCTTCAAAAAAATTTCCACAACGTTAACATAAAAGACAGTCTTAAATTTGTTTTACAATTTCTTATTTTATTTTCAGTAGATTAGAGATACGAAATACAATTGTGTACTTATTTTTGTTGTTATTTTTATTTTTATTATACATTGATATAATTTTAAATTTCCTTCTTTAAAATGTAATATGTAGAATGTAAGAACTGAATTAGCAAAAAAATAAAAAAATGTTGAACATACATAAACATTATTGTCCCTTTTTGAATCAGAACTATTTTTAAAAAACGAGTCCATTGCGAGTTCGCATTATTTAAAAAATTCGTAACGGATCCGTTTGGCACACTGGGGGGACACAGGGACACCGATCTTAAAACCGGACATGTGCGGGAAAACTGGGATGTATGGCAGCTCTATTGAAAACTAATGTAGGATAAGATCTATGTAAACGCATTGTTAGTTGTTATGTCTTGTGTTGTCCCTGAGCCCAACCCATATTATGGTGGGTAAATTTTTCTCACTTTTGATTGTTTTTGGACCATTTTTATCGATATCTTTGAGATATTTCAAAGATATTTGGGTTGGTTCTTAAAATGATCTAACGTGGAGAAAGTGTGAAAAAGCTGTTGTAGCTAAACTCTATTGTTATTGCATATGCGAAAGCTTTTTTTTTAATATTTCTTACGAATGTATGCTAAAAAATATTAAATCATAATTATTGCGATATCTCGAAAAATGTCGATTGTCTCAGTGCGATGCATTTCCTTGAAGGAAGGGCCTCAGAATCAGAAAATAAACGATTGAAATTTCTATTTTTGATTTGGTCAAGGTCAAAAATCTCAGCCATTTTCTAATCGATTTTCATCAAATTTTCTTTGTATCAGAGTTTAATGAAATGAAACCTCAAGAATTAAATGTTTTATTTGGTTTTTTAAAAACTCCAAACATATTCAACTTCTACTCAAAAGTTGTTTCTGTTGTAATTCCTGTTTTTTTTCACTTTCCACATTCTTACATATGACATATCATTTATCTGCAAGAATTGCTTCATTGTGACACATAATTCAATAAACGATTTATATCACCGAAAATCATGAGCTATCCTTTTTTGATGAAAATTAAGTTTTTCAAAATGTTTCATTTATATTTTTTTACAAAATTATGCAGCTTAAAATATAATTCTACCACTAGAAAAGTAAATGTGATGGCAGATTTTTATGAAAAACATATGATTTTGACATTAATTTTGTATCGAATCAACAGAGAATGTATGTGAAAAGGTCGAATTTTAACCACTGGCAAACTCTAATCAGAATAAAACAGTGATTGATATATGCTAAAGGTCCAATTATAATAGAAGTAACGTAATGTGATCTAATGTCAAATGAGCAGTGCGTTCTTTTACTTATTGATTGAAGCAATACTTTCTTATACAAGTGATTATAATAAACATAACGTAAAGTAACGGGACGTAGAAATCCGTGGAAATTGGATTTCTACGTTACTTTACATTACGTCTTGTCAAAAAGCAACTGAACATTGAGGTTAAATTCGATTAGTGTGCTATTTGTATTGTGGAAACTACGTTTTTTGTTTACAATAGTTTTTGTTATTAATGTGATAGTTCTATATATCCACAGCTATGGATGACGAATTTTTAATTGAACTGAACGTTCAATTATTTACGACAAACAACTGCCTGGCTACTGCCTATTATAATTGCTATAACGTTTTCTGACATTGCGTCCCGTCGCGATGACAGTTGACAACATTACGTTACGTCTATTACATTTGGACCTTAAGTATTTGTTGAGATTTTGGCCAGAAATTCACTCACTTGAGGCAACGCAATGATAGCCTTTTGAGATGGAGTGTTGTCATGATGCGAAATTCATAAGTTTTCTTTTCTAAAATGTGACCTTTTTCAAAAATATGTTTTTTTTTTCAGATCAAAAGATCAGATCTTCTTACAAAAATTTGTTAAATCGGACTTTTTAAAAAATTTTCAAAATCCTTTTAGCGGGATTTTTAAATTATCAATTCCCGATACATTCTTGACAGAATGTTTTTGCTAACGCATTAAGTACTTATAATGTCTAGTATATTCAAATAATTCTTGGTAAAGTTCAAAGTTGTGACGCGCTTGCATCATATGATTATTCTATAAAAGACTCTGAGAAAATTAACTTGGTACATTTTTACAGCTGGTTATCTGGGTGCTATTATTGCTTTAATATTCGAAAACAAAAAGCATTGGCGTGGTCAGAGAATAAGAGAGCAGTCAATAGAAGCTTAGAAGAACATGATTGAAGGAAACATATTACTTTTATTATACTACGTGTATATTTATTTATTTATACAAGGTGGCGCAAAGTAAATCATCCAATTTGGTTTTGAATAACTTTTTTACTAAATAAAAAAAAATATTTTGAGTGATGGAAATCTTTATTTGGACCCTTTGCAATTTTTTTCTGTAAAGTGGAAAAGACAGATTTGTGCCGGTTTTATCACATTTTCCATAACATTCCGCAAGATTTCCAGTGATAACTGTTCGCATTTTTGTCAAATATTCTCCTTAAGGTCTACGATTATCTAAGGCTTGTTGGCACAAATCTGCGACTTCAAGTAGCCCCAAAGAAAGAAGTCTGGGATGGTTAAATCGGGCCATGGATCTTGATGGTCATGCCAAATTGCCAAAACGGGAGATTACGCGACCAGAAAACAAACGCGTAACTTCCTTCACAATATCCATTGTGGATCGAGCTGTGTGTGCTGTTACACCATCTTGTTGAAACCACATGTTCAACAAACCCCGCTCATCTAATTCCGGCAGTAAGAAGTCGTTTATCATGGCCCTATAGATTGACAGATCATTTTTCAACTGGGAGAAATCGGTGAGCATTTTAAAAAATTCATGAAAATTTTAACTTTTAGCATGAGCTGAAATATGTAGTTTTATTCTTAAGCTAGCTGATATACCTGGTCTTACTCATTTTTCTTTCATTCATTTATTTGTTTTTATATATAATATTATATGTATTAAATTATATCGGCAGAAATCGATCGAAAACACAAACCGGCAGCCAAAACAAGAGGTGAGAGCCAAGGTCAATGACGTGACTAAACAACACTTGATCGTAGCACTGAACGACCGGAGCGATCCACAAGGTAAAATGACTCTCGACAGATGGAAGTCCTTAGAGATGAATCTTCTCGAAGTGTTGTTCGCAAGGTTGGAAGCCCAACCTGATGCTCCCATGCTCACCTTTGATAGAGCGGGCTTGCTCAATGGGGTAAAGATCCTGAAGTGCAATGATGATCCAACTCTGTACTGGGTGAAAGCAGTAACCCCGAAACTCCAAGGCCTATGGATGGGTGCCCACCTGGAGGTTGTAGACAGGACTAGTATCGCGTCTCTACCAGAAGCGAAGGTGCTCTTCCCAAGAGTAGTGCCACAGGAGTCCGCACTGAAGCTTCTCCAAAAGCAAAAATCTTGACGTGCTAACAGCTGAGTGGAGGCTGTTGAAGGTTGCTGATCTGGCAGTAGGGGGGAGGGGCAACACTATATCCTTCAAATCAACAAGGAGGCAGAGGATATTCCCTATTTTTAGTACAGTTGCCGACAGTAACCATACAAACTAAATTACCAAAGTTAAGCCTAACACGATCGAAACCGTCCAAAATATAGCATTTTTATTGATTTGTGGATATAGTGTTGCCCCTCCCCCCTACTACCAGATCAGCAACCTTCAACAGCATCCACTCAGCTGTTAGCACGTCAAGATTTTGCTTTTGGAGAAGCTTCAGTGCGGACTCCTGTGGCACTACTCTTGGGAAGAGCACCTTCGCTTCTGGTAGAGACGGGATACTAGTCCTGTCTACAACCTCCAGATGGGCACCCAAACTATCTCGTACACACCTACACCTACTTTCTATCTGTCAACCTTCTGGGGGTTTCGATACAAACATCACGAAAAATAGAAAAATGAATATATTTTACTATTTTGTCTAATATCTTGGCAACTGTCTGGACGCTAAATTTATTTTTATTTTAAAATACATTTTAAAACACATTTTAATGCATTACGACAGTAGACAAAATAATAAAATTTAATATAATAAAAATGTATTTTACAAAAAAAAAAAAGAACGAACTTCAAAACCACTACAAATGTAAAAAATAATTTTAAATGAATTTTCACATTATTTCTTCGTCGAATTTGATAACTTATTTATATATAGTATTAAATTGGAAATCTTAATATTATAATTTTTTTTTCTATTTTGTATTATTATCATAAATATATATGATCGCCACCTACCACTAGGTACCTAGAAAATTAAATATAATTTTTTTGGAAGGAAGTTTTTGGTACATTTTTGTCTAAAAAATCAGTAAACTATACATCGTACAAAGGTTATAAGTATATTTTGGTAATGAATTAAGCTTATTTTATCAATATCTAGCCCCGTTCTCCACTTATCGACGACAAAAATTTTTGGTACATTTTTATCTACAAACTCAGCAAACTATACATCGTACAAAGTTTAAAAGTATATTTTGGTAATGAATTAAGCTTATTATATCAATATCTAGCCCCATTCTCCACTTATCGACGACCAAAATTTTTCCCGAAAAAAGCTTATTCAAGCCCTATCTACCTTAGTTTCCGAGATATAAGTGTTTTCTGTTTTCTTTATATGCAGAGTGCATTTGCAAGGAAGGATACAATCAATAATTGGAAAAGTGAATTGATTCTTTTTTCACACCACAATTGATACTTTTTTCCCGGTGGGTGATTCTAGAATTGATTTTTTTTTACATAGTGATGTCCTACAAAAAGTAGTACATTCTTTTCTGCCTTCTACTTGAATCACTGCTGAAATCGATTCTATTATTCGCTTATAGCATGGATACTTTTAAATGAAAAAATTATGCATTTTTCGAATATGAGAAAAGTATGAATCGCTAAGAAGCCCTTTTGGAATAGATATACATGAATGAATTCCATAATGCATAGGTTTGTATGGCAGAATTGAAAATCTTTTATTCTTTTTTAAATAATTAATATAAAATTACATTAGAATAATTCAAATTAATACAGATAATTATTTTGTGATTAGAAAGAATAAATAATATTTAGATAGACGACCAAACAATTATAATAATACCACATTTTATGCAAAAATATTGATGTTTATGATGTAGGCTTTTCCTTCCGTTTTGCTTCAAATTTTCTTATAGTATATAGATTTTGACTTGCGTATAGCTTCTTTGATATCTTTTTGGGACTGTTCCAGGTTTACTCTTCCGTGCAAAGGCACTCTGCATTTAAAAAAAAACATTAAATAATGATTTAAACAAGTAAAGAGCGATGGTTTTTCAAAACTTACCAAACAATACATTATTAAAATTTTCGGGTCTTCTGAAGCAGTTTGTTTCTTCAACGCTGACAAATCAAACAGAAAGTAAAATTTTCAGAAAACACGTGAAAGGAAAGCAATAGAACAACCGTTTTTCAAAAATATCTGAAAAAAACAAAAATAACAACAACAAACAGAAAATATAAATCATAACAGATTGATTCTTTTTTTCGCTTATAGCAGAATTTGTTTCAGAATTAATTCGTTTTTCACTTACCATAAAAGCAAGAAAAGAATCTAACAACATTTACTTTATTATATATTATTATATATTATATACATCATAATCGATTCCTGCAGGAATAAAAACGAATCAGTAAAATTTTTGTTTATTGATTCTAATTCATAGGATTTGCTTTAAATTTATATATTCTTTGGAACACATTCTAAAATGCAAGCACGAGAATCCATTCAATTCCCGATTTTTTTAAGAATTAATTCTCATTTTCCCGGTGGGCAATAATGGAAAAGTGAATTGGTTCTTTTTTCATACACAATTGATTCTTTTTTCCCGGTTGGAACTCAGCAAAATAGTTGAAAATAATTAAATTTTAAGCATTATTTTCAAAGAAATCAAAGAAAAAACCACAAAAATAAATGCGTCATGAGTTGTGCGGTTGAAAATTGTAAAAGTTCCCGAAAAATTAAAAACAATGCACTTTCTTTTCACAGTTAAATATGTCCATACGGCTTGAATTCTTGTAACAAAAGTGCTTTATTGAGTTTCTAATAATATTTGTTTAACTTATTTGTATTAGAAATGTATATATTTCTAGTTAAAAATGGTTTAAAAATGCAAATTAGACCCCGTTGATTTTGCGCCAGTTTGATCAAACCACATCTGTCAAAACACAAACATTGCTTAAGGGCCGCAGTAATTTTTCACAGTTGATTTTATTTTGGGGCGCTCTTGTTTTCATATAGTGAATCAGATTTAGTACCTGTTTGTTAAATTTTTCTGATTTCTGCATAACAACAAGGCAGAAACACTCAGCAAAATAAGGATTTAAAAAAAATTAATCTCATCTAATTTAATTTGTAATTAGAATTTATAGGCTTTCAGATTTAGAAAAATTACCTAAAAATCTGGCTGTTTTTCTAGTTTTTCAATAAAACTAAGCTTTCAGGCAGTGGAAGAACAATAAATTCTTCGTTCGTTCAGCCAGTGGAAACGCTCGGTTATAAGTTGAGTAAGCTGAGAGAACATATCTGTCGGTGGATGTCAAAAACAGCTGTTTGGTGTAGTTTACTTTTACTTTAACATTCGGCAATTCAAATGTGAAAAACTTCAGTTCCCTTAATTATTGTTAATTTTACATTTATATTTTAAAATATAAATAATTTATTGTGCTAGTTTACACTAGCTTCCTCATCTCTTCTGTAGGCGTCAAAATGAGTCGGTTGAGTGAAGCTAGTGTTAACTGCCATTTTTTGCTTTCGCATTGCATTCTCATTGGTTGCAGATTTTGTATGAGTTGTCAACTTCGTTCTGACAGTTTCGGTCACCGGCTCTCCCTCCGAATAAAAAAATGCGTATGGGGTATATTAACTATATCACTCCGTTTGTAACGCCGATAAGGAGGCGTGACAGGTATAGAAGAGTATACATATTCTTGATCAGCATCACCTCCTGAGTAGCATAGATTTATTAATTTTTTCATTTAATACAATAAATAGAATAGGAAAATAGAACTTTACAGAAACAAAATACACGTACGTCAAAAATATGCACAAGCGCTTTTCTACTATTGCCTTAAATTTGAGGACTTGAGCAGTAATGTACTTGTGTGCATTGAAAAATTTGACAGCTTTAGCAATAGAGATGGTGGTGTGTTCATGAAAAATTAACTGCACAAGTCCTCAACTGCACTGGTAAGTGAACTGAATTATGAATACCCCTCATATTTCATAGTATAATTAAATTAAAATCGAGTTGTATAAAGAATATTTATTAAATGATAAAATAATTGCAGTCTATTTCATACAAGGAGGTTGAGGCGAAAGCAGTTTATTTTTTATTAAAAAGTAATTACAGTAAAAAATAAATGTGGGGTAGTAAAAGTAAATGTTTTGCTAAAAAATAGATAAATTCCGTGCATCGTAAGAAATAAAAGAACAACATTAATTAACAAAACTAGGGGGAGGGGGGGGGAATTAAAAATTTCTATTTAAGATTACATAAGTTAAAATTAATTAAATCAAGCAAAAATTAAATAAAATGATAAACAAATCAATACGGAGCCAAAAAAAACCTATAAGGACTAAAAAGTCTTAAAACAAAAATAAATGAAGCACAAACAAAAACTTTAGCAAATTAAGCAACAATATGTATAAGGACATCGACATCATTGTAAGAAAGATTTGAAAGCTATAATTTTACCTTGTTTTTTGTAACGTTAAGCTATTGTGGTTGCTCTACACCCCCACTGACTTTTAAGCGGCATTTCGTTAAATTCCGAAATAAATATTACAAATATATTCTTTTTTATTCTTTTTATTCTATTCTTTCCTTATATTTTACTTCTATGCCCTAGGTCTACACGAGACAAATTGTCATGTCAATTTCAATACACTCACACATCTTTTACTAACACATTCATATTTTCTCAGTTGTCAGCTCAATTGTCTCAACAATCAGGCAGACAATGGCCGCATTCAGCGCAGACAACTGTTGTGGACTGTAATGGTAGCGCTACCTTAGTTCACGATGTTTTTCTCTGAATGTGTTGCTACTCTACACGTCAGAAGTTACATTCAATTTAATTTTTATGTAAATTTAATTCAATTGCAAAGGTTTCTCACTTAAATTTGCTGCGTTCTTTCTGCGTTTATTAATTTGACAGCGTCAGTAACAGCATCTGACAGTTAAGCAAACAGTTGTCTTTATGTAGCATAGAATTTGTTCGCTCGATTAAAAGGCGTTCGCTACTTTATCAGTTTTAGTTAGCGCTGCCAAATTTGTACCATTCAGCGAATTTTTACACAGCAGTTGCCAACTGTTGTCTGCGCTGAATGCGGCCAATCATAGAAGTAAAATATAAGGAAGCGGTGTAGTTGAAGTCAAATGAAGTACTTTACAAACACAGTGAAGTTGACACAAGCACAAAAACCTTCAAACAGGGCCGCATTCAATTATGTAGTAAATAAAGGCGTAAATTATTTTTTATTTTGTAGATGTATGCTTACTATGCAATTTTTATATACCACCGTTATATAATATGTTGCGTTACCAATTTTTTTTACAGAGAAAAGCATTGCTAAAATAATGTAAAAGACGTGAACTCAGAATGAGACTGAAACGACAAAAGTTACTTTTAATGATTTTTTAAAAGTTCATTTCAAAAAACTAATTTTTATAAACTATTTAATTGATATTAAAATAACACAAAAACTAAAGAACTAAAATACATACCAAATTAAATTCTTTTAAAATAAATAGTTATGTGTAGTTTTTCCGAACTGTGGGCTTTTAATTAGTTTTTTTTATATATAAAAATACCTAGTTATAGCTTGTAACCTTAGGTTGCTAATCCACTTTAATTTCATGTCAAGTTTTCAAAGAAATTGTAAACAAATAAATAACTATTAAAGCTTATCCCAATATGAAAAAAAAATTAAGGCCCTTGCCACCCTAAATAATGAATGCGCTCATGAAGCAGAACTTGTGTTTTGACAGATGCTCTTCCTCAAAAATAGATTTTTTTTTTTTGCTCGGGAAGGGCTTATGTCAAATAACGACGCTCTATCTCTCTTCCTCAGCGACGAAAATTCCTTCTACACACGTATAGTGTGTGTGAGTATAACACCACTTCCTTATCTTTTATTTCTATGCAGACAATTGAACTAACAACGATTAACCGGCTGACATTTTTTCTGAAAGTGAAGAACAAGAACAGAGAAAAATTTAAAAACCAAAGGAAACGTCTAATAATACAGCAAATGTCTTTTATTGTCTTGCAATTGTTAAGTTAATTGTTTTTGAAGTTGAAAAAAATTTGACAACTAATACGGAACTAAGTTGACAAAAACTTGGCAACTAATATGGATATAAACAATTGTTATAACAATTGTTATGTGTAGACACAGCGTAAAAAAGAAAATTGTTGCCCGCCATTTTTGAGCAAGAGCATCTGTCAAAACACAAGTTCTGCTTCATGAGCGCATTCATTTTTTTATGGTGGCAAGGGCCTTAATTTTTTTCCATATTGGGATAAGCTTTAATAGTTATTTATTTGCTTACAATTTCTTTGAAAACTTGACATGAAATTAAAGTGGATTAGCGCCCTCAGGTTACAAGCTATAACTAGGTATTTTTATATAAAAAAACTAATTAAAAGCCGACAGTTCGGAAAAAATTACACAAAACTATTTATTTTAAATGAGTTTAAATGAGTTGGTATGTATTTTAGTTGTTTAGTTTTTGTGTTATTTTAATATCAACTAAATAGTTAATAAAAAATAGTTTTTTGAAATGAATTATAAATCAATCATTAAAAGTAACATTCGTTGTTTCAGTTTTATTCTGTGTTCATGTCTTTTACTTTATTTTAGTAATGCTTTTCTCTGTAAAAAATTGGTAACGCAACATATTATATAACGGTGCTATATAAAAATTACATAGTAAGAATCTTAAAAATAAAAAAATAATTCACGCCTTTCTTTACTACATAACTGAATGCGTCCCTGTTTGAATGTTTTTGTGTTTGTGTCAACTTCACTGTGTTTGTAAAATACTTCATTTTACTCACAGAGGTAAAATAACCACCCTACAAGAAGACTATCGGTTATTTAACTAAGCAAAAACGGTTTTTCTAAACTGAAATATCGGTTACCTCTTCATACCAAGTTTCGGTTATGCTAGGAAGAGCCTCGGGAAGAAATTAACCGAAACTCGTGTATACGTGTGATCTGGCATCCCTTTTTCACACGTATCAATTTCCAATACCATTGAAATATAGCCGTCTCGCTCTCTCTCTAGTTAGGGTTAACATAAATACAGGTTATAGGTAACCAAATCTCACCAGATAAATCTAACCGAAAACTCAGTTATATGTAACCGTTAGATATAACGTAAAAATCAGTTTTATCTAACGTACCTCTTAAAAAATAAAAATGCATGCAATTCGTTGGTGTCTTGAAACAAATGGTTTTAATTTATTATAACATTTTTTATTGTTGTTGTTGTTGTTCTTACTGTTGTTGCTGCTACTGCAAGCCACTTCTGTGCCGACGACTTTGGGAGTGGAATTAGATGTGGCGAATGTTGAAATGCTCACTGCATTCTTGATATTGGCAAGCGTGCTTATTGGCTCATCCTTCTTTGATGGGTAGCAGCGTTCCAACAGTAAGCAATTTAAAGATATTTAATTTTTTTATTGCAGAACTTGGTTTTTGTTAGCGAAACCAGGAATGGTAAACTACAATGGCGGATATGCAAAAATTGGACATGATTTTTAATAATGATACCTTCTCTTTCTTTCACATGCACTTGCTAAAATGTTCATATTTTTCCCTGTTTCACAATTTTTGACACTGAACAGAGACTATAAATACTTATAGACATTGCAACTGAAAGGAACGGCACGAAATGAAAAATTTGCCCGTACAAGACAAGAGACCCGACGAGTAACAAACCTAACGAGTAATCGCTTGCAGCAATTTGTGTTGCTAGCACAATATGTATATGTTGCTTAAAGCAGCCTGACTTTGTTTACATTTGTTTTGCTTGATTTGTTGTTGCTGCATTGGACTTTTTTTGTTACGCTAGGATTTTGTTCAAGTTTTGGAAGCATTTCGTTGATCGTCAGATATAAATAATTTTTTTGCGATTTTATCTAACTGAAGCAAAGGCGTTTTAGATAAATCGCTGTATCTTTTTTATTTCTAAACGGATTGAAATGCTCTTAAGGACAAAATTTTAGAAAATTGATTTATCTTTCAAATGACATTAAAATTAAATTAATTAAAAATTAATTCAATTATTTATTACCTATTTTAAACAGATTTAAAACAAAAACTCTAATCTGCTGCACAGAGTTAAATCCACTCATAACTTTAAATTGTATTTTTTAAAGAAAATGCCGTCAATTTTGTTTTCTTGTTTGTATTTCTTTGTAACTAAATTGTTATTCGACTAATTTGTTAAAAAAGTATCTATTTATCTATCTGAAGCAAAGGTGGTTTAGATAAATCGCCATATCTTTTTTGTTTCTAATCGGATTCAAATGCTCCAAAGGACAACATTTTAGAAAATTGATTAATCCTTAAAATGACGTTAAAATGAAATTTTTCAAAAATCTACTGCACAGGATTAAATCCACCCATAACTTTAAATTTTATTGTTCATAGAAAAGACTATAAATTTTGTTTTTTTTTTAATGCAAAATCTAGGCTTATAAACAAACTTTTAGATGGAATTATTGATTACATATTAATAAACTAAAATTATGTCAAACTAATTTTTTTATAAAATTCTTCTTTAATTGTTTTAAATAGATTTTAAAAACTTTCCGTTAATACGTTATATGATGTTAAGAAAAATATTAGAATGTAATCCGATTCTCTGGGTAAAATATGTTCATAACAATTTGGTTTTCTTCTTTAATTTAATTTTAATTATTTTTCGATCCGGCCCTTTTTTAATAACAAAAAATATGTTATTATTGTTTTTTTTTAAGGCAAGATGTAGGCTTATTAACAAAATGTAAGCTCGAATTATTTATTAAATTGTGAAAAAGGAATACATATATGAAAACTAAAACAACTCAACTGGTTTACTTTATGTTAAAATTAATTCTGATTTTAGTTTTTGAAGCACCCCAAGCTTATTATAACATTATTTTATTTATTTATTATTTATTATTTTTATAACATTGGAATATACTTAATATTACATAGCATTTATTCAAAAAATACTGCTTTCTGATGCCCTATTTAGGCATGTGGCGAAATGCAATAAGATATACTTAAAATGAAATAAAATTATTGAAGTATTGGGGTGGGGCCAAAAATTAAACATTAAAACATAACAGATATGTGCACATAGTTTACTTATTAATATTGATAAAATAAATAAATTATGAAAAGCGAACAAATTAAAACAAAGGTACGAAAGAGAAGAAAAAAAAAAAATTTTTTTTAAAAAAAAATTAAAAAATTTACGAATTTAAAATGAAGTATAAAATTAGACTTGATTAATTTGTAATATTAAACTAAAACAGAATTTAGAAAATCAATAGTTGTGAAGTCAAAATTGAACAGCCATGATTTTACCTCTTTCAGAAACAAAGTATTATGACGGATACATCGTACATTAGCCGGTAAGTTATTAAAAAGCCGGGGAGAAGTACAAGAATAAGAGTAAAAGAAAACAGATAGGTTATGGGACGGAACCTTAACAATATGCTGGTCATTGACCCTTAAGTTATATTTAGCATACTTAATGTTAGACAAGTTGCCCGATCTTTTAAAAAAAACTTTTAACACTTTATAAAAGTAAAGATGGCGGATAGGTAGAACATTTAAATTTTTAAATAATGGAAAGCTACTGTCCATTCTTTTTTTCCTGTGGATTATACGTATTACATGTTTTTGAGCGACTTGTAGTGGATTGATCTTATTGGAATGGGTACCACCCCAGCAAGTTATGCCATATTGCAGTTTAGAATGGAAAATCCCATGGTAGATACAAGTTAGTAATTTTGGCGAGCAATACGAACTCAATAAATAAATCTTTCTTGTTGCACCTAACAGATATCTTTTAAGAGCAACAGTGTGTTCTAACCATGATATTTTCCAGTCTAACAATAGCCCAAGATATTTGAAGGATTTGACACATTCTATAGGAAAACAAAGCGGGGAACATAGACAAGAATCATCAAAAGTTTTTAAAGGAGAGTTATAATTACAAACATTTTTACCATACGAAAATTTCTTACAGCCAGCACAATGAAATACAAAACTATTTAAATTTATATCCATGCCACTTATATTAAAATACATAAGCTTGGTTTTGTCACTAAGCACCAACCTGTGAGAGTCAAACCAGTGCCTTAAAAGCTCCAAGTCATTATTCAATTCACAAGTCAGATTATGCATTGAATCACTTGCAAAGGTGCAAGCCATGTCATCCGCAAATGCTATTACATTACTAAAGAAAGGAAGACTAAAGATCGAATTAATAAAAACAAGAAACAGAATGGGCCCAAGAACAGAGCCCTGGGGAACGCCTATATCTACATCAATGAATTTACTAAAGTTACTATTAATTTTTACTTTCTGGAACCTATTTGACAAATAAGACTGAAACCAATTATAGACAGAACCTCTAAACCCACATTTATACAGTTTGGTAAGAAGAATTTTATGATCAACAGTATCGAAAGCTTTTGTTATGTCCACAAAAAGGGCTGCACAGACTTTCTTATTATTCAAGCTACTGTAAATATTGTTACAAAAATTAAGGAGAGCATCTTCTGTGGACAAACCCTCCCTGAAACCAAACTGACAATTACTAAAAAAGTTATTTTTAGAAAGAAATTTTATCATTCTCACCTTGACAGCCTTTTCAAAAATTTTGGCAAACACGGGAAGTAATGAAATAGGTCTGTAATTGTTTAACTCAGTTCTATCACCCTTCTTAAACAAAGGTATAACAATTGCCTTTTTAAGATCATCAGGGAAAATACCAAACTCAATACTTTTATTATAAATATGACATAAAACATCTACAACATTAAAGACTACCCTTTTTAAAAAAACATTTGAAAAAACATCTTCGCAACAAGAATAGGAATTATTAAGGCCCATTATTATTTTATATAATTCCAAAGAAGAAATGGGTTCAAAGTACAAACTATTAGGGTAAAACGGCTCATGATCTAAACAGTTACAAGAGACATTAAGAGGACTAACATCAGCAACAACAGCTTTACCAATTTTAGCAAAAAACTTATTAAAGGTATCAGCCTTTGCATTAGCATCCCGTACAACAATGCCTTCAACATTTATGCAATCAATTTGTTCATTACTTCTGGGTTTATTTAAAATATCGTTTACCAATTGCCATTCTTTTTTAACGTTGCCCTCAAATTTTCTAAATTCATTTATATAAAACTCTGTTTTACAAAAAGAAACTTGAGCAGAAATTTCTTTGCATAGTTTTTTATAGCTTCCTTTTAAAAATAAATTGGAAGGTTGTTTTGACAATTTCTTGGAAAGATTATTTTTAAAATGTATTTTTTTCAATAAGATATGAGTCATCCATGGCTTTAATTTTTTCAACTTATAATCTTTACTATCGAATTCAGATGAACACGAACTAACATGTTGAGCTAAAGTTTCATTAAATATAGTATATGCTTTAGATGGATTAGGTTCACAATAAACTGTATTCCAAGTTTCAAATTTAAGTCTATCATTTAATTTAGAAAAATCAATTTTTTTAATTAGAAATGTTTGTACCGGGACTGGTTTATAAAGCCTTTTAACATTTTCAATATATAGACAAGTCAAACAATGATCAGAAAAATTCATATTTGCCACTGAACTAGACATAGACATATTACTAGACGTACTTAACTTTACAAAAACATGATCGATACAGGTAGAAGAACTATCGGAAATACGGGTAGGTTCATTTACACAAGACTCCAGACCATAAGACGAAAGAAGAAATAAATATTTATCAACAACAGATGTATTCTCCATAATATTTAAATTAATGTCACCCAGGAGGATAACATTACTACAGTTATTGCCAGACAAAAGAGTATTCAAATCGCTCAAAAAAATTTCAATGTTGGAAATTCCATGGAATCTATAAATGCAAAAGAAAGTGAACTTATTGTCGTCAATGACACAGCAAATTTTAGCTACATCAGAACTTTGAAATTTATAGCAACAAAAATCACACGCAAATTCTTCCTTTACAAATACAGCTACTCCTCCAGCAGCATAGTCATTGTTGCAGATCGCAAAACAATTGTAACCGGGAATATTAAACATATCGATCTCAAAGTCATACACCCAAGTTTCTGTAAAAAATATAAAATCAGGCTTGTTTGAAAAAGACTCTAAATGCAAAATAAAGTTATCAAAATTTTTACGAAGACTTCTAATGTTTTGATGAATGATATAAAAACTATTTGGGTTTTTATGGTTTGAGGAAATAATATCAAAATTTAATTTATTGCATTGCGCAAGGGGAATATTAAATAAATTATCTTGAAGATTTAAATTAACCATGTTATATTAAAAAATTTTAAATTTGTTAATATAAAATCAAAAAACTATTGCAGTTAGAGAAAAAACTGCTCTCAAAAAATTTTATGAAAATCTTCACTAGAATTAATAACCACCGCATTATCACCCTCTTTTTTGCGCAATAAAATTCTACCATTCGAAACCCAAAGATATTTAAAATTTTTTTCTTTTCTTAGCTTCTGAGCTTCGTTGAAAAGAAATCTAGTATTAGGAGAAAAGCTATCATTAATAAAAATTCTAGAAGCACGTTCACAATTGAAAATTTTAGTATTTAAATTATTTTTGTACCTAAACTTGTTTTTCATAATTGCCTTCTTACTTAAGCGAGAGACAAACTTAACGCATAAAATATTTTGTGATGAATTATTGGAAGCGGCATCCCTGGATTTCTGTATGCGTTTAACGTAACAATCGTCAATTTGTTCTTTTGTTACGTTGACATCCAAGCCATCAGTAAAAATTTTAAGCGCGCAGTGAAGAGCGTTATTGTTGTTGAGAGCTGGAACACCAACAATTTCAACGCACCGTTCTCTCCCTTGTTGTTTAAAGTACTCAACCTCACTTTGCAAAGCGTGAATTTGGACTTCGAGCACCTTTTTGTCATCTTGAAGTTGATTAATCATCGAGAGAGCATTTACGTTAGCATTTCTTAGCGCTACGATCTCGTTGTACACCATTTCTAGCGTAATCGAAGTAGGTGGCGATTTGGTGTTAATATTTTCAAATTCAGTTTGTATTTGCTTCGACCAAGAGTCATTAAGCTGCGGTTGTTGTTGTGTTTGCGGCAATTGCAGAGGCTGCTGCAGTTGTTGTTGTTGATTTTGCTGCAGTAGCTGAAACTGAGACAGATTCACTTGCTGTTGTTGTTGTGGAGTCTGCTGCAGTCGTTGCTTCTCGTTCGGAAACTGACTCAAATTAGAGCTCACGTCAGTAGACGAATGATCGGATTGAGAGATCACGAGCGCGGCCCCAAGTAACGCTGGTTTTGCACTAACAAGTGGGGGCGAAGAGGCGTTTGCCGATTTTGGCGGGGTACGAAAAGACGCACGACGCGCACTCAAACAGCAATTGCATTTAAATGAAGAATTATTTCTTTCCATATATTCAATGTCACTTTGGTGTATATTAACGCAATTGCAATGAAAAAATTCATTGCAAAGAACACATTTTATCTTTGCTTGATTTCGTTCTACTTTTAGCTTGCAAATACACGGCATTTTAAGATGTTTTAAAGGGATAAATGAGACAAAGTTTTGTAAATAATCACAGAGCGTGTTGACTGAGCGTGTTGACTGAGCGTGTTTGTTATAAAGAACCAACAAAGTTTAAAGGAGTTGTTCATTTTGGATCGCTTAGTCGAATTAGTCGAATAACAATTTAGTTACAAAGAAATACAAACAAGAAAACAAAATTGACGGTATTTTCTTTAAAAAATACAATTTAAAGTTATGAGTGGATTTAACTCTGTGCAGCAGATTAGAGTTTTTGTTTTAAATCTGTTTAAAATAGGTAATAAATAATTGAATTAATTTTTAATTAATTTAATTTTAATGTCATTTGAAAGATAAATCAATTTTCTAAAATTTTGTCCTTAAGAGCATTTCAATCCGTTTAGAAATAAAAAAGATACAGCGATTTATCTAAAACGCCTTTGCTTCAGTTAGATAAAATCGCAAAAAAATTATTTATATCTGACGATCAACGAAATGCTTCCAAAACGTGAACAAAATCCTAGCGTAACAAAAAAAGTCCAATGCAGCAACAAATCAAGCAAAAAAAAAATGTAAACAAAGTCAGGCTGCTTTAAGCAACATATACATGTGCTAGCAACACAAATCCATGCAAGCGATTACTCGCTAGGTTATTTACTCGTCGGGTCTCTTGTCTTGTACGTGCAAATTTTTCATTCCGTTCCGGAGCTTTCACATGCAATGTCTATAAGTATTTATAGTCTCTGTCGGATATGAGATTTGTCTCATTTCCACGTAGGTCCTTGGCCGCAAACCAGTTAAAATGAGTTTAGTGTTTTTGATTGTTTTTCGGTTACCTTAAATTGATAATTACTATTATTTAATTCGATGTTGCTTATTTATATAGAATCAAGTATACTTAAATACGCGTTTATATATATTCAATTTTTAAATTCCGCTGAAAAGCCAATTAATGTGCTTAGTGGAAAATCCTAATTGCCAATAGGGGGTATGTTTTAGTACGTAGGTGCATTCTGTCTGTCCCGGCTGATTCGGGCAGATTTTAGAATGTGAATCGTGCATGCATATAGGACGGGTATATGTATCTTTGGAAGATTTCATACCTCCGGGCGAATCCAAAAAAAAAAATAATAATAAGTTAAACAAATATTATTAGAAATAAAGCACTATATAAAGCACTTTTGTTAAAAGAATTCAAGCCGTATGGAAATATTTACCTGTGAAAAGAAAGTGCATTGTTTTTAATTTTTCAGGAACTTTTACAATTTTAAACCACACAACTCATGACGCATTTATTTTTGTGGTTTTTTCTTTGATTTCTTTGAAAATAATGCTTAAAATTTTATTATTTTCAACTATTTTGCTGAGGAGTCTTCCGATGCCAGGGTTGTCATAAATGTCAAAAACGCTCTCTATCTTGCTCGCACAATTTACGAATGGTGCGACAGTTCACGTACAGTGTATGTGTTGGCAACACCATTTCCTTCTTTGGCAAAAATGGAACAGTAAGAAAACATAATCGTCAAACTAAAACGTGAAGAAGGCAGTGTAAACAGTCGTTTTTTGAGATAAAACACATTAGCAATAAAACGTGTTTAGTTTCGGTGTAAATCAGAGATCTGCATTGAATGCTTCGCCTTTGCTTTATGTTCGAAAATTCACTGTTCCTGCAATGCTTTCGTTCGTCAGCAAGAAATGTGTGTCATGTTGTGCAGTGTGCGCTCTTGCTAGCTGCATTGATATGCATTGTTATTGAAAAGGCAATATTGCCATTTTAATGACATAATTGTTTCAGGTTTATTTCGTTGAGTTCATTGGAAATTTGAGCACACGCTGTTTGCGCTGCTTTTCCTTTATCAACGAGGGTGAGTTCCTCATCAATTCAGTACGTATGCAGATTTCAAATTAGAAACGCACTGACACACCTTATGAATAACTGTGAAATTTTAGAAAAACAACAGCGGAAAATTCCGTTTATATATATTTGGGACATTTGTTTTGTATATAAAGCTTTGTTTCGGAGTAGAGCAAATTGGAAAAAAACAGCTACTATAATTTTGTGTGTTATATTAATGTTCTTGTATTTTTTACTTTTATTTTACTTTATTTTTTTTTTAATTGTAATATTTTTAATGTTTTTTAGAAAAAACTATGCCACAAAAATACGTGAAGAAAAGACTTATCATAACAGTCGAGTAAACAAAATTGATGAATGCCATTAAACTAATAAAAAATGGAAAATTGTAATAGTTATTAAAAATTGTAATATAATTTAATTAAGTTTTCAAAATAATACATTTACTAAACATAAAAAGTTAAAATAAACATAAAAAATTAATTAAACTGGTCCTTAAACCTACATTTTTTTTGGTGTTACATATCTCCCCACCGAATTGAAAAAGTTAAAAAAGTGATGTTTGACATTCTTGTTCTACTTCATCCATTTCTTAAAGTATTCAACAGCCGTAAAAACACCAACTTCAAATCGGCAAGGAATAGTAATTTAAACCAATCCAAACTAAATGTTTAACACTTTTATTGGAGAAAATAAAAACGTGTTACACGTCACCCTACTTTGCCCTAAAAATAAATAAATATATCTGAAATACAAACATTAATTTAAAATTTAAATTAAAAATCTATTTGTCTTTACATTCTTCGTTCGTTTCTTTTATTTCATTGCAGTAATAAAAAAAAAATCTCGGCCTACAAAAAATAAGAAAAACACGATCCTTTTTTATAGCTGCGCAGGCAGTCTCTGTAGTTAGATTTTTTTCATGGTTTGTTTGCTTTGCTTCCTTTAATATATTTTAAAGGATTGTGTTCGAAAAATATAATTTGCGTCACACTTTTAGCCTGAAGAGTGGTTTGGGGTTTCCCGTTTGTTGATCCTATATGTTTATTGTTTACTTATCTGCCGCAAATATCAATCACTGAATGATTGACAACGCTGCTGACAAGCAGCTCAAAATTAAGATTTTATGACTCAACTAAAGCCCACGCCAATTGCCTAAAAAACGAAAACGAAATATTTATAGCTTAGAATATATCTTAAAATAACTCCTTTATCGTACAGTGAAAACCACATCAAAATCCATCCATTATTATTTTATATGGAATTTTTTGCAGTTAACATATACAAATAAAAATTATATTCAGACAATTCTACTCCAGAATACCTTTCCATCGATATAATTTTTATGTAAATGTGTTGCCGGTAAAGCAATTAAAAGTGTACGACAACTTAGCTTGCTCACGTATTTACGTTGTGGTTATGATTTTTATCATTGCATCAACTTCACTACCAATGTTTCGTTGCTTTTTTGATGACACTTACTGTTATTTACACACGACAAGCATCAACATTAACTGAGCGAAATGTGCATTCTTTCGTTTCGTCTGTTTGGTGCGTACTGTTATCTCATCACACGTTTTTATGTGAATGACAAATAACTGCAAATGAATGCGTTCATGCAGTTCTCTGGTGTAAATATATTGTAAGAAATACATTTTGTATTTTGTTGCCATTAAAAAAACATGGCAACAACAGAAAATAGTTTTTTTACTCTTTTTTGTGAAAATTTATTCATCAAACGCTGAAGTTAGCACAGAAAAAAATCCCCTTTAATTTTTTAATGTTCTTACACTACTTGTATTTGACACTTTATCCCTACAGCTCGGCAGCGCAGTCGCTATTTATAATACCTGGTAATTCTAAATATCATGGTTTACCACTTGTGTTCGTGCAGTGGAAACGATTGGATCGAACGAAGAATTCATAGCTACGTATAGCGGGGTTCGCATGATCCTACATGTTGTCACGCCTGGTGTGATGGCCTTGAACTTGGAACATTTCAAATTCAAGATAACGTGTTGTAAGTCGGCTGTATCGAGAGTTCGAACGGTCAAATACGAGGCTTGTCCTACAATGTGTGACAACATGTAGGACCATGTAAGCTCCAGTTTTTGTTAGCTCTTCGTTCGTTCGGGCAGTGGAAACGCTCGGTAATAATTATTAAATCGCGATGATCATGGCCGTTGTGCATCTCCATATTATTACATTTTTTACTGTGATGTGGCAACGTTGTTTAAGTATAACAACGGCCGCATTCTAGCCGAAAAAGTGCTCAAGTAGCGAAGTAGCATAAAATATTTTCGCTATATAAATTGTGACATCTCAAGGAACATGTTCTGTGAGAGCATACCATTCAGCCCGAAAGTTGTGGAACAGTTCTTTCCGCTGAATGCAGGCAACGATCCCATTCAGCGGAAAATTTGCTTGGAAAATTTGGGCTGAATGGTAAGAATCATAATGCGCTGAAACAACATGTTCCCCGAGCGGTTGCCATCTTAGGTATCGCAAAAATTGTATACTACTTTGGTTGAGCTGCTTATGCTCTTTTCATTTTGTTAACTAAAAAAACATGGCTGCAAATTATTAATTGTTGCTGAAGTTGTGCTGTGAAGTGAAAATAGATAATTATTAATTATTAGAAGATTATTCTTCAATAAAGCTGTTAATTAATGATTTCTTGTGTGAAACGAATGCACAAAAGTATAAACAAATTTTAGATGTTAAAAAAAAAAACAACGAATGGCGAACAGCTGTTTGCCGTTTGACGTTTTGCAAAAAAACCCATTCAGCAGAAAGTATCACTTTATGCTACTTCGCTACCTGAGCACTTTTTCGGCAGGAATGCGGCCAACAATTTTTTGCACTATTGGTTTTTGTTGTAAATCCAAGGACGTTAAAAAAAGTCAAACAAAACAGAAATGTCAAAATAACGACTGTTGACGTTTTGATAACAAAAAATTTGCACCGCTTCAAAATAATGAATAAATTTGTAACAAAATTCTACAACATTGCAGTACAACGTGCGGTGACACGGAATATTTTTAGTTTTAGCAAAGCAAAATAGTAAGGACATTAATAATAATTGCCCAAAGCGCAGATTATTCATTGTTATCTTCACCACTTAGCGACTTTGGAGCATGTAATCAGGTCATATTGGGCTCGGTATCGCCGGAACGCACAGTGCCAGAGCATATTCCTAAACCCGAGTACTACTTCAAGTTAATGAATCCAGGTGATACAGTGGGCGAACCAGAGATAAAGAATCGCGAACAAATTAATTGCATGCGCAGCAGTGGAAGACTTGCAGCAACTATGCTCAATGCTTGTAGCGACGTGGTAAAGGTGAGGAATAAATTATTAGAATTAAAAATATACTATTTTAAAAACAATTGTAAGGAAGGAATCACGACAGATGAAATCGATGCATTTGTGCACGAAAAAATTATAGCTGCCAATGTGTATCCCTCACCGTTGCGCTATGCAGGCTATCCCAAAACCATTTGCACTTCAGTGAATAACGTCGCATGTCATGGCATTCCAGATGATCGCAAATTGCTTGATGGTGACATTGTGAATGTGGACATAACGGTGTTTCAGAATGGCTTCCATGGTGATTGTTCCAAGACATTCCTTGTTGGTAATGTCGATGAACGTGGTCGTTATTTGGTCGAGTGCACACGTGAATGTCTTGAACGATGCATTGAACTGTGTGCACCTGGAGTACCTTTCAACAAAATTGGTGAATTTATATCGAACTATTGTCAACAGAAAAATTTGGGTGTAATACCAGCCTTCATTGGGCATGGCATTGGCAGTTACTTTCATGGCCCCCCCGAAATTCTACACTACAGTAAGCTCACAATTCTTCACTCGTTTTAACTATTTCCCTTATGAATTAACTGCTTTCCTAAGTCTTTCAAACATCTTCAAACAAATTAGTTATTACATACTTTATTTCCAGCAAACAACTTGCCCGGCAAAATGACTCCGGGCATGACGTTTACCATTGAGCCCATACTTACACTTGGTGGTCCTGATATAGAAGTGCAGGAAGATGGCTGGACAGCTATGAGCGTTGATGGTGCACGCAGCGCCCAATTTGAGCATACAATTTTGATAACTGATAGCGGCAGGGAAATTTTAACCACAACTGGTTAAATAAACTTACTGCCTAACTTTGATAAGAAAATAAAGTTGATTTTTTACTAATATAATCTTTTAAAATTTATTAATTTTTCATAACGAAAAACTATGACAAGTTTTCAATAGATTAAAATATATGCTTTTTGTAACTGTCCTAACTTTCGGAAGATTCTCCAATTGTTCGATTCATCATGATGCGCCATTTAAATAATTGATGAGTTTTTCTTCTTTTATTTAAGTGTTGTACAGTCGCTTAAAACATTTTGTATGTTTGTGGACTTAAAATGAGCTCTCAACGGCGCATAGTTACAGTTAAATAAAATTAAAAAAAATATACAAAATTATTTATGCGGGCAATCGCTTGCATTTCCCTTAACTAATTTCTAACTTAAAATTTTTTTTCGAATAGAAATTTATCATATTTTCCTAACTGCACACAGCTTGGGATATTTTTGGCGGTGGTTTTTGTATAGGTAGGAACAGCTTGAATTCAGGCGGCAACTCATCCTCCGAGTACAGACGATCCGAGAAATAAACACGTCGTATGCGACAGTTTGCGTGAATTTGTACACGCAAAGTTTCGACATAGTTGGTGCCATAAGCGCGTCGCGTAAAATCGGACAAATTGAACTGTATCTGGTTCCAGCCTTCATCGAGACGCATTGGCATTGTGCATATGAATGGCTTGACGCGTGTTGTGGACTGATAGTTGCTAGCTCGAAAACGCCGACGTACATTTTTGTCATCCAGCACCTATTGAAGCAAGCGAAATGTTAATTAGGTTCATTCCCACTGTGTTATTTATTGCCCTGACAACGGATTTTGTCTGCGCCCAAACAAGTACTCTTTCATTTCCATGCCAACAATCTCATCATACTAACCTGCACTTCAAATGTAAAATATTTCTTCATATTTTTTATAATCATCACCAGAAAGGGTAATTTTATGCCCAGCGTCTTTTTTGGGTCTGCAGGACATGTGATGAATGTTGTGCTTACATTTGTTCCTACAATTTCGAGCACCAAGCTCTGTATGTCGTTGTCCGTTATGCGTTTGATGTGTCCATTGCGCACTTTTTTGTCCCAAATCTGAAGCGGCTTACTTCCGATGCTGTAGAGAATGGATAAGAATCCAGACTGAAACGTATTTTTAAACATTTCGATTGTGGTTATCTGTCCTTTTTTTAGTGGATTTTAATTAATTTAAATTTATACGAATGCCAAAGTTTTGTTCGTTTCCGAAAAGTTGGATTTTGTTTTGTGACTGTTTCGATATTTAAAGGTTATGTTCCCAATTTGTTTATGTCAATAAATTATGCCGGGGTTGCCAAGAGCGATTAAAAAATATCGCCTGTATTCAACAGTGTTGCAAGCTCATACCCAGCATCGGTTCTGTCGGTGACTACTGAAGAACTACTTCATAATACATTTGTGGTGCTCAAACGATGCAAAATGTTAATTTTTTAAAAATTAACTAAAACCAAAAACTAAATTATATAGATACAACATGTTGTCAAGCCTTTAAACACAACCCAGCTGGACATCTATAACGTGGAGATCCCGATTATCAAGGCGCCAAGATCTAAAAATGGAGTTTTGAAGTACTCATTGAGAAAAGATTCACTGAAAAGTATCGATATATGAATTTTATCGATTTATCGATTTTTTAAGACAATTTGTTTTTATAAGATCTTTTAAGAAAACTGGCTATAGTCAAGCTCGGAATAGAAGAACGATCCTAGATATTTATACATTCTTCTAGCAAACGCGGGACAGGAACATAGAAGGTGGGAGATGGTTTCTTCCTCCTTCTCGTCTCGTTACACCTCGATTGTTAAAATAAGAATCCTGATTTCACCTTTAACGAAATATTTATTCTAAAATTTATATATTCTATTTTCTTTGTATTTTTATACCATATTTGGTGAATTTCAACTATAAAAAACAAATTTAATTTTTTTTTTTTTAATAATATCAATATTTATGTTTGAAAGTTAAATTATTCCTATATGGAATATGTCGTCTGCCCAGACAAAATTAATTTCTTAGAGATAAGAGCGTGATATTTTGCTCAATTTCATATTGTTCTCTTATCCTGTGCTTGTAAAAACAAGATAAATATTGCTTAAACACATGGCAGAACTAGACAAAGTAGTGTTAGGGCTGAATGTGCTCTCTTTCTTAGTGACCATAGCTGTCAAGCTCAGCCATTTTGCTATTTTGTGCAATTCTTGCTTTTTCATTGCATTCTCACTGGTTGCAGATTTTGTATGAGTTGTCAACTTCGTTTTGACAGTTTCGGTCACCGGTTCTCCGCCCTAACACTACCTTGTCTAGTCTTACCATGCTTTAATACACATAGCCATGGCAGAAGAACCAGGTAGGGTAAAGAGATTCACCACACCGACAGCTAATGTCAAAATTAGTTTTAGCGATGCCATTTTTCAGTATTGTTGATTATTGTGCTTTGAGGGGTTAATAGGATAATACTAGGGTTAGTAGGATAAAGTAAGGAAAAATGTATATTTAATGAAACAAATAAGTTTTTATGTGATTTTAAAGTTTTATTTTCACTAATTTATTGTTGCCCATTATTTTTTGTTTATTTTTTTTGAATTCTTAATTTTAATATAAATTTTAATTTAAAAAAAAAATCAAAAGAACAAAAGCGCGACTTTTTCAAAAAAAAATAAAATTCGAGCGAATGGCCCAATCTACCTTATAACATCAGCAAATTCTAGGACGCTTCTTCACATTTTGCTTAAAAATAAAAACTTGTACTTCACCGTTTTCCAGTTTAGTATAAAGAATAATATTTAACATATTCTGCTCTCAGTGCGCATAAATGCGCAGCCTACATCACATGTGAAAATACATGCACACAAAAAACACATACACAACAAACGAAACTAAGCAAACGAATCTAATTGGCTTATTGGAACACAAACGAAATACAAAGAAACAGTCAAACTGCTGTAAAAACACATAAAGCAACACCTGTTTATAGAACTTTAAAAACCACGCTCATCAAACATATCATTAAGCTACTAAAAACTACCAGACTTTTGGTTTGTAGAGATTTCATATAAAACAACAACATAAGTATTTAAAAACAGGTTGGTAAAGTGTGGTATTAATACTACGGGGTTTTTTAGCCACACTGAAAACCACGCTACTGTGAATACCCTTAATAATACAATCATGGATTTTTCTTTGAAGATACGGCAGCACTGTATTTTGTGATTTTGACATGATTTTGACATTAGCTGTCGGCGTGATGAATCTCTTTACCCTACCTGATTATTCTGCCATGAGCTGCCCGACACTGTTCTAAGATAATTTCACCATGATGTTTCAGGGATGTTTTCCATTGATTTTCCCAAGTCTTTTGTGGTATACATTTTGTTACCCATTTTGTTTCAATAAGATGCAGTTTTACAGTTATCGGACCTCAAACGTAACTGGTAAAATTCTTAAATCTACCATAAACCAGGGTTGTTTTCCGTTGATTTTACGACCACATATAAATGTTTTGTGCTTGTATTGGAGCCAATTTAACGTAAAATCGAGCATAGTGCTATCCCTCTCCAACAGAGTTTCCCATCTCTTTATCTCTGGTCTATAATGTAGAATGTGTCGACCATGGCAGAATAATGAGGTAGGGTAAGTAGCTTTGTCAAGACCTATTGTTAATGTCAAAATCATAAAATATAGTGCTGCCATATAAAGAATTAAAATCCAATGAAAAATCCATACTTTGTCTTGGCGTTTCTGATGAAATCCTTTACAAGCAATACTTCAAAACGGGGAAGTACAGGTTTTATGTTTTAGGCAAGCTTGAAGCGGACTTATTCTGCTTATATATAATATTTATATAATTATAATATATCCTCATTTCATATTATTCACCCTTCATAAAATTCCTTTTCCAAGTGTTTATCCCAAAAGTAACATTAATAAAGAAAACTGGCAGTTCTAAAACACACTTTGACATTTACAATAGGTCTTGTCACAGCTACTTATGGTCCAGTTAGCCTCGCATGGCACAGCAGCGCATGCAACGCAGATAAGCAGCTAGCACACAGCTAAATAAATGGTGATTATGCAAAGCATAGTCACATGGTCAAAATAAAACAATAAAAAAGAAGAATACAACGATTTTATTTTAGTAAATTAACCGCACTTGATCAAACAATTTTACAACTTCACATCTGTTTTGCCAAAACGTCAAATACATAGAAGAATACACAGATATTAAAATGAAATAGATCTTCCATGTTTATCTATGTAGTCAGAGATGCATTTCTGTTTTTATCTGAGCATTGCCATGCGTTGCCATGTTGTGCATAATCAGATACACACAAATCCTATTAAACAGATTTCGATGTGACGCTTGTTAAGCCATGCACTGCTATGCCATGCGAGGCTAACTGGACCATTACCCTACCTTATTATTCGCCATGGTGTCGACAATGTCGAGAATTGTGTAAGCAATGTAAACAAAATGCAACAATGCGAAAATGCAAGTTCTATTTAGATTATGCTGATTCTTAAATTCCTTTGAGAAAGTCGTTTAATTAACGCATACTAACGACTTTTACAATTAAACAAACAAAAACCATGCTCAGAAGGCGTAAAAATAAGGAATACTCTGAACTTGGACTCAATTTAATTAAATATCACAATTAACATGCAGCCTCTTACATTAATTATCTAAACGTCGTTAAAAGCAAATGTCTACACGACATTGTCGACACCGTCGACAATAGTTTTGTTGACATCAAGTTGTCTACGCCGCACATCACTGCACATAGCATACATATGTATACATAAAGGGTATTGAGAGGTAGTCTTGTTACGGTGTTAGATTGCTGAAGTGTTGATTATATCAACAACACAACAACAAAATGCATGTCTTGTCATATTTCAACAGCTAAACACTCTAACAATACTTCGACCCTATTGTTATGAGTGTTGGTATGGTGTTGAATATTTTTGTTGCCAGTTAACAATCTAATTTTGACAGAAGTCTAGGTGTAGCAAAATAATTTAATGAGTGTATTCACACGTACATCAAAATTTCAACAATCTAACACCATAACAAGACTACCTCTGAATACTCTTATGGACCAGTTAGCCAAGCATGGCATAGCAGCACATGCTAGGCAGATAAGCGGCTAGCATAGGGCTGCTATAAGTTTCGGTTTTCCCGGACATGTTACGGTTTTGAGATCGGTGTCCCTGGGTCCCGGTGCACAGTAAGAAATGTCCCGGTTAAAAATATTGAATAAAAATTAAAAGTGCATCAGCAAAAACTGAACAAATGTTTTGCAAGTGCGAGCAAACGAATGAAAATGAAACTATTTTTTTACAAAATTCTGAATTCCAAGAGCGAAAATAAACTTGTTAAAAATAGCACAATTTTTGTTCGCTATTCCAGGGCACAGGGGAAATAGAGCGAGTATTTTCACTGGTCTTCTCGCAATTTAGTAAGGAATGAAACTATCTCAACATAACCACCTTGGAAAGCATTATGCAATGCAATTTTAATTATTCTATGACGTGCACAGAATTTTAAAAAAATATTAAAAGGCAAAAGCATGTTCTTGATGAATCAAAAAAGTATGCAAAATATGATCAGGCCAAACTTTTTTTTTGATTAAGTCCAAACAATATTTTGATTTTTACCTCATTGACTGAATTGATGTTTTTTTTTATAAGATATATAAATTATGTATATATTACATATTATGGTACCTGTGAGTTATTTTGAATTATGTTTTTTAATAAACTGCAATTTATAATATTACAATTGCATATTTGTGTTTCTGTGGAATATAAAAAAAAATTTGCAACCTTGTCCCAGTCAAGTGCTACAGACTTATGGCAGCCCTTGGCTAGCACACAGAAAAATAAATGGTGATTATGAAAAACATAGTCACATAGTCAAAATAAAACAATAAAAATAAGAATAAAATGATTTTATGTTAATAACTTAATTGTACTTGGTCAAACCTTTTCACAATATAGCATGATTTAATTACTAAAGGTTGTCCATTCGTTTGACGTTTTCTCACAAGAAGGAAGATGCACCTGTAAAATTGAAGATTAGAGCAAAAGAATAATTTTTTTAATGGCAAAATATAGTTCAGTTGCCTAAATATCATAATTTCTCGTTTTACCAAATACCCAAAGATACACTACTGCTTTTTCTAGTACGTTTTCCACTACTTGTTTGTTTTGATTGAAAAATTTATTGTATTTTCAAAAAGGTAATGTCATTGTTTTGTTGTGTAAATCAATATTGACATAATAAAATAAATGTGTACAGCACACATAACACAAAAAAATTTTAAATTTTATTAATATTTGTATTATTTTGTTCCTTTTGAGTTACATAGGGCCAGTTTTTCAGTACGAGTTAATAGTCTAGTCAAATTAAACCGAGCCTTACTCACCTAAATTGGACGTTTAAACTCGGTTAAGGCAAAAAAGAAACACATATGATAATTTAAGTCAATTTAACTTCAGCAAAACCTAAAATATCTAGTTAAACCGAGTTTAAACGTCCTATTTAAGTGAATAAAACTAGGTTTTATTTGACTTAAGTTCAAACTCGTACTAAAAAACTGTCCCGTAGTAAAAGAAGATTCAGTTAAGAGATAAATTTCATTGAAAACATGTTTTTAAATATAGAAGTTTGCTTATAAAAGTTAGTTTATGGGGTAATTCCGCCAAAAGTCTCCTTTTTTCTTTTGAAAAATGGATAAATGTAAAGATAAAACTGAAGCTACAATAAGTAAGCCTGCAGACTGAAAGCTTTTTAGCGACGCCAGAATTTAGATAAGTATATATGGCTGAAAAAGCTCTTAGCTCGAGAGCTAGTTTTGAACATCGCTGGCCTAAAGTAAGTTAAAATATCTTTAAGTCACACGGTATTACGTCATAAATCGATTTATAGGCATTTTTTGTTTTTTTGAGTGGTTACAGGAATGACAAAATCGTCTTTGTTTGGAGATCGCAGGTATCAGAGATAACTAAAATACTTTTCCGCACGCTTTTATCATATATTTGATAATTAATTTAATGATTTATACTAAATTTCTTTTTAGTCTATCACTAATTGAATACACAGTTGGTTACAGAAATGATAACTTTATCTTGGCTTACACTCGTCAAGACTTAACAGTCAAGTTTTTATATTCTCCTTTAAACTTGACGCTTCAATTTACACTGTGGAAAAAATTTGAAACTTTTAGCTGATCAGTTTTGGTCAACAGCTTCCATTTTGTTAAATTAAATAGTTCATCATCGCAACAAATATATTAGAATTAGAGTCAATTCAAAAAACGAAAATTGATTTCTATGTATTAAATGAAAGATAAAACTGTAGGCTTTAAATATAAAATATATTTTTGACACCTCAATGCTGCAAATATTTGAGAAAATAACGTATAGCCCGACTAACAGAAAAATAACAGTTTTTCATATTTTTGCCTATATCTTCAAAATTTTACCTAAAACAGATGTTCATCTTCTCTGGTCCGAAAGTTGACTCTTATTTGCAAACTTGTGCTATTTTAAAAATTAATATATTTTTCGTTTAAAGTATGTAGTTTAAGCTTAAATATTGATCTAGCTAATTTTTGTCGGTGTTTTTATAAAAGGCGGTATTTTAACATTCAAAAAGGTGGCAGCATAATACATGTTTTGTTTTGCTTTTATTTATTTATTTTTTTCTATTTTTTTATTGCTTTCTCTTTTTTGCAATCCTTGTCGACTTTTTTTATCTTGCTCAAAAAGAGCTTGAAAAGAGAGCTTTCGCCTCGAAGCGAAAAATAAATAATAAATTTTTCAACACAACAAATTTCTCTATCTTGTTAGCTTTGCTTTTTATGTTGCTTAATAGAGAAAACATTTTCTCGCTGAGAATAAGAACTAAGACATTTTATTGTTATGCTCTTATGATTTTTATTAATTATTTTAAAAATGATTAGCACATTTATATAGCATAACTTTCAAATGGGTATCATAGCTACAGAATAAAGAATTATTAAAATAGCGCCAGCCGTTCACAAGCTTTGAGCTTACAAACATACGTGAGTCTCCTTTTATATAATAGTATAGATAAGGAATATAATTTAAAAATTAAAAATTTTTTATAATTCATAAAATTTAATGTATGCTTTTTTATATAAATAAATATAACAAAACGTTAGCTCTATCATATTTATTTTATTGCTAATTTGCATCTTATAATACTTGTTACTAATTTTATTTTTTGTTTTCGGGTGAAATAGGCCTACTGGGGATCCGAACACCCAAACATAAAAAATCGGTAACGCACCAAATTATATACCTCAAAGGTGGTGGGGAAATAGAAATTAGAGGCACCGCACATTACAGACTTTTAGTCGATAGTTTTATGCTGCAATGGTCGTAGCCGACAAGCCAACTATTTAGTTGGTGATAAGTTCGAACACTGTTCCCGCCCAAGTAGAATTTTGCGACCACAGGTTACTTAAGACACATTTTTTACACGACGACGTTGCAGCGATACTGAAAAGTTTGTAAAAATTCTTAGGATACTACTTTACCACTAGGTCACAGAATGTAGTAACGATTTATCAAGTGTTACCTTTAAAAAATACATCACTCATCATTCATCAAGATGTAAATTTTGTAACAATTAGCTAATTGCGACCCAAGTTATTAAAAATGGTGGACGCAAATTATTATTATATTTAAACATTTTTTATTAATTTATGAAATTGTTGCAATATTTTCTGAATTCAGCTTGCGCTTGAATTCTTAAGAAGTTTTGGCTGTTATTTTACCGAAAATCTTCTTTCCCATCTACATTTAGCTCCAAATAATATCAAAACACACTTAAGATTATGTTGTACTCCTATATATTACATAAATTTTAATTATAAAATAATTATATTTATGGCTGCAAAATGTAAACAAAACATGTAAACAAAATTAATTTTTTTGCAATTGGCAACTCTTTAATGTAAATAATGCATTTATATATAAATGTGTATACTAAAATGTGATAAGTTACTTCAAAGTAATTTTCACTAAAGGCGAATTTACACATTTCACTCAAAGCGATGATAGTAAACTTTGAACGATGACAGTGAATCAATTTTTAATTTACATTATTTAAAGTGTGAATTTGAAATTTGATGGATGATTCGGTGTTGAATGTCAAAATATATTCGTTGGCTGATTAATTTTATTGACGCTTAAAAAAATTAAATTAATAAAAGCTATTCAGCAATTATATAAAAAAATATAACCTTTTTGCTTGAAATTATGTTAACACCTTTCAATTGTGTTTTAGTACGAATGACACATCAGTTCGGTTTGCTTTCACTTTCATCAAAAGTAGGAAGACATTCTACTTCTTTCACTGTTCAATGTGGATGACAATCATCTTCATTTTAAAGATGATACTCTATTTACATTTTACAAATTAGATGATTCATCCAAAGTGAACGATGATAGTGAATCGTGTAAATTCCCCTTAAGACAATGTCGGCATTGTGTTGCACCACTTTCGGATCATAGTAGTCTCTGTAACGTAACCAATACGTAACATCATGTCAATTTTGACACAAAAAAAAACGCTACGACGTCACTGCAACGCAAATGTGGACCATCAGTTCTAGTTAGGCGGATAGTTGGCCAATTGCAGGGTTGCATTTTCAGAATATTCTTATGGGAAGTTTTAAAATTATTGTATTATTCGTAGTTTCACAAATGTTTTCGCAACTCAAATATTTTTGTTGATTTTGGTGCGGGTATGAATATTAAATTTTTTTATTAGTTTATCATGTTATTAACAGCATTTAACTTATCTCTGTCATTTAATACATTCTTTTTAACAGTTATTAAAACTTGTTTTTCCCTATTTTCAATCAGCAAAACGCAATACTTATCTCTTCATACTGCAAAAGTAACACTTTTTAACTAAAAATAGAATAAACAACAAAAACAAATAAAATAGCAAACTGTTGGCAAACTATTTAATCGGCCAATGTGCGCACTATCATAGAGCGCCATACCCACTCGACAGTCTGCAGATAATTGGCAGATTTTAAAATCAAGTGGAAATCTGCCCACCCATTTAATTTTTTAGTTGTGCTCGCTTCAATCGGAAGGTGTGCGGACTTCTAAATGCGAATTTACGCATTTCATTCAAAGCTATGATAGTGAACGTTGAACGATGACAGTGAATCAATTTTTAATTTACATTATTCAAAGTGTAAATTTAAAATTTGGTGGATGATTCGGTGTTGAATGTCAAAATATATTCGTTGGTTGATTAATTTTATTGACGTTTAAAAAAATTAAATAGATAAAAGCCGTTCAGCAATTAAATAAAAACATATAAACTTTCTGCTTGAGATTATATTAACACCTTTTAATTGTGTTTCAGTGCGAATGACACATCAGCTCGATTTGCTTTCACTTTCATTAAAAGCAGGAAGACCTTCTACTTCTTTCACTGTTCCATGTGGATGACAATCATCTTCATTTTAAAGATGAAACTCAATTTACATTTTTCAAATCGGATGATTCATCCAAAATGAACAATGATAGTGAATCGTGTAAATTCACCTTAAGGCAATATGTCCAGATGAAACCCAGCTATCTGCCGACTAAAAGTCTGTAATGTGTGGTGTCTCTTAATATTTTAATGATATAGAACAAACTTCAACAGTTTGGGCCTTCTTTTATGATACAACTCATTCAGGCGGTCTAGGCGTACGGTAATATAACAATAATTTTATTTAATCATCTGGCAGCTCTATTTAGAGACTGCGATATGTTTCAAATGCAATCCTGTACCGCTGGATTTATTTTTATTGACAGTGGAAGAAGGTTAAGATTATTATTAAAATTTTAATACAGACAAATTAAACAGATTGGTAGTAATGGCATCGAAGCGAAAACTAGAAGTAGACTATGATGAAGATCATCAAGAGTTACATGTTTCTAACAAGAAGCACACACTAGATTCGGATGAAGAAGATAGTGATGACTACGAGAAGTGCGAGGAAAACAAAACCTATCATTATTGGTGCTATATTTAATAATTGATTTTTTGTGTGCCGCAGAGATGATCTGAATGATAGTGATATCGAGGGTGAAGAGGAAGGGGTGCCAGCTGTACAGGATGAAGTTAAAATAACACCATTTAATATGCGCGAAGAGTTGCAAGAGGGTCACTTTGACAAGGATGGCCACTATCACTGGAACAAAGATGCAGATGTTAAAGATAACTGGTTGGACAATATCGACTGGGTTAAGGTATGGAGTTCGAAAGTGAAGAAATTAAAAAGGCATGATCAACCTTCTCGTCTTTGTAGGTAAAAAACGACAAGGATTATCTTAATAAAAAAGACGATGATGATTCGAATGACTCAAATAAACCGCCCGAAGTATTTAATGAGGCGGAATTCTACGCACAAGTACTTGCATTTATGCAACCAAGCGAAACTGTGCAACAAACTTTGCAACGCTTGGGTAAAAGCCGAGTCAAAATATCATCTGCTGAACGATTAAGGCGCAAAAAGTTGGGCATTGTTGATGAGGCTGGCGAAAAGATAACAAAATTTACCGAACTCACCAATGAGATACTCACTAAAACTGGAAATATGGACATATATCAGGAGACTTATGCCCAAATTAAGAGAAAAGTCAATAATTTCCCCAGCACAAGCAAGGTAGCACAAGCGGCAGAAAAGAATGGCGCTGCCGCTGCAGACGATGCTTTTGACATGTACGCAGATGATTTTGAAGAAAAAGAGCGAAAGCGTCTTGAAACCATAGAACATACATCAGTCACTCAGACCGAAGATACGGAGCCAGAGCCACAAAAAAAAGAACTCAAATGGGAATTTAAATGGAAGCAGGACGATACCGAGCTACATGGCCCATTCAGTACGGAACAAATGCAGCAATGGACAGTAGAAAAATATTTCAAAGATGGTGTGTATGTGCGAAAAGTGGGTGAATCTTCAAACTTCTATGCAAGCAATAGAATTGATTTCGATCTATATTTATAAGTTACTAATATATTGGATAAAATATGTTAATTTGAAGTGGTTAAGACTTTAAAATTATTCCTTAGTTTTTATTGTTTGTTTGTTATTTGAGCTCTGTGTAAAACGTAATTTACCTCCAATGTTATCGTTAATACAAACTATGTTTGTAAAAGTTTCCAAATCAAAAATTCTTTTGATTTAATTATCTGCAGCAAAATTGGGCCGTAGTAAAATTCATTAGAGCACAAACTTAGCATATTGATAAAACTAGTAAACCCGTGTGGTGTTAAAACGCCAAAATCAAACTTACCTAGATTTTATTTTAAGCTATTGAATATATTTTCCACGACGATATAATGTTAGCATATTTAATTTCATACCCAAATTTATTTTAAATATACAGGAGTAAGAATATTTGTTGATTTTCAGTTGAAAAATGCTTGAACAAAAATGTTTCATTAGCAGTTTCCAATTTCTTATTCAGCCCAAATCTGAATATTTTTTCCCAGGGAATTGGAAAAGGGAGTTTTAAGATAAAGTTCAGACATTTTGGAAATTTGTAATGCCAATTTGTTCATCAACCGTCAATTTCATGATTGTAAAAAATAAAAATATGATATCTTTATCTGCTGTCTTCCCCGGGAAAATCATTCAGAATTGGTCTGATTAAATTTTTGTGTAAATATTTAAAAATTAAAAAATTTTACGAACAGTTTAGAAATCTTTTTTCAAATTTAAGAAATCATTCTAGTATCACTTTGATATTGAATGTATCAAGTCATAGTTTTAGCTGAGAAATTATAAAAGATTCGTCAGTATAACAGTTTTATAGCTATTAGCCGATAGGTGGCGCTAAATACCTCACATATGTAGCTACGTGCAATGTACGTACTTTATGCTAAGCTACTTTTAATAAATTAAGAAAGTAAGCGAACTCTAAAAATTCAAGATTTATTTTATTTACTTTGAAAATTATTACACACGGAAAAAGTTAATATTGAAGAGAAAAGTTTTACTAAACCGCGTTCGCTGCAAAAAGGTTCCAGAATGATTTTTTTGTTTTTAATTTTGTTGGCATTCTTCTTTTTTGTCTGAAGAGCGATACCAGGCGGTGCACGCTGCAATTAGGCGAGTGGAGTTGCCATAGTAGCCCCCCTTGAGTGGCTCGAATCTTGATGATGAGTCACGAAGTGAACTTTCTTCTTCATGGAATATGTCCGAGGATTTGGAGGTCTGCTGTAATAGCTGGATGTTGCTAATGTGTCGTGCTGAGCTGGTGTGGACGTAATTGGTACAGTTGAATAATTCTGTGGAATTCGTGTAACTGTTGAATCCAATGAACTTGTCAGTGACGTTGATTGAAATGATGTATGAGTTTCGATGAATGCTGGTTTCAATCGTTCAGTAGATAAAGTTGTAAGTGAACCATCTACGTTAACCTTGAAAACATAGTCAGACAGTCGCTCGATGATTTCATATGGTCCTCTATAAGGTTGCTCCAACGGTTTTTTAACTTCGTCCACTCGTACAAAAACGTGAGAGCATGTGTACAAAGTTTTGTGAGTAAACGCTTTGGTTCTATTATGATGAGCTGAGGGTGAAGATCGCACATTTCTCATGCACTCTCGGAGTTTTTCGACAAAAACTTGAGGTTCAGGTCCTAGTTCTTCATCAATAAAATACTCGCCTGGCAGTCGAAGAGTCGTTCCGTAAAGCATTTCAGCTGCGCTCGCTTTGATGTCTTCTTTCAAACAAGAGCGTAGACCTAAAAGTACAAATGGTAAAACGTTAGGCCAATCACTTGAACTATGGCACATGATTGAGGCTTTTAACGATCGGTGCCAGCGTTCGATTATGCCGTTTGAAGCGGGATGATATGCAGTAGTACGTGTGCGGACGCATCCAATTAACTTAGTGAGAGAGTCGAAAAGTTTCGATTCAAATTGTGAACCTCTATCACTAGTGATTGTCATCGGTGCTCCATATCGGCTAATCCATCCAGCGAAGATAGCATTGACCACGGTGTCGGCAGTAATATCTTTTAAGGGTATAGCCTCAGGCCAGCGTGTAAAACGGTCGATAAGTGTGAGGCAATATCGATAGCCCTGTGATAATGGCAATACAATTATATCTAAATGTACATGTTTGAAGCGTTCACTCGGAACTTCGATGTGCTGCGGTACATTGTGAACATGTCGATGTATTTTGCTGCGTTGACACTGCAAACAATAACGTGACCATTTCATAATATCACGGTTCATATGCGGCCAAACATATCGAGCGCTAATGAGTTTCTTGGTAGATCGTGCGTTTGGATGAGACAGATTGTGAGTATTTTCAAAAATTTTTCGTCGTAGCGGCGGCGGTATGTAAGGTCTAACATTTTCGCTGGCAACATCGCAGTAAATAAGAGAGTCTGAATCGTCGACTTTTAGTTTTCGTAGTTGTAGCGAAGTTGAGTTAGATTGTAGCAAATGTCTTAGTTCTTCATCAACAGCTTGGTACTGAACGATGTCTTTTGTTGAAATTACTGATGAAAGCGTGATGGAGTCTATCCGTGACATCGCGTCTGCGACTACATTTTCTTTGCCAGCGACATGCACAACATTCGTCGAAAACTGGCTAATGTACTGAAGTTGACGTTGCTGCCTCGGTGAAGCTTTTTCTGACTTTTGCACAAACGCAAAAGACAGTGGACGATGATCTGTAATGATAGTAACATTGCGCCCCTCGATGAGGTGTTTGAAAAATTTTATACCTTTATAAATTGCAAGCAGCTCGCGATCATATGCGCTGTAGTTGCGTTCAGTTTTGCTCAATTTACTAGTATAAAATCCTAACGGTTGCTGTTTTCCTTCAACCAATTGGTCGAGTGCTGCGCCGACGGATTTGTCTGAAGCATCACAACGGAGAGTTAGCGCAGAGTCAGGTGCTGGATATGCAAGCTGCACCGCATTAACAAGAAGCTCTTTACATTCGTTGAAAGCATCCTCTGTCTCGCTTGTCCAAGCAACTGGTCGTTTATCATTTTTGCGGGCACCAATGGTGAGATCCACAAGAGGCGCGTGCACTTCAGAGGCATTTGGCATGTTGAGTCTGTAAAAGTTCCATGAGCCTAAGAACCGGCGAAGATCAGAAATAGTTCCTGGCTTGGGGTAGTTTTTAATTGCCTGCACCCTTTCTGCTGTCGGCTTTATACCATGTTCGTTAATGATATATCCGAGGTACGTTACTTCAGGCTGCGCAAAAACGCACTTATTGACGTTAATTGACAGACCATGTTGTTGTAGCTTTTCAAGAACAAGGCGCAAATGTTGGTCATGATCCTCTGGTGTTGACGATGATATAAGAATATCGTCAATGTAAATTTGACAAAAATCAAAATTGCGAAAAATTGAATCCATCAGCCTTTGGAATGACTGGGCCGCATTACACAGACCAAAAGTCATAACCTTGAACTCAAAAAGGCCAAAAGGCGTTATGACAGCGGTCTTTGGGCGATCTTCAGGAGCTACGGGTATTTGATAGTAAGCGCGTGCCAAATCCAAAGTTGTAAAAATTTTGCGACCATGTAGTTGAAAAGTGAAATCCCGCAGATGTGGAATAGGGTACCTGTCTGGTATAGTTACCTTGTTAAGGCGTCGGTAGTCTCCACAAGCTCGCCATGTTCCATTTTTCTTTTTAACGAGATGGAGAGGACTTGCCCATTCGCTTTTTGACGGTTCGCACAAGCCTTGCTGCATCATTATCTCTATTTCCGTTTTTGCTGCTTGCAATTTTTCACCGCTTAGCCGACGTGCTCGCTCTGCTACAGGAGCACCTCTTGTAGATATGTAGTGCTGTACCCCCGTGATTTGGACTTTTGCAACTAACTGGTTTGGTAACTGCGTCGAATTCCATAAGCAACTTAAAGTAAGGATGATCTGCGTTCACTGTAGAAATGGTTGACTGCTTGGATTTCACCAAAAGTGCTGATGAAGAAAGTTGCGTTTGTGCATCAAGCAACCGTTTTTGACGCAAGTCAACAAGCAAATTATGATGTTTAATAAAATCGGCTCCAATGATTGGATGCGTGACGTCAGCGATGGTGAATGACCAGAAAAATTGACGACGAAGACCAAAATCAAGAGACATTGCTTTCGTACCGAACGTGTTGATTGTGGAACCATTTGCTGCAAATAATTTTTGTTTATTTTCTTTATCAAAAAAATGTTTTTTTACAGAATAAGAAAGATAAGGTATGACCGAAATATCGGCACCGGTGTCGACCAAAAATTTCAAACCACTGTTTTTGTCTCGTATTTGCAGGCGCGGAGTAGTTTTGCCTTCGGAGATGCCTGCTACATCCGTCGAAGGCTGCACTAGTTTAAATCTGAAGCATTTCTAAAACTGCATGGTTCGCGACATTTGCGAGCCTTGTTGCCAAATTTTGCATGATAGAAACAAAATTGGTTGTTTTTGTGTACGTCACGTGATTGGCTACGTGACCTAGTTCGACTCTGTTTGACAAATCTGCTGAGATGCTCCATGTTTTTAGTTAGCGCTTGAATTTGCACTCTAATGTCATCGATTGCTGATGATGAAGCACTCGCTGACAGATCTGGTGGCACATGGTTTCCATTATCGATAGACATAATACTGGGTCGTGACATGTCGAGAATTTTGTCTGCTTGAGTGGCAAGTTTAGTTAAGTCTGTGACCTCACTAATTGCCAAAATCCCGCGAATTTGCTCAGGAAGCTGTTCTAAAAACAGTGTACGGAGAACGTTATCTGAAAACTGATTTCCAGCTAAGTTTCTTAGGCGCTGCAAAAAATTTGAAGGTTTCTCATCAAAAAGTTCTGTACCTCGAAGAAGACGGCGCAGCTTTGATTCGTTTGTTTCACCGAATGAATTAATAAGCCGTTCTTTTATTGCGACATATTTGCCTTCCAAGGGTGGTGCTGATATAATGTCAGTGACAAATGGGAGTGCGGCTGTATCTAGGTGGATGAGGACATATCTATACTTAGTTGCATCTGATGTAATACGAGATATATCGAAGGCGGCTTCAACTTGCGCGAACCACAATAATGGATTTTCACGCCAAAAGGGCGGAAGCTTCACAGTGCGCGCAGCAAGAATTTCTGGCACATCGCCGACTCTAGATGTAGACTCAGTTTGCTGTCCTGGTTCCATGGTTTTGACGACTTCTTTATTCAATGAAGATTGCGCTGGTTGATTATTTTGAGATGTCCTTGGCGGTGAATGATCTACCACCATTGCTTACTTTGGCATCACGTCGGGGTCACCAATTGTAGCTACGTGCAATGTACGTACTTTATGCTAAGCTACTTTTAATAAATTAAGAAAGTAAGCGAACTCTAAAAATTCAAGATTTATTTTATTTACTTTGAAAATTATTACACACGGAAAAAGTTAATATTGAAGAGAAAAGTTTTACTAAACCGCGTTCGCTGCAAAAAGGTTCCAGAATGATTTTTTTGTTTTTAATTTTGTTGGCATTCTTCTTTTTTGTCTGAAGAGCGATACCAGGCGGTGCACGCTGCAATTAGGCGAGTGGAGTTGCCATACATATTTTTAGGCATATGCTGAAATCAAGAAGAGAAAAAGCAACATAACAAATATATGCAGCCTTTATTTTTATTTATTTAATTTTATTTATAATCTAAAGCCAATTAGGCCAAAATTGATTATATAGATTCACAGCGAGTAAAAATATAATATTTTACATATAATTTTACATAAGTTATTTACATTAAACTAATTCATTATTTTAAATTTTCAAACATTTCATATTTATTATTCTGTATCACGAACATGCACACCAACGATGAGAAAGACACGAGAAGCAATACAATTTTGTATGGAAGAAAATATTGCTTCTCGTGTCTTTCTCATCGTTGGTGTGCATGTTCGTGATACAGAATAATGCAGTTAATCTTATTTTAAATAGCTAAAACTTACTAGCATCCCAATTTGCAAAACATTCCCGAATTACATTGGCGTCGGAAGCGGTGGGCAAGGGGGGCAGTTGCTCCCGCACTTTTTTAGCTAGATAAACAATTTAAAAGGAAAAGTTATTCAAAATATCAGTTTTTTTACAAAGATAATATTTTTGTATTATATATTTTCCTCTTCTTTCTCTCTTCTTCATGTTTCATGTGAAGAAATTTTGTTGAACTTTTTTTGCACCACCATTTGTACTGCACCACCATTTTTACTGCCCCCCCCCCAGATGAAATTCGCTTCCGACGCGCTTGCCGAATTATAATAACATTTCAAATACAAAAGGAAATAAACCTGATGGCCTAATTTCAGCGACTTAAAAAAAAAGGAAATCATTATTAATTAGATTCCGAACTAGAACGTATATGATGGAGGTACTTCTTTTTAAAAACAGCTAAAGAGTGAATACTTTTAGTTCATTAGGTAGATTGTTCCATATCCTCGCAGTTTTAATAACAAATGATCGCTTAAAAGTAGAGCGATCATTCTATAACAACCATAGAATTTCTCCGAGACCTACACATATTGAATAGTCCAGAAATATTATTAAGAGCAGCTCATATCATAATTCTGTAGAATAGAGATATAAATTTAAGCTTTATGTAATCATAGAAAGTATAATTAATAAATCTCACAGTAAATTCTGTTACATGGTCACGTATGTGAAGATTATAGACGTATCTTATGACTCTATTAAATGCAAGACGTAAATTATAAGGATTAGATAAAGTGGTACCAGAGTAAACCTCCAGTCCATAAGCAATATGAGACATCAATAGAGCATAAGCAGTTTTATATTTAATTGAAGGAGGCAAGTATATGCCCAAACTATATAACTTTCTCAAAGTGTTCAAATTAATCCTCAAGCTAACAAGATAGATATAAGGCTTAAAAGAAAGATCAGAATCAACTATAATCCCTAGATACTTCATTCTATCTACGTTCTCGATCAGATTACCATCAAAAGAAACACGTAAGGATTGGGCACCTCTACAGACACTATTAAAAATCATTACTTTAGAGATTTGCTACTCTATATGAAGCCCATTCATAACCATCCAGATTTTTATTCTATTATATTCGAGTAATTAATGACAGCTTGGAGAGAATCAATAAAATCAAAAGTTGATGAGTAAAGTATATATATATATATCATCTGCAAACATAAAAACATTCGAGCAATCTTACTTACTTAGTTGGCGCTACAACTGTATGTCGGTCTTGGCCTCATCTAAGAATTTACGCCAGCCATTTCTGGACTTGCTGGCGCCAGTTGGAAATTCCAAGCTTCGTCAGGTTGTCCTCTACTTGGTCTTTCCAACGAATATGGTCTTTCCAACGAAGAACCTAATATTTTCTTCACTGGAGCATTGTCTTTCAAGCGCTGAACATAACTTAGCCAGCGAAGCCGCTTGATTTTAATGCGCTTGACTATGTCGATGTCAGCGTACAGCTCATACAGTTCATCATTCCACCGTATTTGGTACTCGCCATTGACGCAGAATGGTCCGTAGATCTTACAAAGAATCTTTCTCTCGAATGCTCCTAACGTCTTTTCATCTGAACTGCTCAGCGTCCAGGCTTCTTGTGATGCATTAAGTAGGACGGGCATGATGAGCAATTTATAGAGCGTGATTTTCGTTCGTAGAGAGAGGGCTCTGCTTCTCAATTGCCTACCGAGCCCAAAGTAACATCTGCTGGCAAGAGTTATTCTCCATTTAATTTCAATGCTGATGTCGTTGGTTGAGTTTATCCTGGATCCCAGATAAACGAAGTCCTTCACAATCTCGAAGGAGTTATTGTCAACTGTAACGTGGGTTGCAAGACGCAGGGACTATTTGTTTGTTGACACCAAGTATTTCGTCTTATCTGCATTCACTGGCAGACCCATTCGACTTGACTCTTTCTAATCTGCAAAATGCTGCGCTGACTTCGCGCGTATTATGGCCAATGATATCTATGTCATCAGCATACGCAAGCAGCATAACACTCTTGTAGAATATTGTGCCACTACGTCTCAGATCAGCAGCTCGGATGATCTTTTCCATCATTAGGTTGAAAAAGTCGCACGATAAGGAATCACCTTGCCTGTAACCTCGTTTGGTAACAAATGGTGGGGAGAGGTCCTTCCCAATTTTAACTGCGCTGCGGGTGTTGCTCAGTGTCATCCTGCAAAGTCGTATTAGTTTTGCAGGAATACCAAATTCAGGCATGGTGAAGTACAGGTGCTTCCTTATTGGGCTGTCGAAGGCGGCTTAGTAGACGACAAAAATATGGTGGGTGTCGATTTGTTTTTCTTGAGTCTTCTCCAAGATTTGTCGTAGCGTGAAAATCTGGTCGATGGTGAACTTTCCAGATCTGAAGCCACACTGATAAGGTCCAATCAGTTCGTGTTCAATCTTTCATATAAAACGCTCGACAGGACCTTATATTCGATATTAAGAAGGCTTATCCCACGGTAATTGGCACAGATAGTGGGATCGCCTTTCTTGTGGATTGGGCAGAGCACACTGAGATTCCAATCATTCGGAATACATTCTTCCGACCATATTTTGCATAGAAGCTCGTGAATGCATTTCAATAGAGCTTCGCCTCCGTTCTTAAACAGCCCAGCAGACAAGCCATCAGCTCCCGCGGCTTTGTTACTTTTAATATATAGCTGTCAGAACTTCATCATAGTTGGGCAGCGGAACCTCAACGCTGTCATCCGTAATTGGGGTTTCCGGAATATCATCTCTATATACCGCAATAAAGCCAAATCTATAATACGTAGAATTAAGACTAGATATGGATGTATGCGTTTTAATAATCTAAATAGTGCACAAATCTGGAACGTTTTGAATAATAGTGGATGTTCTGATGATAATAGATCAAGTGACTGTATTGACCCATGTGCCTTGAATTCACACTTTATTTCTCCACAAGTAAATTGTTTGGAGGGTCTTGAGTTTGATTCTGATAATGGGTTTACTTTTGAAATTAAGTCAAATGCTATTGGGAATGGCGGCATTCCGATTAAATTTGTTAAAATTATCTATTACTTAATTGAAGATAGTTGTAATGATGGAAAAGATCATCCGAGCTGCTGATCTTAGACGTAGTGGCACAATATTCTACAAGAGTGTTATGCTGCTTGCATATGCTGATGACATCGATATCATTGGCCATAATACGCGCGAAGTCAATGCAGCATTCTCCAGATTAGAAAGAGAGTCAAGTCGAATGGGTCTGGCAGTGAATTCAGAATAGACGAAAAACTTGGTGTCAACATACAAACAGTCCCAGCGTCTTGGAATCCAGGTTACAGTTGACAATACCTCCTTCGAGGTTGTGAAGGACTTCGTCTATCTGGGAACCAGCATAAACTCAACCAACGAAATCAGTATTGAAATTAAATGGAGAATAACTCTTGCCAGCAGGTGTTACTTTGGGCTCGGTAGGCAATTGAGAAGCAGAGTCCTCTCTCGACGAACGAAAATCACGCTCTATAAATCGCTCATCATGCCTGTCCTACTGTATGCATCACAAGAAGCCTGGACGCTGAGCAGTTCAGATGAAAAGACGTTAGGAGCATTCGAGAGAAAGATTCTTTGTAAGATCTACGGACCATTCTGCGTCAATAGCGAGTACCGAATACGGTGAAATGATGAACTGTATGAGCTGTACGCTGACATCGACATCGATATAGTCAAGCGCATTAAAATCGAGCGGCTTCGCTGGCTTGATCATGTTCAGCGCATTAAAGACGATGCTCCAGTGAAGAAAACATTCGATTCCGTACCCAGCGACGGTCCACGCAGAAGAGGACGACCGCAACTTCGTTGGAAAGACCAAATAGAGGACAACCTGATGAAGTTTGGAATTTCCAACTGGCGCCAGCAATCGAGAGATTTTCTATTTTACCGATTGATGTGTGTACATGGCGTAAGAAAAGAAGGTGAACGTGATTTTGGCTTTTTGTTGTAAAAATCCAACACCTGAGTTGTCAAACCATACAAAAGCAACTTTTCTGTCTCTTTTATACATTCAAAAGTTTGACAGTTTCAGAAAACGACGTCGACGTCGCGTTCACCTGCTGCCGAATTACAGCATCCGTGATCGAGCAAAATTGTACAAGATTGATAGGCACTTGTCTCGTCGTGCCCTTCGTAATTTTGCTCTATCACGGATGCTGTAATTTGGCCCCTGGTTTCTTACACCATGTTTATATACAATAAGTCTGTTCGCGTACTCGATTCAAGTAGTTTGAAGTTGCTTGAAAGCTTTATTTTGAAGCTCGAGAGAGAAATTACATGCAAAATGACACTCTCTAATCTATTACATTTAATTGAATTTACTTGAATCGAGTACGCGAATAGACCTAATATATTTGTTTTGTCGAGACAATGTTTCATAGCTATGCTACGATCCACTAGGTGGCGCTGTATACACAGTATAACTTGAAACATATATTTGGAAGATATAAAGGTGCATAGCAATGTTTGCCAAGGCATTTTTTATGTAAATAATTCAAATACAAAGTTTATCACTTTAATTTGCTGCGTTATTTCTGTTTTATTGATTTAACAGCGTCAGTAGCAGTATTTGACAGTTAACTCAACAGTTGTGTTCATGTAGTATAGAATTTTTCGCTCGGTTAAATGGCATCCGTTACTTTTCTAGGCACAAGTTCTTTCTATGAGAACTGTCAAATTTTCTGTATGTGTGTGCAAGCATAGAACTTAAAGGCAAAATAATAGCATTTTTAAAGAGGTAATTTTCATCATAATTATTTAAATTTTAATTATAAGGCAAATTATGTTAGCTATCGTAAGCAAAGTCCCTATGCCCCTCTAAATATTGGACTACAAAAATTTTGTTTTTTTGTTACGCATTTTCTGTGGCCGTCCATTTCCTAAAAAAGCATTTTTAATAAATTAAATAAGGAACAGAGAGCATAACACTATTATTGATTAAAATTTAAATTTTTTAATGTTTTTTTTTATCATTAGGCGGCGATGTTTTAAAATGTTAGCGCCTAAAATTTTGTGTTACTTAAAATTTAATAATTTAAGCAATTTTTAGCAAATAAAAAACACTCAGAATCGCAAATTAGCTACTTTTTAGCAACAAATAAATGTCAAAGTTTTTGTTTTTCGTCCGGTTCATTATGTGCATAGTTTTAGCGCCTAAAATAGGAGATGATTTGTGGCCAGAATCGCACATGTCGCCAAAATTCGCTTAAAATTATTTAAGCCCTTTTTAGCGATCGAGTTTTATGTTCCAACTATGTTCTCGTAACGCAACGCAAATGGCGGATTGCACGTAGATAGTTTCGTGTTGATTATGCAGATCTACTTAAAAAACTTCATCTCAGCTGCTTTTGTTTGCAACAAGTAAGATGTTTTTAATAGACGACAAATTGTATTTATTAGCAAATTTACCGCACTAAGAACAAAAGGCAGAACAAAAAAAAGAAGGAACATTTAACCTTCAGCAGAAATGGTATTTTTTATTTTTTTTTTTTCAAAATGTGTATTTGGAGCTAAAAAAGCTAATAATGAAAAAATTAAGGAAAAAATTAATGAAAACATTTTTTCAACTTTGGACCCCTATAAATTCTTAATCAGATGAGCCATTAATTTTTCAGATTTGTAATAAGAAGCAATAAATACATATGTTCCACAAAAAAAAGTGGAAAAAATTATTTTTGCTTAAAGTTAAATATGCCAAAAAGAATTGTGGGTTAAAAGACACAATTTATAAGCGAATTTGCCGCACATAAACTGTTGCTATGAAAATGCAGCTATCGCCAGTGTTGTCACTTGAAAATATTAAATAGTGTATAATCCAAAAAAGTGGTACATCTACCACAATTGTGATCGTGGGACACCACTGGCTGTGACACCAAGACTGCAGAGCGCAAGAATGATAGAAACAATATTACGACATCCGAATACTTTACCACTAGATGACGTAATTGGAGCCAACTGTACCTATTGGCTAAAAAGAGATGGCTTATAAGGAAAAACATAAGAGAGGGCAACATTCAATTGGCTCCAGTGACGTCGATGTCGTAATCTTGCTTATCATTCTTGGTAGAGCGGTTGTCTGCGCTGAATGCGCCCAATGTGAACACAACTAACGTAGAATCACCATGAACACAGCTATATTGCATTGCACTGCCTTATTGGCTAAAAAGATATGGCTTATAAGGAAAAACATAAGAGAGGGCAACATTCAATTGGCTCCAGTGATGTCGATGTCGTAATCTTGCTTATCATTCTTGGTAGAGCGGTTGTCTGCGCTGAATGCGCCCAATGTGAACACAACTAACGTAGAATCACCATGAACACAGCTATATTGCATTGCACTGCCTTATCGGCGGAGATACATTTTTATAATCGTCGCTTTCAATTGTATTCAACCATTCAAGCTACGTTATTTCAATAAACACTGAACATGGTCAGAAAACAGTAGAAAAATCGTCGTCGCAGGTAACAACAAAAACAATAATTTTCCAGTGCAAAAGTGAAAACTATAGAAATTGATTGTGAAATCTTTAAAGTTGTGGTTATTTTAAGTGAAAAGTTTTCCAACGTAAGGTAATTGTTTGAAAGATTGTTAAAATATTGATTTAAATTTTGGCCCATTAAAATAATACAGTTATGTGGCCTTGGTGCATTTATTGTGAATGAAATGGCGAGTAACACTAACTTTATTGCGTCTAACAAAGTGGGTAAATTTAATTTGGCCAACTTAAAATGTTTAAATTTGTTAATGAATAGTTATGTTGTCACCGAAGTGGCTTTTATCTCTGATTTGTTCGCCACAAAAAAGTTTTCTCTAGCTCCGTTCTCTTGTCCAAGAAAGCAAAATACCGTGAGAACTAATGTAAAGAAAACAGTAGATTTTTTGTTTCTTAATTTATCTTAAAATTAGTCACCTTTTTATGTAAAGCTAAAAAAAAACAATATTCGTCGAGAAAATTCTAGAAACCACTTGTTTCTTTTCAAGTACTCTGATGCTGAATACGTTGGTCAAAAATAACTTTTTATGGCCTCTTCATATGACTGATAAATTCTTCTTAAAGTATGTACATTCATTTGTACACACATAAGTCGGCATATTATCTTTATCTCTACTCAACTCGTCTATACTATATGCATTTAAATAAACAATAACAAAAGCAATTGTATGGGAATCACTGCAATTTGAACTATAAGTTACTCTGGCAATTTGTGAGTCATGGTTTCCATTCGAATTGTTTGGAATTGGCAGGCTTGTCAAGCTGCTCTTAATTGCATACGAAACCCCCTTTTTAAGACAATGTTGTGGCAAAAATAATATGTGGGTAACGTACACGTCATACCTATTATTTAAGTGCATACCATAGATGCCAGATTCAGGGGATACATCCCATTGAGGAATTTTTTGTTGGTCGTGGGATGTGAGGATTCTGATGCGATTTTTTAATTCAACGTGAAATTTTTCACCTACATGTTCATAAATAGTTTTAATGCTGGTGTGGCTTCTTAAAGCTTTTATATACGAAAATTTGTTTACGGAAAAGATAAAACTTCCTCTGTACTGGCAATTTTTTGTGTTCCTTTTGTTATTTTCGCAATTTTGGCGTTTGTTATATATTCAGCAATTTGTGTGTGAGTTATTTTGATGATCTTGTTTTTAAGAAAATAAAATGCAACTATTTCCAAGTGTAGAAGCTTTCGGCAAGTTTTTTTTTTTATTTTATGCAAAATAATTTATTAATAATATAATAATTTATGTTACATGGCATCCTCAGACGGAAATAAGTTCCGTGTATAAGAGGAAAATTTAATTAAAAATATATAAATAAATAGCAATATTGATTAATTTAATAGGATATCACATATATGAGATCAAATATTTTGATTAACTTATCTTAAATTCATTAGGTACAATTTTAAGTTAGTCTTAAATAGTTGAATATTCCTTGATTCTTTAATTTTATTTGGTAATGAATTGAATATTTTGATTGCGCTGTGTTTAAGGCTATTTAGTTGTCTGGATGTTCTGGCTCTTGGTATTTCGAAGTTGTGTTTTTGACGAGTGTTATGTTGGTGTATATTATTTCTTGTTGTGAGAACTAGTTTTGATTTTGTAGATATATTTACATTTTTCGGCAAATATAAGCTGGTTTACGCCCAACTGTTTTGTTGTTTTGTATAGCTGTCTTGTAGATATTGTTGGCTGTTTATTAAATAAGACTTTAATAGCCTTGTTCATCAATCTTCCTATTTGCTCGACTTGAAATTTACTGCACTGGCTCCAACTGCATATATTATAACGAATTCTGGCGAGAATATGTCCTGAGTAAATGAGTTTAGCTGCAGTCTCCTTAATGCCTCCAACTCGTTTTATTGCCATTATTAATGGCAGAATTGAGTTTTTTAGATCTTTTATATGTTGTTCATAATTGAGTTTTTCATCAATTGTCATTCCAAGATATTTCGTTTGTTGCACCCTTTTTATGTCTGTGTTGTTAATTTTGACGTTTATAGATATATCCATATTGTAGTGAGATCGAAATATAATATAATTTGTTTTCTGTAGATTAATGCTGAGACCATTTCCGCAAGCCCATTTATAATAAGTTTCCATGTCAAGATTGATGTTTTCCTCTAATTCTGTTACTGTACATGCCGTTGTGATAAAATTGGTATCGTCTGCGTAAATGTTGTATGCTGATCGAAATATGCAGTTTTTTATGTTATTAATATATAACAGGTAAAGCCTTGGCCCAAGTATAGATCCTTGCGGTACACCTATTTTACTTACGAGCTCATCACTATATACATCGTTATATCTAACAACATGTGGTCTGTTTTTAAGGTAACTTTCGACTAATTTGTTGGGCAAACCTCTTATACCTATATCCTTTAAGCTATTTATCAGTTTTTCATGATTTACAAGATCAAACGCTTTCGATAAGTCAATGAAGGTAGTTGCGACTATTTGTTTTTCATCTAATCCATCATATATCTTCTCCATCGTTGCTGTTATTGCAGATTCTGTACCGCTTTTTTCCAGAAATCCGAATTGATTGTTGTCAAATCCAATGGTTGAATTAATAAAGTTTTCAATTCTACTGTCTATTGCCTTTTCGAAAACTTTACTGAGAGCACTTAATATTGAAATTGGTCAGTAATTTTCGCATACATCTTTTTTTCCTTTTTTATATATTGGGGTGATTATCGCTTTTTTCAGGTAATCTGGAAAAATCCCTGTTGTAAAACATTTGTTTACCAGTATAACTAAGTGTTCTGCAATAGTTGGTAAAAGTATTTTTAAATCCGTCACCGTTATGCCATCAAACCCCTGGGCTGCATTGCTGTTCAGATTTGTTACAATTTTACGTATTTCTTGTTGTGTTACTGGTATAAAGAATATTGATTTTGGGTTGAAGGTGTTTGAAATTTCTGTATTTGTTGTTGTGACGTTTTGTGCTATCTTTAAACCAGCTTCGTTGAAATATTTATTAAAATTGTTCTGGATTGTTTGTAGATTTTCTGTTTCTCGTTCTTGGGTTCTATTTAAGGTGCTCGTTTTTTCATCTTTATTTCTTAGTGTTGTGTTTATTATGTTCCATAATTTTCTTGGATTATTTCCTGCTTTTTCTATTTGTTCATTGAGATGTTTCTGTTTGTTGTTTTTTATTAAAATTTCGACTTCTTTTTTCACTTTTTTATATGCATCTATCTTATTTTGATTATTTGGATCAGACTTAAATTTTTTATAAAGCTCTTGCCTAAGTTTCAATTTTCTTTTTAACTCCATTGTAATCCAGTTATTTTCTCTACACCTGATTTAAATAAATTTTGTGGATTTTTGTTTTGCATTTTGTATTACATCAGCCAATTCTTTTATTTCTGATATTGTTCTTTTCTGTATCTCAATTTTTACTATTTGCTCCATTTTAAAATAATTAATTTTTCTAATACTTTGAGTTTTCATCGGCTTCTTGTTAAGTTTAAGAGCAGTTATTGTGGCTATGGTATATTTATGATCAGTTATGTCTGTATCTTTGATTATAAAATCTATTTTGTGTGTTGCATCCGTGTTTGAGATGATATGATCAATAAGAGTACTTGTGTTGTTTGTTTGCCTTGTTGGTAATGTGCTGTTAACGAATTTAAAGCCATTGGTTTGTATCAAATCGGTATATTTAATAACTGTGTTTGATTGTTCTAAAATGTTGATGTTAACATCTGCAAAGTAAACGCAATTTTCAATGTTACATAATTTTTCTTCGATGAAGTCAATAAAGGAATTGCAATTTTTTATTTGGAGCCTTATAGAAAGTGCCAATCGCGAAGGTTTTTCTTAAATTTGTTAATTCAATGACAGTTATGTTATATTTTTCTTCTTTTATAACTTCATTATATGTTAAATTGTCCTTTACATAAATTACTGTTCCGCCTCCTCGTTTTTCGTTTCTACAGTTATGTATAGCCGTGTAATTTGGTAAATTGAATGTTTGTGTTTCATTTTCATAAAGCCAGGTTTCTGTTGCAACTATGACATCTATATTTTTAATGTTGCTTATAAGAAGTTCAATATCATGTAGCTTATTTCTTATGCTGCAAATATTAATGTAAAAAAATTTTATGTTTGAATTTTCATACATAGAATGTTTAGTTAAGGGTTTTCAATTCTTTCTTTCTCATTATGCATTTTTGCTATATAAATATTGCAGTTATTTGCACCGGCTTTATGATCACAATTGTAAGTTGCTCCATGTTTATTTGCCCTTATACAGTTTATGCACTTAAAATTTGAAGTAATTTTACACGTTCTTGTGTCGTGCTGTTCTGCACACAAGCCACACGCTTCTTCTCCTTCACATTTGTTGCTTGTATGGTGATATTTTTGACATTTAAAACACCTGGTTAGTGAAATATACTCTTTAACGTATCTTGAATTATAGTTTAACATAATATATCTGTTTAATATTTTAGATAGAGTTTCTACCGATACCTCCAAGATATAGGCCCATCGTTTTGTTTTTTTATTTAAAAATTTATACGATAGCTTTATAGTATCATCTGTATTAATGAAGTGATTGGTTGCCATTAATTCTTCCACTAAATCATCTTCATTGTATTCGATATCTATATTCGATATTATAACTTTAGGCAGTTTTACTTTTGGTACCGATATCTTATATCCATCTTTAAGTTGCTCTTTAATTTCTAATTCCAAATTATTTCTTCCTTCCTTATCCATAGTGGTTACAATAACACCCCCTTGCTTAATATGTTTAATTGACGCTATTCCCACCTTTATTTTTGCTGGTAATATTTTTGCTTATTTGATATTTTTTGATATATTTTTTTATTTGATTCTCGGTTTCTTTGCTGTTTTGATTACTTTCTGTTGGTAAAATGATTATACTATTTTGGTTTTTTGGTTTGCTGGGTTGTTGTTTACTAGTAGTTGCTGCTACGACACTGGCATATGTCATTGTATGTTGTTTGTTGCTGTTCTTTTCTAAATTATTTAATGTTGTTTTTATTTCACTGATATTATCCTTGATTTCATTATTTACTTTCTTTATCTCTTCATTTGCCGTACATATCTTTTCTAAATTTGACTCTCCCTTAAGCCATTGTTTAAATTTCTTTTTGTCTGTTTCGCAAACCCAAAAGCATTTATTTTTAAGTATTGCAATTGCATTATAGTCTTCATCAGTGTAATTGATGCATTCTATATGCCACCAAGATTGGCATAAGCCTTCGCACTTTATTCCTTTTGTTTCGACTTTTTTCTTACATTTTTTACAATAAGTCTTATTTTTTTCATTATCAGGTTCTTCTTCCGCCATTTATTAGCTTAAATTGCTTTCTAATTGTGAGTGAAGGAGAATTGTGAGAGAAGTTGAAAACGGAACGTCAAAAAACTTGCTTTCAAGTCTTGCCCAATATAAAACAGGTCTCTGACGTTTCATCGCTCAATGGGCATTTTGGTATTGCTTTTTTCTTTTGTTAGTCCCAGTTTACGCTTGTCAAGAATTGACGGTCAATTTTTTGGAATTTCCTTTTAAACTTAACGTTCACGTTTATACACATCAAGAGTTGACGATCAATTTTTGTTATGAAACGACGCCATTGATGTGCAAATAACGGAACAACGAACAAACACAAAACGAATTGCCCAAGAATTGATGGTACGGTCAATTTTTTCTTTCCCTATTGTTACGATTGCCGCTCCAACGAACACAAGACTTGACCGTCAAGTCTTGACGAGCATATACCGGGAATTATTAGCTGCATTGTCCCGGTTTATACTCGTCAAGACTTGACGTTCAAGTTTTGCATATTCTCTTTTAAACTTGACAATTCAATTTACACTCTTCAAGAGTTGACGGTCAATTGTTTCTTTCACTCCTCCCATTTCCTTCTCAAGTTTGTACTGATGACCCCGAAATAAAATTGAAAATAGCGGGACAACGAACGAACACAAAACGAATTGCCCAAGAATTGACGGTACGGTCAATTTTTTTCTTTCCCTTTTGTTACGATTGCCGCACCACCGAACGCAAGACTTGACCGTCAAGTCTTGACGAGTATAAACCGGGACATTTCTAGATCAGATCCATGGTACTAGATCAGATCCATGGTAAAATTAACAAGGTAGTGTTAGTACGGAGAAACTGTCAAAACGAAGTTGACATTTCAGACAAAATCTGCAACCACTGAGAATGCAATATGAAAGCAAAAATACCAAAATGGCTGAGTTTGACAGTTATGGTCACTAAGAAAGAGTACATTTAGCCCTAACACTACCTTGTCTAGTTCTACTATGGATCAAATCTAATCTCAGTGGAAGAACCATGGTAAAACTAGTGAAGGTATATGCATTTCAGACTGCTCTCTTTTTCTCATAGCCAGAATTGTCAAACTCAAGCATTTTGCTATTCTTGCCTATTTTTGCTTTCTTATCGCATTCTCATCGTTTTCAGATTTTGTGTGGGCTGTCAACTTCGTTTTGACAGTTCCGGCAGTCTGTGTCTCCGAAATGCATCTCCCTTCTCTAATTCTACTATGCGAACAACTTGAGTTAAACTTTTTCACAATTTGACACCACTGTCTTGAAACAGCTTTGAAGAACAATAAAAAAAAGCAATACCTAACGCCCATTGAGCGATGAAACGTCAACGTAAGATTTGCCAACTATGTTCGTTTTGATAAAAAATGCTTGAAACTTGGCAGCATTTTAAGATCAGTAGTGGAATTCCCTAAAACTTAACGATAATAATCGTTGTCGTTATCGCTCATTGTGCGTGCCACGTTCATAGAAAATTGCAGTTTTCGCTAACGAGTTTGGGAACTCCATCGCAGAAATGAAGCCAGGAATCGAGCTGGTTCTAATTTTTGTTTTTGTTTTGTGAATCAAATAGAGCCGCGCTCTAGATCACCGACCACGGGAATGCAGCTTTTGTTCTTCAAACAGCTGTTTCAAGATAGTGGAGCCAAATTTTTATAAAGTTGAACTTAAGTTGTTCCACTGAGATTTGATCTGATCTGGTGCAACGGAAATGCAGTTAATGTCAACAACTGTCAAATTATCAGTCTGCGTGCGCAGTCAGTTATTCAAAAACACTGTACTGGTCAGTCTGCGTAAAACCAGCTTTGTTTTGTGTACATGAACCGTGATTGATTAGATTGGTGTAGGCATCCCCTAAATAAAATATGATTACTTCGCTTATGTGTGCGTGTCAGTCCATGTGTGCGTGTCACTACCCTCCAGTACTGGAAATCACTCGTGACTTTCAATGGTCATGATTTCATGCATGAATGGCAGCTAGTGAATTCTAGTACCCGAGGTAATGCAGCCGGTAATCAAACTTATCCCGTTAATTTTTTTCTTCCAGATAAATTCGAAAAAAGTAAATTATGTTAAAATAAAAAGTGCAGTGTGTTTAAAGTTGTATTAGCTTATGATACAAAGAACTAAAGGTAACGTATTGCGCACGCTCGCCATCTTTGCTGTGACGTAGGTGGAGCTCTATGTTGCAACCGTAGTCACAATTCATTCATAGGGTGTAAAGATTTTAAAATGTCGACATTTTCTTATGAAAACTTGTTTTACTGAAATTAAATAAACATCGTTAAATAAAACACATGTCCAAAATAAAGTAAATATACTTTTGAATGCTGTTTGTAAAAAAAATTGCATATTTTTTAAGGGTGTTTTCTCCCTTTTTTACCCCTTTACACAAAATGCAGCTACGTTACTTGATGTGTTTGACAGAAATTTGACTGTTTTTATAAGCTTTTATTTAACTTGCTTCGTTCGTATGTATGTCTTCAAAACTTGCAAGCCATTTTTCTACAACTTGTTGGTATCCGATTAAGCTGAAATTTAGCATACATATATAAGTCCGGTGACAATGCAATATATAATAAAAAATTTTGCCACCCCCTTTTACCGCCCACAAATCCATAAAATGCTATATCTCTAAAACTACTTTACCGATTCAGCTGAAATTTTGGCAGTAAATTTCCTTCGAGTAGAGGATGAAAAAGGAAAATTTTGCCACTCCCCCTTTTAACGCCCACAAATCAATAAAAATGCTATATCTCTAAAATTACTTTACCGATTCAGCTGAAATTTTTGCAGTAAATTTCCTTCGAGTAGAGGATAAAAAAGGAAAACTTTCCCACTCCCCCTTTTACCGCCCAATAATCCATAAAAATGCTATATCTCTAAAACTACGGGGCTGATTCAGCTGAAATTTAAACAGTAAAGTTTCTTCAAATAAAACATGGGCTTATGAAAAACATTTGGCCACACCCCCTTTTACCGCCCACGAATCAATAAAAATACTATATCTCCAAAACTACGGGGATGATTCAGCTAAAATTTTGGCAGCTAATTTCCTTCAAGTAGAGGATGGTTCAGGAAAAAATTGTTCCACGCCCCCTTTTACATCCCACAAATCAATAAAAATGCTATATCTCCATAAGTTTTCAAAATAAAAGATGTTAATAATAAGCCTTTAAGATTAAAGAGTAAAAAATAAATAAAAAGTAAAAAATCTTTTAAAAAATACGCTTTTATTTAAAAAGACGTGAATTAAAAAGAAAAAAATAAATTTAACTGACATTTGTCATATATGTATACAGTACATTTAAAAGCTTAAGGTACTGATATTGTGTAGTAAACCTATATAATGGATCGCAGACATCGGTGCCTCAAGCTTTTAAATATAAATGTATTTGAAAAATTCTAAATTTATATAAGTCCTTAGAACTTAATAATTTACGTACTTTTATACTATGATGATGAGTAACCAAGAGAGGGGTTCTTCTGCACCTAGAATATACATACTGTATACATATATGACAAATGTCAGTTGAATTTATTTGTTTCTTTTTAGTTCACGTCTTTTTAAATAAAAGCTTATTTTTTAAATTTTTTTTTTACTTTTTATTTTTACTTATCAAATTATTATGTTCTAAAAAATCAGTCTTCGGTTGAAATGTAGATATTTCGGAATTTTTAATAATACAATAAAGAAATGTTTAAGGTGAAATAAGGAAATATTGTAGCTGTTTTCATTCAAACGTTGGGTGCTGTTATCAGAAATCGACTATTAAGCCAAACTTAATAATTATAGTATAGGTTCTAGTGACAAGTACCTATATACAGTTGCGGTCAAAATAATAGCAGCGCACCCTACCTTCAATGATCGTTGCTTGTATTTTCTAACGCGGACTTATTTTTAATTCAACTACTGTATTAACCGTTATGGTATGTGAGTACAAAACAAAATGAGTAATAATTTTGGTAAAGTTCGTGCACGTGTTGTCAGTCGTGTTCGTGCAGTCGACACATTGATTCAGTCAGAATAATAGCAGCAAGCACTAAAAATCTGAAAAAATCGTTGTCATATCCAAATTTTCTAACTTAAAAGTAAGAAAATATTTAATGTATAGTGTGTTTTACATTATATTGCTATTTTTTTTTAAGTGGGCCGAGGAAAGCATTGTAGTGAAAAAACCCGACGTCTGATAAAAAAGTTAATATCTGAAGGAAAAACTTACAAAGACGTACAGAACTTATTAAGTTGTTATGCAAAAATGATCAGGAACGCTTTAGTATACGAAAATAAAGTAGAAACAAGAGGTAAAAAGTCTGTCAGAAGAGAAAAAGTAGTGTCACAAACAACCAAGCAGATGATAAAAAATGTTAGTACCAGAAATCCGTTAGTGCCAGCCACAGAAATAAGAGACAGTGTTTGTCCATCTGTTAGTGTGGAAACTGTTCGCAGAATATTACGCGAAAACAACCTGTATGCCCGAAGTCCAAGAAAGGTACCACTATTGAAAAAAAAATGTCACCAAGAGATTACGGTTTGCAAAAACACATGTCGAATGGCCAGCCGAAAAATGGAGAAATATACTATGGTCGGACGAGTCAAAAATTGTGTTATATGGCGGTACTGGGTCTCGACAGTATGTGAGACGTCCACAAAATAAAGAATATGATCCCCGATACACAACTAAAACGATCAAACATGGCGGCGATTAACGGAGTTGGACTAATATATTGGATCCGAAATATAACGGATGCCACCCATATGCGGAATATGAAATGCCTTTAAAATGGACATTCCAACAGGACAATGATCCGAATCATACCAATCGATTAGCAAAAAAGTGGATGCAAGAGAACAATATCGACCTTATGGAATGGCCTGCCCAATCACCGGATCTCAATCCAATAGAAAATTTGTGGTGCGACATAAAAAAGAAGGTGTCCTTAGCAAAACCCAAGAATAATAATGACCTTTGGAGTGTCATACAAGAGGCTTGGCTAAAAATTCCATGCGACAGGTGCAAGAAACTGGTAGATTCAATAAAACGTCGTTGTAAAGCAGTGTTACGCAACAAAGTATTAAATTCTTAGGAATAATCTTTTGTACTTTATTGTAAAAACCAAAGTGTCATAGAATGAAATTAAATGAATTTAGGTTTTTTATTTTATGGTTATTTTTTAATTTCAGTTGTTTGATTTTTTAAGGCGTTATTTAGTAACCGAAAAATCTTTTTTAATGTTTCTTAAAAAATATTTTTTTATTAAAAAACATAAATTTTATTAAAATTAAATTTTTAATTTGCCGACGTTTCGCAGATTGTTTGTCTGCTTCTTCAGGGCGTCTTTGTTTAACTGATTTTACAAAATTATAATAACAATACAAACATTTTTTGAGCAATAACAATACATTTAACTTACAGGTGTCCATATAACTACAACAATGATAAAAAATTTAAACATTTCTATTATTAGAATACATATAAACATTTAACATTATTTCAACTAAGTGCGTTTTGGTAAACTACGCTTATGTTGTCTACGTCCTCTTTTCTGTTTACAGTGTTTTTGATGTTTTTTTGTATATGTAGACTCTCCAGAATTAGCCTTGTGTTGTAATTTGTTTCTTTGTCGATTATCTTAAAGTTGTCAAGATCAGCTGTGTGTCCAGTATTGTTGATGTGTTGTGCTAATGCCGTAGTCTCTTTTCGTGTTTTTATGTCGTATGCATGTTCGTTTATTCTTGTTCCCAGTGCTCTCTTTGTTGTACCTATGTATATTTTGTCGCACGGTTCGACGTTTCCTTTGCAGCTGATCTGGTAAATAACATTGTTTTGTTGTGTTTTGTCTATTGGTGTTTTTGTTCGGCTGAATATTGTTGCTAATTTTGCTGCTGGTCTGTGGGCAAATGTTATATTGTTGTTTTTGATAATTTTCCGTAGGTGTTTGTTGTCCGTGAGTTTGTGGATGTATGGAATTTTTTTGTAAATTTGGATTTTTTGTGTTGCTTCGTTGTTTTCATTATGTACTTCTTTTCTGTTGTTTTTGTTAATTTTCGTTTTTTCCCTGTTTATAAGTTTTTTTATAAGTTTGTATGGATAGTTATTGTCTTTTAGTATTATTGTTATTTTATTAAAGTTTTTATCTAAAAATTGTTCGTCGCTGATTTTTATAACTTTGTTTATCATGTTTCTTATAGTGTTTATTTTTTGATGTCTCGGTTGATTTGAGAGGTAATTAATAAGCCTTCCTGATGCCGTCGGCTTGCTATACCAGTCAAAGCTTAATTTGTTGTCCCTTCGATGTATCTTAAGATCAAGATACGGAATGATGTTTTCTTTTTCTTTTTCTACAGTGAATTGTAGTTTTGGATGGTAAGTATTCATCTCGTTCAAGATTTGGTCAATGTCATTTTTGTTTACAACAGCCAGAATGTCGTCCACATATTTAAAAATTTTTGTTACTTTGATGTTCTTCTTTGCTAAAATAGTAAGTGTTTCTTCTAAAAGATTGTCTAAGACAATATCTGCAATTTGTGGTGACAATGGATCACCCATTGGCATCCCAAATGTCTGGTTGTAACAAATTTTGTCCAATATAAAATAGTTGTTATCTATGAGGCAAAAGTTAAGAATTTTTAAAAAATATTTTTTGGTTATAGGTGTATGTTCTTTAATTTTTGTCCATTTTTGCATAATAATTTTTGTAGCTAAAAAAGTCGGCAAGTTTGTGAATAATGACACTGCGTCAAACGAAACTATTACGTCATCATGCTCCAGTGTTATCTCCTTTAGTTTGTTTTTCACATCTATTGAGTTTTTGATGTTGACATCCTCCGAAATTAGATGTTTCAATATACCTCCAATGTGTTTTGCTAGTTTATAGCAGGGAACCTGACACGATGCAGCAATCGGTCTCAGTGGGGTATCAGCTTTATGTATCTTTGGTAGTCCATACAATCTTGGGGCCGCTGCAGAGTGGGCGATAAGTGCGTATTTTGTTTTTTTGTCGATAAATTTTTCTTTGAGTAAATCATTTACAATTTTATTGTTTTCTTTCTGTAATTTGACTGTTGGATCTGTTCTCATTCTTTTATATGTGTTCTTGTTGTCTACGAGTTTTTTCATTTTGTTGTCATAATCACTTTTGTATAAAATTACTGTTTTGTCACCTTTGTCTGCAGTAGTAACGACTATCTCTTTGTTATGTTGTTTTAAAAACTTTTCTGTGTCCCTGTATACTTTTGAAATATAAACTTCTCTGCTGTCTCTTTTCCGAAATCTCTCGTAATTTGTTATATTGTTTGCAAATTTGCATCTTGTCATCTCTCTCTCTTTTTCGTCATCTATTGTTTTTATGCATTGCTCAACTTCTGCTATTGTGTGTGTGATGTAATTTCTTATGTTGTCGATGGGCATTGCGAAGTTCTAGAGATAAAAGCCACTTACTCTCTAATGGAAAAACAACCTTCGTGTTGTTGACGAACCAGCTTTCATTGTAGGTAAGGCCTAGTGCTTTGAAATGTTTTTGTTTTAATGTGTTTGTTTTAATGAATTTATGTTAAGTTTTTGTTACAACTGTTTTTTTTTTTTTTGACCGACCACATTTCGGAAATAAACGTTTTTCAAAACAATATCTTAAAAATACAATACTTTTTGGTTTTATTAGAAGTTTTTGGACAATAAATAGAAAGGTTGTACCTATAATCTGGCTAAAAAACATTACGCGCTTTAAAAAAAATTGTTTTTCCTCAGTTGAAACACTTCACATTATGGCGCTGCTATTTTTTGACCGCAGCTGTATATACGCATTTTGATTTTTTGTTTCCAATAAATTGGTACTAAACTATCTTGACCCCGGCAGAAAACGACTACTTTTTCGGCTCCACCCAGCGAGAAGAAGATGAATTCAAAAACAAATATATTTTGGAATATTGTTTTTGTGTATTTTTTACATAAAAAAATTTAACCCGTGGAATCGGAAAAGAGAGTTTTCATTTTTAAGATAAGGTTCAAAAACATTTTGGAAATTTTTAACCCCTTCAATGGCTAGGCTAAACTTAAAATATATTTGTTGAGATAATATGATTTCATAATTTAAAGCTGCTTCAGACTATCTGAGAAAGCATACAATTTCTCGTACGATCTGCCAAATAATGAAGGCCCGATAGTATGAACACAATTTTATTTTTTATATGACTTCTCTAACAACAAAACATACGGTTTTTTTGGCATTATAATTGTTTCTATTTCTATCAGAGAAATTAGATAAAAATTTGTTTTTTTTTTAATTTCGAAAGCTCTCGTGTTTTATTTTTGTTTTAAACGCTTAACCATAATTGTTTAAACCATTATTTGGCTTAAAATAAGTAATTTTCTTTTACCAGTATCCATTTTAAGTTCTGTGTGTCAGTTTTCTCTGATAGAAAGTCTTGTCAAGCACATTTATCACAAAATGCTATGACCTGTCAGATGATTTGAGAAACATACGAAACATTGAGAAACGGACGAAAAAAGCATAAGATATGATATGAAAGAGAAATATGTTTTCTCTGATAGTCTGTAGCACCTTTTAGGTCCTTAAAAGATGAAAAAACATACTTTTGATTTTTACCTGCGCTACTTACGTCTTGCAAGCTTGTACAAAGAAAAAATTATTTTGCTCCTGTTCGGTAACACAAATTTTTTTTAATCCCCTGAAGGTTTTTCAACCCTTTAGATCTTTGTTTTTTAAACTCTCTTAGGGCCGTTTTATTCACTTTTTATAATTCGAGCTAACTTGAGCAGTTTCAATAACTTTTGTTAACTTGACTTTTTGTACAACTTGCGAAGTTAAATATTTTAATTTCTCAAGTTAAAATTTCATTTCATTCAGTTCAAGTTGAAATTTTATGTGTTGAAGTTAAGTCAAGTTATAAATACTTAAGTTTCTAGCCGACCCGGGCAAACGTTGTTTTGCCTTCAAATTTTATTTTCACTGCAAGTCTGGTTCCGCTAATAAAATGAAATAAGTGTGTTTGAAAAAAAAGAAAATTTTGTTTATTTATTAACTTCTTTATCTTAATGCTAGCGGATAAACAATATTTTGAGTTTTTTGGGTAGGTGTGTAAACATAAAGATTTTTTGGCGTTCCAACTCTAGAGCAAGCAACATATAGGCCGTGTGAAAAACAGGAATTTTCTAAGTTCAAACCAGCAACACTTAGCGATTAGCCTTGAGCCTTATTGATGGTTATAGCGAAAGCAAGACGCACTGGAAACTGTAATCGCTTGAAATCGAATGGTAAATCGGTTGAAATCATAGGAATTCGTGGTATCAGCATTTTTCTCCTTTACATTTGCCGCTGATGATTGTGGCTTCGATTAAATTTGGAGATAGTTTTTTAACTGCAAGTCTTGTTCCGTTGCACAATTTCGGTGGATCTAAATTGCGAATGAGCATCACTGGTGAACCAAGTTTTAAAGTTAAGGTGTGTGGTGGCATTCCAGAAGGTTCCAGAGAGTTAAGAAACTCTATTGGATAGTTAACAGCTTGGTTTTCATCTATAACTGCATCAATCGATTTGTACTTCACAATTTCGCCGGGTAGCTTCAATTGAATTTGATGGTTTATTTTGTTGACATCACCATTCTTCGGAGCCAAAATTGCTCGTTCGCAAAGCCAATCATGGTTTTTGAAATTATTTGCAATATCGGGAAAAACTTTCTGCACAACATGTTCAATTGATGACTGCAGTTGGCAAAAGTTTAGCGGAAAAGATATTTCACGGGTAGTGGTTCATACGGAAGTTTTCCATCGCCCATATCCAAAAGCTGTTTGGCGAATATTTGTGCAGCAGCATCTTGAAGTAAATGCACACGCATATTTGTCGACAATGTAAGTTTTTTTACATGTCTCCAAAGATATGACGCTTTCAAACATGCATTTAGTTCATCTGCTGGTGTTGATTTTGGAATCACTGGCAAAGTTTGTCGAAAATCACCAGCAAGAAGCAATAGAGATCCACCCATTGGTCGATTATTTTGTCGGAAATCTTTCAGAAAACGGTCAAGAGCTTCAAGAGATTTCTTGTGTGCCATAGTGCATTCATCCCATACAATAAGTGAGCTTGTTTTCAATATTTCAACAATTACACACTTTATAACTTTTCACTATCACTTAAAAAAAAATAATGGAAAACGAATGTTAAAAAACAGAATTATATATTTGTTGTATTAGCAATACGTTTATAGCTTTATAGTTCGCTGTTTCTCCTTTTCTTACTTAGTGACCGCGCTGCTCCTCCAACTTATCTAACACCTTTTTCTTCGTTATCTGTCTTCTCATGACAGCTTGTCTGTCACCTCAATTTGTTATTTACAATACAGTGTTGCCCATTACGAAGATTATAGCGCCATCTATCACTCAGCGACCACATCCAAACAACTGTTTGAGTCAAGGCCGATATTATAATTATTTTAAAAAATTTGCCTGATGCAGCAATAAAATTATTGAAAAATGTTAACAAATAATCAATGGGTACAAATTTCTAAGATGCGCCATTTGTCGGACGAACTTCAAACTACACAGAAATACTCCTCACGCCCCGTAGAGCATGTTTATAGTTTGGTGAAAATCGTAGTTCTTGAGTTACGGTGAAAAAACACAAAAATACTAAATATTGCGCCATCTGTCGGACGAACTTCAAACTACACAGAAACACTCCTCACGCCCCATAGAGCATGTATATAAAGTTTGGTCAAAATCGGTCCAGTAGTTTTAGAGTCTATAGAGGACAAATATACAAACATACTTTTGTATTTTATATATACTTAAGTTATAAAACATCCCAGGGAATTTTTTGATATTTGATGGGAAATGAGAAAAGAAATTACTTTTATAACTTATGAAATAGAAATTTGTTGATGTTGAAGGCAACGCAAAGTCAAAAAATATTTTGTTATTAAAATATATGTGTGCAGAATAAAACAAAGTGATTTCGAAATAATGGGTGTTTTGAGTTAAATGGGTGTTTCGAATTAAGATACGTTTTAATTCACGTCGTTAAATAACGAAGCATGCTTTATATGTAGTTAAATAAAAATATATCTTATAGACATGCGCTTTCATGAATATTTTAAATTAGCCTCTGTTACTATGGCGTGTTTGATATTTTGAGTTCTTGTTTAAAACATTATATAGTTCTTTGACAATCGAAAAAAATGGTGTTTATAATTTTGTCTTTGTATTTTGATAACAGAGGAGGATGAATTCGACTCCTTCAAAATATGGTCGACGATTATCTGAGTGACAATTTTTAATTAGTTTGGTTTTATTTCGTTTATTAACATGTATGCCATATACTCTATTTTTTTAAGAAATCGACTTTGGTGCCTTCTAGCATATAAACACAAAACCAATATTACAAAAAGAGTTTCTTTATGCTGACTACTAACTAAATTATGTTAAAATAAACTCGACTATGATATATAATAATATAACTTGAAAATAAATATATAAAAATTTAAATTTTTTCCGCTTGAGGATCTAGAAACCTACTTTAAGCGCAATCTTTAAACGCATTTTTTTAACGTTATTTTTCACGCGATGTGCAATATAGTTCAGGTCTTTGCAATTTGACATAGCTCTTTTTTTAGAAAACTGTTAACTTTTTTTTTATTTATAACAGAATAAGTTGATTTTTTTTTAAAAAGTGGTCCAAGTGGTCTCTTCGTAAAAATAATATTTACTAAATCAAACGAAAAAAGTTCCATTTTTGACTTAACCCTCTAACACGTAAGAGTGTCTCAAGGCACTTATCATATTATTCGCAATAACAACAAAAATAAAAGCTTTAATATCATGTGAATATTTTTTGGCTGTTCCCAAGAAACACACCAATCTAAATGCAAAAGATCCAAAAGCTCTCAGAAGTTTTAATGATACTTTTATTGTGATTTGCAAGAGCCATATGTTTTTTGTGCATAAAATTCTGACTGGTGCACATTGTGTTTTGCTGTGATAATAAAAAAGAAATTGAACAAATTAATCAAACCCATAATTTTTTTCGTCAAAGGTATGTTTATGCTCTGTAAGACAACCGAATTCGCAACAGACTTTTTTCCGTTCAAAGCTCCAAGAGTGCCTTGAGACACTTACTCACATTTTCTCACCTTACCGGTAAACGAAAGCTTCTACACCATTTCTGAGTTTTTTTTTTAATTCAGGAGCTATAATTTACCTTAGAAAAAATTATGCAACTTATTTTCTCCCATTATTTTAAAAAGTAGTCTTTTGGTAGTAAGTAGTTAAGTAGAGATTTGTGACTTGCGACTGCACGGGTATTTGCACCAGCTCTGTTGAAATCCTTTCAATGATGCAAATTCAGCCACTAGAGCTGTTAAACATAAAAAGGTATATACAAAAATTAAGTAACTGAAATTTAAAAGATTCATCAGAAATGGTGCCTTATTTTGGAATACCTTAATTTACTCTCTATGCACTACTACTTCTTGAAAAGCGAGTGACCACCAAACTGGAATTGGCAAGCTTCATATTTTTTTAACAAATGGTTCCACCTGCACGTAGAAATTCCACGTTGTGAACTAATAGTACCGTCTACTCATAATTGTGCACATAATAACAGTAGGTACTTTCATATTACTTCATATCGAAATTTCTTTTGGCCAACTAATGATTGTAATCTTTGGAGCTGATCAAGAACTAGATCAAGAACTAGATCGAAATGATCAAGAACTAGATCGAAATGATCAAGAACTAGATCGAAATGATCAAGAACTAGATCGACAAGTAATGCCGAGTCCGAACGGCTCGTGTTCCTAAGAAGCTTTACTTTGCAGTTATTACTCTCTGAGGTTTATTTTATAATAAATATTTATTGAATAGAATAAACATTCTGTCTCAGAAGTGAATTAAACCCCTGCCACCACGGCACCTAAACCTTTAATATTGTGCATAAAAAAGTTGTAGTGGACTGTATCGGTTCTAGTCAGATAAAATTATACGTGCTTCAAATGTTTTTATAGTAACAATTTTGTTGTCACAGCACAAACGTGTGAAAACTTGTGATTGAAGCGAAAATCACAAGTTACACCAAATATCCCAAGTTAGAACTTATAACTGGTCATATATTTGGAAGTTAGATAAATCACAAGTTGACAAAAGTTATAAAACGAAAGTTATATCAAATCTTCAATATGTCAAAATATTTTTGAGAAATGCAAGTATTTGAGAAAAGTAATGGAATAACTTGAGAAATCGAATAAATCCCAAAGTTATTCCAAATTCTCAAGTTAAAAAAGTGAATCAAACGGCGCTTAATATTTTTATCATTAAATCCATAAAAAGAAAAAAAACATACGTTTGATTTTCGTCCGGTTGATTTTTTCTTATAAAATAGGGCAAAAAAAAATGTTTTTTTCGGCACAAAATCGAAAATACAACTGACTTCAATTTCAAATATCTCTCTAAATTTATTTTTATCATGTTGGTTCATGTTTTTTTCATAGAACCAAATGAATTTAATTAAAAAAAGCGTTGCAAAATAAATATAAAAACTACTTTCTCCAATATATCCACTGAAAGGGAGGGCTAATGCCAATTTGTTCATCAACCGTCAATATTCATAAGTGTAATAAAAAACAATGTGATATCTTTATCTGCTATCTTAAAAATTAAAACTCCATTTTCCGATTACCCAGGAAAAATCATTCAGAATTGGGCTGATTGTCTTTTTACAATAAATGTTTTAAATTGAGTACATTTTTTTTTAAATGTGCAATGTTACCTTAAAACTTAAATAAAGGAGCAGCTTACTTTGAAAAACATAAATTCTTAATAGCCATATGAAAAATACTAACGTAGGAAATTTAAGGGAACTGCTTGTTACCTATTTTGAAAATAATTGCTTTGTTCAATACTGAAAAATCCGTAAAATTTAATAATTTCACTCGAAAAGAGCCGTTTTACGACTTCGGCAAAAAAGGCCTTCGTGGAGTACAGTCCGCCGCCATTTTGTATTAAAAAAAATTGTTTTTATTACCAAGCATATGTCATTAAATTATATCAAAAGTGTAAAATGATTTAGTTATTTTATCACCCTCAAAATTATTCACGAAAAACTACTGCTTTTCGAGCATTTACATGTATATCTCCCCATAAATAAATTAACTTTTACGAGCAATATATTTCATGTCTTTATTTGTATTAAAAATTTTTTCTATTGAAAATTATTTAAAAAAAGTTTGTTGAAAAACAAATTGAAAAATGAAAATTGAACAAAAAAGTTTTAAATCGATCAAGTATAAAAATAACAAATATTTATAACAACACATGGAAATGCATATTTTAAAAACATAATTTTATAAACAGTAATGATAATTAAAACGACACCACACTGACACAACCGAGTTTGACTGTAGTTTTCAATTGTAGCCTTTAATTTTTGCTTGCAGCTATGTTTTTGGCTTACACCACACATTTGAGGTTCCATTTGAGACAAAAATTTTAATTTTGGATTCATCATCAACTATGACGGTATTTCAAAAACTACAATTCTTATCCAAGTGCTTCTTGGCAAATTTTAAACGACACATCTTATTTGTTGTGTTTGTAAAAGACTTTTTGCGCTCTATTCTCCCATTAAATTCATGATCCCGAGGCACATAGAGAATAGTTTTAAGGTGGTATGACTTTCCCTACTCTGCCTCCACTTCACTGGCCCGATTTGATAAGTCTATACATTAGACTTACAATCTGCATTTATATAATTTTGATATCAGTATTAGTTTAGTTGTTATAGCAACTTGAAGTTTTTATAAGGTGCTGGAAATAAGCTGTGAACCACTGTATATATGTACGATATATAATAATATCAGATCGAACTTTAAAAGTTAAAGCACTTATTATAAAAATAAAATTATTTAAATTTTGCGGTACCTATTTTTCAAATACTCCAAAAAATTTGCAATATCAAAATTTAAAAGTGGATATATTACAAAATATGCTATAACTTTAAAACTATGCGTGATTAAAAGTACTTTTTTTAATAAATAATTAAAAATTATTTATAGTAAATGTAAGCTCTAGCTGAAAGAAGAATGGCAACTCTGGCCCATCCCTTTTTAAATGGACTTGCCGAAGTCTCATGCCTGGAAATCAAGCATATCCTTAAATTCATTATCCGCTCGAACTGGTTTGCGGAGGGAAATCTCTACTAGGTTTTAAAGAGATTATGTGGCGACCGTAGCCTAGTGGGTAGAGTGCGTGGCCCCTAAGCTAAAAGAACCGCGATAGCCCGGGTTCAATTCCAGCTCAGACAGAAAGTTTTTTCAATTGAATTAATTTTTCTGTTCGGTCGTCACCTCTCTGCAGACAATGGCAAACCTCAGAGAGTAAAAATTACCATGTAAAGCTTCTTGAGAACATAAGCCGTTCGGAGTCGGCATAAAACACGTAGGTCCAGTTCTCGGTCATTTGTGATCAAACATTTAATAACGCGCACAACACAATTGATCAATAGAAGCTAGGGCAAAGTCCTTCCAAGGGCTAAAATGGCCAGTTTATTTTTTTTATGTGGTATCACAACGGGCCTGCACTGGCCTAAATGTACGAGTCGTCTATCGGCTCAGCCACCTTTACCTTACCTTACCTATAGTAAATGTGGTTATTTCTTCTGAATTTTATTTAAAAAATTTCTCCGACAAATTCTACGAACAAAATCTACGAATGAACTCAGTGATGCCTTTTTCGTAGTTCTACGATATCGTACTACGACGGGACTCTGTGATAGGGCTTAATAAGACAATAAAGCACAACTGCTGTGTTGCATAATAAGTGTATTGAAGACACAGCATTGTTGACAGACAACAGTGGAAAGTATTAAGTTGTGTTGTTGTCTACCGTAATAGCAATTTTCACATTGAATACAGAATTTACTGGTGTGGTGTGAATTTTTGTGTAGGGGGGTCGCAGTGGGGAGTTTTGAAGTATGGGGAGTTGCGAAGCACGGTCAAAGATGTCGCTTAGCAGTGGTTTGGATAGCTCTTACCTACAGCACACATTTTTCACCTAATATCTTACGTTTGTACTAGCACTTATTCCGATAGCACACTTTTTTCATTGTTTTGTTTTGTTTCACATTTTTAATCGAATCGAAAAAGTGAGTACACACAAAATAATCAGCAATGATTATGCTTTCGACCTTCAAAAGGATTTATGCAAAAACATTCGATGTGCTTCTGACGCAGTGGCAATTTTATAATAGTAGCGAATGGGGAGAAATGAAGCACATCAAGTGGGGAGATGTAAAGCACGGCAAATATGACAGATGTCAACCTGAAATCATATTTTGCATACGTATTGCGCATTATTTCTAAAAAATTCGAATGTTTAGTGCAATTTCTAGGATATTTTCAATAAGTTTTGGTTTTTGTTTGTATTTTCCCTTACAGAAAATATAGTTTTCAACTCGAGGAGTTGACAACTATTAAAAATATAAGATAATTATAATATCTATTAGGGAAACTTTGAAAACAATAAAAAAAAACAATAAGAAATCTTTGAAAACTATGCGAAAACTATGATAAAACTATTAAAACTATATTAAAACTATATGAAAACTATGAGGAAATTTACGAAAACTTTATGAAAACTTAAAAATTTTAAAATTTTTTCCATGTTCTTAACTCTTATACATAATAATCATAAAAGTTGCTAATTTTCTCCGATCCCAATAAGGAATTTTCACAAAAAAATTAAATTTTTTGCGATTTTTAGTCGTGCTTCACAACTCCCCACTATTTTTGAAAACTCCAAAAACTAGCTTTTTGGGCCAACAAGCAAAAATTGTCGATGATGGGAGAATTTTATGCAAATCCTTCAACCCTGAAGTGTATATAAATCTCAATTCGCTCAATTCGAAAAAATGTGAAAAAATTATTTTTGTGGTAGTTTGAACCTCCACTTCAAGCACACTTTGAAACTCCCCACTCTCCCTTACTTTAGAATCGGGAAATGTAAAAGAACGGTATTTTTAAAACTCTTTCACAAATGTAGTACAGTCGAGTCTGGATATAGTGAAGTGATTTTTACAAGGCCTGTTCATTGTATCCAGACTGTTCGCATTTTCGAGAATGAATTTTTTTTTTTCAAAAAATGGATGTTTTGGCTTAAATCTTAAGACTTTTTTTTGTTTTTGCTTCTGATTCTTTGAAATGTCATTTCTTAAACGTTCACTATTTCAAGTTGTTCACTATTTCGGAAGTTCGTTATATCCAGATTTGACTGTATTTACAAAATTTCTACAAAAATCGTTAGATCAGTATAAATGATAACTGAAATGAAAAGTATAAATATCTTATTGGTAAATATGTATAAAATTTGTAGTATAAATAACTGAGGATATATTTTTCAAAACTTAAACAAATCGAAAAATCAATCTAAAAAAAATCCGCACCAACTTGGAAAAGTCTTAGGGCCATTTTGTTCACAGAGAGATAAATTTATCCCCGAGTTAATTCCATGATTTTTCCATCTATCGTTTTCGATCGACGAAGGCCGCGGTCGTACAGGTGCTGCAATTAATTGAACCAGCTCTGCGACATACACGGTAAAAAAAAATTTCTACACATAGGGTTGCCACCTAAAAATGTTTTATTTTAAGAATTTTAAACATGAAACAGTATTGGGGGTCGCTGATTTGGAATCTGAAGCCAGAATTTTAAAATTCAAGAGGGTGGATAGGGTTGCCACCTTAATTTTTTAATTTTTACAAATTCGGGGCTGGCGCGATCTAAAGGGTAAAAATGGGTCGCTGAATCCAAATCCGTTTAAAGAATTTCAAAATTATAAAATTTTTAAATAATAGGGCTGCCACCTAATATGTATTTTTAAAAGTTTTTAACATCATTCAACAATTCTATCATGGAGGGAACCCTTAAAGTATTTTTCAAATCAAAGTCGCAGCCAATAAAAAGAAAACATAAACAAGTATTTATAAGTATAGTATTTTATTTTTAGTATTTTTCATTTTTAAAAATAGGATTTAGGAATAGAATAGCATCTAATATTTTTGGAGCCAATCTGTTTCGTTTTTCAACTATAACGTTATCAGCACTCTCTCCCAAGAGAAAAACTCTTTTCTAAGGTAAAACACTACCAACAAAAATGCTCACCAAATCAGCTTGCCTAGCATAATTCGAAAAAATAAAAAAATTAAGGTGGCGACCTTATCCACCATCTTGAATTTTAAAATTCTGACACCAGATTCGAAAGAAGTAACCCCCCAATACTATTTCTTCATGCTTAAAATTCTTAAAAAAATGTTTAGTTAGCAACCCTGTGTAGCAAAATTTTAGAATTTTTAAATTCTGACATGAGATGCAAAATCAACGATCCATTATTACCTAGTGTTCACTCCATCCCCCAAATTCGCAAAAATAAACCAAAAATCCCCACACATTTTTTAATTAAAGAGCAACACTCGTAACATTCCAATGGAAATCGATATAAACTGAGAGCGAATTTATGCTCTAAGCATAAAGCCGGGATAAAATGTGAATAAAACCACTTTTTTATCTCCCGATTTATACGCTTGGTATAAAACTAACCTAGATATACAGGGTCCGCCATCTAACGTTTTTTTTCAACTAGTGCTTATTTCGTGAATGGTAACACTTAACTCATGCCTGATTTGACAGATAATTAGTTTTATCCTTCCGCTGAACGAATATGGTTGTGTATACGCTTGAAAAACGCTGAGAAATATTGCGACATTACTTTGAAAATCATGGTAATGTTGCAGAATGTGTGCGAAAATTGCGTACGGATTTTAGAAGAAGAGAAGCACCGTCAGCTCCGTATGTTTGTTATCTTGTGAAAAAAGTGAAAGAAACTGGCATCCTCATCGATAAACCAAGGCGTGAAAAGCCAAAAGCAGTGCGTACACCCGAGAATATTGCTGCTGTGGCAGAAAGTGTGCGTGAAGCGCCATCAACATCAATTCACCGTCGTTCTCAACAATTGAACATTTCGAAGACATCATTGAGACGAATTTTGCATAAAGACCTTGGTATGACGCCATACAAAGGCCAATTGGTTCAGGAGTTGAAGCCAACTGACCATCCAATGCGTTTTTGCTTCGCTAAGTGGGCCTGCGATCGACTTACAGAAGATGCCGATTTTGCCAAAAAAATCATCTTTTCAGATGAAGCTCATTTTGATCTTGTAAATCAAACAAACGGGTATGTAAACAAGCAAAATTGTCGCATTTGGGGCACAGAAAACTCGCACGCCTACATTGAAACGCTGCACCCAAAACGAGTCACTGTTTGGTGCGGATTTTGGTCCAGAGTCATAATTGGGCCATTTTTCTTCGAAAATGAGCAAGGAGTGGCCGTTACAGTCGTAATGGCGATCGTTATCGGGCCATGTTGAACGAATTTTTGTTCTCAAAAATTGAAGAGGAGGATATTGGCAACGATTGGTTTCAACAGGACGGCGCTACGTGCCACACGGCCGAAGCTACACTGGATGTTTTGCGCCCTGTTTTTGAAGATTGCATTATCAGCCGCAGAGCTGATGTCGTTTGGCCACCTCGGAGCTGCGATTTGACACCGTTGGACTATTATTTGTGGGGTGCCCTCAAAGATAAGTGTTACGCCGACAAGCCAGAGACAATTGACGCTTTAAAGGACAATATTCGTGAAGCCATTGGTGAAATACAGCTGCACACAATCGATAATGTGCTTAAAAATTGGACCGATCGTGTAGGCTACTGCATGGCCAGCCGAGGCAGCCATTTGAATGAAATTATTTTTCATTATTAACCGGAAGGATTGTACTTTCAAATAAAAAAAGAAATTTGAGAAAATATCCAGTAGTTTTTTTTATAGAATTTAAAAAAAAAAAAGTTATAGGCGGACCCTATAGTTATCCCCGAATTAAATCATATTTATGCCCTTTGTGAACAAAATGGCCCTTAGTGATTTTTATTATCTAGAAACAATACTAAATCGAAATAGTGATGTCGGTATCGTCGCGCAAAAATGCTGTTTATATGTGCAATAGGACTAAATCATACATTTGAATTCGATATAAATATTAACCATGTTGGACATTTTTCTTAATTTTTTATGTTTTTGTAGGGAAACCCCTAGAAGAAGGGTGTAAGAAAGGAGTTTGGTATGTTGAGCAAAAATGTTGAGGAAAGAAACATTATAGTACTAAATTTTAAATACAGTTGACCCATCTAGGGGTATATTCGGTAGAGGTTTATTTATTTATTCGACTGCTAAACCTTAACAGGTTTTATAGGAAATTTAAAATTATAAAATAAGTATTTAATACAATTCAAAAATATAAAGTATGATTTTGATTGAAATCATGTATTATTAACAAACAAAAAGTTTTAATAAATTGCTTAAAGTATTGGGGGTTGGAATTAGTTTTAAAGGTTTTCTAAGAGATGGCGTAACTATCAATAGATCGCATCGGGCACACCTGTGACTATATTCATTTCAAAGCACATTGTCTAAGCTTCATTTTTTAGTATGTGTCATTCCACTGAAGTGTAAATAACATATATTTTTTTCTCTGTGAACATGTCGACTTTCGTTCCAACAAAACGCAATTTGCGGGAAGGTTTACTTTTGTGCTTCCATTTGAAGAAAAAAGCGGTTGAAGCACAACGCACGCTTACTGAGGCTTACGGGGACTATGCTCCATCGATTTCTACTTGTGAGTACTGGTTCCGTCGGTTTAAAAGTGGTGATTTTGATACGGAAGACAAAGAGCGTCCGGGCCAGCCGAAAAAGTTTGAAGATGAGGAATTGGAGGCTTTGCTCGATGAAGACCCGTGTCAAACCCTTCAAAAATTGTCAGAATCATTGGGAGTCGACTTATCAACGGTCGGAAAACGCTTGAAGGCCATGGGAATGATTCAAAAGCAAGGAAATTGGGTGCCGTACCAGTTGAAGCCGAGAGACGTTGAACGGCGATTTTGCATGTGCGAACAACTGCTTCAACGGCATAAAAGGAAGAGTTTTTTGCATCGTATTGTCACTGGCGATGAAAAGTGGATCCATTACGATAATCCTAAGCGAAAAAAATCGTGGGGACCACCCGGCCATGCATCAACATCGAGGGCCAAGCCGAATATTCATGGCGCCAAGCTTATGCTGTGTATTTGGTGGGATCAGAAGGGTGTCGTGTACTATGAGCTGCTAAAACCTAACGAAACCATCACTGGGGAACGCTACCAACAACAATTGATGCAATTGAGCCGAGCATTAAAGGTTAAACGGCCGGAATATGCCAAAAGACACGACAAAGTGGTTTTTCAACATGACAACGCACGGCCACATGTTGCAAGAACCGTCAAGGAAACGTTGGAGGCGCTGAATTGGGATGTGCTACCCCACCCGCCTTATAGCCCAGACATAGCCCCTTCCGACTACCACCTATTCAGATCGATGACGCTTGGCTTGGCTGAGCAGCGCTTCACTTCTTACGAGGATACCAAAAAATGGGTCGATTCGTGGATTGCCTCAAAAGACGAATCGTTCTTCCGGCGCGGAATCCATATGCTGCCAGAAAGATGGGAAAATGTTGTAGCTAACGATGGACAATACTTTGAATAATATACATTGTACCGTTGTTTCTAAATAAATGCTCAAAAACCGAAAAAAAACCTTTAAAATTAATTCCAACCCCCAATATATAATTTTATTAAATTATAAAAATAAAAAAAAGTTAAGTCAAATCGATAATATCAGACAGCATAGCAGGGTTGCGTTTTCAAGACAAACAAGGTCAAATTAGCAACAATTTTTGTATCCGGACATCGGCGGAGTCGTGTGACAAACAAAGTCTCATACCCAATAAAACACCACTCTAATAAGTATATATATAATATATATCGTTCTGTCTTCCTGAAGCCGGTGGGATCCTGGCTTGACAGGGTGGTTACTCGACAAACTAGGTCAACTTCACCAAACCAATTTTCATAAAACAAAGAAAACCAGTTGCGAACGCTGGCATCAAGACAAACTAGGTCTTATCGGCCACTCATATTAATACAAAATTATCCATTTAACGCTTAGGTCCATTTATCCATTTATATTGTTATATTAATGTGTTTACAAATATCCCAAGATGCATCAGATATATGTTTGAGAGAACTTTACTTTATCAACGACGGTACTGCAGGTAATCTATAATTTTATGTTTGATTGAGTCCTTGGATTCACTTAAGGATATAACATCAGATACAAAAATCACCGCAAGCGCTTCTAAGAGGTTCATTTTGCAAATAATTAGTTCTACAAAAGTTCATGTGGAGTAACTCTAAAGATCTTCTAGGACGAAGAGGAATATTAAAATATATTTTACTCAATAAATATGGACTGTTGATATATCCATGTAAAAGCTTTATAATCTAACAAGCATTTATCATAATTCTCCGATTTTTTAAAGAAGCAAGATTTAAGAGTTGTAACCGATATTCATAAGGTGGAAAGTGAAAATCAGTATTACAAATAGATAGCTTAAGCAAAACAAAAGTAATTGAAAAGAAACTGATTCAATGTCGTCTATGTAACAACCGTATCGTGGGCACCAAATCTGAAGCGTATTCTAAGATAAGCCGCACTAGGGAAGTGAATAAGGTTTTCGTTATGAATGGATCATTAAACTTTTTTGCCCAACGTTTAACAAATCCTAAAGTACTATTTGCTCTATTTATTATTTTATTTACATGAATATTAAAGCGTAGTTTAGGATCCATTGTAACTCCAAGATCATTGAAAATATCTAAGGACTCCAATGGATAACCACAAATTTTGAAGGTACATTTAATTGGTAGTTTGCGGGAGAAAGACATATGCTTGCATTTCTTCATGTTGAGATTCATGCGGTTCGTTTTGCATCAGATATGAACTATTTTCACAAATTTTTTTTTGTGCTTTTGTAGAGGAAACTCCTAAAAAGTGGTAAGTATGAGTAGAGGTCGGTTTGTTCAGAAAAATGTTGAGGAGAAAAAAATAGTAGGACCAACTTATAGATTTGACCCCCTTTTTATCAATTTCGAAGAGATATGAACTTTTTCGACATTTTTGTATTTTTGTTCGGAAACCCCAAAACAATTTTACCCATAAACGGTATATTTGGCGAGTATTGATTTTGTATTTATGGCAAGCTCTAAGCGAGATCGATTAACTTTCATACCTGTCATGCAAAAGAACCCATCAGCGCAGGGTAATATAAAGCTAGTTTAAAATAGAATACTCATTTCAAAAGAAAAAAAATATTTTAAAACAGCATATTTACATATCTATAAAGTATCACGACTCATGAATTGCTATTACATTTTTCATTTGTACTTATTCACTAATCGGTTTTGTCTTTACACACATCCAAATCCTTTACAATAGAGCCAATTGTTACCACCTAATACTTATCGCTATCTTATCAGAAATAGCTTTTTTGCACTAACAATCACAAGCAAGCGAAAGCGTGCTCATATTTGTCGATCGATTCCATTTCAAGTGTGTTGAAATGCTTGAAAAGATTATTACACTTTTTAGCTATCCATTAAATCTCATTGACTTATTTTTAATTCTCTATTTTTCTTTCTCTTTTTATTTTAGCTGTGTTAGTATCTTCAGCTGAACGGTGGTAATCGAGCAAGGTCTGTGCCCAACAATGAGTGGTAAGTATATGACCAAAAAAACACGTACTGAAATTTCTTATTGATTTTGCAGACTTAAAGCTTTAACGCTAAGATATTTTGTACGGGTCATCAAAAAACGTGCTGTAATTAAATAATCTATTGAAAATGTCCTGGCAAGGTGGTCCTCAGTACTATCAAGGTTTATTTGGAATATCTTTTGGTTTTGCATTTCTCTTTTTGTTATTAACAAACTTGGTAGAATCTTCTTATTCTAATTATTAAATGCATGCCATATTAACACAAGTGACAATTATATTTATTCAGTTGCTTGAAAATTAGTTCTTTGTTTTGTTTGCATCTGTATTAACAATAATTATTATCATTAGCTTTTGTTACGTATAAGTGTGACACATGCGCTTATGTTTCTTAAAATACTCAGTGCAGTTTTCATATAAAGTAAAACTTTTAATAACCTTTAATCCCTTTGTGGTTTCTTCTGCTGATATGTTGCCTTTCGAGGGAGTACTTAAGTATTAGATTCAATTTTATTTTCGTATCAAAATTACATCTACTTTCATTTAACCTTTTTTAAATCACCATCAAATGGTAAATTCTACATTCTAGGTTTGCATTTCTGTTGTTTAATTTATTTCTTAAATTAAAGTATGTGTTCAGTACTGACTTTGTTTTTATATTTCGTAGCAAAACTTTAACTAGTAACACATGTGCACCCACACACTTAACAAAAGTTTAATTGTGTTTAACTTTAAGGTTTACATATCAATCTTATATATCAACCCATATCATACATACAACCGCAGCTATATTTCAACAAAGCAAATTTTATTCTATGACTAGTCAATCCATGCATTGATTTTTAAAGACACACATTCTGTGCGTTGCAAAATTAATTGTACCAAGATAGTCAATTAGCTACAAAAGTAGTTTGAAATAATAACAATCATGTTTTCACAACTTGTTGCTTAAAAGCCAGTTATATTTAAATAACATGAAGTTGTTATTCTTATGTGATCATCCTATTGTATTTGTTTTCAGCAGTCGTTGTATTAATCAAATGAAAAATAAAAACTTTGAAACATTTTAATTTTTCTGGCTGCTTCATCTTGTTGGGTTGCTTACTCACTAACTTTTTAATCTGGAATGTTAGCCAGCTTTAAAAACACGATTATTTAATAGATGTTTATGTAAAAACTTACATTTAAAATACTTGCTTCAATTTAAAAAAAAAAAATATTTTTTTGACAAAGAAAAGACAGTTGTATAATTCCCCTTCAATAATTGAAAACATAATCAATGTTGAAAATGTTGAAGTGAAAAAAATAACCTCAGCAGCATCAATCCACTGTAGTGACTAGTTTCGTTTCTAGGCAATACACAAAATTTAATATCACGGACTGGAAAAATTTTCGCACAAATTACACATGATTTTGTCAGCACTTTCATGATTTTAAACGTTTATTTAAACACACAATAATACTTGTTGAAATTTTATTTTATTTGTTTTTGGCACTTGCTTCAATTTTCGATTTGTTTCATTAACAGTTGTTTTTGACAGGAGTTTTTTTTTACAAGAATTGTTTTTGACAGCAATTGTTTTTCTGTAGAAGAGAAAAAAAGCAATTATCAATGCTACCTGGTAATTATTATATCATGGTAAAGGACTGTACTGTGAGCGTTAAAATTAAACAAACACCTCATTTTATTTCTTTAACCTCTTCAATCCCGCACCAAGAAATACAATGAAAAATATTTTTTAAGGTATTATTACTAAATAAGGTCTAGCTAAGACATTTCTGCAAAAAAAAATTTAAAATTTTTTTTGGAAATAATAGTTTTTAAATGTGCTCATATATGGACATTAGAGTGGCCCTTATATTTTTTTTTCGAAAGTAACAAATTGCGGGCAGTGAAATTTTCAGAAAAAATATTGATATTTAAACGTGCCGCTTGCGACCTTAAGTTGAAAATATGATTTATATGGGAAAGCAGTGCTCTTTTTTTCTAAAAAATCTCAATAACTTTTTTTTAAGTGCATATTTTAAAAAAACGGGCACGCGTCTCGTTTTTGATTTAATTTTTCTTCAAAATGTGCTCTCAAACATGGAAATTAGAAAAACTACTAGAGTTGTGATTTTTTTTCTTTTCGAAAAAAATCTAATTTTTTTTCCTTGTTGTATTAAAAACATCGGAAAAATCCAAATTAAAAAAAATTTTATTGAAATGTTGTGGAAATATATTCTTAAACTATATTCAAAACAGATACAAAAAATTGTGGGATTACGTGAAATAACCTGCTCGTTATGCAATTTTTCGGTAGAAGTGTACCTTTTTGGAAATTTCGAGTTTGGGTATTTTTACGAAAAAATTCCAAAAAATTTAAAAATGCAAGTTTTTAAAAAATCACCGATAAATGGATTAAGGATAGTTATGAGCTATTTTGTGCAAAAAGTAAAAAAAAAACAAAATACGGATACCAAAGTTATAGCTGTTGAAACTTGACTTTTTTCCAAAAATTTTTAAAGTGCCTGTTTCTGGCACTTCGAACACAGGAAAATTTATAAAACATCGGAAAAACTATGTTTCTCACTTAAAATGACTTCAATAATCTTAAAAATATATAAATGATTTTTTTTTAGAAAAAATTTTGGATTCCAGGGATGTCAACATGTCATAACCTGGTTTTAGGGTAAAACATATTCAAAAAACTAAAAAAACGATTCTTTGTATATTGTGTTAAGCTTTCACTATCTGCCGTTTATTTGTTTGGACTTAAGAATTTTTTTAATTTTTGGTGATTTTAAAAAATCGAAATCAAAATATTTTGTGTTGCACATTTACATAAAAACCTATAATACACGCAAAAGTTTTTCTTCTTCTGGTAAGTGCATTTTAACTGATGTCTGACTAATAAATAAATTTTAAGGCAGTGCTGCGCCAATTTAGTTCGATATCCAACGGGCAGTGGTGAAAAATTAAATTTGTTTGTTTTTAGGGTTTTTTGCATTTTTTTTACCCTAAAACCAGGGTATGAAATGCTGGCATCCCTGGTATCCAAAATTTAAAAAAAAAATCATTCACATATTTTTAAGATTATTGAAGTCATTTTAAGTGAGAAACATAGTTTTTCCGATGTTTTATAAATTTTCTTTTTGCCAGAAACAACGGGCACTTTCAAAATTTTTGGAAAAAAAGTCAAGTTTCAATATCTATAACTTTGGTATCAGGTACACTTCTTTCGAAAAATTTCATAACGAGCAGGTTATTTCTGTGGTCACAAGGAATAATGACTAAACTCAAAATATTGTAAAAAAGTGACATGGAATTTACTTTATTGCCAATTTTTTGGAAGAATGTAGATATCCATTTTTTGTCCAGAATTGATCATCACTTATGTCTGCACATATTTTGTTTGTAACGGTTCATATATTGCAAAAAAATTGGTCATAGTTTGTGCAATTAAAATATCGTTTTTACGATACTTTGAATTTTACGATCGTTATGCCTTGTGACCGCAGATTTAACATAATCCCACAATTTTTTGTATCAGTTTTGAATATAGTTTAAGATTTCAAAAGGAAAATACCACTAAAAAGTGCTGTGCACAAATATGATATTTTAAAACTTTTTTCATGAAATATTTCCACAACATTTCAATAAAATTTTTTAAATTTGGATTTTTGCGATTTTTTTTAACACAGCAAGGAAAAAATTAGATTTTTTTCGAAAACTAAGCTTTTTCGCGACATATTTGCATTTTGCATAAAAAGTTTTTTGGAAGTAATAGTTTTTAAATGTGCAGATATGTGGATATATTGTACTTTTTTTTACAAGAAATTTATTATTTATGTACACTTTTTTACTTACCATACAAAGGAGCCTTCTTACACGACATATTTGAGAAATTAAAAGAAAGCTTATGAGGAAGAGTATTTTCTCTACCCATTGCGCGAATATTTGAAAGAAAAAACGACAAATAAGAAAATATTTCAATGCAAGAACTTTTGTCCACATATGTGACCATTTTACCCGAAGAGGTTAAATATATAATTTCTAAGTTACTATTATTTAACAACACGGTGTAACAAAATTAGAATAAATCGAAAAACTTGGCATAATGCATAATGGTTGTTGTAGACCTGGTAAGACATGAGATAACTGCATACTTTGTTTTTTAATATACCCTCAAAATCGGGATTTGTGGTAAAAAAACCGAATTTAGGTAGGTTATGTATAGTTTGTTATGTAACTCCGTAATATCATGTTCAATTTTAAAAATTTTAAAGTTGATAAAAAGAAGACGAATGTACCTTTAAATCATTATAAAGACCGTTTTTTACCGAATGAATTGACAAAGTTACAGGTAAAATAATTTGAAAATTTAAAGTTTTCTTTAAAATTTTCAACTTTTACAACGTTTTGTTGACAAATTTTGTTCTGTGGCACCATTTTTTTTTTGGCAGGATTTAGCCTGTTTAATTTTGCGTTCCACAAGTTATCATTTATTTCAATCGTCTGAAAATGATAGATTGTGTGTAATTTTTGTTGTCAACTATCCATTTCCATTGTTGTCAATCGGTATTCGAAAATCGAAAAAATAAGTAGTGGTCTGACTTAAAATTATTTTAAGTGGTTGCGCTACATTTACGCTACATTTAATATAAAAATCATGTGCGAAAATCGAAATATGCCATTCTATATATGTGGTTTATTGGTTGATAAGCAGCATCGTCTGAAATTCACTGCATATAGTGCATTAATGGAGGTGTAAAACAAATCTTTTAACTGCTCATATACCGCTAGTCATTGGTTTGAACCTGAATGTATATGTGTCCAGTGCGCATTAAAATTGAAGCGTTGGAAATTTAAAAGTGGCGGTAACATAAGAAAGTCATCAACATTTCGAATGTTATGGCATCACCAAAACTACCATAAGCCGGATGATTGCTATTTTCGCCAAACTAAGGTTTTAGGACATAGCTACAAAATGCAAAAATTCATAAATAATGCTGATCTGTGACGAAACCGGTATCGCTCGATATGGTTGTTGAAACTGAGGACGAAGAACTAAAAGTGGATTATTGTAAAGAGAATGAATTCTGTACCGCTTCTAATAATGAAAATTATTTCATGCCTTCTTGATCAAATTCACTGAAACGACATGCAGTGTCAAACAAAGATTATCGGGATCTTATACGCGACTTAGGACTTTCAAGAAGACAAACCGAAGTTATTGGTTCTCTTGGAATAATTTTTCCCGGGGAATCGTAAAAGGGAGTTTTAATTTTTAAGACAAAGTTCAAGATCATTTTGGAAATTTCTAATGCAGATTTGTTCATCAACCGTCAATAATCATGAGTGTGAACAAAAAAATAAGATGTATTTATCTGCTATCTTAAAAATGTAAACTCCCTTTTCCGATTCCCCGGGAAAAATTGTTCAGAATCGGGCTGAATGACTTCAAGATAAAGTTCAGCCGAAATGATGAACGAGCATGCTTTAAACAAGTTTTTAAAGTCGATGAAGACAACAACATGCTAGTGTTTTGTCCGGATGTGACGCAACTGTTTGCAGTTTTCAACCACAAGCACGTTCCGAATGAATGGCGTTTATTTATTGATGGATATTGCAAGAGTAAAATTTATTTAAATACATTTTTATATTTAGAATTTATATGTTACATTCTGATATAGGTTTGAAAGCCGTGTTATTACACAACAAAAATGAGCTGCCATTGGTTTCTTTAGCTTATGCGACGAACATGGAAGAAATGTATTCCACAATGAAAAAATACTACATTTCATAAATTACAACACTCATAAATGGCAAATAGTAGCTGATTTAAAGGTTCTGACAATACTGTTTGGAATGCAAGGTGGATATACCAAGTATCCTTGCTATATTTGCGAATGGGATAGTCGTGCGACTAACAAATATAAGCAAAAGGAGTGGCCACCACGTGCTAAATTTCAAATTGGCAAAACAAATGTTTTCATTATTCCCCTGGTGCGACCTGAAGGTGCGGCCCCTTCATTTAAAATTAGGATATATGAAACAGTTTGTCACAAAATTAAACACTGACAGCGATTCGTTTCGCCATATGATTGTAGCGTTTCCTAGGTTAAGTGAGGCCAAAATCAAAGAAGGTATCCTACATGTTCAAAACTTTTATAAAGTTTTTTATTCGTGGTTATTTTAAGGTTTATTTGTGGGCCCACAAATTCGGAATATTTTTCAGGACTCTTATTTCGTTTGTAAAAATTAATTTTTTGCACTCCCATATAAACTTTTTCCCGAATAACGATGGTCACATGGGCATTTTGGTGATGAACAAGGAGAAAGGTTCCACAAGGAAATGGAAGCTATAGAATCTCGCTTTCACGGAAAAAGTACAATAAACATGTTGGCAGACTACTGCTGGTCACAAAAACGTGAAACCGACCGATGATAATACATATACACGAAAAAGGTCAAATAAACATTTTTAGAAAAAAAAAATTTTGGCGTTTCATTACGAATACTAAAAATTCGACAGTACATAGCATTTCAGCCGATTGAAATAAATTATAGCTTGTTGAACGCATCCCGATTTTACGGCTATATTAAAAAAACTAAGTATGCAGCTATCTTATAACCAGGACTACAACGTCTACTATGTCTCGAGCCAAGTTTTCATCCACTGTTACACCGTGTAATTAAAAGTTGAATTATAGAACTACTTTGAGTTGAGCTATAATACTAAAAAACATAAGGTAGAAATATGCAACAAATCCGTATACCATGATATGCTATGTGGTTTCCTGGGTTGCGATATTATCTCGCTGTTTCACACCTTCTTGGTACTAAGTTGTACCTTTTTACTATATCATCAATTTTAATTTAACCACTAATAAAGTTTTCAATATTACTTTTTACTTAGTACTATTTTTCTATATTATTACAATTATATAAAATGAAAGTGAGCATTTTTTGTTCTAGGTAAACTCCAAAAGTACTGGGCCGATTTTCATGAAAAAAGTTTTAAAATATCATATTTGTGCACAGCACTTTTTAGTGGTATTTTCCTTTTGAAATTTTAATAATATGTGTATTTATTTCAAATGTCAAGTTATTTAAGAAATCATCCGTGGCCGCTGACGCATTGCTTAATCGTTTTCTTTGCAAGCGTTTGTGTTTCGAGAGTTTCAATCAACAACAAACTTATATTTTGTCTAACTCCACGTACTAACGAACGTTCCTGGATTTTTTCTTCAAACGCTCATTTTTAATGAATAATACCAAACGAACGTTTGTTGCTTTTTGTTGTTGTGTAAAAAATTCGTTCGAAAAAATACAATGTTCACAAATTTATCAGTGATAAAAAAACGACGCCAGCAGAGCGTTCCTTTTTCGATTGCGAACGTTCGTTTGCTTTTAAATTTTTCGTTTGAAAAATTCTCACAGCAAAACTAAAATAAACAAGCGCACTTTCTGCTGTTTGGCTTTCAATGTATTCAAATAAATAATTGTTTGACATTTGCCTATGCTATGAGCGTTTTGAATCGCTCTACAAAAAGCCAATGAAAGTCAACGAAACTTAACGAAACTGTGGCAATTCCAATTATAGATATGCTCATATATTTACATGGGCTCACTTTTATTTTGACAGATCCGTCTGCCAGCATGTGGCTATTATAGTCAGGCCTTAACTTTTGAAGAGATCAGAAAAAATGCAGAATTTCTTCCAGAAAAGAATGCGCTATCAGGTCAGAATCTAAAATATTCTGCATTCGGAAGTCAGATTTTTTTCAGAAAAGAATGCGGTATAAGTTTTGCAAAGTTTGATATCGTCCGTTTTGACACTTGTTTCGTAAAGTTTTACAACACAGACTAAAGTACGGTCAACGGCCGACCGACCCAGCGCACTATTGAGTTTTGGTCATTATAATCGAGCACTTACTGTATTATAATATGATTTGGAGAGAATAACTTGAGAATTCATACCTCAAACACAAAATAACTATTTTTTTTAATTCATACATGAGTAATTTTTTAGTGAATACCAAAGACTGAAGTATTATCAGTATTTATTATCTTAAGATAACCATGCATTTGTTTGCGTTTAATTCTGAACACCTGAACATTGAAAATGAGAGTAAATGTAGTCAATGTATAACAATTTTCATACCATCAAAAAACGTCAGTTTTGCTTACTACTCATAAGTGTTGGATTAACAAAGTAGTTTAAAGAAAAAGTTAACTGCTTTTGAAGCACTCATTAATTTTTTTATTTAAATAATTACAAAAAAAAAATATAGCAGAATGAATCAAGGAAAGATATTGAACAATAACAAACTACAAAATTTAGTTTTTTTAAATAGTCAACTCTTTAATTTTTAAATATCCTTTGCCCAACTTGTGACAAACCTTTTAAAGCATTTAATTTGTTATTGACATAAATTATATCGATTCAATCAACAAAAATTTAACATCAAAGAATAGCTAAACTATTAAAAAACAATTTGAAAAAATCATTAAATAGCTATAAAAGTATATGAAAGAAGAAGTGTTTTTATCTGTTTTAGTCTTCATGACATATACTTAAAACCAAGTTTAAAATGATAAGTCACACTTTTTGGCTCATTTCATACAAAGTATGACAATCACGATGACGCATTAATGCTTTAAAAAGTTTTGTGGGTAAAGGAAGGATATATTAACACTGACTCATATCAAGATAACACAATCATTTGCATTTTGCACTTACTTTAGTAATAAGAGCGTTTGCTTGCTTTTATCTCAAATGGTTAGTTAAATTTATAGAAAACTGCTATTCTACCCAAACAGTTCTTATCTTATTTTACTACTTTTTACAGATCCCAATCAACAACAATTCTATGGTGGTTATCCACCACCACAAGGTGGCTATCCACCACCACAGGGTGGCTATCCACCACCACAAGGCGGCTATCCACAAGGAGGATATCCGCCGGCAGGAGCTTATGGCGCACCTCAAGGCGGCTATCCTCCAGGTGGCTATGCACCTCAACCCGGATTCGTTCAACCTCCTCCCACAGGTGTCGGCTATGGAGGCTACGAAGATCCAGAGGGCCAACCCAAAAACTTCTCATTTGATGATCAGAGCATTCGCAAAGGCTTCATACGCAAAGTTTATATGATTTTAATGGTGAGTCAGTCTTAAACATTATTTTGAACATTTTATTCAATATCTTTCTCTGTGTTTTTCTTCGCATGCAGGGCCAGCTTGTGATTACCTTCGGATTTGTCGCTTTGTTTGTTTTCCATAAGCCGACACAACAATTCGCTTTGCGACATACTGAAATATTCTGGATTGCTCTGGCTGTTATGTTGGTGACTATGATCGCAATGGCATGCTGCGAAAGTGTGCGACGCACATTCCCCATGAACTTTATATTCCTTACTCTATTTACTCTGGCCGAATCATTTTTGTTGGGTGTCTCAGCTGGACGCTATGCACCAAATGAGGTGTGTTGATTTAATGTTTTGAACTTTAGTTCAACAAAATCCTTTAATAAAACCATTTTTCGTTAATTTAGGTTTTAATGGCCGTGGGCATAACGGCAGCTGTATGTCTGGCTTTAACGCTATTTGCTATGCAAACGAAGTATGATTTTACCATGTGTGGCGGCGTTCTTCTCGTAGCCGCTGTGGTATTTTTGATCTTCGGCATTGTTGCTATTTTCATTCCCGGCAAGATAATGACCCTGGTATATGGTTCACTTGGCGCGCTCTTGTTTTCGATCTATTTGATTTACGACACTCAACTGATGATGGGAGGCAGTCACAAGTACTCTATTAGTCCTGAAGAATATATTTTTGCTGCATTGAATCTTTACCTGGACATCGTTAACATTTTCACGTATATTTTGGCCATCATTGGAGCTTCAAGAGACTAAATGCTACTTCTTTTGCTGACTGTTGCCAAGACAATGAAAATACGTATATATGCAAAGAAATGGATGGTATTTTTTCGCTATAACATTAAATATCTTACAACTTCGTTAAAGAACAGTTTACAGTGCATTAAAATAATATTTCAAACCCTTAAAGTGAAGCACAAAGATTTGTATTTACTATTATCTTTGAGCTGCTTTCACTAGTAACAATCCTTATCTTGAGAAAAATTTATTATTATATTAAGATATAAGAAAATCATAAGCTTAAAAGTAAAAAACAACGTATCAATCTAATAGCTTTACACAAAAAGCAAATGTAACCAAAATAATCTAAAATGTAAGTTCTTTCATTGTTAGTTACTGTTAAATGTAAATGTGTGAATTTTTTTTTATATGATAGTTTACAAAAATAGCTTTATGAAATCAAAATCCATACTTTTTCTTTTATTTCTTAATCGCTCTTTTACAATTACTTCTTTTGTAATTTATAAAAAGAAGTCCTTTTTTCTAATACATTTAATTTTCTTTAATAGACTTTTTCATCGATCATAGGATTTTGTATATGCAATTAAAATTCACATTTAATCAATTTTTTCGACGTTTTGTTGGAAGTTTTTAAAGGATTTTTTTATTAAACGGATTAAAATTTATGTATAGGATATATTATTCTTAATAATAATCGAGCCTATTCTGCCAAATCTGGTACCCTGGCATTTTGCTTGTTATTCTTCTCTCTCGAGCTTTAAAAATTTGAAAAACGCTTTTAAGCATCTTACTTGAATCGAGTACGGAAACAGACCTAATAAATTAAAAATGAAAACATATTAGGTCTGTTTCACTCGATTCAAGTAACTTGAAGTTGTGCGTTGTACCGGGCATTAACATTACAAACTAGCATTTCCGAATTGATTAAATTACTTATTTTAAAGCAATGTAGGTCTGGGAGGACGACCCAGAGCCCGCTTACAATGATAGCAGAAGCTCAAGTTTCAATAAAAGCCGTGGCGGACGCAGTTATGGTGAAGATGATTTAGATAAGGGTACCAACATGGTAACCATATCTGAAAATTCTGAAGGAAATATTAAAGACCGCTACCACTATCGTGAATCCGATCAAGAGGGAGTGAACTAGCAACTACGATAAAGGCGGTGATGGAGGTACCCTATACTATCGACAGTATAATGGACGCTGCAATGAGCGTAGTAGTAGTCACTATGAACGAAAAGACGACGGCACCTTTCGTAGTAGAGGCGGTGGACGCCAAGATCGTTATTTAACACCAAAACTGCAGCAAAATCTAGAATTCCAGAATTTAGAAATATAAATTCCTTTCTCCATTTAAGTTGAGCTTGACATTTATTATTTTTTATGCTGAATTTTTTACACAAAGAAATATGAGTAATTCTTATTTAGAAATACAATTATAAAAATAAGTTATTTAGTCTTCCCAGACTTTGTTGCATAAACTAAACATAACGAAACACACAAAAATCTGATTTAGCTTTATTTATTAAATTTATTGAAATTCGTTATAAAAGGCAGAAGAATGTATCTGTTATTCTGTTGTGTTTTATAAAAAATTTCATAACAGATTTTGTCATATAGAATACCAATTGTAGAGTTTGTAAAAGATCACGAAAACCTTTTGTGATTTATAACAGATATCATAAAAGATTGTAATACAGAATACTAATTTTGATCTCTTAACAAATTTATTGACAGCTAAAAAATTTGTATGGGAAATCATAACAGAATAACAGACTTTTTTCATAAAAAAATAGGCCCAATTTGGACCTTAAATGACTTTAAAACCAAAGTTAAGAATTTAAACAAGCGTTCAAAATTAATATAACTTTAAGGAAACGATGCACCACAATAAACAGATTTGTTACACTCCTGAGAATAATATATGATACACATAAAATGTTAATCTATTTAATAAAAAATATTTTTAAAATGTTGGAAAATAACCAACGAAACGTTGGGAAAAAATTTAATTGAAACTGCGTTTTAACTGCATATCAAAAATCCTATGATCAAAAAGCTTTAAATCAAAAAACGATCTTACTTAAACTAAATTGAAATAAGTTTAATTTACTTTTCAGTAACCTTTCTATGTATTTAATAATAACTAATAATAATTATATTTATAACTAATAAGAACGAAAATATATTAAATACACTATGAATATGGTTTTACTGCTACCTGAGTATTGGTCTATTATTTCAATTCCGAAATAAAATTATGGACTAATTTATAACTGAAAGTAAATTTAAAGACATAAAAGTTTGTGTAGACAGTTTAAAGAATGACTTTTCAAAATTGATTATTGACATTATACAGGAATGCTCAGAAACGACCACCAACCAGACTAAAATGAGGTTGCACTTGAATTTGCATAAAATTAATCAACTAATATCAATATCAAAAAGTTGTGCTCAACTAAAAAAGAACGAAATTTGCCAAAAAACTCACAGAAATGTTTGCTCTCAAGTTCGATGAAGCTGCCAAAATTCAGGAAAATAAACTTTAAACTTGGTGATAATTTAGTGCGGATCAATAAAAACTTGAGGGCAAACGAAAATGTATTTGTCTGCGATGAAATTGACAAAGAAAGCTCTTAACCTTAGAAAACAGGCTAAAATTCGTGAAACGCTAAGAGTTACAAATGTTAGGGTTAAATGAAAGAAGTAATATGATCGGATAAAAAGAAGAGAAACCCGTTATGCTGAGATAAGCGACACGGAATGGGCTATTTATTGTAAGGGCTTTTAGGGTATTAATTTAAAAAAAAATTTTTTTTGAGGTACCATTTTTTTATACCGTTTACAGATAATAAAATTCTGCGTCACTAACACCAAGAATTGCTGGTCTGACATTACTAGTTGAAGAGCTTATACGCGGTTAAAAGTATACTTTTTTGCTTTCGTTTGTGCGCAGTGAAAAATTAGAATTTTTGTAAATTATATTTTTATTAAAAAAAAATTTTTTTGTGGAAAATTTTTTAATGGAACCTTCAATCCCAGGTAATTGTGGTTCTTACTAAATACAAACTTTTTTGAGTAAATGTTTTAAAAAAAAATATTTTTTGTTTATTAAAAAATGTGTTATAAATTAAGGTTTTTTGTTATTCAAGTGGAGTTAAAGTGTTCTTTTTTGTGCACTTTTGTCATCTATTTGCTTTATATATTGACTATCTATAATAAGTGTTTAGAATTTGGTTGAGCCATTCTCTGCTTTTTCGGAATTATTAAACTTTTTGTAAGAGAACTCGTCTCTATAATCAAAACAAATCTAGGATTTCTTTGAGAAAAATAAAAACAAATATAAAATACAAAATAGATTTTGTTGTTTACATAGAATTCATATTAAAAATCAAAACTTATGTGCAGAATTTCAAGTTCATTTATCAGAGACTAAATAATAACTATTTTTAGATTTTTAAACCAAAAAAAGCATTGTGAAAAAATTGTCGCACCGCCGTTTTGAAGGTACCATTAAAATCCACTCGCATTGTAGAACTTGATTTTCTATTGAATTTTAAAATTTTGATTATTAAAATTTTGAGCAAAAAATAATTGTGCTTTTTATTTTTTTAAGGCAAAAATCAAAATTTGCCCGATATTTTTTAAGCACAAAATAACCAGCAATTTTGGATTTTATTTTTTAAGGCAAAAATAAAAAGCAAAACTTGCCCGATATTTTTTTGGTCACTGTTAAGTTTTGATTTTTTTTTTAGGCAAAAATAAAAAGAAAAATTTGCCCAACATATTTTCGAGCACAAAATAACTTGTAAATATTGATTTTTATTTTTTAAGTCAAAAATTAAAAGCAAACTTGGTATTTAAGTTTACGGTCGAACTAAAATTGAAAAATTTATGATAAAGAGATTTATGTCATTTCGTAAGTGCTTTGTAAGGGATCGTTCAAGTAATACGTAAGTAGATTGACAGTTCTTAAATGCATTTGTGCAATGCATGAATTTGTTTTATTTTGAATTGATCTGAAGCTTATTAACTAAAACTGCGCAACTATACTATTTTTAATAATATCAACAGAGTTGCGCAGTTTTCGTATTGAAACTAAGCACAAATTGAAAATAAAACACACTGATACATTGCGTAAATGCATTTAGGAACTCGGCCATTTTTTGCAATTCTTAACCCCTCCCCGCCCCCCTCGTCAGTAAAAGTAAGAAAAGCTCTTACCCTCCCATTCTTACGTAAAAATTAGTACATGCATTTTTTTAAGTGTTCTGGTTTCTTTTTGATTGATTCACGAGCAGCAGTTGTAAGTTAAGAAATAAGGAATAGGCTTATAATATTATAGTTAACGCACATAATATTAATAAAAGCAAATTTTATTGACATGGTGTTTATTTATTTATTATATCATTTATCAAACAGATCTTCAATATCTTACTGACTAATTAAAGAATTGATTAATCTAGTGTACGCTAATAATATTATACAAATAAGATATTTCACATAGATTTATTTCGTAAACTATTAAAATATAAAAGTAAAGTGTTCTTAAAAGCACTTCTACTTAAACCAAGATTAAAATCTATTTCACGACACACTGAGTTTGCCAGTCTTAAACATCGAGTAATAGGTTCATTCATACTATAATTTACTCTATGAAAAGGTTCATAAAATAGATTAGAAGATCTTAGCGCACGTGAAGGTACGCGAAAGCGAATTTCAGAAAGCAAAAGATAACACTTTATATCTGAGCATATTATATCTCTGACAAACATGATGGCAAAATATTTGCGACGAATTATAATCTTAATATATTAACGAACAAAACAAACTTATTTTAAAATTTTGGTATATTAATTAAAATTAAGAGTCCTCGTCAACATATACATTTTTTACTTTTATATTTGTATAAGATTTTTTTAAACTTTCGAATAATTTTTGATGTAATTTTTTCGAAGCTGAAACGAAGCAATAGATTTTCGAAATAATTTAGACAAGTGAATAGCGCGCGTTAATGCAAACACAAAGCCATCTATCGGTATTGTTGTTGTATTAATCAATGCAATTCAAATGTAGCGGAATCTTTTCTAAGTTGTTATTGAGTTCAATAAGTACTATATATAATGTGTATTTCAATAGAAGCAATATATTATTATTTTTCAATTTTGGTTCAACCGTAAACTGAAATTCTAATTTTGCTTTTAATTTTTGACTTAAAAAATAAAAATCAATATTTGCAAGTTATTTTTTGGTCGAAAATATGTTGGGCAATTTTGGTTTTTATTTTTGCCTTAAAAAATAAAAATCAAAACTTACCAGTTATTTGATGACCAAAAAAATATCGAGCAAGTTTTGCTTTTTATTTTTGCTATTAAAAATAAAAATCCAAAATTACTGGTTATATTGTGCTTGAAAAATTTTGGCAAATTTTGATTTTTATTTTTGCCCTAAAAAAAATTTTAAAAGTCACAAGATAATTATAATTTTTTGCTTTTTATTATAAAACGCATACTTAGTATGGTCTCTTTTAATTTTCTCTCATTAGTTTTTGTGGAATTAGTTTATTAATTTTGTGATCTATTAAATTATTACATGAATTTTTGCGAGTTTTAGATCAAGTAAATTTTTAAGAAGGCAACAACAACTCTGTATGGAGTCAATCACTTAGCTGACTATACAGTCTGTTTCGGAAATCGCTACAATTTCCTCTTCTGTAGTCTTTGAGTGATTAAGTGATCAACTCACTGTTTAAAGTCGTAAATTATTTCACAAATTTGGAATTCATTCATTTGAATTATATAGAGCAAATTGAACGTTCACATTAGGGCTGTTCACATTTCAAACCGCTCATCAAATCGATCATCAACTGATTTGACAAATGATTTGACCAACAGAATTTGTATGGATTTGATGGCGATTTGACGAGTGTGAACACTCATCAAATCGTTGGTCAAATCGTTTGATGAAAATCAAAATTTTTTGATTTTTCTGCTGATTTGACGAATGATTTGACGAGTGTGAACACTCGTCAAATTGTGTAGTACGATTTTATCAGTTCTAAAAAGTTTTCAACCTGAGCACATCGCGGTAAAAGAGGGAGCGGAAGAAAATAATAGCAAAATAATAATAAATAACTGTTGCAAATAATTTATAATAATTTATAAAATAATTTATTCTTCTTCCAATACGATTTTAATAACAAGTGGTATTAATAATTTTCCGTCATCGCGATGTGCTTACTTCGGTGTTCAAGATAAAATGAAATTTGATGAAAAATTTGATAAGTCTGAACACTTTTGTGGTCAAACGATTTGACAAATGATTTGATGAGCGGTTTGAAATGTGAACAGCCCTATTGGCTACTTAATCAAGACATTTTAAAGCATTAGGCTATTTATAGACCAGCGACATCAACTCTACCGTGACACGGGGGTTACACGAGACAGTACTGTTAAGACAGTGAAAAATACGTATTAGTTGTCAAACTTTGTATCTGTGAATAAGAGTCCAGACAGTTGGCAAGACAGTAGAGAAAATAGTAAAAAATTTATATTTTATGAAGAAATTTTTGTTAAAACTACGAGCACGCCAAAGTACTGCAAATTTCCAATTAATTCTATTAAATTATATCAACTTCTATCATTTGATATGCTAAATATCATTCTACTGTCCTAGATACTGTCCCACCAACTGTCTAGAAAAAAGTTAAGACAGTCGAGCAGACAGAAGCAGACAGCTGCAAAAGTGAGTGTGTGTGGATAAAAATTTGTGAATGTGTTGCGACTGTCTTAACAGTACTGTTTCATGTAACCCCCGTGTGAGTGATCACAGCTTAATCACTCAAAGACTACTGAAGAGGAAATGTAGCGATTTCCGAAACAGACTGTATAGTCAGCTAAGTGATTGAACGATGCGTTAATTAATTGTTCAAATGACTGAATGCACTTGTTTGTGGTGGTTTGTATGAATCTATTTTCTTTTCTACTTTTTTTTACAATCCATCAAAACAGAGAAATTAATTAAGATTAATTTTTAAGAAAAATAACTGAATTTAACAAGCTTATTATGCTTTTAATATAATTTTAAAAATTAATATTTTTTATCGAATATTGTAAAATCTTGGTAATTATGCTACTATACTGTCAAAATAAAATTAAGCGCTGATTATAATAGACGGAACGGAACGTTATAGAATGTTGAGAAATGCCACTTTAAAATCTATTGCATGAGTTTCTTATGAGTTCGATTATAATAAGACGGAACGGAGCGGCACGTGACGTTGAGATCTATAGATTTTTGATTTTTCCGTTACGTTTTGAGCAAAAACTTTATGTTGACAGATACTTCTACTAATTTAATTCTGCATTTGTTTTGTTTTCCGTATTTTTGATAAAATTTGATTGAATGCATGTTTTAGAATAATAAGAAAAGAAGAATTGATGGAATTTGTTTTGTAATAATATATATTTTAGAAAAAAATTAACTCCTCTTTCGTTGCTATTATAATCGCCACTCCATTTGAAACCGTTTCGCCCCGCCATAATGACACTTGACTCCGTTCCGTTCCGTTCCGTCTAAAACTAAATCAGCGCTTTAGTTTTAATAATGGTATTCCCTTAAAAATTTAAATTTCCCATTTCGTAAACATGTAAACTTCAGAGCTCTTATTAAGGAAATGCATTCTTTGTCATTCTGTTTAATTTTCCGCGCATATGTCAATAACAGCTGATGTTATAAATTAAACAACATAAAATTTAAACATTTATGATGCCTAAGCAAAGTGAAAAGAAAAAATTAATTAAATATTTAAAACAATCTGAATTTCAGCAGTTATTTATTGAGCATATAATAGAATCGTTTCAAGTTTGACAGCTGATAGTTTAAGCAAACATGTTTACATAATTTACTTAATTAATAGAAATTGTAGCTTAAACCTTGTAAAAAATGTCCCATACAAAATTCGCTTGAAATTCCCGAATTGCTTAAAGTTAAGCAGTTTAAGAGATTTAAGCAGTTTAAGAAGCGTTAAGGGAATACCATTATTGTCATCACTGCATTTTGGTATTTTGAGGTATTGTGTTAATTTTAGGGTATTTTGTAGTAATTTGAGGTATTTTGGTAGTGTGATAATTTGTGAGAATTAAGTGTGAGAAAAATATAATTCTGGTGGTAATTTCATCTGGCGACATTTGGTCAGCCTTGGAAATTTAAGAAGTCAGCTTCTTTGAAAACTAATTTTTTGTTGTTTTCAAGTGCATTCGGGAATTTAAAATTTTAATTTGGAGTCCAAGTTTTTTTTTTTTAAAGTTATAACGCTCAAAGGAACCTAAAAGGAAGTTTGACAGCTTGCAACGTCATATACTGCATCGGCATCTGCACTTCATGTTCAACAGGCTGCACTTTTTACATAAAAACAAGTTGCTTAGAATCGAAAAAACCAATCGAGGTATTGCAGTGGCGGTAGCAAAGAAATTTGTTATAACTAAATTAACAGTTAGGAAACCTTTAATCTTCTGTTTTTTCGTCGGTAGGTTTTTCATTTTCCGTAGGTTCTAAGGTATTTTCTTCAAAATAACTTCGGATGTCACAAGCTGCGATACAATATCTTAAAAATCCAAACTGAGCAAGCAGCACACACAAAAAAGCAGGGACTGAAAAAAAGATTAATTTTTAAATTTTAGATCAAAAGATCATGCATAAAAAGTTGTTATACAATGCTTTTAAATATAGTAATCTGACGCTAGGGATCTAGAGATTCCATTTTCTACATGATTTTAAAGATAAAAATCACCTCAAACCAATTATTTTTTATTGATATTTTTTCGATCAGAAATAAAAGTTATTTTTTACCGTTATTTTTTCAATCAGAAATAAAAGTTATTTCTTGGTCGTAATTTTTTTTCATTCAAAAATAAAAGTTATTTCTTGGTCGTTATGTTTTCAATCAGACTCATGACTTTTCTCTTCTTTTCTCAACTCAACTTAAAACACAATCTCTATTAGCAAAATTGCAATGCAGGGATGGCAACGAAACAAAGCAAATGAATCTGATTGTCATAGAAACGAAATACAAACAAGTGCCCTTATTCTTGTTGTCACCTCGCCTATGTGAGAGTTCTCACACTCGTGTCACGTCACTTTAAATCAGGTATTCTTGTTGTCATGTGACGTAAGTTCATGAGTTTGTGACGTGACACGAGTGTAAGAACTCTCACATATGCGAGGTGACAACAAGAATAAGGGCAAAGAAAAAAGCCAAATTGCTGTCAAAACAAACCAGGCACCGTAGCTATTTTTTGTGTAAGGGGAAATCGTGAGAAAACCCCATGATATATGATTTTTATTAAAAACTTATTAAATCTGGGATAATAGCTGCGTTCATTTCGCCTTAATATAATCGCGATAACAAATTTTCTCAAAGGAACGACAAGAAAAACGACTCGTAGAGGGCACTACCGTTGCAGTCAAAATTAAATTCAAACAAGCAATCATGATACAATAAGTATTAGGTGTCATGAGAACGTGTGTCGTTCAAAACTGTTGTGAGCTGTTATGGTAGCGATACCTTAGTGAACGATGTTTTTCTCTGAATGTGTTTTACTCTAAACGTCAGAAAAATTGTAAATTATTTAATTTAATTATAGATATTATGCAATTATATAAATAATTTAAGTGCAATTGTTGGCTCCACTGAATGCGTCCAATTTGTGTGACACACGCGGTTTGTTTTGTTTTCTTTTGTTTAACATTCGATGGTCGCAGCTCGTAAGAAAATAGGTTGCTGTCATGGCTACCTAATAGTCATTGTATCAAACAAACAAATAATTTAAAAAAATAAATGACAACTCATAAAAATATACAGGTGCGGCACCTGTGTTTCAAATTTTTTGAAGGCTATTTCACAATTTAGCCTTTCGATTAAGGCGAAAGGAACGCAGCTTATAATATACGTTTGCCCTTATTCTTGTTGTCACCTCACCTATGTGAGAGTTTTCACACTCGTGTCACGTCACTAGAAATCTGGTATTCTTGTTGTCATGTGACGTGAGCTTGTGAACACTGACATAGTTTGTGAACTCACGTCACGTGACAACAAGAATACCAGATTTCTAGTTAAGTGACACGAGTGTAAGAACTCTCACATAGATGAAGTGACAGCAAGAATAAGGGCAGTTATGGTACAAATTTTTCTTCAAAAAAGTACAACTATTTATAAGTTTTTTTACATTATTTATTATTTACAAAAGTAAACTGTAATTCAGTACCGAAAAACAGAAAATAGGAAAAATGGAATTTAATTTTGTATTATACTTTTTTGTATTTGTTTTTATTATACTTATATAATTCAAACTTTCATTCAAACTGTTCAACTTTTGTCACCATTTTTCAACTTTAAGTGCCATTCATCATTTTTGTTACCACTTTTTTAATATTCAAATTAAGATTATAAGTCTCACAATATAAAATTTAAACATATTTTCTCGTGTGGATATGTTAGTTTTTTGATAGAAATTATTTCATTCAAAAAATAATTTTTTTCTTTTATTCGAAAAAATCGATCAAAAAACAACTTTTATTTCTGATCGAAAAAATAACGATAAAAAATAACTGTTATTTCTGATCGAAAAAATAATGGCCAAGAAATAACTTTTATTTCTGATTGAAAAAAATAACGGTCAATAACTTTTATTTCTGATCGAAAAAAATAACGGTCTAAAAATAACTTTTATTTCTGATAGAAAAATATCGATAAAAAATAACTGTTATAAAATTATTGACTGACAGCGATAACCGTTATGACGCTCCCTGAAAAAAGCGATACAATTTTCAATGAGTGTGAAGAGTAAGCTATAATTTCCAGAACTTTCACTGAACTGAAACTTATAGCTTACTCTTCAAACCCATTGAAAATTGTATTAGTTTTTTTTTTGTGTGCTGCTTTAGTTTGCATTTTTTAACCCTGAATGCGCATTTTTAACCCGATTCGACTAACAATGATTATATTTGTTGCGCTTTCTTTGAATGAAATCACTAATATTTTTGTTCAAAACACAAAATTTAAAATAATCAATTTTGTTTGTTTAATAGAATATACAATATATCAAAAAAACCTAAAATTGTTTTCATTGTAAGAACATGGTTGAAATATCGATGCACATCCAGGGTTAAGATCTTAAAAATACAGAAAAAAACCATGGTCATATCAGCTTAAAAGGTGAAAGCTTATCTTACCTGTTTTTCGTACTATTTTAGTTTAGATTGCTATATGCATTAAATGTTTGAATTTGTTTATCGCACTTTGGAAAATTATTGCTGCGACTGAACTTATCAGTTTTGTAGTCCAAGGAGGAATTGGAGCTGAAACGGCTTTTAGGGCTTATTTTCATTATTTTCCCATACACAAAATTCTCCAAGTGGCGGTTAAAGCCTTTTCATCCCGCATGTAGATCCGCCACTGGTTATGGTAATGATAACGGTAATGATAATATTTCAATTTTAGTTCAGTTCAATTCAATTCTATTTTAATTGAACTGATCTATTCTGAATTTTAAATGAAATTTTTGAATCATAATTGATTCTTTCTGAATTTAAATTGATTCTTTCTGAATTTAAATTGATCTTTTCTGAATTTAAACTTTTTTCTAAATTTCAGTTGGTCTTTTCTGAATTCCAATTGATTTTTTCTGAAAGAAAATTGGAAATGGTGTAAGACATACAGTGATGTGCACAGAAATAAGGACACCTATATTTTTATATTGCATCTCAATATTCATAAAGCCACCTGGATGTCCCCTGATCAAAAAACAAAAAATCAAATTGATCACGTTTTGATCGACGGAAGGCACTCTTCCAGTGTATTGGATGTACGCACGATCCGTGGTGCAAACATTGACTCAGATCACTATCTTGTTGCAGCCAAGATCCGTACACGTCTGTGCGCAGCTAAGAATACACGCAACCCTACACAGAGAAAGCTAGACGTCGACAAGCTGCAATCGAAACAGACAGCCGATGCTTTCGCCACTCGACTCTCACTCCTGCTTCAAAGCACTCCTCCAATCGATGATATATGCGCGCAGTGGACACACATTTCCAACTCCATGCGTGCGGCTGCTGAAGAGGTGATTGGCTACCAACGCCCTCGCCGAAACCAGTGGTACGACCAGGAGTGTTGCGACGCCACTGCAGAGAAAGACGCCGCCTACAAAGCCACCCTGCAGTCGGTTGTAACGCGCGCTGCTAAGGAGCGATACAAAGAAAAGAGGAGGGAAGAGAGATATATTTTCAGGCGGAAAAAAAGAGAGGCAGAAAAACGCGAGCAAGAGAAGATTTAGATGTATGGTGACAGGAATGAAGCCCGAAAATTTTTCGAAAAAATAAGACGCCTTGCCGATGGTTTTAAAACTGGGGCCTCTTCCTGCAAGGATGAAAACGGGAATCTAGTGACAGATGTCCAGAGTACACTGACGTTATGGAGGGAACACTTCTCTAAGCTTCTTAATGGCGACGCTGACAACAATCCCGCCAACAGAGATGATATTCCGGAAACCCCAATTTTGGATGACAGCGTTGAGGTTCCGCTGCCCGACTATGATGAAGTTCTGACAGCTATAGCTCGGCTTAAAAATAACAAAGCCGCGGGAGCTGATGGCTTACCTGCTGAGCTGTTTAAGAACGGAGGCGAAGCTCTACTTAAATGCATTCACGAGCTTCTATGCAGAATATGGTCGGAAGAATGCATTTCGAACGATTGGAATCTCAGTGTGCTCTGCCCAATCCACAAGAAAGGCGATCCCACTATCTGTGCCAATTACCGTGGGATAAGCCTTCTTAATATCGCATATAAGGTCCTGTCGAGCGTTTTATGTGAAAGATTGAAGCCCATTGTAAACGAACTGATCGGACCTTATTAGTGTGGCTTCAGATCTGGAAAGTCCACCATCGACCAGATTTTCACGCTACGACAATTCTTGGAGAAGACTCAAGAAAAACAAGTCGACACCCACCATCTTTTTGTCGACTACAAAGCCGCCTTCGACAGCCCAATAAGGAAGCACCTGTACTCCACCATGTCTGAATTTGGTATTCCTGCAAAACTAATACGACTTTGCAGGATGACACTGAGCAACACCAGCAGCGCAGTTAAAATCGGGAAGGACCTCTCCCCACCATTTATTACCAAACGAGGTTTCAGACAAGGTGATTCCTTATCGTGCGACTTTTTCAACCTAATGATGGAAAAGATCATCCGAGCTGCTGATCTGAGACGTAGTGGCACAATATTCTACAAGAGTGTTATGCTGCTTGCGTATGCTGATGACATAGATATCATTGGCCATAATACCCGCGAAGTCAGTGCAGCATTTTCCAGATTAGAAAGAGAGTCAAGTCGAATGGGTCTGTCAGTGAATGCAGATAAGACGAAATACTTAGTGTCAACAAACAAACAGTCCCAGCGTCTTGGAACCCACGTTACTATTGACAATACCTCCTTCGAGGTTGTGAAGAACTTCGTCTATCTGGGATCCAGCATTAATTCAACCAACGACATCAGCATTGAGATCAAACGAAGAATAACTCTTGCCAACAGGTGTTACTTTGGGCTCAGTAGGCAATTGAGAAGCAGAGCCCTCTCTCGACGAACGAAAATCACGCTCTATAAATCGCTCATCATGCCCGTCCTACTTTACGCATCACAAACCTGGACGCTGAGCAGTTTAGATGAAAAGACTTTAGGAGCATTCGAGAGAAAGATTCTTCGTAAGATCTACGGACCAATCTGCGTCAATGGCGAGTACCGAATACGGTGGAATGATGAACTGTATGAGCTGTACGCTGACATCGACATAGTCAAGCGCATTAAAATCGAGCGGCTTCGCTGGCTTGGTCATGTTCAGCGCATGAAAGACGATGCTCCAGTGAAGAAAACATTCGATTCGGTACCCAGCGGCGGTCAACGCAGAAGAGGACGACCGCATCTTCGTTGGAAAGACCAAGTAGAGGACAACCTGACGAAGCTTGGAGTTTCCAACTGGCGCCAGCAAACGAAAGACAGAAATGGCTGGCGCAAATTCTTAGATGAGGCCAAGACCGACATACGGTTGTAGCGCCAACTAAGTAAGTAAGTAAGTATATTTTTATATTTAAAGCTACATGAATTATGTACAAGGTGCCCTAGATAGGGAAAAATTAGAAGAATAGAAAACTACCATAACTGTAAAAAAGCAACTGACGGCTCATACCATAGTACAATTAGAGAAGTTATATGCATTTCGGAGAGACAGACTGCCGGAACTGTCAAAACGAAGTTGACAGCTCATACAAAATCTGAAAACGATGAGAATGCGATAAGAAAGCAAAAATAGGCAAGAATAGCAAAATGCTTGAGTTTGACAATTCTGGCTATGAGAAAAAGAGAGCAGTCAGAAATGCATATACCTTTACAAGTTCTACCATGGCTCATACAAAATCTTCGGCCGATGAGAATGCGATGAGAAAGGAGAAATTAAAAAGAATCTGTCATGGCTGAAACTATTTTGCTTTTTGCCATGTTCCATCGTTGTCTTCTAGGCTCGTCAGCAACGAAAATTCGGCCCGCACTTAATTTCAATTAAAAAAAAAGTAATTCACTTTAAATCAAGTTTTTAACCACAACACAAAACAGTTTAAAAAAAAACTGATTTTGACAATTCTGGTAGTATTGCCAAAGAGATCACGATTAGCCGTGCGACTACCTCTATTATTCTACCATGGCTCTGTTGATGTAAAAGGAAATTCTAAGTCTAAGTAAGAAATATGCCAAAATCAGTTGACTGACCTGCACAGCCAGGTTATTCGGATAACTACCCAGCAAAAAAAGTGCTTCCAAAAGAAGCTAAAGAGGAAGGGAAAGTCTTGAATTATATCCCTTCTACTTTCATACCCAGAAGGCATTCTTTTAACATATGCATGTCATTGGGAGGAATGCTTTCCTAAATCTTTTCTGGAAGTGCTTCCAGAACTTTTTCAATGGAAGATTTCTTTGTGTGAAATGAAATGATTCTAGTACATTGGCGTCGGAAGTGGGGAAAAAGGGGGGCAGTTGCCCCCAACTTTTTTTGCTAGATAAACAATTAAAAAGGAGAACTTCAAAAATTATTCAAAATATCAGTTTTTTTACAACGATAATATTTTTGTATTTTATATTTTCCTCTTCTTTCTCTCTTCTTCATAAGCATGCTTGCGGATAACCATTTTCTTTCTCTGTGTTTGCAAAAAGATAGAACAAAATGTAGAGTTTCTACTGCAAACCCACCACTTCAGTTTAGAAGCACCCAGTTTAAAAGCACATACTTAATATGTAGCTTAATGCTTCTTAATTTTGCAACTCTGGTAAGAAAAGATTTGACATGTTCTTAGGGGCTTTCCATATTGGACGACATGTTGTACGATAAGTTAGATGGAAAGCTAATGGGACTATTTGTAAAGCAACATTATTAATAGCAAGCTCTCAAGCAGAACACATCCGGCTAATAGCTAAGCAACTTTTAGATGCCCTAACAATTGAGCAGTAATTTTACATAGTTGTACAATATTGTATAATCGGCAGAAAAAAACCAAAAATTTCGACTATCGTTTTAGCTTACGCATGGTAGTACATGTTGTACAATCTGCCATGTTGGTCCAATGTTTTGGACCATGCGAAAGCCCCTACTGTGAATTAGCTGATGAAAATCCACCTCGACGCTTTGAAGAAACATCAAATCCGGTTCCTTCAGTACAGTTGCCGTTATATGATCGGCTATGAAAAGATTATTTCGAAATTTTAATCTTTTCTCAAATGAGATAACGGCTAGATTCGATCAAACAGGTTGATATTTTACTTTTTTTTTATTTTTGCAAGTTTACACCAGCTTCACTCAACCGACTCACTTTGATTTAACATTCGGTGAGTCGGTTGAGTGAAGCTAGTGTAAACTGGCACTTTGTAAATCTTATTGTACATTTAAACAGATCTTGACACTCTGGAATCGTTGGAAAATATTAGGGGTATTCACGATTCAGTGCACTTGCCTCTGCAGTTGAGGACTTGTGCAGTTGTGCAGTTAGGTTTTCGTGAACACACCACCATCACCATTTCAAAGCTGTCAACATTTTTCAATGCACACAAGTGCACAACTGCTCAAGTCCTCAAGTTGAAGGTAATAGTAGAAAAGCACTTGTGCAGATTTTTGACGTACGTACAATTTGTTTTTGTAAAGTGCACAAGTTTTCAAGTCCTCAACTGCACAGGCAAGTGCACTGAATCGTGAATACCCCTATTGTAATCGAAGCCTTCAACGGAAAAGTGCCTTCTGAACAAAATCTAAAAACAAAACTAGATCTTTATGCAGATGACTTTTTTGCAGATGAAATTGCTGAAGCAATTGCCTGGCCAAACACCTTGAAATTGAAGTGGCATTGTATCCCAATTTGCGAAAAATTCGGATACTGTAAAAAAACTATTAAATGAAGTTGAAAAACTTATTGCTTTGCTTTTGACTGTGCCTGCATCAGCAGCTTCATCTGAGCGTTCTTTTAGTGCACTAAGAGGACTTAAAACGTATCTTCGAGCAACTATGACACCGAAACGACTCACTCATGCGGCACTTATACACATTCACAAAGATAAAACCGAAGAATTGAATTCGATGGAGGTGGTGAAAGAGTTTGTTTCTCGCAAGGACAAAAAGAAACATTTTGGAATAATTTAAATTGATATAACTTTTTGTACCTTATTGTATTTAAACCATGTAAAGATATACCTAGTCTTGCTTTATAAAAGCAACCATTATTTCTTATATTTTCATATTACCATATGAAAGATCCTTTAAAGAATGATCTCTAATATTGAAATTGGAAGAACTTTTAAAAATAATGAAATTTTAATATTTTTTATATATTTTTATATTTTTTTTTTATTTTAAATTAAAATAAAAAATTTGTTTATTCTCATTCATGTTTCTTTGAAGAATTTTTGGTGAACTTTTTTTTTGCAACACCATTTGTACTGCCCCCCATTTGTACTGCCCCCCCCAGATGACATTAGCTTCCGACGCGCTTGTTCTAGTATGTGGTTTTCAGAAGAAATTTAAGAAAGCATTTCATGAAATGGAATAGTTTTTGAGGTTTGGGGTTAAAAAAATCCCTAGGAAAATATCCCTTTTCCCTACATTTTCGCAATTTTGTTGTTTTTAATGAAAAGTGTTTGGGTTGCGTTCGGGGTATAAAAAACCACGTTAAATATGCTTTTTGCAGATTTTCAAAGCATTTTGGTGTTGGAAGTAGAAAGTGGTTGGGCTTAATTGGGAGTTTAAAAAATTCCACAGAAAATATCTTATATCTAATAACAATTATTTACATGTTTTGTACTTTAATTGAGTTTAAATGCCATTTGAATGTCTTCCAGAAGTAGTTTATAAAAATGCCTCTTGAAAGCAATACTTTATAAGGTTAAGAAGAAGCACAGTTAGATCTATAGAATGTCTTCCGGAAGCAGTGTCTCTAAGAATGCGTTTCACATTTGCATCAAAAATTTTGCTGGGTACTGTTTGGGTAAGAAAATATATTTAACTTGTATATCCAATGCATCTTCTAAACAGATACTATTATAAAAATTTTTACATAATATTTCTCTGCTACAAACTATATTTTCAGGTAAAAATAAAAAAACGTAAGGTCGGCATAATCACATTTTTAATACCATTTCCGGTTTACTATATGAAAAAAAAATCCATTCCTCAAACTTTGACAATTCTTTATAGTCTCATAAATTGGTATTTAGAGTGAAAAAACAAAAATCAGCCCTATGACTGAGTCCCGTCGTAGTACGATATTTTAGAAAGTACGAAAAAGGCATCACTGAGTTCATTCGTAGCGCCATTCATAAGATTTTTTAAGGAATTCGTTACGACGTGTTTTGGTTGTCGGAGAAAATTTTAATAAAAATTCATACAGTAAAAGTGGTTATTCCTTCTGAGTTTTATTTAAAAATTTTCTCCGACAGCCAAAAAACGTTAAAAATTACTTTACAAATCTACGCATGACTCTATGAACTCAGTGATGCCTTTTTCGTAGATTCTAAGATATCGTACTAAGACGGGACTCATTGACAGGGCTGAATAATTATGTACCTTTATTTATTCAGGTACCACACAGGACCAACCAGCCCAATTAACAAAATAAAGAAAAATAAATTCAGAATCTGATGTGAAATCTTTGTCGGTTTCAAATCTGATTCCAAGAGGACTTGATAGCGTTTTTTTTTTATTAAAGAAGCAAAGGCAACGTTTGGTCTTGGTTTCTGCAATATCGTATGTTAAAAGGAATCAACATTAGAAAATTCACTCGCTATACTTGTTTCTCTAATTTTTATTTAAACTTTTGTTTTTTTACATACTAAGTAAATGTAATTCATATTATTTGTAAATGGGTTCATTTCTCATAGCTCAACTTAAAAATATCTTGCATTATAAGTTTTTTTTTTTTAGTATAATATTACAGAGCAGAGATTTTTTTCTTCTTTATAAATATAATAGATTCATTTAGGAATAATATAAAAAATTCTTTGAATAATGAATGAAATGTTGATAATATTACATATACATAGTTTTGAAGTTATGCATTTAGAAAAATAAAACACAAATTTTAATAATAGGCAAAGTAATTTGAGCAAGTTATACACAAGAAAAAAAGTCAAAATGGTGGAAGATAAGGTTTTGTTAGGAAATCAAGCGCAAACGTATTGAAGAAGGTCAAATTACAAGTTGAGACAATAAACAAAACAATAAACATTAATATATGTATTATTTGTATAACAAAAATATAATTAAAGAAAATTTAATATTTGTTCAAGCAATTCTGACCTGTACACTTATCTTTTCTTTAGAAAAATAATCTTTTAGCGGCAATAAAATTAAGTGTGTAATTTCGAATTATTTGAATCAATTTGAAATGAATAGAGTTGAAATAAAGATAACACAAATTATTCTGATATTTCTTATTTTATGTTTTAAACTATGTATGTATTATATAATTTGTAAGGATATATTATAATTTTAAATGCTATTATTTTTTTTTAATTTTTATCATTATATTATTACTTTTTATGACAAATTATGTTCAAATGCTATTGAAGTTGCGCACTCGTAATAAAATAAAACCAAAAATATTTTAGTTGTCACATGCCAAAACTACGCTAGCCTTGCTCAAAGTATGAAGTACATCATTCATGTACCCTCGCCACCAAATACATTTCCTCCATCCTATATAAAAAAAAAACACAAAAAACTTATGCAGGCAACTGCAGCTTCTTGCCCTTAAGCACTTTGGTAATGTACAAATAGAAGAAGTCACAATACAAAATGGTTTGTACAACGCCAGCAAAAATCGCAATTAAGTCATAATGTGACTCCACAAAGTAGCGATAGACCCAATTCAGCAGATACAATGCACGATAAGATCCCAAAGCAAACAAATAATGGCTGGTAATTGATTCTGCTTCACCGGTTTTGCTCACCATAAACAGTTGTGGCAAGATAGCCACGGATTCCAAGTATATCGAGAATGTCCACATTACCTCCATGACGGTAAATTCGTGATTGATTATTAGCGACAGCATCACACAGGGTATTAGCAAGAATTCTATGCGGAATGAATCGTGGTTGTGATCATACGTAGCCTTAAACTTGACATACATCAAGTACACCGTTGCCCCAGATGCAGCAAGGAAAAGCACCTTCATCACAGAGTTATAAAGACTGACGTACGTTGTAAAAAGATCTAGATAACGTGTCAAATAGACAATGGCAAAGAGTATCTGTGACTTTCCCGAAATGCCGGCACAACTGCGGGTCTTCCATATTTTGAGCAGTAATATAAGAATTGCGAAAACGTGCGATAGATCGCCGACTAAACGAAAGATATTCATGCTAGTGGTGGTGCTGCTGAAGTCTGTTCTTAAGCTGCTGGAATAGTAGAAGAGTTAGTGTCACTATATCTACCCTCGCCTTTTTCCGGTAAATCACAACGATTGGTTTGCTTTGATTTCCCTTTAGAAGTTTTTACAGCTCAAGTTTTCTGCTGCTTAACTGAAATAAAGAACAAATATTTTATTCTTGTACTTATTTTCTTGTAATAATAAAATAATAGAACGTCTGCAATAAATTTTGCATACAATTTCCAAGTAGAACGTCAATAGAAAACGAAAATCTAAAATGAAATCGTTGTAGGAATAAGCGGATAAAAGAAAATGCCACAAAGTGACGTGGCCGTGTGTGTGCAGCTGTGTGTGTTATTCCTCAAGAATTTATTCTGACGTTTTACTTTGTGCTCGATATTCTCATCACATCAAATTTGCCAAAACATCAGAAATTATAGAGTTGCCATATTACCCTGTTCACACTCATCAAATCGTTTGTCAAATCCAATAGAACAACATGGGAATTTCATGGAAATGTCACTTTGTTCTATTGTATATGACAAACGATTTGATGAGCGGTCCGAAATGTGAACACCCCTTATACCCACGAGTTTACAAGCAATTAAATTAAATCGTCATTCGATTCGCGTCGTTTCAACACCGAGGTCGTGAAGTGCGACTAGCCAACGGTAATTAGAGGTCTTCACATTTCAAACCGCTCATCGAATACAATACAACAACGTGAAATTTCCATGGAATTCCCACTTTGTTCTACTGGATTTGACAAACGTTTTGATGAGTGTGAACTGCCCTATTGTGTTTGTGGTCCATCCGCTGATGCGACTGACACAATTAAAGTACAGTTTTTAAATACAATCAAAAAGATTTTTAGAAATTTCCATGGAATTCCCACGTTGTTCTATTGGATTTGACAAACGATTTGATGAGTGTTAACAGGGTAATTCGTTATTAGGGCTGTTCACATTTCAAATCGCTCATCAAATCGTTTGTCAAATACAATAGAACAACGTGTAATTTCAATGGAATTCCCACGTTGTTCTATTGGATTTGACAAACGATTTGATGAGCGGTTTGAAATATGAACACCCCTATTTGTGACGGCGTCACTGAGGATTCTTCTTGAGCTAGGAAAGCCTAGTTTTCGGAGTAACTTAAGTTAAAAAATATATATATTAAATCGTTTATTAAATCAGTTTTCCTCCTTGTACGATTCTCTTATGCCGTGGTTATTATCATTAAATAAAAGCTTAAAATTTTAAATTTTATGTTAATGTTTTGAATACAGCTTTGGCAGCGTAGGCCTAAAGCTTAACTTAAATCTTTATGGTAACAAATTTACATATTAGTTTAAATCTGTATCGGTACAAAGATATATATACATATAAACAAAAAATAAAAAAATACAAAAACCGGTAGTATGTTTACAAAATTAATGATATTAAGTGAGAGTATTTAATTAAAACTTAATTTTATGACTGTTGTGTACTTTAAACTTACAATATTATAGTTGTTTATATTTGTTTGTATAAAATAGTGATTTTAAGAAATTTTATTAATTTTATAATGTTGTCTATGTTGGGTGCGGATATAAATGATAAAGGGTCAGTGTTCATTATTAATTTTCTATTCATTATTAATTTTTTATTCATTAATCATTTCTTATTAATTTTTATTCATTATTCATTATTCATTTTTATTCATTGTAGTCCTATGCCATAAATAAAATATTGATAACAAATGAATAATGAATAAAAAATTAATAATACATAACAAATGAATAATGAATAACTAATGAATAAAAAATTAATAAAAATACAAAAGAATAACATATTACAAAAGAATAATGAATAAAAAATTAATAAAAAAATAATAATGAATAAAGAGTTAATAACGAATAACAAATGAATAATGAATAAAAAAAATTATAACGAATAAAAAACGAATAATGAATAAAAAACATAATAATTCAACATTTTTAAATTCTTTGTGAATTTCATTTTTTGTGAATGGCCCAAAATACACTGTATTGCTCAGTCTGCATGAAACCGGGTTTCTTAGGTAAGGGAGGTGAGGCAGGCGACGTGAAGTGTGCGAAATTTCACTCACCGAAAAAGCTGTAGAGGCGATGGACTGACTCGCACACATAAAGCGAAGTCATCACCACAATAAACCTTTATGTTAGTTATCAACTTGAGGTGCATTTGAGATCAAATAGCTTTCTCAAATCTCCAACGTTAGTTCTCAACAGCATCTCAACACGCAGATTATAGTGTTCTCAACTTAAAATGCACTTTTTTATATGGTGATTTTTCTTAGTTATCAAGTTGAGAAATTAGTAAATCTCAAGTTGATCTTCAAGTTCATTTATCCACTAGAGAAATTTGTGACTCTCAACTTGATGTCAAAGGCATTTCTCCAACTGTTCTCAAAGATTTCAAAGTGTTCGTCGCACTGATTTCAATTAAATTTTTAATTTTCACTCAAGAAGCGTTTAAAGGCAATGTTAAACAAGCAGTTATTTAAGCAAGTACTTTTTCTACAAAGAGTCGGGGCCTGGAGACGTGCTTCCCATGATAAGGGACCAGTCAATAGAATTGTAACAATGAATGAAATGACTCAACCAAGCGGTAGCTGGAAAGCATGTTACAGAAGCCGAAATAGAAAGAATAATGCAATATTGGGTTTTTCCCTCTTTTCCTTTATCACGACAATAATAGTGGGCCAATCCTCTGGAATCATTTTTTATAACTATCATGTACCACGTTTGTATTAATATTAATTATAGATAGCATTATTCCTGTGATGTTATTGTTATTGTAAAGAATAATAAATAAATAAAAATGAAAAAAAAATATATATGGAAGTGCCATATGCAAAGAAATTGTAATTTATATTAAATCAAGAAATAAATATATTGTTTTGGTATCTTTTATTTTAATTAAAATAAATAATAATTTTACCTACTTTGATTAATTTAATCAATATATCAAAATATCAACATTTTTTTAACTAAAAAAAAAGTTCGTAAAGGTGAACAGTTAATTTTCTTATATTTTTATAAAAAGTATTTTTAACGAGATCACAATTTTTTATCGGTTAGACATTTTTATAGCCTATTAATATAAATAAAAATAATTAATTTTGTATCAATCAAATTTTGCGGGTGGGAGGCCGTCAACATTTTTGTTGAGATGGATTTTCATCAACTTAAAGGAGTTCTTCATTAAAAAAATCTGTTAGCGAGTCCGCAACTCCGTAATTAAAATATTCTCCTAGTCCCATTATTTCCACTGCAGGTAACCTATGAGTGGATTTCAATGTCCTTGAATTTTTTGGAATACCATCTACATGTTACGCAATAATGCCAATAACTCGTTCGTAGCCGCAGTTGAAATATTAAACTTAACAGCCCACGCTGCTAACTCTTCCTTGAGGTTTCCTGATTTTGTCGTTTTTGATGTAACTTCTTCTTCTAATTCTGTATCCGAGTCATCATAACTTTCGGTAACACTTAAATTATTTTCAGATAAAATATTCGAAGTGGATGGACCCGCCTCCAACGCCAGGGTTTCCTCTGCGCTCTGGTGCTCCGAATGTGAAAGGCTATCCAACTCACGCTCCGCTAGTAGTTTTATTATCTGTTTCACTTGTTTAATTTTTTTCTTTGCATTTTTTCTTTGCAATTATTTTTTAACAAAAATGGCACAATAAACTTCTTACGTTTTTCTCAGCAAATGGCACGATAAATTTTAAATATTTTTCACAATTTGACACTATGTTTTTGCAAACAATTACTACGTTTCCATGGCGAGCTGAGTAGGGATTACTAGGGATTAACTCCCCATGGAAATGCGAGTTGAGTTGAACTTCGTTAAATCCACAAAACTCCACGAAACTTGTTAGAATTAGCTGATTCTGTCTGTCAAAGCGAATAAGTTCATTTGTCACAAGAAAAAATGGCGAGTGGAAGTGTTTTTTTGAGTGCTGCAGAAACTTTGCTGTTGATTGAAATATTTAAAGAAAAGAAAATTCTTGATATAATGGATGGAAAAAAATTTAGAAGAAGTGAAATGTATAAAATTGTCGAAAGTGAGTTTAAGAAAAGGGACATCGTAAATAAAAATATTGTGCTAGTGGAAAAACCTAAAAAAAAATTGACGATTGCAACTCGACTCGATGTTGTACATGGAAACACTTTTGAGCTTGAAACGCCGTTTTGTCAACTTCATAACTCAATTATATATAAGGTTAAGTAACCATGAAATTGTTCTCATACAACAAAACTTGGATTGCAAAATGTCAAAGTAAAACAAAAAAAGACAAGTAAACAATCATATTCAAATTTCTGACTAGAAGTCATACTATTAACGCTGGATGGATGGAATTTGGATCGGCGAATGTCAAAGTAAAAGATAAGAACACCAAACAGCTGTTTTTGACATTCGCCGAGAGATATGTGCTCTCAGCTTACTCAACCTTATATATAATTGAATCATGGTCAACTTGACGAAAACCCAACTCACTCAATTCGCCATGGAAACGTATTAAATAAAACATATGATTCACTTTTGTTGCCAGACTTTCATTTTTGTAAATACAAATAAGTATTGCCACAGAAATACAAATATTTTCTCAAATCTCCCTCAACTTCACCTCAAGTTGAGGAATAGTGTTTAAGAAAATGCTTAATCTCAAATGATAAGGAATGTTGAAACTCAACTTGAGAATTATAAATTTCTCAAACTTTACAGATTTTTTTTTATGTTTGCTGAAAATATTTTCTCAAATCTCCCTCAACTTCACCTCAAGTTGAGGAATAGTGTTTGAGAAAATGATTAAATTCAAGTGATAAGAAATGCTGAAACTCAACTTGAGAGCTATAAATTTCTCAAACGTTAGCGAATTATTTTTCTTATGTTTGTTGGGATATTTTATTTAGGGGATGCCTACATCAATACAATCAAACACAGTTCATGTACACAAAAGAAAACTGGTTTCACGCAGACTAACCAGTACAGTGTGTTTTTGAATAACTGACTGCTCACGCGGACTGAGCACTACAGTGTATTTTGGGCCAATAGCATTCGAATAAATAAAAAAAATTAGTTTATTATTCTGCATAACGAAAATGAATTGAAATGAATAATTAATATTAATAATTAATATAATAATATTAGGGTTGCTCAAGTACAAAAATACTTTCACTTCATTATATATACATTTTGCTACTTTTTTTATGCTATTATGCAAAACGACTAAAGAAAACACCAGGAAGCTCGGCATGTTTGCACTTTCAATCAGTTTTAAAAAATGTTTGGTCCGAGAACGAGAGAATGACTTGTGAAAAAGTTAATTTATCATTTTTTACGTGAAACAATAACAACAAAAAATGTTCGGCAAATCACGGTATTAGCAAATAATATCTGAAAATATTTCTGTTATTCACTGTTTGGATTATGTGTTGGCTTTTTAAATGGAAATATCTAACTGCACATTCTCATTATCAACATTAAACACAAGCCTTTTGTTAATTTTTTACATTATAATTAGAAAACAAATGTTTAAGTACGCAATTAATCACTTCTCGTTTTAATGTTTTGGAAAATTGCTAATAATCAAAAACATGTACGCTACTAACTAAATTTTAGCGTTTACATTAAACAAAATAAACAAACCAATTGAAGCTAGTTTTTTTTTTTTGTATTTTTTTCAATTAAAGTAAACCTAAACGAAATAAACAGAAAAATATGACATTCAAATTAGTTACGAAAATTAAAGAAACAGAAAAAATTAATATACTAGGCTCACAGTGAAAATCATACACTGTAAATAAAATTTATTGCATTGATATTCAGTTGTGTGTAAATATGCGATAACTTACAAAGAATCCTTTAAAAATAACCGTCTAGAATGGGCAAAAATTTGACAAGACTAGCAGAAAGGTCAACCACCCAAAAATTAATTGTGCACAATTTAATACTTTTAAAACTAATTTTCTGTTTATGTATGATTTTTACTGTAAGCCCCAAACACGCTGCAATCAAAGCAAAGCTGGAAGTGTAACTTGCAAGTTTTTGACAGTTATCACGATGAAGTCACAGCGTGTGTGTCGTAGTTACGCAACTCATTGACGGTTGCAACAAAATTAAAATCGTTTAATATTTTGGACGCAGTTGCTGCGTTGCAGCGTGTATGGCAAAATGGATTGCTGCAACCATCGCAGCCTGTGTCAAATGTATTAAAAAAGACGTAATCTGGTTACAGTTCCACTAATATTTTGGTTGCAGTGTGTATGGGCCACATTATATATGAATTGTTTGTTTCTTTAATTATCCCAGCCTTTATTTCAATTTTCCATTGAACTGTTTCCTTTATTTTGGCCTATATAATACAAATACTGAAGTGTATGATTTTTACTGTGATTTACTGTAAGTAGCAAAGCCCGGAGAATTGCTTGAGATATAATTAAAGGTAGTTTTTCTGTTTAAGACTGCTCAAACTTATGAAAAAACAAATTTAGTATTAAACGGAGTAAAAATATATTTTTTATGCGAATTGATTTACTGTATTTAAAACGAAAAACAACTGCAATCTTATTTGTTAGCGGATTAAAAGTCAAAAACCAAAGACTTCACGTTTTTCGTAAGATTGAATAAAAACTTGCAATACTTGAAGGAGCACAAGGATACAATCAAATGAATGTAGGTAGAGGGAAGGAAACTCGAACAATGGAGAATTTTAGTACAGAATTTTTATGCGTTTTATTGACATAGATTTTTAATCATAAAGTTTAATTGGAAATATATATTGGGCTAATTTTTTCACATAGGCTGTATTTCTTTATTCATTCCAGATGTTCGGTATGACTGTTTCTGTTTCTTTATTCTTTTTGTTTTTTTATTCAGTGCTGATTATCCGGAATATTATTTTTGTATTTCTTTATTCTTAGGGAATATTTCGAACGCGTTCTTTTCATACCATCATTGTCGGCCTTTGTAGTCCAGTGCAGAGTGCGCTAGACTAGCAACCCAGAGTTCCCTGGTTCGAATCCGGGTTAGGGCATGGTTATTTTAATTTTCTTTGTTCTTTCCTACATTTAAGAATTATGGAAAACTAAAAATCCACAAATAAATTGTAGAAAATGTGTAATTAAAGGACAGGAACTCAACTAAGGCGTGGAAATGCTTGCCGAGATTAAGGCATAACACTAGCCTCGGTTAAAAGCAATTCAAATTGTCTTTCACGGTTGTTTCGCCTAATCAATAATTCACGTATGGTTCCAATCAATTAATCTAAATAATCTATCCCTTTCAGGCCAAAGACCAAACTTTGTTTGTATAAGGCGCATGCCTTGATTCTTTGATTTTTTTTTTTAAAATAACAAAATCAGCTGCAGTAGAATAAAAAAATATTTTTTTATGTGTGAGGTTATATTCGATTGTTTGAAGTAAAATCGCGCTAAATGAAAATGTTAAAATTCTTGTAGTAATTTTAGTTGTGATTTGGTTTTTTTTTTTTCTTTAATTATAATATAAATATCGTATTTTATATCGTATATTATACGAAAATATATTTGTTATAACAAAACAAATATGTTCTTTCTTTTCTAATTTTGTTTCTTTATTCATTCTGTTCTGGATAAACAACAATCTTTTCTATTCGTTCTGTTTTTATCTGGAATGAATAAAGAAATACACCCATAAATTATTTTAGAAATAATATTTTGAGTTCTGACTGTTTTTTTTTTTTTTGTGTAAGCTTTTAAACTAAAATTTTTTTGTGTAAACAAATTTCGCCAAAAAATCGTAGGCCTTTTGCACATGGAGCAATTGAAAAGTAATCCAAATGCAACAAAAGTTGGTAACCAATGTATTTATACCAAAGCCTTCACATGAAGCAATTTTTGCAAAAGTTGGCAACACGTTTGCGACCAGTTCAATGCAACACGGCTTGCTGCAATTTCAATCGCCGATTGCTGCGCCTAACAATCTGCAGTTATGCTCCATGTGTAAAAGGCCTTAGGGTACACTTGTTGTTCTGATTACAAAAACAGTTTATAAATTTTTTCGCAAAAATTAAAGAATCTTTGCAAATGATTGTATTTTTTTGCAAAAGTAATGCATGGATTTCTATAATAAATGGCTAGTTGAATTGGTACATTTTTTGATACCCAAAACAATTAGTTTTAAAGGAAAATAAAAAAAATCACAAGTTCTTCAGACCAATTTTTACAAGTTTGGACTCCTATCATGGTGGAAAAAAACAAGGTGACAGCGAATTTTAATTTTTGTTGTAAAAATCGAACACTTAGTTGTCAAACCATACAAAATCAACTTTTCTGTCTCTTTCCCTCATTTACAAGTTTGACGCTTCAGGAAAAGACGTCGACGTCACTTATATGCCTATTGTGTATGGCAACTTTACTCTCAGTTGAGTTGCGGTTGCCAAATTCTTATTATCGATGGCAACACTCAGAACAATTTATCAACTCGCCGCTTTCACAGTTGCTTGTCAAGTTTTTGTGTTATTACCGATAGCCACTGTTATTTGGTTTGGTTGCGGAACCTGTCAAAAGTCAGCAACTGCTAATTACTTGTTGCAAGCTGGTGGCGTTGTGCAAAAGCGAGAAATGGATGCATCGTAAGTTTTGGAAATTTATGTTATGTGGATTATTTATAGATTATTTATTTTCATAGAAACATAAAGATTACAAACAAGCAACAGTTCGATATTACTTTGAGTTTGAGAGTTCCAAAGGGTTGGATTTGTCTCTGATTTTCCTTCTTATACGCAACACATCAACATCACTGCATCCGTTTCCGTCATCAAAATATAAATCATTACTTATATCCATATTTATTTGTTTTCTTTCTATAAATGGCTTTTTCCAATTTTAAACTTATTGAATATATAAAATTTTTAACATAAGCCGTTTTCTTTTTGACAGCTCGTTATTGTTTTCTTTGGCAACTCGCTGAAAATAGCAACTTGAAATTGGTTGTGATACGAAATACCAGATGACAGTTCGGTTGCTTTAAAGTTGGGTTGCTTATTTGGCTACGCAACTCTGTTTGGTTGCCCTACGCAATAGGCCTATTAAACCTTCATTTCTTGCACACCCGGTCACGCTACAGACGGTTATTCTACATATTATTATTTTTGCTTGCATAAAACCGTTATTTCCTCTAATAATTCCGTCATTAAGGGGATATAAAAATATCATAGATTAATAGCTGAAACAATGACCTTTCGTTTGATGCATAATATGTTTAAATTTTTTTCCATTGTTGTATTTTTAATTTTTGTATACGTACTAGGTTGAGTACAATTTTTTTAACTAATCGTTCATTTAGGGAACGCAGTTTTGATGTACTCCTGGTCAAAATAGGATTAACCGACGGAATTATCGATTTATCGATTAAGTATTAATGTTTTTCTTGCTTAAAGTTTAAGTAAACATTTATATTTTTGTCATAAACCAATCGATTCAAAATATTGATGTTTCGTTTAAAATATAATTGAATTCCATTTAACGACATATGATGTAAATCTTTTGCAAGAATTTTATTTTTATAAGCAATTTAATATCATTCTTTTGATTTCTGGTCGCTGCTTATGGATTAGGAACAACCCTCACATAATCCCAAAAACACGATATGGGATTATGGCCAGTTTGAAAAGGTCATAAGCAAAAAAAAAAGAGAACATAATCTCCCAACAAATTTGATTTTAACATTCCGTACAAGGTCAAATCATTTTATAGTAAGAAACACCATTAAAATTGATCTGATTTGTTTTATCTTTTATCTTAAAGACATCAATTATCTTTCGAATGGTACCCGTATCATTCAGATCGGTCAAACATTAGGAAAGGTATAGCAGAATTTTCATATAAGCTTCATAAAGTGCAAATTTGGAAATGAGTACTACAAAACTGCATTTTCAGGCCTTGGCGCCACGGAAACCGTAATCTACCCTGAGAGCGGTACGGATTTGGACTAAAATCTTAATACATATAGTTAAAAAAAATGTAAATTTGAGTTTTCACTATTCTTCAATTATGCCAAAAATATCACAATTCTACAATACGACAGCTTGTGAAACCCCTATTTGTACTTCAAAAATGTTTCACATTTTTATTTCGTATTAGAATGTGACATGGCAACTCTATTTTTGTGGGTACTTGTTTTAACACACACGCACACATGCCATAATCAATTTTTTAATGCTTTAACACCGGATTAAGATAAAATTTCCGCCGTTGTATTACAAGGATTAACTAAACAAATTGATTATTTATAAATTGAAACGCTTTTTTAAATATATTTAACACAAATTCACCATTTATTGCAAGACAGAAATATTTTTAATCGAATTTTTCTTGCAAAAAAGCTCACGACAGCAAATAAATAGAACCAAAGAAATATCTATAAACGTTGACAGCCGCAAAGAAGAATTAAGCTAGAATTCGCAGTGCCATCTGTGTATCAATTAGATAAGTAATCTACAGTAGAATACAACGAATAAAGTCCTATCCAAAATTGACGAAATAAGACGATTGCAACTTGCCGAATGTCTGCACTAGTTTCGTCCGTTTTGACATATAACCCGAAATGATATGATTTGCTCAACTCGTCCAAAGAAGTAAAATATAAGGAAATGGTGTTGCTTACACATACACTGTACGCGAACTGTCGCACCATTCGTAAATTGTGCGAGAGAGATAGATAGTGTTTTTGACATTTCTGAGAACCCTGGCATTTGATTGGAAGACTCCTCAGCAAAATAGTTAAAAATAATGTAATTTTAAGCATTTTTCACTGCTTAAAAAGCGACAAAATCAAAGAAAATAACCACAAAAATAAATGCAACACAAGTTGTGCAGTTAAAAACTGTAAAAGTTCCCGAAAACTTAAAAACAATGCGCTTTTGTTCCACAGGTAAATCCATACGGTTTGAATTCTTTTAACAAAGGTGCTTTATTTAGTTTCTTACAATAACTTTTTAACTGATTTGTATTAGAAATTTATATATTTCTATTTAAAAATGGTTTAAAAATGCAAATTGGACCACGTCGATTTTGCGGCAGTTTGATCAAACCACATCTGTCAAAACAGAAACACTGCTTCAGGGGCGCAGTCATTTTTCACAGTTGAATATATTTTTGGGGCGCTCTTGTTTTCAGCATAGTGAATCAGATTTAGTACCTGTTTATTAAATTTTTCTAATTTCTGCACAACAACTAGGTAGAAACACCCAAAAAATACGGATTTTAAAAAATTAATCTGATTTCATTTGTAATTAAAGTTACCTAAAAATCTTGTTGTTTTTCTAGTTTTTCAGCAAAACTAAGCTTTTTGAGTATTTAAACAAAGGTAATATTTAACAAGGTGTCAAACATAACATTCCATGCACAACTTCTTAAGATATAATTTTTTTATACAATAATTAGAATTTGTCTGAAAGACTAGTGGTTTCCCTTTTACGAAAGCAATACATTTAAAAGAGAATTATTAAAAAGATAACTACATCCGAAGTACTGTTGACAGCGAAGCCTGTGTTGGACTGAGATTTGTAATCCCTAAGCAGCAGCCAAAGACCTCCTATTAAAAAGAGACAACTAAACTTGCCGAAGTACTGTTGACAGCGAAGCCTGTGTTGGACTGAGATTTGTAATCCCTAAGCAGCAGCCAAAGACCTCCTATTAAAAAGAGACAACTAAAGACATTTAGTTTTTTTATTTAATTTGGAATAACCTCTCGATTTTAAGTAAAAAAGGTTATATATTAAATGCATGTATTTTTATGTTTGATATCTTATTGATTAGATACTTGTGTTACCTTCTTTTGATACCCATAAAGTTTCGTTTTGTTGGAAAATTTAAAAAATCAGCTAGATTTTTAGTTAATTTTTTGCAACGTTGGATGCCTATAACTTCTAAGCTAATTGCAAGCGATCTGAAATTTTTTAAATAATTAGAGTTGTTGCTATTCTTGAAATGTTCCTACAATTTTATTGCATAAGAACAAACTTCAACAGTTTGATCTTCTTTTACGATACATCCGAAGATGGTCTTGTGTGATTGTTTCTATAATTGTGTGAACCAACACCAATATAGAAAATGCCACACTTTTCTGCTATTATACCACTTCTTTATATTTTACTTCTTTGCGGATAAGATACACACTAAACGTGTCAAGAAGGATTTTTCGCCAATTGAGAAAGCGAGATAGAGCGTCCTTTTTTGACAGAAACCCTTGCGAGCAAAACGAATGGCGAAAAAAATTGTTTCCCTCCATTTGAGAGCTAGAGCTTCTATCAAAACACTAGTACAACCCTTTTTTTACTTAAAATCGCGAGGTTTTTCCAAATTTAAAAAAAAAATAAATGTATCAAAAGGAGGCCTTCGGATGCTGCTTAGGGTTTACAAACCTCAGTAAGTACCACACAGGCTTCTCTGTCTACAGCAGTTCTGAATGTAGTTATCTTTTTAATAATTCTCTTTTTAATGTATTGCTTTCTTAAAAGAAAAACCACTTGTCTTTCAGACAAATTCTAATTATAAAAAAATTATATCTTAATGAATTCTTATGGAATTCTAAATTTGACACCTCGTTGAATAGATACGCACATTACCTTTGTTTTAATACCCATAAAGCTTAGTTTTGTTGAAAAACTAAAAAAACTGCAAGATTTTTAGGTAATTTTTCTATATTTGAAGGGCTACAAATTCTAAACTTAAACTTTAATTACAAATTATATTAGGTTAATTTTTTAAAATCCTTATTTTTTGGGTGTTTCTGCCTAGTTGTTGTGTAAATATCAGAAAAATTTAACAAACAGGTACTAAATCTGATTCACTATGCTGAAAACAAGAGCGCCCCAAACATGTATTCAACTGCGAAAAATGACTGCGCCCCTGAAGCAGTGTTTGTGTTTTGACAGATGTGGTTTGATCAAACTGGCGCAAAATCAACGGGGTCTAATTTACATTTTTAAACCATTTTTAATAAGAAATATAAACATTTCTAACACAAATAAGTTAAAAAAATATCGTTAGAAACTTAATAAAGCACTTTTGTTAAAAGAATTTAAACCGTATGGACATATTTACCTGTGGAACGAATGCGCATTGTTTTGAAGTTTTCGGGAACTATTACAACTCTAAACCGCACAACTCATATTGCATTTGTTTTAGTGGTTTTTTTTCTTTAATTTTGTTGCTTTTTAAGCAGTGAAAAATGCTTAAAATTAAATTATTTTCAACTATTTTGCTGAGGAGTCTTCCAATCAGATGCCAGGGTTCTCAAAACTGTCAAAAAACACTCTTTCTCGCTCGCACAATTTACGAATGGTGCGACAGTTCACGTACAGTGTATGTGTAAGCAACACCATTTCCTTATATTTTACTTCTTTGCAGATAAAGTATTGCGCATGTCCGCCATCTTTGCTGTGACGTGCAAGGTGCTCATTGGATGCAACGTAGTCACAATTTATTCATAGGGTATAAAAGTTTTAAAATGCCTACATTTTCTTATGAAAACTTGTTTTACTGAAATGAAATAAATATTGCTAAATAAAGCACATATCCAAAATAAAGTAAATATATTTTTTAGTACTGTTTGTGAAAAAAATTTGCATATTTTGTAGGGGTGTTTTTTCCCCTTTTTACCGATTTATACAAAAAGCGGCTACGTTGCTTGATGTGCTTGACAGAATTTTGACTGTTTGTTCGTTTTCATTTTGCTATCTTCGTCACTTTTCGACATTTTCTTTTGAATGTATTCACCAACTGTCACATTTGATGAGCACCATGATACAATTAATTGACAAGGTAGCTGGTAGGTAGACTGGCTTTTTTCTCACGAGCGGCGATGGGTAGTTGTCAAAATTAGCTGTTTATGCAATTAATCAAAGAAAATTGAAAAAATAAGCGACGAATTAAGCATAGATACTCAACCGCAACAAACTAAAAACATTTCAATCAACTTCGCGAATAAATTTAATGAATCAAAGATAAGTTAAAAATAAGCACATTGCTAGCAACAGCAGCAAACTACAACATTCTTTAGCTGTTTTGACAACTACCAATCGCCAAAAAGCTGTCACGGCTACCTTGTAAAATAATTATACCATGGATGAACACCAATGACGAGGTGCGCAGTAAATGTCGTTCGTTGCGCTGGGAATACTTTATCTGTAGTTCTTTGTATCATGACCCTACCTGGTTATTCTGCCATGACTGCAAACATTGAATTAAAGTCTTTCCACTGCACGAACAAACAAGATGGCGAATTACCAATGCTCGCCACCTGTGTTCGTGCAGTGGAAACGGTTGGAGCGAACGTAATGAAATAAAAAATTGCATTACCATTAGTATGTAATAGTAATGGAAAAAAAATTGCATTACCACTTAAATTTAGTGTTAATGGAAAATTTTAATGGTAATGGAAAAGATTTGCATTATCACTGAATTTATAATGGAAATTGCACCAGTTTTGCAGTTTTTAGTGAACGCTTATTGCTGATCCGAGCCGAAAACACGGCTCCATAAACACATCCTTAAAAATTGCATGATTTGAGTGGTTTTAAAACACCAATAATTCGAAACAAAAACTGCAAAATAAATTCATAAGTAACACATACTTTTCTTTTAGAATTAATTAAAGATTAATTTATTGCTTTTTAATAACAATTGCTTTAAATTGAAATTTGAAAATTTTAAAAATCTCTTTGCTAAACTTAAAAATTTTTTTAAATACCTCCAACAAATAGATTTTAGGCAAAAGATTTCTTAAAAATAATTTATTTTATACTTATTGTTTTTGTACAACTATTCAAGAATATAAAAAAAAAATAAATCAATTCCGCTCATAGTACAGATTTTTATACTTTATAAATTATATCACATATACAGCTGCGGTCAAAATAATAGTAGCGCCCTTATATTCATACATGTTTGGATAAATAATACTAGTATACGAATTTCGGATCCGGTAAGTCCATTTTCATTCCTATATGTACTTTCAACACTCGTTCCAACTCCGTACTCAGTTTCCTCCTATATTGTAAAACTTTCAAGATACAGGGTGTTTTACGGTTTTGGTACGTGTTTAGTATTATTGATCTAGAATCTAAACTACTCACCATAAAATAAGAAATAATATTTTGTATTCTAGAAAAAATATCAGATTTTTCATAAGTTATCAATCGCTTTCGTGTCATGTGCTGTAGCGGAGAAAAAATTTTGAGATTATCCAAAAAAATATCTACAAATTTTCTATCTTTTGTTTTAGCGGAGCTGTTACTGTCCAAAGTTAGAATTTAAAAAAATACTGTCGATTAAGTGTATTTTTACATGAAAAAAAGACATTTTAAATTTGGACGATTACAGCTCCGCTAAAACAAAAGATACAAAATTTGTTGATATTTCGTTGAGTAATCACAAAATTTTAGCTCAGCTGCAGCACATGACACGAAAGTGGTTGATATATTGATGGAAAGGTTGATATTTTTTCTAAAATAAAAAATATTATTTTTTTTTATTTTTACGGGCAAAAATTGAAGAGTGGTTTTTCAATAATCAAATATTTCGTAAATGTTTAGAGGAAATAAAAGTAACTTTACAAGAAATACAACATCGATGGTTTTTACGAGAATATATCATTTTTTTCCTTTCACTAGATGCTTTTGTTCTATGGATGAGACAAACCCAGAAGACGTTCTTCAAAGGCTTCCAGGCTTTCAAAAGCGGTACTTTCACGCAGAATGTCTTACAGCCCTATTGCGAGTGTCGTAAGGCGGTAGAATAGAATGCAGTCGATTTAATTTCGTTCTGGTATTGTGTAACCTCATCGACAAAAATTTACACTATTGTGAATTGTTTACAGACTTTTAAACAGCTGTTTAAAATTTTGTTTATTTTCAGCGAGATTTACAGCGAATGTTATTTCCAAATTAAATGTCGTAAGTTTTTAATTATAACTGTCAAAAGATTTATAAGAAATACAAAAAATAAAGAATCGTAAAATTAATTCAGTTGACTTGTGGTTTAGTGATGACAAGGAGGAAGCTTCTAGTTTAGTGGAATTGGCAAGGGAGGTGGAGGCTGTTTTTTGTTGCTTACAACCTTTGCTCTGAAATTATTTTCATCTTTATTATTTTTTTCGACTTCCAACGCAAACAACTTACTTTTTCTCCATTTCCATATATTTTGAGCCCAAACACGCAACCATCTATGAAAAAATAGCTATCGACAAATGGTCGATCAAAAAGCTATTCATTGTCGAGAAAACGACATTCACGACATTCATCGCTAATCGCTTAGTAGTCGTTTATCGACACTAGCAATAGGGCTGTTAGTTCTAAATTTGAAAATAATTTTTTTTGCATATATTTTGAAAAAAATCTCATCTAGTCAGTCTGCGTGAAACCAGTTTTCTTTTGTGTACATGAACTGTGATTGATTGTATTGATGTAAGCATTCCCTAAATAAAATATGATGACTAATAGCGCATTCTTTTCTAGAAAAAATTCTGCATTTTTTCTGACCTCTTCAAGAGTTCTGCATTTTTTCCCGTTATTTTCAAAAAAAAATGTTGATCTCAAAATAAATCGTGTTCTTTTCTCGAAAATTCTGACCGCAAAAGTATAACAAATGCAGAATTTTCTGATCTGTAAAATTCGGCGGTTCTGCATTCTGCTCTCTGGTAATACCAACATAAAAAAATTTACAGTAATATTATATGCTGTGACAATTGTGAGAAGCAAAATGTTCCAATTTTGAAATTTTTTTAAATTAATCCAAAACAATTTTGATTAAAGTGGTTACTTTTTATAAAAATTAACAGCTCGATGAGTATTAATCAAAAATTCCATGCAGTCGGCACTATACATAACCTCAATCATAAATACATCGGAATTCAAAACAACAGTGCAGCCAATATCAATGAAAAAAATGTTGCATTTTTCCGTTCTTTTCTCAGCTCAAAAGAAGTCAACATTCTGTAAATTCAGGTCAGAATCTAAAAAATTCTGCATTCTAAGAGGTCAGAATTTTTTTCAGAAAAGAATGCGCTATTAGCTTATGTGAGCGTGTCAGTCCATTGTCACTACAGCTTTTTCTGTGAGTGAAATTTCGCGCACTTCACGTCGCCTGCCTCACCTCCCTTGCCTAAGAAACTCAGTTTCACGCAGACTGAGCACTACAGTGTTTTGGGCCATAAATAAATCCACAATTTTAAAAGTTTTAAAAAGTGACAGTCTTTTGTAACAAGTCAAGAAATATAAAATTAACCAATTTTAAATTAAATGAAAAAAGTTATTTTAAATAAGTTGACTGTAAACTACTTTTAAAGTATTTAGCATAATACTATAATTTAGTATAGTATAAAGTATATTTAAATTAGTTGGCTTTAAACTACTTTTAAAGCATTTCAAAATAAAGTACTTTTAAAATATTTTACTTTAAGCTACTTTTAAAGTAGTTTAAAATAAAGTAAAATAAAAAACACATGCACAGTTCGACAATTGACTTACTCCAATGACAGCCCCTCCATTGAATAAAGTCAGTTGGTGACAAGAGAAAAAGTTAGAATTTCACTAGTTGTACAGCACCCCGCAAAGAAATTAGAATAACTGTAAAATTTCAATGTATTTTTTAAACTTGGATTTCTACAGTTCATAAAAAACCAAGATTTTTTTCTATATATTGTTTTTTCAGTCAATTTCAGGTGCTATTAAGAATGTAATTTTAAAGTTAGTGTTACCTTAAGTAGCGTCTATTTAAAAGTCTTTTCAAATTGTAGATGAACACATTTTAATTAATTTAATAATGAAAAACCTCATACTACTGAACGAACAAATAGTTAAATTAGCTCTTGAAAACCGACGAAAACCGGCACATGAAATTGTCAAAGAACTAAACAGCGCATGAGTGGATATTTCGCTTAAAAGCGCCAAAGTATATTTTCAGAAAAAAACTTAAATGTCACCGTCGCGCAAAAAAACTAAAATTAACAAATCGCATGATTAAGTAGCGATTGATTTGGGCTAATCTGAATCTTTCATATACGCAAGCTGATTGGGACAAGGTAAGAAGTCAAAAGATTTGGGAATCAATGGCAAATGGGAGTGATTATAAAATATTTAAAATTGAGTTTTATTTAAATTTCGTAAGGTCATCTTCAGTGATGACTACAGGCTGGAAACTGTCACCGAATCGAGCAATTTCGTTCGCAGATTTCCTGGGGAACGATACTCTTCTGAATGCATCCAAAAAATGTTAAGAACTCACCAGCTGTAATGATTAAGAACTGAATTTCTGCTGAGGGGCCAGGGCTTATTTACTTTGTTGAACAAAGAATAAACAGCAAGCAGTATAGTACAGTTCTTAATTATGTATATTTACCGTATGTGAATAGCCTCCGTAATTCTTTAACACTATTCACATTTTTCCAGGATGGCGCACCTTGCTATACCTCCAGAAAAAGCAGTGAATAAAATTGACGAGAATAAAATTGAAGTACTTGCTTGACCAGGCAATTCACGGCTATAAATCCTATGGAAAAATGTTGGTGATACACCAAAATTAAAGTGATATACTCGCCAAAATACAAGCATTTGAATGTTAAATGAAGTCATTCAGATATATGGAAAAACGAACATGATATAAACAAATTATAAAAAACTATGAGTAAATATTCGTGAAACTAGCCACGTAAAACAGGAAGTCGTAATTTTTATATATGTAATGGATATTGCTGAAGTGTATATGAAAAAAAAAAAATTTTTTTTGAGTTTTTTTTTCAATGAGTTACAAAGAATTTAGTTTTAGACCACTGTTTTAGTAAAATTAAATTTGATAAGTAACGTCTTGTTAACGGCTTTCTTGATATTTTGGATCATTTACTCTGAATACACGATAAATTACAAAAATTATTTTTTTTTTAAAAAAATTTCTTTAAAATCAATAAGTTTTTTATAAAAAAAGTTCTAGATCACATAGAAAATTTTTAAAAAATATCACATATTTATACATATTTGTAAATAATACAAAAAAAAATATGTATTCTCCATAAACAAGTCTGTTACGAAATGTTTTAAATCTGCACTACGGCTCTGCGCAAAATGGCCCCAGTGAAAATGGCCCCAAAATAAAAAAAGGCCCAAAATTTCTTAATTATGTACAGTTCTTAATTACGTATATTTACCGTATGTGAATAGCCTCCGTAATTCTTTAACACTATTCACATTTTTCCAGGATGGCGCACCTTGCTATACCTCCAGAAAAAGCAGTGAATAAAATTGACGAGAATAAAATTGAAGTACTTGCTTGACCAGGCAATTCACGGCTATAAATCCTATGGAAAAATGTTGGTGATACACCAAAATTAAAGTGATATACTCGCCAAAATACAAGCATTTGAATGTTAAAAGAAGTCATTCAGATATATGGAAAAACGAACATGATATAAACAAATTATAAAAAACTATGAGTAAATATTCGTGAAACTAGCCACGTAAAACAGGAAGTCGTAATTTTTATATATGTAATGGATATTGTTGAAGTGTATATGAAAAAAAAAAATAAATTTTTTTGAGTTTTTTTTTCAATGAGTTACAAAGAATTTAGTTTTAGACCACTGATTTAGTAAAATTAAATTTGATAAGTAACGTCTTGTTAACGGCTTTCTTGATATTTTGGATCATTTACTCTGAATACACGATAAATTACAAAAATTATTTTTTTTTAAAAAAATTTCTTTAAAATTAATAAGTTTTTTATAAAAAAAGTTCTAGATCACATAGAAAATTTTTAAAAAAATATCACATATTTATACAAATTTGTAAATAATACAAAAAAAAAAATATGTATTCTCCATAAACAAGTCTGTTACGAAATGTTTTAAATCTGCACTACGGCTCTGCGCAAAATGGCCCCAGTAAAAATGGCCCCAAAATAAAAAAAGGCCCAAAATTTTATATTGAATACAGCAACACGCAAAATTGGGGGAATATTTTCTTTTTTGGGGCCATTTTTCCTTTTTTGGTGTGGGGCTATTTTTCATAATGAAATCAGACACCAAATTTTAACTTTTTAATGGGGTCATTATTCCTTTTTTTAATTTGAAGATTCTCTTAAAATTTTTATGTTTAGCGGAATTTTTAACAGTATTTATTTTTAATGTAATTATAAAAACTAGAAAAAAAAGAAATGGTCGATTATGAGTGTAAAGCAAGCAAGCCTCCATTGATCAGTGCATTATGATAAAATGATTTATTAAAATCATTATGATGACTTATTAAAATATGAAAAACCTAGGAAAATGGTCATAAATGCACAATATGCAGTCAAAATTAAAAAAAAAAGAAACCTCTTCCATATATGATTCCAGAATGATATGTTCTCCAAAAACTTACTTAAACTTAACTTACTTTATACTTAAAGTTATACATTAAATGTATATTTTTAATATTTTTAATCATAAAAATAATTTCCCCAATAAAATTTTGTCAGAAAGAATTTGGGGTCTTTTTTAATTTCAGTTTGGGGCCAAATTTAATTTTATGTGATGTGATATTTCATATTGAAAAAATACCCCAAATTCGGGGCCCTTTTAATTTTTTATTTTGGGGCCATTTTTCCTGGGACCATTTTGCGCAGAGCCCTGCACTACCTGTCTTGTGCGAGCCATACAGAGCACTGCACAATGGAATGATTGGTACAAACTAGAGGGAATAAATTATTTTGATGACGTTTTTAGTGCTTTAGGTTGCCCGCAGAGTAAGCGCCGAAGCAGACAGGCACAGGAAAACTATGTGAACAAGAGAGAAAAAAGTTATTTCTATCTCGTTTCTTCGCAGGCCTGCCTGCCTGCTTCGGCGTTTACTATGCGGGCAGACTTAGGCTCAGAAAAGTACAAAAAAGGGCACCTCCCATACAAATGGATCTTTATTTTCGCAATATCTGGAAAACCATTAAAGCCATGACAACAGAAACTAAGGCAGTCATCAAGGGCATCATTTAAAGGAAATGTGCCAAAAGTAGGCGTGATTTTACAAGTGGGAAGGGCACCTCACATACAAATAGATCACATTTTTAGCAATATCTGGAGAACCAGTAACGCCACAACAACAAAAAATTAGGCAATAATTAAATACGTCATTTGAAGGATATGTGCCAAATTTAAGCGTGATTGGACAAGTATGCGTGGTACTCCGATACAACAAACACATTTTTCGCAAAATCTGGAGAAAAAGTAAGCGATTTTCCTTTTTTATATTGGCACGTTCCTTCAAATAGCGTACTTGATTATTGATGAAAAATTTTTGAAGATGTACTTACATCAGTTCTACTGAACTGACCATCAAACAAAATAGCAAACATTTTTGGATTTTCATTAACAATAAAAGGAAAACTAATGGTCTACCCAATTCTATGTGCTATCTTAGGTCCTCCTCTGATAGTACTCCATCTATCTGTAATTTTTTTGCCGATTACTTTAAATCCGTTTACTCTCCTGTAACTATATCTAATTCTGTGAATCCTGGTACACCTTTTGATTCTATTTTGGATCTAGGCGACCTATCATTTTCCCTTTCGGACATAAAATCCGGTCTAGAAAACCTCAAAAGTAGTTCATCGGCGGGTCCTGACGGTGTGGCTCAAATTGTTTTAAAGAATTGCGCATCTTCATTAGCTAATCCTCTTTTTATGATTTTTAAAAAATCAATTTCTGAGGGATATTTTATTAACAGTTGGAAAATATCTCACATTATTCCTATCTTTAAGTCTGGTGCAAAACAAGAAGTTAAAAATTATAGGCCTATTTCTAAATTATCGTGCATCCCCAAAGTTTTTGATAAAATTGTGTATGATAAATTATCTTTTCATGTCAAAAACATAATGTCACCGGTTCAGCATGGTTTCATAACTGGAAAGTCTACTGTATCCAATTTAACCCTTTTTTGTAACTCTGTGATGCGTAATTTTGAAGCCGGCTTACAAACTGATGTTATTTATACCGACTTTGCTAAAGCGTTCGACAAAGTTGACCATAATCAACTTATTCTCAAACTTTCATCTCTTGGTGTTCACTCAAATCTCCTCAATTGGTTCAAATCCTACCTGTCAAATCGCATTCAACTAGTAAAAGTTAACGACTGCCTATCTTGCCCCTTTGTCGCTACATCTGGGGTTCCGCAAGGCAGCCACCTTGGGCCTCTCCTGTTTCTGCTGTTTATTAATGACCTACCATTAGTAGTTAAATATTCTCATTCTCTTTATTCGCTGACGACCTCAAACTTTTCCGCTCTATAAATTCTTTTGCTGACGCCATTTTTCTTCAAAAGGACATTGAGTCTATCTTTGCATGGTGCGAGTTGAATAAACTGCCCCTTAATATCTCTAAATGCCAATGTCTTTCATTTTATAGAGCTTCATTGCCTTTAATAAATAGTTATTTTATAAACTCTTGTGAACTAGAAAGAGTTTCCTGTAAGAAAGACCTCGGAATTTTGTTTGATACTCGTTTAAATTTTAAAGAACATATTAATCTCGTCATTAACAAGTCTAATTCTATGTTAGCCTTTTTAATCAGAAACGCAAAAGAATTTAAAGATCCCTACACCCTCAAACTTCTCTATACTTCTCTGGTTAGACCTCATCTGGATTATTGCTCAGTTGTCTGGAATCCTTACTCGTCTACCCAAGCTCTAAGAATCGAAAGGGTTCAAAAGAAATTTACGAGATTTATGGTTTTCCAATTAAACTGGAATCTTCCTGAGCCTCTTTCCTATAGTACAAGGTGTGCCCTGATTAATATTACTTCATTGAAGTCTAGGCGCCGAATTCAATCTATTATTTTTGTTCATGACTTGGTCCACTATCATATTCAAGATCCTACGCTACTTGCAATGCTGGACTTTATTTCACCATCTCGGCATCTTCGTAGTCAGTTTAATTTCCGGGTTCCTTTCCATAGATGTGTTTATGCTCGGAACGAACCGATTACTCGTTGCATTATTGAGACGAATCAAATCTTGCCATTCATTGACATTTTTAACTCTACCACAAGAATGTGTTTTAAATCTCATCTCATGCTTCTACCAACATTTTATTCTAGTTAATCATGTTCTTTTTGGCATTATTTACTCTATTCATCACTTTATATTTAATTGTGCTTTATTTATTTTAATGTCATTTAATTCTTTGTAAGTTTTGTATTCAATCTTGTGATAAATCTTTATTTCATTAAAGTAAAGTAACATTTTACTTATTTCTTTTTCTCTTGTCATTATATTTATTAAATAAATTTTGTTAGTGTAATTTAGTGAATTTTTAATGTATATATCTTGTTCATAAGTAGTCTGTAAGAGTTGTCTCTGTTTGATGAAAATACAAATACAAATACAAATACAAATACTTGAAGAGCATGAGTATCAAAAATACTTTGGATCAGTGATCCCCACACGCATACTACTACAATTTTCGACTTTTATGCTGATGTTAGTAGCTCTCTCGCTCTCTGCACTGATAAAAATAATTTCGCAGGTTTCAAGTGAGAATTTTATTATAATTATTAAGAATATTGAGCATTCATAGCTCTATAGTACCTTTCAAAAGCTTGATGTGGCGGATGTGTCAAAAGACAAGCGTACCGAGCTAGTTTGCAAAAAGACAGTAATAACTCTATTACAACACCAAGAAAACTTTATGAATGGGCAAGTGTATTTTTCAAAAATATTTTAATTGATTTTTGTGCAAATTGAGATCATGAGATTAACAAGGAGTATTTAGTGAGCCGTTATAAAACTGCCAAAATAATAAATAGAACAAGGCAACATCATGCGTATATTCCTTTAAATGAGAATAAAATTAAATATTTTCGGAAGATATTGAACACACTACTTTTAAGTTATAAAATAGCATTAAAATAATAAATACTGCAATAAAAAGTATACAAATTCATTTTTTACAATTATTTTAGTAATAAATTTCTGCATTAAAAACGCGCGACATGATAAATTGAAGCGTTAAAGTATGAATGTATGTATATGTATACAACGCTCATATATAAATATGCAATACTTTTTAAAAAATTTTCTATATGATCCAGAAATATTATTAAATTTTTTTATAAAAACAAATTTAAAAAAATTCCATTTTTTTTTTTATATACACTTCAATAATATCCATTACATATATAAAAATGACAAATTCCTGTGTTAGGTGGCTAGTTTCACGAATTTTCACTTAATATGAATAGTAGAATGACAGCATTGAGGCATTAATTAAAACTAAAGGAAATGTGACTGAGTAATTTAATGCTTTATTTTAAGTATTTCTATAAAAATATATCTTAAAAAGTCATTCTTAAAAGAAAAATGTGTTATTTTTAAGTTTTACTATAAAAAAAAAAACATTAACGAATTTTTTTAGGAGCATTTTTTTGTTATTCTAATTTTTTGGCGGGGTACTGTATTTGAAAAAGTTTAATTTCCTGCAGGGTACTAACCGAAAATGACTGCACAAATACAACTGTGCAGAATAAGTAGTATCTCTTTATCTATCTTCTTTATCTCTTTGATAGTACCTCGAACTTTAAATTCTGATCAAAGTTTTTTATGAATTTCAAATTCTTATTGAATCTCATAATTTTGTACCTATTTTAATATGTTTATTAAATTATATAAGTATTAATACTCATTATTTATACAAAAGTATACTTATATAAATAAATATGCTTTTGAAGAAAAAGTTGTGTTGTTGTACTGATTTGTAGTAAATGACATTTTTTTTTTCATCCCATCCCTGACCGTGACCAAAAAATGAATCTTTATTAAAAACTTATTATCTTAGCCAAGAGAAACATTTTAATATTAATTTAAGCAATTTATACATCACTGTTTCACAAATGTAGTTTTTCTTTTTCGTAAATGTTTCGTAAGCTTTTTTGTTTTCGTAAAAATAGAAGGCATTGGCTAAAGATAATGAAAAAATGGTAGAAACAAGGAAAGGACAATATATTAAATTTGTTTTTCAATTACTAAATTACATAATTACTTCACTACCTAATTACTTATTTACACAATTCTCCTACAGTGGAAATTTTAGTAACGTGACGCCAGATCAAAAAGCCTAATAAAAAACAGAAGATTTTTAAATTTGATCACTTCGAAAATTAACTTACATTATTTCAATTTAGAGAGTTTTGCAAATTTTGTAATCCAAGTCAAAATCACTTCCGTTATTTTTTAACGCAACGCCAGCACATATTTTTGCTTATATCTTTTAATCCTTATTAAAATTATAAAGAGCAAACTTAAGCAAATATAAGAAAAACTTTTTAAAAATTAGACTTTCATTCTATATTTTTAATATTTCTTCGTACAAATCGTCCGTAACGCCAGTTTGGAAATGCCCATATGTAGTCTGGATGGCCGAGAATAGGTATTCTAATAGTTTTAATTTTTATTCTTGATTTGAAAGATTTTTTTATTTTATCTCGTTTAGGAGCTGAGAAATGGTTAAACCGTCCAGAGTTCGAGAATGATGTCTAACTGCGAAAAGCTTACAAGGGCAGATAGAAGGACAAAAACAAAAATTTAAACATACTTATATGTAGTCAAAGTGACGTCATCAAAGTAGCATTAAACACATTTTTTTGCAAAATCGCGTTTTTCCAGTTATGACAGGAGTCTCCAAGAAAATTAGCGATATATCAAACACTATTTGGGATAACTTTAGTATATGGATAGTCAAATATTCACATTATGTATGATATGCCGGTACTCACAAGGTAATTAAACATATTTTTTTTAGATAACATTTTTTAGTATAGATTGTCTGAAAACTATTTTAACACAAATAACGAGCAAAAATATTCAGTTCATGTTTATTTAAATATCTTAATGAAGTTGCTGGAGCGATTATGATATATTCTGCAATGTTACCTTTATATTAATCATATTATGCAATTCTTAAATTGAAGTTATAAAATAATGTTACGACGTGATATACTTCAGTAGCCACCGCGACCTGGTGGCGGAGCTCCTCGCATCATACCTGGTGGAGGACCCCGCATTGGTGGCGGTGCTCCACGACCTAAGCCACCTCCCATTGGCGGCATACCCGGCATCATTCCTGGCGGCGGACCACCCATCATTGGATTGCGTGGTACATGACCGCCACGACCCATTGGCGCCATATGTTGCTGCGCTGGTCCACCAACACCTCGTACTGGCCCTTGTAATCCAGCAGGTACCGAAGATATATTAACGGGTACACCACGTCCTGCAGCACGTCCCATACCAGGGCCGGGGGCAGCACCTGGAATTGGTACGCGTGGAAGACCCTCTTCTGGAGGAGGCGGTCCTTCCACTGTCAGAGAAACTATATTTTCCCCACGCAGGAGAACAAATCCTAGGACACGTTTTTCCTCGCGTTCCGGTACTTTGGAATTTTTAGAACGTATTTTTCTGAACTCTTCACAATCTCCTAATATGAGGTTCATGTGTTTGTCGAAAGCCTTAAATGTGCCAATAAATGTACGCGAGTCCTGTAAAACGATCCGCACCCGATAATTCAGGTGCTGGATCATTTTATTATTCTTACCAATGGTCTGAAAAGAAAGAAAAAATTTAAAAATATTGCAATAATCATATTTGCATTATTTGTTAAACGTTTGCACATCAACATAACCTTAAATATGAGCATAAAAGATTTGGATTGTGATTGAGTTTATTAAATTCTAAACCTTGGAAAAGTTTCTTACCATTATGAAGTTATTTCAAAGCGTTTCACTTAAACTTTCGACGTTAATAATTTCACAAAATATTCTTTTAACTTTTAACAAAATTCAATACAATTTTTAAACCACCAACACAAACAACCGGTGTGAAGGATTGATTGGCAGCAAGATATACAACTTATATGGATTTGCAAAAGTCTTTTGATGCGTTCAGAAAATATTTAAATCATAATACATTTGAGCCCTCGCACACTACAATAATTATGGCGTTTTCTTTTCTCGGCAAAAAATGAAGTCATTTTGGTATATTTGCCAATTTTGCTTTCATATTGCATTCTTATTGGTTGCAGATTTTATATGAGTTGTCAGCTTCGTTTTGACAGTTTCGGTCACCGGCTCTCCGCCCTAACACTACCTTGTCTAATTTTGCCGTGGGCATAGATTGCCTGAACAAACGAATGATACCTCGTTCGTTCGCTCGGCTTAAGCACTAATACTACATTTACATTGGGCCCAACAACTCATTTCAGCTCATTCCCAGCTAGACATGTAACTGTTAGATAACGTGTTATTTAACACGAGCGCTAACACGTTTCGTGTTATTTCCCCTTAAAAAATCCAAACAGAACTTGTTACATTTGTTCTAGCGGTAGGTAAAAGTATAACACGGTTTGCATCTCTGATTCTCATACGTGTGATCTAGCATCTCTGTCTGCCACCCATGTTTTATCCATAAGAAAAAAGTATACTTGAACTGCTCACACCAACAAAGAATTTTATATGAAAATCAGCAACAAACATAAAAAAACAACAATGCAATTTTTCGCAACATAAGCACACATTTTTTTACAAGTTAATAGCTTTAATATTTTAATAATTACAAATTATGTGTACATTTCCCTTAAAATCTTAACTCATATATGTTAAATATATCATTTAATAAGTATGAGTGTTTGCAACGCATTGAACTCATTGTGTTTGCAACGCCATGGCTTCAAAGGCTGTCAATAAATTGTTTTTAACCTGGTCCTGCAGAGCATTTCCGTCACCACTGAGACTATCGTCAGACGGTTAAAATGTGGCACAAACTTGGAGACAGTTTCATGACTGTAGCAAACAGACTGGCATATCAGTGGTACCTTTGAAAATTATCGCAATATTATTGATGAAAGAAACAATTGCTGACGTTTTTTTGATGGTTTTTATAGATGAGTTGCCGGTATTGTTGAAGAGCTGCGAAAATGAATAACAAAAATATAGCAAAATAAATTTTTAAAGAAGATTTTTACATACATTTTAAACCACCAACCCATCACCATCTAAACGATTATGTTGCGTGATTAACTACTGCTGCTGCTGCTGCGACCATTATTTTTTCCGTCTTTAAAAAATTTTAAATAAAAATGTTAAAATCTTATATATTATTTTATTTTAATAAACTTTCCTTCAATAATCTACACAGCTCACTTTGATATGTTCGTTTATATTTTTGCTTTTTCAGAATATTTTAGGCGAGTGCAAAAGGTGGATATACATACGTATATAACTTTCCTTGTTATAAAAGCATAGGAATGTATTAGTGAACACAAAATATTGTTTCATTGTGTTTGTAAACTTGTTAGAGCTGTCCAGCTGGGTTCAGTCAACTGAGAAGCTAAAGTAGTAGTAGTATTTTATTGAGTTTTTAATGAAACGATATAACAATATATGGTATAATTCAAGAATAGCGACAACTCTTTTTTTAATATTTTTGTTGTATTATATGGATTTCGGCCTCCTAAATCCAAAATTTCAGGCCGCTCGCAATTGGCTTAGTAACAAAGTAACAAAAATGGCTTACAAATCTTGCTGTTTTTAGTTATTATTATTTTTTTATTATTTAGCTGTTATTAGTGTTCCGCATAATGGGTATCAGAAAAAATGTAATGCATGTACCTATTCAACGAGGTATCAAACATTGAAAATCCATGTATTACTTTTTAAGATATAACTATTCTTATATGTACAATTTATCTGAAAAACTAGTGGTTTTCCTTTTACGAAAGCAGTACACTAAAAATGGCTATGTCTTAAAAAGTTATGCATGAATTTTTGTGTTTGATACCTTGTTGAATAGGTACTATAATTTCAGTTTTTATATCCATAAAGCGTAGTTTTGTTGAAAAATATAAAATAAATTTTTCAGATTTTGATTTAGGAGGCCAAGGTCCATATAATCCGTAAAATTAAAAAATTAAAAATTAGAGCTGTCGCTATTCTTGAAATGTTCCCAATATATATATATATATATAAACACATTCTTAATTGTTAACTTAGCGGCTGCAAAGTATACAGGCACTAAAAATACTGTATACAATGACGTGTTACTTTCATATGTACAATAGCCTAGTGTATAAATGGGATATAAAGATAAATAAATGCATAAATTTTGATATCATATACACATTTTCGTCCAAAAATGTAATTTTTTATGTAGACAAAATATTATGTAATTAATATAACATTTCACAGCAATCAATAAAAATATTCAGCTGTCCAGTAGAATCCAATTGCGGCGGCTAGGCGGAAATATGTAGTAACAATTCGCTTTAAGTCCTTTTGCGTATCGTGAAGTATCTGCTTTTGATAAAAAATTCTATACAAGCCATGTATAGCATTAGCAGCATCAAAAAGGAAACATGAACCTAAAGTTCACACTGTAGCTCCCAACACTTTTTGTTAAAAAACTTATTAAGCTTTCGTATAACTGTTATTTGTATAACTGTATTAACTAAAAAAGCCGCACATGGGCTATTTTAATTATAAATAACTGTTTGCACTGCACAACCTCACCAATACGGGTATTCACAAAATGCACTACAGTGTATTTTAGGCCAATCATAAAGAAGTAAAATATAAGGAAGTGGTGTAATAGCAGAAAAGTGTGGTACTTTCTATATTGGTGTTGGTTCACACAAATACAGAAACAATCACAAAGGGCCGTATTTGGTTGTATCGTAAAAGAAGGCCCAAACTGTTAAAGTTTGTTCTTCCGCATTAAAATTTTGGGAACATTTCAAGAATAGCAACTCTAATTTTTTAAAAATTTCAGATCGCTCGCAATTGGCTAAGAAGTTCGTAAAAGGGAAACCACTAGTTTTTCAGACAAATTCTAGCTATAAAAATATTATATCTTATAAAATTATGCATGGAATTTTATGTTTAACACCTTGTTGAAAAGATACGCGCATTAGCTTTGTTTTAATACCCATAAAGGTAAGTTTTGTTGAAAAACTAGAAAAACAGCAAGATTTTTAGGTAATTTTTCTAAAATTGAAGGCTTATAAATTCTAAACTTGAACTTTAATTACAAATTATATTAGATTAAATTTTTAAAATCCTTATTTTTTTGAGTGTTTTTGCCTAGTTTTTGTGCAGAAATCAGAAAATTTAACAAAAACGTACTAACATCCCTATTCTGTATTATTTGCCAATTGTTAACCAGTATTTTGAATATTTCTATATGTTTGTTGTTTTCAAAACAAAATTTAAAGCTCAACAAACAAAATTTTTAATGAAATTGTCAATAACTGAAAAGCAGTTGAGAATTTTATCAAAATTTTTTATTTTTGAGCTTAAAATTTCGTTTTGAAATCAAAAAATTACAACAAACACATAGAAGTATTAAAAATACTGGTTAACAATTTGTTAATTTGCCAGAAAAGGGCTGTAAATCTTATTCACTATTGCCTATGTTATGGTGGTGGTCACGGGCACGTCACGGCCCTGAACTGTTGTTTCAATGTAAATGGGAAACTTGAGAGAGTGAGCGAAGGAACAAATTTCCCAAATCCTATGGTCACCAAATGATTCGGCTGTATGGACAACATATGCTGAAAATAAGAGCGCCCCAAAAATATATTCAACTTTGAAAAATGACTGCGCCCCTGAATCAGTGTGTGTGTTTTGACAGATGTGGTTTTATCAAACTGACGCAAAATCACCGTGGTCTAATTTGCATTTTAAACCATTTTTAATTAGATATACATACATTTCTAATACAAATAAGTTAAAAAAATGTCATAAGAAACTAAATAAAGCACTTTTGTTAAAAAAATTCAAATCGTATGGACAGATTTACTTGTGGAACGAAAGTGCATTGTTTTTAAGTTTTTGTGAACTTTTACAATTTTTAACCGCACAACTCATGTTGCATTTATTTTTGTTATTTTTTCTGTGATTTTGTCGCTTTTTCAAATATTTTGCTGAGGAGTCTTCCAATCGGATGCCATGGTGCTCAGAAATGTCAAAAAACACTCTCTGTCTCACTCGCACAATTTAAGAACGGTGCGACAGTTCACGTACAGTGTATGTGTTAGCAACACCATTTCCTTATATTTTACTTCTTTGGAACACTTGAGTCGTCAAACTGTTTGATGGCTCATTTGACGACGTGAACATCAGATTTGGATTTTGTTTTATTTTTTTTTTGTTTGTTTTTATTTCTCTTCCTTCACGCAATAACACGCCAGATTCAAAAGTTAAGCACGCACAACACAATTGATCAATAGAAGCTCGGTCAAAGTCCTTTCAAGGGTTGAAATAGCCAATTTATTGAAATAAATAAATTTGCGATTTTTTTCCACGTCGATATTTTGAATGTTCACATTTTGAAAGGTTTCTCAAGGGTGCACCCAAATGCCGTAGGGTTTTTTATGCGATTTTTAAATTCCTTTTTAGTTATTTGGTAAGGCTTTGCTATGCGATACTTTATGGGATTTGTCAATCAGGACAGTGGAAAGTTCTATGCGAGTTTTTAATAAATGTGGAATTTTTGTGGAAAGAGTCTCACGTCAGATCTTCGCCTCAACCGAAATAGATGAAAATATTCCGTTGAATACGTAACTTATCGAAACTGAATGAAAGTTTTTTTTACACTTTGTTCAAAAATATCCTACTTTAAGCCTTACTGAATTTCTTAATAATAGTATCGTTATTCAGTTTAGGTACTATATCTGTGGCAATATGTTGTAACTTCAAAAATTTCGAAGCTGTCGAAATTATCGAAAGTTGGTATGTTGTAACAATTTCGACAGACGATATTTGCGATAAAATATCACTTTGATTTGGTGGGAGTGATCTAGAAGCGAAGTAAATATAAAAGCCAATATTTATTCATTTAAGCATGGTTTCATTCATTATTTATTTAACACAAAAGCGTTTAATAATGATTTTAAGTTAATAAAATTATAAAAATATTGGCTTTAATTAGAGTATTTAAAGGGTTTTTTTATAAAGTGATGCAACTTTGAGTTGACATCACTGCTTTATTTGACCACCAATTTAACAGCTAATAGTTGTTTTTTATTTAATTTGCTTTGACATTTCATTATGGATCGAAGTGCACCAGAGCAACGCGTGCAAATTGTGGAAATTTTTAATCAAAATAATGGTTCTGTTCGTCAAACTTATCGTGCATTTCGTCCATTTTATGGCGTACATAATCGTCCTTCAGAGCTGCTAATTCGAAGAACAATAGATCGTTTTCGGACCACATTTACTAATACTGTTACTGATAATGTGCATCCCGTGAGACGCCAAACAGTGCGCACTGAAGAATCTGTGGCCGCTGTACAGGAAAGCATTGAAGATGATCCTAATCAATCAATTCGTCGCCGTTCTCATCAACTGGGGTTGTGTCCTTCCACTTTATGGAAGATTTTACGAAAATATCTTGGCTTAAAACCTTTCAAGATTCAACTTGTGCAGGAATTAAAGCCAAACGACCATCGTATGCGCCTCCAATTCGGCGAATGGGCTGAAGCAGAAATTGATATTGATTTTGAATTTCCATGGAAAATTTTATTTTCGTACGTACGTAAATAAACAGAATTTTCGTATTTGTAGTGAGGAGAATCCACAAGCTTTTATCGAAACACCATTACATCCACAGAAAATTACTGTTTGGTGTGATTTATGGGCTGGCGGAGTCATTGGCCCATATGTCTTCAAAAACGATGATGGTCAGAATGTTACTTTCAATGGTGAACGGTATAGGAACATGATTCAAAGTTTTTTCGTACCTCAATTAGCTGGCATTAATCTTGCTGATATGTGGTTTCAACAGGACGGAGCCACATGCCACACAGCGGGCGCTACAATTGATTTACTCAAGGAAACTTTTGACGAAAAATAATTTCACGAAATGGCCCAAAATTGGCCCCCAAGATCGTGTGATTTAACTCCATTGGATTATTTTCTTTGGTGTTTTGTAAAACCACTTATTTACGTCGATAAACCACAAGCAATTGAACACCTGGAAATCCACATTCGAAGAGTTATCGGCGAGGTACGGCCGCAAATGCTGCGAAAGGTTTGTGAAAATTAGTGTTACAGATTGCGCCATGTGCCATATGCCAGCCGTGGCGGCCACATGACCGAAGTCATATTTAAGCATTAATGTCATAAAATTTTCTTTCCAATAAAGCCTGCTTCATTTATATTTAAAATATATTACTATGTTTTATTATGATTTAAACTTGTATCACTCTATAAAAAACACCCTTAAATTAAATTTTTTCTTAATAACCTTTTTTTATATATTTAGGAAATTCACAGTTCGATATAATATTGTAATCTGTTAATATAATATTGTAGTGTGGGTAATTTGATAACTGTGAGCGTGACATTCTTGTTTTGTTTGGCATTTCTTTTTGTTTTGGAATCAACAAAAATAAAACTTGAATCTGAGTATGAGTGAAAAAGAAAAATTATTGTCCGGGTTGTGTCTTATTTGCGTAATTATCAGTTAACACGCTGCAATAACATGCGTAAGGCCATGTAGAAATTAATCAGACCTGCCTAACTTGAGTTTGCATTTAAAACAAAATTAACAAATTAATCAGACTTGTAAAAAACCAAGAATTACGCTATTATGCATTAATCAGTCCAATTTATAATAAACTGTAAATTGGCTAATTGATTCACGTTATTAACATGCAAAGTATCAGAAAAAACTTGCGTGTAGTTGTTAAATGTTCGAAAATAATTTCGAAACAAACCAAATCGCCTGTCGAACGAAAATATTACAACATTTTGCCACGTCGAAAACTTCGGTTCGATGTTCGCTTCAATGAAAAGCTCCTTTCAACTAATATTAACCGTGCTTAGTGCTTTTTCAATTTATGAGCATCAGACTAGTACTTGAACAATTCCCGATTTTTGCACTGATGCCTATTTCGATGCCGATGTTGACTACATATATACCGATTCTTGAATTTTAATCGATGCCGGTTCCTTAATTTTGAACCTATGTTTATTATGAAAGAAAAAAATGTAAATACAAAAAATCTTTGTATATATTTATTCAAAATATAAAAGTACAGCTAACTCAACATAAAAAATAAAATAATTAAATATCTAGTATGTGTGAAAATTATAGAATAGTATAAAGAAATTTTAAAAACTTGAACATTTTGAAATTGAATATTACATTGTGAACAATGCTATTTTTCAGCATTCACACTTCTTAAACTAAATCTCTTATCACTGCATAATTGTCCTGCAGCATTAAAAAGTAGCTCTGTAGCAACACAAGGTGGAGAAGCTGAAAGATATTTCAGCAACTGTAAAAGCTTTGCAGTTGGCAACAAGAAGACTCACATGTAATTTTTCTATGTTTTTTATGTCATATAAAATATTTAATGGTGCACAAAATAGCCATTGTATCGGAAAAAAGTTTGAATTTTTATTTTTTTTTCAACCTACACCGATGTCAATTCTTTTTTTTATTGTGTAACCGGTGTCAATCTTAAACCGATTCTGATTATATAATTACTAGCAGGTAACTGTTGTCCGCGGCTTCGCTCGAGGCAGGCCTATAGCCAGGGGGAAAGGGAAACCATTTCCCCCTACTACAACCAATTTCCCCCCTGGCCAAATCAGACAATGAAAAACTTTAAATTAATAATTAATATGCATTTTGATGATATATTTGTTTATTGCTTTAAAATTAGTTAAGTTTAAAATAACAAAAAATGTACACATTCACCTTATTCATGACTTGAATATGTATATTAAATTTGTTTAACAAAAAATTTCAGACAAATTGTTACATTTTTTCAAATTTCTACTGGGTCGCCAACATTTGCTACCAAAAAATAAGATTTGAATTTTAATAATTTTTTAACCCGCATCCATAGGAACTTTCTAGAAATGAAAAGCAGGTTGTACACCAATTTGATGAAGATACAAAAAGAATATGTAAATCATTGAAATTTATTAATTTTTAATTTTTTTTTATGCATAATGAATGCTTATTAATTTTAAAATAAGAAAAACTGCAAATCTTAATTCTAGCAAAAATTTTTAAGAAGCAAAAGATTTAAATCAAAACATGCATGTTTGTTCTTAATATATAAATCTGAATAAAAAATTTGCATCAATTTGGTGCAAACGACGGATGCGGGTTAATTAAATTTTTTATTTGTTTTACTTAAAAAATGCCTTATACAAATGTTAGCCCATTTCGCTACTCTTTCCTATATTTCTAGCCACTTTAAATAAATCTTATATTTTTACCTTGATTTTATTACAAAGTCCTGAATAAATTTTTATATTATTTTTTTTTTATTAATCTCATGTATAAAAGATCTACACATCTATGTAAATATTATAAAATTAACTGTTTACATTAATAAAAATTAATGTATTCATTTCACATTTTAAAACTTTTTTTTTATTTAAATGAATCCAGTTTGTCGGTATTATTTGACCCAGTCAAAAAATTTACGTAAATGCTCAAGAGCAATGCTTAAATGTACATGTACAGATTGCCATAATTTACTTATGATATTATAGATATAACAAAAATCAAATTGTGTGTCAAATTCTTCAGTTTGTTTTTATAAGCTTTCGATGCATTCAACCATATAACCCAATTGCAATAATACAATTATGAACGGAATTTAATTTTTTTTTAAAATTATATGTATTAAGACCATCTAAGTTCAATTCAGGAAAATTAAGGCCGCTCTGAAGTAGTTTATAAGTCCAAATTTGCAAAAATTAAACTGAAAACTTGTATTTTTTTTAATTATATTTCTATTTAATTATTTTAGCGGCGATATTTAAAAAGCTTTTTTCTGCTACGGCGTTTTCTTTTTTCATCACGATTTATCCTTCGTATTTCTAAAAGTACTTATTTATTGATATCTCATTTAAAAGATCATATTTCAAACCTTTAATTAGCAAAGAGACTGGTCACACAGCTGATTTTATTGATACGAAAATAATAGACAAAGAGAGAAGAGAAACGAGATGATATATTTTGGAAAGCTTGCACATTCAAAACAAAGTGACAATTACAATGAACACAAAAGAAGACACAGACAAAATTAGCTCCAACTAAAGCATTGCCTTAAGGAAGGCCTAGTATTAAAAATAAAAAACTTCACATGTTCGTTCGTTATTATTTTCAGTTTGTTTAAAAATTTTTCTCCTGTCAGTTGTTTATTGAGTTTAAATGTTAATCGTTTTTCTGTGCTTGTTATATTGTTCTAAAGATAAATTTAAATTAATTGCTATGTGAAATAAGTAAATGTAAGAATTTGTATTTGTTTTTTTTTATGTTATTAAATGTTTAAAATTGGTTTTTTTTATAGTTTTTAATAAATTGACATCCCTGCAGATGTAGGAAACTACCTACGAAACGTTGGGAAAAACAATGTAATTTTTTTTAATTTTTATCATTCAAAAACATATTGGCCAATGCAGCCCAAACACGCAAAGTTATTGAAAGATTTTTGTTAGAATATCTTTCGCATACAAGACATTTTAGCCGTTTCATATACTTGAAATGATAATGTTTTAAAGTTTTTGCAAATTGGGACCCCTACAAATACTAAGCCACATGAGAGCTGCCTGAAATTTTTACACAATTGGACTTAGAAGGCCTTAATACATATGATTAAAAAAAATGTTAAATTTGAGTTTCCTTTCATCTTCAATTGTGTGTCGTCTGTATACTCTAATTTTAATTTTTTCCCCCTTTCGTTTCTCTATTTTTACTATACCTTGTATAATGGCAAAACTAGACAAGGTAGTGTTAAGGCGGAGAGCCGGTGATCGAAACTGTCAAGACGAAGTTGATAGCTCATACAAAATCTGCAATCAATGAGAATGCAATGAGACAATTACTTTAAACGACGTGTAGATAATTAATGTCAGAGGCTGCATATTTAGTATGGTATTAATTTAAATTTAATCCAAGTTCGGAGTATACGTTATTTTTACACCTTTCTGCTCTTTGTTTCTTTAATTTGTTATTTAAAAGAGTTATTTAATAATCAACACAATCTAATAAAAACTTGCATTTTCGCAGTGTTGTCGACAATTAAAGACGACGCGTCGAGAAACATCACTGGCAATGAGAAAGCAAAAATAGGCAAAAATAGCAAAATGGCTGAGTTTGACAACTATTGTCACCATGACAGGGAGCTCATTCAGCCCTAACACTACCTTGTCTAGTTTTGCCATGAATCATACCATAATTTAAGACGTAGCATTAGTAACCATAACTGTCAAACTCAGCCATTTTGCTATTTTGGTCAATTTTTAATTTCTCATTGCATTCTCAATGGTTGCAGATTAGGTATGTTTTGCCAACTTCGTTTTGACAGTTTCGGTCACCGGCTATCCGCCATAGCACTACCTTGTCTAGTCTTACCATCAGCCGTAGGATAAAGATATTTTTTGTGAGATTAGGGCTGTTCACATTTCAAACCGCTCATCAAATCGTTTGACAAATCCAATAGAACAACGTGGGAATTCCATGAAAATTTCACGTTGTTCTATTGTATTTGACAAACGATTTGATGAGCGATTTGAAATGTGAACAGCCCTATTTGCATCAAAGCATACCAGTGTTGGCAAATTCACAAATTTTATAATTTTTCGCTGTTTTTCTTTCTACTCAATTTTCAGAGGGCGTACGTCAGAAAAAAAGGAAAAAACTGTATTCATTCGGTTTGTTTTTTTGCTGTGCGTTGGAATTTTGACTAAAGTGATTCATTTACTGCAGTTTTAATCAGGAAATTAACAATAAATAAATAGATTAAACGAATGGCTGCCGAAATTAAACCAGCGTTGCGTAGCGGTAATGATCGCTTTAGCACCACAAAGAAGCCCGAGTTGTTAAGTAAACTTGAAGGAAGCGGCGATGACGTTAATTGCGCTATACTGATTCCTGGTGAAAACGGCGTAATTAGCGTATCAGATGATAAGTAAGCTCCAACAAAAAATCAATTTTGCAATGTTTTCTCTCTTGTTAAATTAATTAATGCATTTCTTCCGGCTGATAGAACCATACGGGTGTGGCTAAAACGAGATTCTGGCCAATACTGGCCCAGTATCTGTCAATACATGCCATCAGGATGCAGTTCTCTGTGTTATGTGCAGGATACACGCCAGCTTTATGTAGGCCAGGAAAATGGTACCGTAACACAGAACACACTATCTGAAGATTGTAATAGACTTTCGTTTGTGCGTGACTACTTGGCGCATCAAGGACGTGTTGTCGAGGTGGTGCACTCTAAAGCACATAACTGGATCTTATCCTGTGGCAAGGATAAATTCTTTGCCTATCATTGCACTGAGACAGGTCGTCGTGTGGGCGGCTATACATTTGAGACGCCTTGCACTGCATTACAGTGAGTATAAAATTGCATATTTAATAGTTCGATGAACTTTTCACATGACACCTACTCAAAAAACTCAACAAATTTCGCTGGCAATCGAAGAATATCAGCACCTACTTCACTATCTTACCTGTTGCTAGATCTAAGGATAAAAAATATAAAGCAACTTTGTTTTTTTTTTATACATAACGTGATTTGAAAATGAATTGATTTAAAAGAACCAAATTTTATCACTTAACAACAATAGTATTTTTATGTAGCATTTGTGTTTATTTAACAACTTGATCCAATTAACACTTTCAGATTCGACGCTTTGGCCAAGTACGCCTTCATTGGTGATTATGCGGGACAAATCACGATGCTACGTTTAGACGTCCAAGGTGCTCAGCTGATTACTACATTTAAGGGACACACTGGTATGTTTAATGCTAAACACTTTAGTATGTTTAATGCTTGAGTTTTTTGATACTTATAAATTGTAACACTTAGATGTTACAATTGTTAAATTATTATGTAGTTGATAGCTTATTTTTATATAGAGAACTACGTAAATTAAAAATGTTCATGTGTACGTTAAAGAGGCGTCGTTTTTTAAATAGGTTACAGGCCTTGACACTGGGCTTATTTGACTTTTGATTAATTTTAAGTTCGTCTACATTTTTATTGTTTTCGTGATGAAAATAGCATGAGCTAAACAAAAAAGAATATTTATCGGCATTCTTTTTGAAATCATGCACCTCCTTTCGCTCATTTATTTTTGATGATAAAAATGTATTTAGTTTTTGTTTTTGCAATTCAATGAATGGCCTCAAAATTTCCGTGAAAACTATATACCGTATGGTATTTTTTGATTTCTTCTTAACCCTTTACAGCACAGTGATATTTTGTGTGTGACTTTTTAAGCACTTTATCTATTTGTAGGCTCTAAAAACCTACTCTCTGGGGATATTGATATAAAATATATCTGTATGATATCATCATGCATTCTTTTGTGTGATATCTTGAAGTAGAAGAAGTAAAACGAAGAAAGTTACTGTGGAGCATTTAAGAAGGCCACAGTCGTATCGCTTATCAAGAAATGGACAATTTACATGTGCGATATGTAAAAAAAACTCTTCTCGAGGTTGGACCTCAACTTGTTGAAGATTATTAGTTTACAATTTCTTCAAGAGCTGTTTGTTATCGTCTGGTTGACCCTGACTTATCATATTATCGATCAGAAAAGCCTCTAATATCAAGGCGAAGTAAAGAAAACATACAAAATTAGCAAAACAACATCTAAATTAGACATTTGATTAATGGAAAATGGTCCTTCTCTTAACAAATTAACCAAAGTTTAAGATCAAGTTAAAATTTGATTAGTAGTGTTAGCATGATCAGGATTTGGCGACTTAAATTAAAACGACAAAGTAACTTTCTGTGTCTAAACTGCAAACCATGGTGGTAAGAATGTAATGGTGTTATGGAATAGTTAGAATATAATGTAAACTAGAGACAGTCATTTTCTGATTGTACCATTTTCGAATGTCCAAGGAAAGAATTCACCGAACATGTTGAACACACATTTTACGACATATTTCATAGTCAACATGCTTATATTTTCTACGTGTTCCTTTTTAATTTTGTAGTTGTTAACTGAAAAACTAAATGTTTAAGATAAGTTTAAAAATTTATACAGAAAAAACTATAATACATAGCACTTTTCTTTTCATATACAACAAAAAAAAAAAAAACAACCAGTAGTGTTGTGGAAACCGACGCACAGAGGGGGTATTGAGTTGGGTTTTTGGCTTAAAATTCAAAAAATTAAATGTAAGCTACGAAATTTTTGGGATACCGGTTTTAAGTTAATAAAATTCTGCGTTACAAGCAAAAAAAGCAATACTTTAAGTGTACTAGTTCAAAAGTCACAAGCAGTCAAACTTAACTTTTTTTTTTGCTTTCGTTCACGATCAGTGGAGAACCGAAATTTTTCAGAGTTTTTATATATAATTTTTATTTAAAAAAAGTCTTGTGCAAAATTTTTTATGCAACCTTAAACTTAAGGTCATTGTTGTTCTAACTCTACAAAAATATATCATAAATTACTGGAAATAATTTTTTGTGTTTATTAAAAAATGTGTCAAAAAATGCTATATATGTGGAATTAAAGTTTATTTTGTTGTGTTATGTTGCTTTCTTATTATGATTTTCTTTTTATATGCACTGTTGTTATTAAGTGTTTAAAATTTTATTGTGCAAAATTTTTTACTTTTTGCAAAATAACACAGTCGCTATTATCAAATTAAACAAATGCAGCGGTATTCCTTCGGTAGAAGGAAAAAATCTTGAAATTTTAAAAAACCCTTATTTCGAAAAAGTGTAAAATTTAAAAAAAAATCTGTAAATAGTATCAAATTTCGAAAACAAAAATGTAAAATTTGTAAGTTTAAAGTGGGTGGAATAAATCCCAAAATAAAAAATTATATTAAATCCTATTAGATAAAAAAAGAGATTTATATTCAGAAGTACGTAGACAGCGTAGCCGATGCTGGACTGGAAGGATAAATATTTACAGATACAATTATTAACCCTTGTACGGAGTGTTAAAAACAAGCTTCAAATGTTAATTTTTCAAGTTTTAACGAATTTTATCTCCTACACCATTTCGGGTATATGAGGTCCAAATACATATGATAAAAATATGAAAAAAATTTGAGCTCGTGAGTCCTAGAGTGCAATTATTCCCTAATTTATTTAAATTTTAAAAATTTTTCGAAATTGGACACTTAAATTTCACAAACTTTTCATAATATGACATTTCTTTGAAAAATTTGAACTCTTCGAAATTCCACACATTCGAAATTTCACACTTTTTCAAAATTTTACACTTTTTGAAATTTTACAATTGTTTTTAAAAATTTTACGTTTATTTCAAAACTTGACAATTTTCGAAATTTGACACTTTTATTTTGAACTTTTTCGAAATTCGACATTCTTCGAAAAATTGTATTCTTTCGAAATTTGACACTTTTCGAAACTTGACATTTTTCAATGTACAACATTTTTCAAAAGGGTTGGGGTCGTTTCGCAGAATTTCAAAATCTTGAAAAAAATATTAAAAAAAAATTTTGAAAAAATATTAAAAAAAAATCTTAAAACTCAAAATCTTGAAAAACCTACGCATAGACTGTATTCTTTAATTCGCGCGTGCGAATTCATATGCATACATTCAATGCGTAGGTTTTTCAAGAATTCTGTATTGAAAATTTTTCACTATTTCGAAAAGTGTTATTATATATTGAAAAATGTTTGAAAATTAAAAAATTTAAATTAAAAAAAAATTACAATTCAATATTTTCTATGTGGCTTTGTTATTTATTATGTTTATTTTCTATGATTTAAATACAAATTCTAAATGTTTGATAGTTTAAATCATTCTTTATTTTAAATACAAATTCTAGTTGTTTGATAGTTGAAAATAGTTTATTGTGCTTTAAGTCAGGTTAGAACAATTAATTGCTCTAACGAATTCTTTCAAAAGAAACAACAACTACAGCAACATTTTTCAATATGAAAACGAAAACATCACTAGCTGACTTTATTGTAATTTCGGCCCTGCTACAGGCTACATCAGAAATCTATGTGATGGCACCGGCGGGAATCAAACCCAGTCCGTGATCGCCATGCGCACTTTAGCGCAATACACCACAGAAGCGATGAGATTTCAGTGTCAATTTCTCAGTTTTATTCCCTTTCATATTTCCTGTTGTTGTAATTATTTTGATTTTACTTTAGTTTATGCTTTTGCTATTATTATGGAGTCCAACAGTCTGTTGGAATTCACCACTCACAAAGCATGGTTACTGAAGTTGTTTTTAGATTTGCTGAAAAATCTTCAGGCTGTTTCAGTGTTTTTTGGTCTGGCTCTACGATTTGATTACAAATGAAAGTTTTCTATATGACCTTGTTATATATGAAGGGCTTATTGCAAGAACATGATAAGTCACATACAAAATATTTTGAAATAATCGACTGTAAAGTTTTGAAAAAATTTATTTTTGTATGTAGAAATGGAATTCAACGCGGAAACTTATACAAATAGGTTCGACATTTTATAAGAAATAGCCGAAATCTCTTCTGTGGTTGTTGGCAATGCATTGAGTAGTGTATCGCGCGTAAAAAAACGATTTTTAAGATCATGTGGCTTATCACGTTATTGCAATAAGCCCTTCATATATATAGAAAACTTTCAATGACCTTGTTGAATGTGGTGACTCTATACCACCACATATAAACACCAACATCACAACATACAAAACACACACTTTACAAAATATTCACTCACACATTTATCTAAAAAAAAATTATTATTTAAGATTTCAAAAATTGTCATTATTTATTAATCAAAAAATTTTGTATTTGAATTCAGTATAAAAATTGTATTCTTTTAATAAAGATCTCAAAAATAAATAGTTGAAAAGAAATAAAATTTAAATAAAAAATTTATCGTGATAAAATATATTCCTGGGAACAAACAAACGACCGACATACAGTGGCTCACAGCTTATTTTATGCAGTGCATACTTTCAATTTTAGGGCTTTATAACAACTAAACTAACAGGAATAGAAAAAATAATATAGTATCATTTAAAAGAACAAGATGTTTAGTTTACTAAATTAACTTTATTTATTGTAAAAATATATATTAAGTTGGCTTAAAATTAAGAAACCAGAAAATACTGCTTAATTTCATATCACAGCTTATTTTATGCAGTCACTTGTTATTTTTAATTTTTTCGTATTAATTAATGATATTTGATATTTTTATTATTTGGTGTGATAGCTCTTGTTGTCCACAACAGATCTAAGGTTGTTTGGCATTGATGCGACCAGTTTTTGAGTGATAGTTGGCGAAATATTCGCCCACTTCGTTTTCAATATCTCTTTCAGGTGGTTTTTGTTTGAAATTTGATGTTTCCGTATGTTATTTTCCAATAAAGACCACACATTTTCAAAAACATTAAGGTCTGGCGACTGTGCTGGCGGCGTCATCAATTGTGGGCAGTTGTATATTAGCCTGGTTTGCACAATACTACCTTTGTGCTTTTGATCGTCATCCTGGTAAAATCGGAAATTAAATTTTTTACCCAGAACCTTTGCACTCTGCAACAAATTGTTCTTCAGGTTCTGTAGGTACTTAAATTTGTCCATTGTTGTTTCAATAAACGGCAACTTCCCAGTACCAGCAGCGGACATTCAGGCCCAAACCATGACGCTGCCACCGCCATGTTTCACGGTTTGTTTTAAGTTTTTTTTTGTTGACCTCGGTATTCGGTTTTCGCCACATATAGCACATACCATCTGAACCGAATAAATTTATCTTAAATTTATCTGCAAAAATAACTAAAGTCCAGTGCTCTGGGGCCTTGGACATATTGTAGTTGAGTCTGCATAATCTGTTTTTGGGGCTAATGAACGGCTTGTTTCGTATTACTCGGCCATGAAAGTTCTTTTTGCGCAAGACACGTCGAATAGTTTCAGCACTACACTGTTTGCTCAGGTCAGTTTGAACTTCAAAAGCCATTTTCGGAGCTGAGAGTCTCGGGTTAGCCTTTATCTTCCGTAAAATATGCCACTCGTCGGTTACATTAAAAATTTTGTTTGGTGCTTCTTTGCTCTTATTGTGCAATCGATTGTTATGGACGAAGCGCTCGATGATCTTTAGCACTATAGAGGAATTGATATTAACCATTTCAGGCATTTTTCGCTGCGAGCTGCTATTTTTAAAATAGTATATAACCAATTCTCATTGTTGTAGCGTTGTGCGCGCTCCTATTTTAAATAATCATAGAAGCAGACACTTGAAGCAAAAAAATCTGACTAAAAAGCTAACACAAAGCAATTATAGAAACGGAACGAAGGCATAGCTAACGAAAGTACCGTTAGACAGCGCAGCATTATATTACCGTAGCAGAGAGAAGTGGCTGCATAAAATAAGCTGTGAGATGAAATTTAGCAGTATTTTATGTTCTCTTATTTTTTTAACAACTAAATTTATGTATTCACAATTAATGAAAAACCTTTATTTAACTAGACTTTTTGCTCTTTTAAATGACACTATATTATCTTTTGTATTCCTGTTAGTTTTGTTTTTATAAAGCCCTAAAGTTTAAAGTATGCACTGCATCAAATAAGCTGTGAGCCACTGTATATATATATATAGAAAACTTGCAATTGTAATCAATAGTAGAGCCAGACCAAAAACACTGAAACAGCCTGAAGATTTTTCCGAAAACATTCGCGCGCGCGAATTAAAGAATACATTCTATGCGTAGGTTTTTCAAGATTTTCGTTTCAAGATTTTTTTTTTATTTTTAAATTCTGCGAAAAGGACCCAACCCTTTTTCAATATTTTGGGATTGAAGATTTTTTTTTCGAGATTTTGTTTTAAAGATTTTTTTAAAGATTATTTTTTCAAGATTTTGAAATTCTTCGAAATGACCCCAACCCATTTTCTGGACAAAAATTAAGCTGCATGATTTTAAGGCATAATACAAAATTTTAATACTACTTGCGCGGAAGTACAAGCGGAGTAATTTTTGTATTATACTTATTTGTATTAACCTTAGTCCTACGTTGAGAAAAACATCATAATTCCACTTTGAGGTGTAGATGAGGAGTTGAAGTTTTTAAATATTTTGAAACATTATTATTATTGCGATACTACAAGGAAAGTGATTTCTGTTCACACTTAGCATAAAATAAAAACCATGTAAGATTGGATCCCAAAAATAAACGGTTTTGGAAATATATAAAAGTTAAAAAAAATTTAGTTTTCTACACCAACGTAGGACTACGGTTAATTGTTATTTTATTAGACCTACTAGATTAATAAAATTAAAAATCGCTTCTTTTTATCAAGTTTACTTTGAAAAGATAAGCACAACGCTTTGTACGTAGACTTTTGTTAGATTTTTCATATTATAAGGGTTTTCATATTATTGTGATTCTTTTGTTGTGCTGGTATAGATAAAAATATTTGTTGTATGGCCTCTTCTACATTGTTCAAGACTTGAAGCAAGTACAAAAAACTTGCCAGTACAGAGCAAGTGCACTCTTTCCCCTTCGTCACCAAAACTCACACGATTTGTCCTACAAACTCAAAAAATTGATTTCAAGTCGTGAACAGTGTAGAAGGGTTCTATGTTTGCTGCTTAATAAACATTTCTAAGGAACCTGGGGCCGAATTACAGCATCCGTGATCGAGCAAAATTACGAAGGGCACGACGAGACAAGTGCCTATCAATCTTGTACATTTTTGCTCGATCACGGATGCTGTAATTCGGCCCCTGAATACTTTGTTTTTTACCTAATTATTCCTACTTTTTACAGAAATGAAAAATTCGATTTATAGACCTAGCGGCTACTAACTATATTTTTGAGAATCTATAATAGTTTTAATTTTAGGAGGAAATATTAGTTATTAAATATTAGTTATGAAGTTTTAAAATGGATCTCGCAAATTGTTTCTAATAGAAAAATACAACTAAAGCCTAACTAATGATTAAGAGCAGAAGCAATATTTGTTACAAGTGGTAGCGTCGGACAGAAAGCAGTATCTAAGCTGTAAACTGCTTTGTTAAACAATTAGTTTATACGTTTCGTTGTATTTATATTGATAATTTTTATATTTAATTGGAATAAATTCATAGAAAATAATAATGAAAAATTACTGGTTGCACCACTCATTTAAAAAAAATCAGCAAAATGTCTACTTCCTCATGTCCCTTAATGATCATTAAAACCCTTACAATCAAAAAATTAAACTTAAACTTGAGCTCGGGACTTCCTCTTTATATAAATCCTTATATTTAATTTTTCTGATTGCCCAAAACGATTAAAAAATTAAAATATAAATACCAAAAAACTACTTGTAACTTTTAATCCAAAAACATATAGCAACCCAATGAATTTTTTTCGTCGTTGTGCATTCCAGCTATCATTATCTAAAATTTAAGACCAATAACAATAATGAAAATGGAGTACTCTAAGAGATATTGATTTTTAATGAAATAATTCTAAGTAAAAGTATTAATTTATATAGGTAGCTCTAAGAAGTGAGTCACAGACCACCAAATAATAATCAGATGAAAATGAAATTTGGATATGTCATAACTAGGGATCGGATTTTTATGCAAAACGTATAAAAAGTAGTGTCAAAAAATAAAAAATATATAAATTTGATGCAAAATTTTAACACATTTGGATCAAATATGTTTATTTAATCAATATTTTTAGAAAATAAAATTAATGCTGCTACCCTATCTTTACACAGGATTTGATTTAAAAATGATTTTTCATAAAAATCCAATCCCTAGTCATAACAAACAAAATTTGAGGGAATACTTTTTTAAACCATTTTGCTTTAAAGATAGATAATGGCTCTAAAGTCAATTTACCAGCGACCTCTAAGCCTTTACCTAATGCGCTTCACAGAGGGTGTTTCTAAGGTATTAAAGCCGCGGACATCTGTCGAAATAAATAAAAATATATATTTTTGGGACATCCTAGTAAACACGTGTATGTCATTTTTGTTGGCTTCACTGCTATCATCACTACCATCATCTACAACTGCCGATGTCAAGGGAAGTGAAAACAATAGCGATGGTAATTTTGAATGTATCACGTTTGATCCGATAAATCACTATGCATTGGTTTTCACTATTGTTGTTTACTCGATTCAACTCATAACAAAGACTTGATTCAATGAAATAATTATTTAAATGCATTAATTTTTTTAAATTTCGAACCTCTGAGGAGTTTGAACCCCGAAAATATCCCCTTGGCTACGGCCCTGCCTTTAATTAAAGTTTTTTTTTCTTAAAAATTAATTTTGGATAAGCTTTTAAATAGTTGGCCGTGTTTAAACTATCACAAACGTGTAAAGTGAAGACTTTTTAGTTTGATTCTTCAATTTCATGTTGCTATATTTGCGTTTATTGAAAAATATAATTTTTTCGTAGCCAGCCTCCGCTTACAATATCGCTATCTTGTGAAAGTTTGAGTCGATCATTACAATAAAAAAGAGAATGTTGCTGCCTATTTATATATAATTTTATTTTTGGTCAAGTTAAATACGGCAACGTTTTAAATGAACAATAATCGGCTTCGTTGAAAGAAAAAATGCGAACTTTTTGTAAAAATGTATCAATAAAATGAGAGAGTACTCATAGGAAAATAGGCGTATTCCAGAAGTAAAACCCACTCTGATGTGTTGAACGAGAGTCCCATGAATATGAATATAGTTTAGACACACTGTTAAGATACACAAATGAATATTAATTAAGTGAAATCTGTTTAGATAATGAATTGTAAAACAAAATTTAAAAACTACTGTTAAAAAATTTAAAAAAATTAAAATTCTTTTCGAGAAAGTTTCCGTTTGGAACCCGTGGAGAATAAAAGTAACCCTCCCTGTGCCCACTATGGCGATCTCGTCCTCCAAATTTTTGCGGTGTTGCTGTATCTGTACAAATATTTTTGAAAAAACCTTCTTTATTATTCTTCCATTTGAACCCAAAACAAATTTAGGGTTAAAAGCTGTCTCTAAAGGTGTAAAAAATAGCTTTAACAAAATCGCCATAGTGGATACGCAGGTAGGGTTAAATTGTTAACAAATTTTTTCTCCGAAATTTTCTACCATCTAATTTTTTCAAAACCAACATTTTTTTATTTAAAAATTCTTTCAGTTTGGCTGTTATTAATTTTTGCTACAAAAACTGCATATAGTGCCAAGTAGAGATTGAACTCACTTTTGCATGATCTTATGAATGGGATCAGTTCTCTAAAAATTTACTTGATAAAACTTCATAAAAGTAAAAAAAAAGTTTCTGCCTACAATAACAAATAAATCTTGTTTATTGTTAAAAATTGTTTTCTTGTATTCCTCCAAATGGAAGTTAAAGGGTTGCTCACTTATTAATAAACACCTACTGTATAAGTGGTATAATTTAACTGAAGTTTATTGTTTTTTAATGATAATATCACTTATTTATTCCTGAAAGGTTTTTTAATGACGAAATATAGACTGCTTTTTATACATGCTTTTTGTAGTTTTTCTCTTTTTCAAAAAACTAAAATTTAACTAAGATGATGGTAAGGAATTCAATTTTAAACACAAAAACTAGTTACTTTTCTACGATGGAAAAAATTTTATTCGCCAACAGTTTTTGAATGCTAATTAATTCAAAAACTTTTTGTAAGCACCTTTTTTCCTGTCTTTGAAAGTTTCGTTAATTTTTTTTCATTATAAACTATGTCTACTTTATTCTCTAAAACTTAATGCAAAATAAACCTCAAAAGTTTTTTCTTAAAAATAGTGTTTTTGGGAATGTGCACATGAATAAGAATAAAAAAATATATTTTAAAAAAACAACGTTCCTCGCAGACAATTTTTTCTTTTTGCTTATTTTCTATTGCTTTAATATTTAAACAGTTTAGGCATCTCTTCGTTTAATAAAATTATTTGTTTTTTTTTAATCGTACAGCTAGCATTCGTTGCCTTAAGTGGGTGGAAGGACCACAGTTGCTATTTAGTGGATCGTGTGATCAATCGGTTATCGTCTGGGATGTGGGCGGAAAGCGTGGCACTATTTATGAGCTACAGGGACACAAGTAAGTTTCTAAATAACTTTTTAACCCAAATGTTACGATATCTATTTAATCTATCTCGCAGCAACAAAGTGTCTGCGCTCGCCTACGCCAATCATACTCAACAGCTTATCAGCTCTGGCGAGGATTCTGTAGTAGTATTTTGGGAAATGAATGCTATGCGCAAAGAAGTACCCGGTTGGGTTGAGTCCAATAATTGCCAGCTGTGTTCGCGTCCATTCTTTTGGAATTTTCGATCCATGATGGATCAAAGGCAAATTGGTAATGCTCATTATAATTTTATATCATACCAAAGTAACATCTTTAAAAAATTTATTTATAAATATATTTTTTACTTAATATTTCTATCAGGTATCAGACAACATCATTGTCGTCATTGTGGCAAAGCCGTATGTGATACTTGCTCAACAAATCGTATTAATATTCCAATTATGGGATTTGAATTTGATGTGCGTTGCTGTGATCCATGCTTTAAGCAACTTCAAACTGTCGAGTGAGTTTAAGCATTATTTACATAAGATAGAGAAACAATTAATTATTTATTTTATGAAAAAAATGTTTGCTTTATCAAAATAGGCGCCCTTCTCTTGCTTCCTTCCATGATGCAAAACATTCTATTGTTACTATGGATCTCGACGAAGAACGTAAACGTTTACTAACCGTCGGGCAAGATCGCGTCATTAAGGTCTGGGATTTGTCGACAATTTGGGCCTAATATTCGCCCAATTCAGGCTCATTTTCATCCGCATCGTTGGCATCGCCAACTGCGTATCTTTCAACGAAAAGCCCCATTAAACAACGGCTAGACAACAAGAAACAGGATGAAGATGAGCCGTCTCGAAATTATTCGCAGCAGAACTTTAATTTAGGAAATTTATTCGAACAACGCAACAGTGCTACAACTGCTTCAAACATAACGCAGTCGGCATTTGTGTATTACTTGCAGCAGAAGTAAATTAAGTTAACTTTGCCTACATATGGAAAAAAGATATAATAGATTTACGAATTCTTTTATTTGAACTTTTATTAATGCGGAAGTGTTTGTTTAAGCACAGAGCGAGCATGATTTAAGCAAAGCTACCCAGTGAACCAAAAGTATCGTATTTTTTGTTATTTGTATATGCTATCATTTGGTTCATTTTAGTTTGGAGGTAAAAACCTCCATAAAGAAGGCGTTCTTTGTTTATGGTTAAATGGGTAACATTAAAACTTAATTTAATTTATTGAATTCTTATTTTTATATATTAATATCCATTTTGTAGTTAAAATTCACATAAATTTATTTGTAGTTATTTGAAAAATTTACTTCATTATTTATTAAAACATACTTAAAAAAATCCTTGACCAAATATAACAATGCTTCAAAGTGTTCTATAATGCTTTGGCATCTTTTTTAATTTTAATATGTATCCGATTGACTGATTGTTCACCTAAAATATAAATTGCAACTATTAAAATAATGATTTAATTCAATTCCTTATTGTAAGTGAACTCGTGTTAACAGATTTATAATTTATATGAATACAAAATTGCAAATTTAAATTTCAAATTACGCGCTTTTACCATATCTCAAGGCTTGATAGTGTTCCTCTCTCTCTCTTTAAGTATTATCAAAGCTTTTGTTCTTAATAATTCTCTCAGTTTTTTATCCTAAATTCATTTAATATGTTTGATATTAAAATAAAATTAAGTAAGCATAATATAAAAATGGTGTTTTGCGAAGAATAGTTAAACTTTTACGAGGAGCACATCTACAATTTTTAAAGATGTTGATGTATTTGATGTATTTAAAAAATAAAATATAATTAGAATTTTTAAAAATTCATATTATATTTACTGTATTTACTTTATATTAATAAAAAACTCAATTAATCCTTATTAAAGTATATTATCTCAACGTAAATGTCAAGAGAATACATTGTAAATTTATATCAGTAAATATGAGAATCTATTTTATTGTTGTTTCTTTAAGCGGAGTAAGAGTTACGGAAGCAGGTAATGGAACTTAAAAACTCTTCAAACTTAACCTAACTAATTAAGAAAAAAAAATGCATTGTAATTTGTTAGTAATTTGTGTATGTGGGAAAAATGTTTAATGTGAATCTATAAAACAATAGTTTTTTAATAATTTTTCTACGAAAAATGGTAACACCAATGTATGAGGTATGAAGGCAAAATTATATAAGAAAAGTTAATTTTTTTGTTGTATTAAAAAAAATCTCAATAACACAAATAGGACCGTATTTCAATAAAACTCGTATTTTCTATTAAACTATGACTAATATTGACACAAAAAATGTTGCAAGAAAATTTAGAGTTTGAGTATTTTTACGAAAAAAATTATCAAAATTTAAAAAATCCAAAATTAAAAAAAAAAAAACAAAATCACGGGTTGTTGTGACATACTTTTGACCTTGGGAACATAGATTTGAGAAAAGTAGCTTGGGCACTTTTAAATATCAATTTTTTTCTGAAAATGTCACATTTCACTTCTCTTTTGTAAAGGAACAAAACCCCGTCCCGTAATGCGTTACTTTCGAAATAAAAAATGGGGCAAGTAGTTATACATTAGAGTCAACTATTCGAAAAAAGCTAAGAATGCGATATTTTTATTTTTTTTAGCCTTCACTTAACACTTTTTAGCCTTCTGCCTTTTTTTACTGTAGGAGTAAATTAGTATGTCAAAAGTGATTAAAATGGGGAGAGACTCCATCAACAAATGAAGACTATAGAACAACGATACTAATGTCGGTTTCTTTTCTCGAAAAAAATGCTGCATTTTGTCTGCCCTTTTTGAAAATTTTGCCCTCTTGAGGAAAAAATAGTGTCCTCTAAAATTTAATCGTGTTCTTTTCTCGAAAATGTTGACCTCACAAGTAGAAAAAAATGCAGAATTCTTAAAGAGGGCAGAAAAAATGCGTTTTTTCGAGAAAAGAAAACGCTTATCATGCTTTCTGGGACGAAAGCATGATAAGCGACTACAGCCAGTTACTCAAAGTATTCTAAAAACATTCAAGAACAAATTTATGTTGGATGCTTTTACTTAAACTAGAGTTCGCCAGTTGTCAAAATTCGACCAATTTTGACCTTTTGTCCATGTGATATAAGTTCGCTTACGTTTTCAGATGAGCGTAGAAAGAGGGGGAAGACGACTTTATTTGTATAGTGGTAACCAACAGCCTGCTTTTCGTACAAAAATACAATGTACTGAGAAAATCTACTGTTTTTGAGGTAAAGCCAGGCCCGTAGAGCGCCAAGTTCGGGCACGGGCTACAACATACGGACCCCCCTGAAAATTTTTCAACACAAAAAAAGCAACTAGAAAGTTATAAAAAAGAGCAAGCCATTGCGAGGTCGATGCGAATATTTTTATTTAGTTCTTAGTTATTATTTATAGTACATTGTGATCCTTAAGTCATCCACCATGACAATTTAAAGATACCATATTGTCTATGTTGTTTGTATTAATTGTCTCTACCTAACGACAACTTTTTTGTGTGACATTCCGAATAAATAAAATCTACTGATTACACTATGCGACCGCCATTCTAATCTGGGTTAACCATTAGGCAATCCTTATTTGAAACAGGACGCTGATTTCAAAATTTAGGTAAAAAATAATTCTGTAACACCGTTTTTAAGTTATCGATAGTTTATTATTTTTAGTGAATTTCGAAAAGGTGATCCCATGTTATTGCAAATAAAATACATTTTTATGAATTGATTTAAATTAATGGTATTTTTAATTAAAAATATTTGAAATACCTTTTATTTATTTCTACATTATATTCCAATTGAATAAACATCTTAGGCTCTATTAATTAAAATATTTGAATTTTTTTTTTCTAAAAATTTTAATAAAATGGAAAATAAGTTTATAAAAAAGTTATAAAAATAAAAGAAATTATGTTGATTTTGTATGATTTAAATAAAAATTCTAAATGTTTGATAGTTTAAATCAGTGTCGGGCAGCTTTGCACACTTGAGATTGTGTTTGTGCAGTAAAATATGTATTTATCTCACCTACAGAACGATCAAAGCTTCAGTGTTCAAGCGAATGACAAGCTGATAAGATCTGCGCTTGCGTGTTCCTTGAATATATTATATTAAATCTGTGTCTATAAGCAATAATAGCCTAAGTCGATTTAAGACAGAACTGAGTTATTGATTTAGTTGTGTTCCACGTTTATATCATTATGAACACACAAAATCTATAACTTCTAGCATGACCTTAGCCAAAGATATGACGCAAAAACAAAATAACCTTTCATATAACTTATATGGCGATTGAAAACTTTGAAGCAAGATTTCTGGAAACTTTGAAATAAGACTTAAGCTGTTATTGCACATCGACACAGAAATAACGTAAGATTACACTGTATAAAATTGTATGTATGCAAAATTTTTGGAAGTATGTATGAAAAAAATTTTTATTTTTAGAAAATAACGGCATGGCGCTGCACAAAGAGGTAAAATTAAAAAATTATGCATAACAAGGCATTACGATAATTTGCATGGCCAATATAAGGTAATTTTGGGGCATGCGAATGAAAAATTAACTAATTATTTAAAAGCGGCATGTCCACATATCATATCGTTTAGTGATCAGTTCCAAATAAGTAAAATGAAGGCGTTTTACGCTGTCAGCTTAGCCTTGGCAAAACACAATAAGCAACATAAGCACAATAAAAAACATATTTGTTTTATACTATTAGCAGGCCTTTACATTTTCTGCTGCTTATCTGTATTTCACATTATCCATCTGTCGGTCTGTTTCCTTTTGACATTCCGTCCACTATTTATTAATTTAATTTCACAATACAAATCCGAGCAAAAAAATATTCCATCATGCCTAGTAAGATTTCTGAAAAAAGCGCTTTAGCCTTACTTTGTTTTCAGTGTGAGCTTTAAAGCGCTCATTAATACATACTCAATATGAGAAAGTATAGGTGTGCAAAGCTGCCCGACACTGGTTTAAATCATACTTGATTTTAAATACAAATTCTAGTTGTTTGATAGTTTAAAATCGTTTATTGAGTTTTAGGTCAAAGTTAGAACAATTAATTGATCTAACGAATCTTTCCAAAGAAACAATAACAACAACAACTTTTTTCAATATGAAAAGGAAAAAATCACTAGTTGATTTTATTGCAATTTCGGCCCTGCTAAAGGCTTCATCAGAAATCTTTGTGATAACTAGCGCACTACACCACAGAGGCGATGAGATTTTAAGTGTCGATTTCTCAGTTTTTCTCCCATTTCATATTTTCACATTTCTTGTTGTATTTTAGCTTTACTTTTATGCCTTTGTTATTATTATGGAGTCCAACAGTCTGCTGGAAGTCTTCCACTAACAAAGCATGGTTACTGAAGTTGTTTTTAGATTTTTGCTGACAAAAGAAATTTTATCGTTTCATGATTTTATTTTAAAGTATGTTCTATTACGAAGAAAATAACATACAACTCTAAAAAATCTGTCACTAAATACAAGTGTAAAAACTACCTGAGTAAAAATAGAAAAAAATCTATTACAAAATCGATTAATACAAAACCACTTAAATCTTGACTTTCTGGAAACGCATTGGCAAAGAGACTAGAGACTCACTTAGTCTCTTAGTTCATTCGATGAAGGATTACGTTACTTGTAATCTCGTGTTTTCTTTGATAAGGATTACAGTAATCGATTTCAAGGATGATTTTTACTTACTACTAGCTGAACCCGGTGTGCTTCGCTACTCCCCTCGTTATAAAATAAAATTAAAAGTATATATTTTTCACGCCATCGAATTTTCGAAATAAGTCAACCCCAGCGCCACCTACCGTGTCCATTTATACACAAATTATTTTCTTATGATCAAACAAACATACATTCTGAATTTCAGTTAAATTGGTCCATAAATTCAAATTTTCGATATAAGTACACCCCAGCGCCACCTATCGGGTCCAAATATAGCCTATGTTACCCACCGTACCAAGATGAACATTACCTGAAAATTTCATCAAAATCGGCCCAGCCGTTTTGGAGTCCATACGTTACATACATACACACATCCTATTTTATATATGTAAATATATAAATAAATAAACTGGCCATTTCAGCCCTTGGAAGGACTTTGACCTAGCTTCTATTGATCAATTGTGTTGTGCGTGTTTTTAAATGTTTGATCACAAATGACCGAGAACTGGACCTACGTGCTTAATGCCGACTCCGAACGGCTTATGTTCTCAAGAAGCTTTACATGGCAATTTTTACTCTCTGAGGTTTGCCATTGTCTGCAGAGAGGTGACGACCGAACAGAAAAATTAATTCAATTGAAAAAACTTTCTGTCTGAGCTGGAATTGAACCCGGGCTACCGCAGTTCTTAAGCTTAGGAGCCACGCACTCTACCCACTAGGCTACGGCCGTCACTTTATATATGTATATATATATATATAGAAGAAGAAGATTTAATATGTTATATAAAAATTTGTAAATTTATTTTTCACCGCACAACATAAGCAAACAAGAAATGTTAATTTGACATTTGCTTGTTCTTCTTGATGCTTATTCTTATGACCCCTTTTATATTGGTCAAGACTTGAAGTCAAGTTTCAGAGTTTGTAGGCAATTCGCCGCACATCGGAAGCGACGGAAGGGAAAAAGAAACTTGAAACTGTACCGGCAATTTTTCGGGTTTTTTCGTGTTCCTTTTGCTATTTTCGCGTTGTTGACAGTGCTTTTTATTTTATTTTTCGCATATCAATGTGAGTTTGCTAGACTTCGGTTGCATTAAAATTGTTTTGCATTTAATATAATTAAATTTTGCATTAAATTTTTAAGTCCCGGTTGATACTCGTCAAGACTTGACGGTCAAGTCTTGCGTTCGGCGGTGCGGGAATCGTAACAAAAGGGAAAGAAAAAACTTTACCGTACCGTCAATTCTTGGGCAATTCGTTTTGTCTTCGTTCGTTGTCCCGCTATTTTCAATTTTATTTCGGCGTCATCAGTACAAACTTGAGAAGGAAAAGGGAGGAGTGAAAGAAACAATTGACCGTCAACTCTTGACGAGTGTAAATTGAATCGTCAAGTTTAAAAGAGAATATGCAAAACTTGAACGTCAAGTCTTGACGAGTATAAACCGGGACTAAGCAAAAACGTTTTGTTAGGCCTTTTCCACACTTGGTCAACGCAACTCCAACTCAAGTTGCTAGCCTGTGTATTTATACCGGAACCTTCAGATTAAGCAACTTGCACGCAACAAGTTCTCGACACGTTCTCAACCTGTTCAACGCAACGCGGCTTTCCGCAATTTTCATCGGCGACGTGTTGCATCAGTTTGTTTGTTTTGTGAATTCAAGTATTTGTAGTGCAATAGACTTTATATTAATCAAGGTGAATAAGCTAATTAATTAGTTCCTAATAGAGTCTAAATGAAGAAGAAATAGTTTGCAAGATGAATGAGCAAGTGTTAAATATTAAATCAGTGCAAGAAGTCGAAAAACATGAGTTTTATATAATAACAATTATTATATGTTGCATGACTTTTGAAGCAAGTCTGAAAGCATTCGGTTTATAGTTGCATTGCTTTTCAACTTTTTCGCTGTTGCGTTGAAGTTGTGTTGGAATTGCGTTGACCAAGTGTGGAAAAGGCCTTAACTTCCATCGTGGTAAAAAATAAAATTCAGTTTGCAAATTCTATAAACTATAATTCATTTGCTTGCTACCTATCTCGTTTTATTTTTAGAAAACAAGGAAAGAAGACAAGAACTTGAATTCAAGTCTTGAGCAATGTGAAAGCTTTCGTCAAGTTCAAAAGAGAACGTCAAAAAAACTTGACTTCAAGTCTTGATCAATGTAAAAGGGGTCTGAGTTTGTTCCATAGAGCCTGTTCTCACGCGCCTTACGTTAGGCGGATCATCGGATTAATTTTGACGTCTACAGGTAAGGTGGGAAGTGGGAAGGTGACAAGTTACGTGAGGCAGCATTTTCAAAAATTTTAAAAATTTTGCGATTCATTTTGACGTCTGTTACTTTGAAGTTTCATTGTGCCTCATTTTCCTCGTGGTTCTCTTATGTTTTAGCGCAAATAAATTTTGTTTTGCATTGGTTGGGTTTTCTGTTTGCGTTGCTGTTTAATTTAAGACTTACAAAGTAATGAATTCTCCGAAATTTAACACCACATTTATGGACTGTTCTCGGAATGCAAAATAAGGCGGGCTTAAAAAAGTTGGTAGTAAGAACACCTGACAGATGCATAGTGTCAAAATAACGCCATTACTCTGCCTTTTTTAAGGCGAGTGAGAACAGGGTCATAGAAGTAAGATATAAGGAAGCGCTGTAGTTGAACAGAAACGAAGTATTTTTTTATTGGGATCAGTTCACACAAGCACTGACACATTCAAACAGGGCCGCATTCGGTTTTATTGTAAAGAAAGGTGTAAACTGTTATTCTTAAATGCATCTTTATTATTATATATTTTTTTTTTGTATTTCCACACCACTCTTGAGGTCTAGAATTAGGCGCGTTACCGATTTTTTTGGGTGTTCGGTTCCCCTGTAGGCCTATTTCACCCGTAAACAAAGAAACATATTAGTAAAAGGTAACAAAAAATGTGAACTCTGAAAAATATTCTTCTTCTTCTTAGTTGGCGCTACAACCGTATGTCGGTCTTGGCCACATCTAAGAATTTGCGCCAGCCATTTCTGTCTTTCGCTTGCTGGCGCCAGTTGGAAATTCCAAGCTTCGTCAGGTTGTCCTCTACTTGGTCTTTCCAACGCAGATGCGGTCGTCCTATTCTGCGTTGACCGCCGCTGGGTACCGAATCGAATGTTTTCTTCACTGGAGCATCGTCTTTCATGCGCTGAACATGACCAAGCCAGCGAAGCCGCTCGATTTTAATGCGCTTGACTATGTCGATGTTAGCGTACAGCTCATACAGTTCATCATTCCACCGTGTTCGGTACTCGCCATTGACGCAGATTGGTCCGTAGATCTTACGAAGAATCTTTCTCTCGAATGCTCCTAAAGTCTTTTCACCTAAACTGCTCAGCGTCCAGGTTTGTGATGCGTAAAGTAGGACGGGCATGATGAGCGATTTATAGAGCGTGATTTTCGTTCCTCGAGAGAGGGCTCTGCTTCTCAATTGCCTACTGAGCCCAAAGTAACACCTGTTGGCAAGAGTTATTCTTCGTTTGATCTCAATGCTGATTTCGTTGGTTGAATTAATGCTGGATCCCAGATAAACGAAGTTCTTCACAACCTCGAATGAGGTATTGTCAACGGTAACGTGGGTTCCAAGACGCTGGGACTGTTTGTTTGTTGACACCAAGTATTTCGTCTTATCTGCATTCACTGACAGACCCATTCGACTTGACTCTCTTTCTAATCTGGAAAATGCTGCACTGACTTCGCGCGTATTATGGCCAATGATATCTATGTCATCAGCATACGCAAGCAGCATAACACTCTTGTAGAATATTGTGCCACTACGTCTCAGATCAGCAGCTCGGATGATCTTTTCCATCATTAGGTTGAAAAAGTCGCACGATAAGGAATCACCTTGTCTGAAACCTCGTTTGGTAATAAATGGTGGGGAGAGGTCCTTCCCGATTTTAACTGCGCTGCTGGTGTTGCTCAGTGTCATCCTGCAAAGTCGTATTAGTTTTGCAGGAATACCACACTCAGACATGGTGGAGTACAGGTGCTTCCTTATTGGGCTGTCGAAGGCGGCTTTGTAGTCGACAAAAAGATGGTGGGTGTCGACTTGTTTTTCTTGAGTCTTCTCCAAGATTTGTCGTAGCGTGAAAGTCTGGTTGATGGTGGACTTTCCAGGTCTGAAGCCACACTGATAAGGTCCGATCAGTTTGTTTACAATGGGCTTCAATCTTTCACATAAAACGCTCGACAGGACCTTATATGCGATATTAAGAAGGCTTATCCCACGGTAATTGGCACAGATAGTGGGATCGCCTTTCTTGTGGATTGGGCAGAGCACACTGAGATTCCAATCGTTCGGAATGCATTCTTCCGACCATATTCTGCATAGAAGCTCGTGAATGCATTTAAGTAGAGCTTCGCCTCCGTTCTCAAACAGCTCAGCAGGTAAGCCATCAGCTCCCGCAGCTTTGTTATTTTTAAGCCGAGCTATAGCTGTCAGAACTTCATCATAGTCGGGCAGCGGAACCTCAACGCTGTCATCCAAAATTGGGGTTTCCGGAATATCATCTCTATTGGCGGGATTGTTGTCAGCGTCGCCATTAAGAAGCTTAGAGAAGTGTTCCCTCCATAACGTCAGTGTACTCTGGACATCTGTCACTAGATTCCCGTTTTCATCCTTACAGGAAGAGGCCCCGGTTTTAAAACCATCGGCAAGGCGTCTTATTTTTTCAAAAAATTTTCGGGCCTCATTCCTGTCACCATACATCTCAATCTTCTCTTGCTCGCGCTTTTCTGCCTCTTTTTTTCCGCCTGAAAATATGTTTCTCTTCCCTCCTCTTTTGTTTGTATCGCTCCTTAGCAGCGCGCGTTACAACCGACTGCAGTGGCTTTGTAGGCGGCGTCTTTCTCTGCGTCTCTCTTTCGATGGCGTCGCGACACTCCTGGTCGTACCACTGGTTTCGGCGAGGGCGTTGGTAGCCAATCACTTCTTCAGCAGCCGCACTGAAGTTAGTTTTCATTGAAATTGGTTTTTACGGGTGGGCTTCAAACCCAACGCACAACCTATTTTAAGCCTAGGGAGGCCCGCTGCTCAGATTAGCCGCCAAACTAACGGTTGTCAGCTTTGACGTTGCCCAGGAAACACCACGAAGAGGTTTGAGTCGACTTGAGGCGATTTCACAAAGGTTATGCTGGCCTCGCCAGGTTGAGACAGTCAGACATGTTACATTGTTCCATCGCCCCCAGTTTCCCAACTCTGAAAAACATTGAAATGATTTAAAACAATTTGATAAAAATTCATTTAAAATAAAAAGGCATGCATGAAGTTATATAAAATGTTATAATTTAAAATAATTTCAAAATGCTATAATTTTATAAATTAATTAATTGAAATAAATGTTAAGCAAACGGCTGGCTTTTTGTTAGTTTTTTTGTTATATAAAAGTAACGAGTTCTTAAAAAAAATTTCTATTAATGCATTAACTACTATATTGAAATGTCCCGATGATTTAATATGGCCTTCAAAAATATGTTTTCCCAAAAAGGGAATGTTGCGTATTTAATTAAATTCTATTATAATACATTTGATGCAAAACAGATTTATTTTTATCTAACAACTTCGTTTGTAAGCGAAGTTCTTTTTCGCCCTTGACATGGTTTTTAAGGTTTGTCATAAGCTCAATCGGGAAATAGCGCAAAATATACTGGCTAAATATGCACAATTTTCTTATATTTCTGATAAGAAATATATTAATTTGTTATTGAAATTCAGTTTTCACGAATCACTTTTATATAAATAACAATATTTCTTTTGAAAATTTGTTCTAATTTGAATACACTTGCCTGTGAAATGAAATCAGCTTATTGTGAAGATACTGCCGACTTTCACAATTTTTCACCATACAGTGCATTTTGAATGTTTTCTCTTTTATTTGGAGACTTTAAATCAATAGTTTAGCGAGATGACAATCACTTTTAAATACAAATTTCTCTATTTAATTTGCAGTAGTTGGCGAATGGTTGGCAGTGTTTACGTGTTCGATTTACGATGTGTCAAAAAATGCTTGCTCAAAATCAGAGATGTACTTTCTCACACAGACACTGTGTGTGAGCTAAACACCGCTTCCTTATTTCTTTATTCTATGGTTTGTTCTCTTAACACATTTTTCCAGCACACTTCGAGCAACTTTCGAGCTCGAGAGAACGATTTAATGCTTGTTCTTATCTCTTTTTAGCTAGAAAAAGGAAAGAAATATTATATTCCACTTCGGCATATTTTAACTTCGGGAAGCATATTTTTTTATAAAAATATGCAGCATAAAAAGTGGAATATTTTTCGTATGATTATATTTTTCAAAATTCACAAAAATTGCAATAAAAAATGTCTATTTGGTTACTAAATTGTTTTTTTTTTTGGCTATCGACACTTTATATTTTTTCATCTCTGAACCACCTTGTAAAACGCAATATAAGTCCCGGTTTATACTCGTCAAGACTTGACGGTCAAGTTTTGCATATTCCCTTTTAAACTTGACGATTCAATTTACATTCGTCAAGAGTTGACGGTCAACTGTTTCTTTCACTCCTCCCTTTTCCTTCTCAAGTTTGTACTGATGATGCCGAAATAAAATTGAAAATAGCGGGACAACGAACGAACACAAAACGAATTGCCCAAGAATTGACGGTACGGTCAATTTTTTTCTTTCCCTTTTGTTACGATTCCCGCTCCACAGAACGCAAGACTTGACCGTCAAGTCTTGACGAGTATAAACCGGGACTAAGGAATTCATTTTGTGGTTAACTTCTTCGTTGTCAGTTTTATTGCAATTCATTAAATAACTTCACGCAGCTTAAAAAGTGAAGTAAATTTGCTTATATGTTTGTTTTGTTGGATTTTTTATGGATTATGTTACAGCAGTAATTTACTTAAGAAAACATTAGGGGTATTCACGATGAGTTGTATTTTCCCTTGTATTATGTATTTTTGATAAATTTGATATTTGTAGTAAATTTTGTAATATAACAAAAACAAAATGCACAGTTTTCAAAATACAACCCTGTGGAAAATATATAACGATGGAACACTATTGTATTCTGTGTAAATTTCGTTGTGTATTAGATCAGCTGATTGTACAAGCATTTCTACTCAGCATGGAGCAAGCTAAAGGCTACGCTATGAGTTTATTTAATAAAAATTTATATAATTTATTCTTTCATTTCAGTTTTTGCATGATTTCCTTTAGTCAAATGATGATTTAAATTAATATTTCCAAACAGAAGTACATACAAAAATCAGCTGATTTAAAAAAGGTTGTGAAGGTTCGTTCACAATAAGTGTAAGTATTGTAAATTTTGCAAAAATTTATCACAAATGCACCACATCGTGAATACCACTATTATTGCTAACAATAGCTATTTCTTTTAACTATTTTAAAATGTGGATTCAAAACAATAAAGCAGAAAAAAAAGTTATTGATCAAAGTTCGGAATCTGAAGATTTTTCAAAATTTGTGCTTTTCTCGCTTAGCTTACCATTTAGCAATGCTGAGGTTGAGAAAATTTTTAGTTATATTAATCTCTCTTATTTAAACGAAAATACGAAATAGAATGCAAGAAAAACTCTTAAATAATTTGTTGAATGTAAAAAAATGTTCAAAAAAGGCTGCATGTTCAAAAAAGTGTTGTAATACCTATCAAATACCAGATAGCTTAATAAAAAAATTTAGAAATGCGAATTTCTATGATAATAATACAAGCAACAATTTAAGAATTGACCTCGAAGATGTGCCTGAATTTTGGTTTTGTATATTGTATATCGTTATTTAAAATTAAAAAAGCCATAACAATGTTTATAATTTTTTATAGGAGAAGGCAAAAACGTTTTAAAATAGCACATATAGTAGATTTTAAGGTAATAATTTCTTCATAATTTCATTTATTAAGTAGATATTTTTAGGTATTTGTCCTAAAAACGGCTTTTAAATCTAAAATATGTCCCATTTTAAAACGTTTTTGGCTTCTCCTACAAAAAATTAAAAACGTTGTTGGGGTTTTTATATTGTAGGTGACAATATGTTATACACCTATATGTTTCTAATTTAAAAATGAAGTTTTCTCTGTGAGAAAAGTATTTGACTATTTTTAAGAGAATATAATTCTTGAAAAGACTTTTGTAAAGTACAAAGCAACTGATATATGCTTCGTTTATGTCTTATTAATATAATTTATTTAATATTAACTTATGTTTTATAAATTTAAGTGCGATAGTAATCAAATAAATAAACGTTTTTAAACTTGCTTCTGTGTTTTTTTTATATGCATATTTAGACTTATTTAGATATATATCTTTGAAATTGAAAGTGGAATATTTTTGTGGAATATAAAAATTGAAAGTAGAATATTTAGCATATTTTTTTAACAAAAAGCATATTTTTTCAAAAATCTTCTGGTCACACTGGTTATAGCACATTGCAAGTTTCTACAATCGAGTACGGAAAGAGACCTTTTGTCATATGCTGCATATGCTGTCAATAAGTGTTTAACTAGATATTTTCAAATTGGAGATATAGCATTTTAATTGATTTATGGGCGGTAAAAAAGGGAGTCTTAAATTTTTTTACTAAACCATCTTCTGCTGGAAGGAAAATTATTGCCAAAATTTTAGTTGAATCGGCCTAGTAGCTTTGGTGTTATAGCATTTTAATTGATTTGGGGGCGGTAAAAAGGGGAGAGTCCAATTTTTTCCTAAACCATCTTTTACTGGAAGGAAAATTACTGCCAAAATTTTAGCTGAATCGTCCTAGCAGTTTTGGAGATATAGCATTTTTATTGATTTGTGGGCGGTGTGGGTGTGGCAAAAAGTTCTCATACTATTGCATTGTCACCTGACTTGCATATATGTAGTGTTATCTTATTATTACATTTTTAATATTGTTTCAATTGTATGTAAAACACTTTGTTTTAAAACCACTTAGTTTTTAAGTTATTTTTGTATTTTTTAGAATTAAGTTTTCATATTTTAAATGTATAAAAATATTTCAAAATTTTTCAGTATCTAATAAATTATTCAATCATACGTATAAATTTTTATTATATTTCTCGTGGAAATATTTAATTTCCACAATTGGCGATCCTGTCGAAACCGGACCAACGATACCAACGAGCTCATCAATACTCAAGCAGAGCAACCCCGCGCTCTAAGCCACTGAAGTAGAGCAACCCCGCGACACGCTCATAAGTCCTCGCGCTCAGTCTCTACGCGCCACAGCAACAACAACAATTGCGTCAACAACTAAAAGTGCAGCTACAGCAACATCTACATCATCACAACCAACCCGCAAAAACCTGTGCGCAAGGCACCGCTACCACCAAAACCGCCACCGCACCAACAACAACAACATCACAGCCTGCAGTCGTGAGCAACTTACTCACTGCAGAGCTACAACAGCGAACCCACCTCACCACAACGAAGCAAATAGCAGCAGCGTATCTCGACGCCAGCAACAACGCCGACATCGACAACAACTTCGGCAGAAATAGCGACGTCAACGTCAACAGCAACGCCAACGTTGACAGAGACGCCAACGTCGAAAGAGACGCCAACGTCGAAATAGACGCCAACGTCGAAAGAAACGCTAACGTCAGCAGAGAAGTCAACGTCAACAGCAACGCCAACGTTGACAGCGACGCCAACACAGGCAGCGACGCCAACGCAAGCAGCGACACCAACACAGGCAGCGACGCCAACGCAAGCAGCGACGCCAACACAAGCAGCGACGCCGACGCAAACAACAACGCCGACGCAGGCAGCAACGCCAACGCAGTCAGCAACGTCGAAACAAACAGCGACGCCAACGCAAGCAGCGACGCCAACACAGACAGCGACGCCAACGCAAGCAGCGACGCCAACACAGGCAGCGACGCCAACGCAAGCAGCGACGCCAACACAAGCAGCGACGCCAACACAAGCAGCGACGCCGACGCAAGCAGCAACGCCGACGCAGGCAGCAACGCCGACGCAGGCAGCAACGCCGACGCAGGCAGCAACGCCGACGCAGGCAGCAACGCCGACGCAGGCAGCAACGCCGACGCAGGCAGCAACGCCGACGCAGGCAGCAACGCCGACGCAGGCAGCAACGCCGACGCAGGCAGCAACGCCGACGCAGGCAGCGACGCCGACGCAGGCAACAACGCCGACGCAGGCAGCAACGCCAAGACAGGCAACGACGCCGACGCAGACAGCGACGCTGAAGTAAGCAGCGCCACCGACGCAAGCAGCGACACCAAAGCAAGCAGTGACGCCAGAAACAAGCAGCGACGTCAGTAAATCAGCGACTAAGGATTGGTATTTATTTATATACACTACACAATTAGCTTTTTAGCGGATGTAAAACGATAAGCCGGCGCTTATCGTTTCACAACCGTAGGCACTACACTGCACGCTAGGCACACTTCAATTTTATTAATATTATTTTAAGAAATTTATTTGTAATAAAGCTAGTATTTTTTTAAAACAATACAATGCAACGTACTCCTACTCGGTTATCCACCTCAGGAGACGGAGATAACCATTTAATTAATTTTGAGCCTCCTTTATTGAACCCTTTCGATGATTCATCATCTAACATTGAAGTTCATGCAACGTCAGTCAAACTCCCACAGTTCTGGACTGATAGTCCTGATGCATGGTTTATTCATGCAGAATTCCAATTTCGATCTAAAGGGATTACCACTGACCAAACAAAGTATGAATATCTTGTGACTGCACTTCCACAAGAAGTCATAGTTACGGTATTAGATTTCATACAACAACCACCTTCAACCAACTTGTATGAAGGTTTGAAGAAAGTTCTGATAAATAGACATACTTTAAGTGAGAACAAACGGTTCGATAAGATGCTATCTGACACTGAGATGGGTGACCAAAAACCATCTCAATTTTACAGATCCTTGCTTCTTTTAGCTGGTTCAACAGTCAACAAAGACTTAGTTTATAAGCTTTGGTTACGTAAACTACCTAAAAGTCTGAACATTGCTTTGACAGGATCTGGTCATAAGGAATTAGATGAGTTGTTATTACTCGCTGATAACTTGTGGGAGGTATTAGCAGAATCTGAGGTATCTGCAATCAAGAATAACTTTAATGTATCGAAACACATCTCTAATTCTAATGAGATAGCAAATATTACTAAACATTTTGCAGAACAAACATCTAAAATTTTTGAATGTTTTCAAAAACTCTCGCTTGATGTTGATGAACTTAAGAATCAACGTTTCAGTCGTCCAATTTCCAGAAGATTTAGTTCCAGAGGAACTTCAAGACGTCGATCGTCTTATAGGTCCTCTTCAGGTCAACGACCTTCCAATTGGGTATGTAAGTACCATTTCAGATTCGGTAAAAACGCACGTAAATGTGAACAACCATGTGCATTTGTTCAAAACGACAACTTTTCACCACACAACATAACACAACACAATTCAACAAATTAAAAGACTCTGTTGTCGCGACGACTGATAATAGACCCGTCATACATACACGTCGTCTTTTTGTATTTGACCCCTCTAGTAAATTAAATTTTCTTATTGACAGTGGAGCAGAGGTATCAGTTCTACCTTCCTCAAAATTCAAAATTTCAAACAAAAAATCAGATTTGGTATTACAAGCTGCTAATGGCACAGCAATCTCTACATTTGGAAAAAAATTATTGACACTTAATTTAAATTTACGACGTGAATTACCATTTTCATTTATTATAGCTGACATCTCCAAACCTATTATAGGTGCAGATTTCTTGACAAAATATGGCCTTCTTATTGACCTTAAACACAAACGTCTCGTTGACCCTTTAACTAATTTATCTGTCAATACAATTTCAGCATTTTCTGAAACATCTTTACCTAAATTATTTACTATAGATAACAAGTATACACAATTACTCAAAAAATTTCCTTCTTTAATAACAGAACCCGATTACACAGCACCAATTAAACATCACACTGTACATCACATTGTCACTGAAGGACAATTACCTTACACAAGACCACGACGTCTAGACTTGCCAAAGTTAAAAGTAGCTAAACAAGAATTTCAGTTCTTAGTTACTTCTGGTATTTGTAGACCGTCAAATTCTCAAACATCCTCTCCATTACACCTAGTACCTAAACGCGAGCCCAATGATTGGAGACCATGTGGCGACTACAGAAGACTTAACACAATTACAGTACCTGACCGATATCCATTACCACACATACATGATTTTTCTTTAAATTTACACAACACATGCATTTACTCAAAACTCGATTTAGTCAGAGCATATCATCAAATACCAATGGCACCTAACGACATACACAAGACAGCAATCACTACACCTTTTGGGATGTTCGAGTTCCTCCGTATGCCATTTGGCTTGAGGAACTCAGCCCAGACATTCCAGAGGTTCATTAATGAAGTGCTACATGGACTAGATTTTATTTTCGTATACTTAGATGACATCTTGATTGCTAGTGAGACAGAAACACAACATTTCGAACATTTAACGCAAGTTTTTAGAAGACTCAATGATTACGGTTTAAACATAAAACCTAACAAATGTGTATTCGGAGTTGATAACATTGACTTTCTTAGCTACAACATATCTAAACACGGAATACGTCCGTCACAAGAACGTGTTAAATGCATTCAAGATTATCCACAACCGGTAACAGTCAAACACATGCAAAAATTTATAGGTATGACAAATTACTACCACAGGTGCATTCCTAAACTCGCACACATGCTTGAATCCATTTATGACATGGTAACAACAGCTTCGAAAACTAAAAGCAAACATTTACAGTGGACAGACACTACTTTACATGCATTTACAACAATCAAAGACAGTTTTGCCACGCAAACACTTATTAACCATGTTAATAGTAAGGCACAACTGTCGATTGCTGTAGATGCATCCATTACCGCAATAGGTGGCGTTTTACAACAAGAACATAACAATAAACTTGAGCCTATAGCTTTCTTCTCTAAGAAACTTTCACCTGCTGAAACGAAATATAGTACATTTGACAGAGAATTACTTGCGATTTACTTAACTATTAAACATTTTCGACACTTCCTGGAAGGTAACATTTTTACAGTTTTCACAGATCACAAACCTTTAGTTAATGCATTATCTTCTAAAACCGAACGTAGTCCTAGACAAACACGACACCTTGAATACATAGCACAATTCACTAACACAATATTACACATTAAGGGTACAGACAACTCAGTAGCAGATACACTTTCAAGATGCGAGGTAACAGAAGTTAGAACACCCGACCTTGATCTCAAACAATTACATCAGGAACAAATCATTGACACAGAACTCAAGAGCATAACAGACAAAACAACTTACAAGTTTGAACAAGTTGATATTCCGTTTTTAAACATAAAAATTTGGTGTGAAAATTCTACAAATAATACAAGACCATACATTCCCCAAACACTACGGAAAAGAGTTTTTGATCAAATACATAACATTTCACATCCAGGAACTAGAGGTACTAGACGACTAATCACACAACGATATTTTTGGCCTAACATGAACACACAAATAAACAAATGGACTCAAGAATGTATTAGATGTCAAAAATCTAAGGTACATAGACACACTAAAACACTACCTCACAAGATAAACATTCCGAGCGGTCGTTTTGAACATATTCATATTGACTTGGTTGGCCCATTACCGATTTCAAATGGTTACCGATATTTGTTTACCATAATTGACAGGAACACACGTTGGCCTGAGGTTTATCCTCTTAAAGATACAAGGGCTAATATTATTGTTGACACGTTCCAAAGAGAGTTTATATCACGCTTTGGGGTTCCTCTGGAAATTACTTCTGATCGAGGACCTCAGTTTACATCAACTACATTCAAAAATTTTATTACCAAATTTGGTTGCAAACACATCAAAACTTCAGCTTATCACCCACAAGCTAATGGGATGATAGAACGTTTCCATCGTCAACTCAAAGCTTCTCTTATAGCGAGCAATAACCAAAACAATTGGTACTCAGAATTACCACTAGTTCTACTAGGGCTAAGATCCACGTTTAAAGAAGATGTTAAAGCATCCCCTGCTGAAATGGTTTATGGTCAAACACTCAGATTGCCAAGTCAGTTAGTCATTCCTAGTGAGCAAAAATTCAGTCCATCAGAAACTTTGTTCAAACTTAAAGATATTGTTGCTAATAATCAAGCACATATTTCACATCATAATCAGAATTTTAAACAATTTGTGCCAGAATCACTCAAAACTTGTGAGTTTGTATTTGTTCGCAATGACACTATTAAGAAACCACTTCAAGAGCCATACGACGGACCATTCAAAGTATTAGAAAAGTCTCCAAAATTTTTTAAAATTCTTAAAAACAAAAATATTATAACGGTTAATATTGATCGAATTAAGCCAGCTTTTGTTAACATTAATGTTTCAAAAACACTTTTTAATGCAAATAAATCAGCTAAGACAGTTCATTTTAATTTATTAGCAAACACTGTAAGACTAATACCGAATTCTTTGGAGGGGGAATAATGTAGTGTTATCTTATTATTACATTTTTAATATTGTTTCAATTGTATGTAAAACACTTTGTTTTAAAACCACTTAGTTTTTAAGTTATTTTTGTATTTTTTAGAATTAAGTTTTCATATTTTAAATGTATAAAAATATTTCAAAATTTTTCAGTATCTAATAAATTATTCAATCATACGTATAAATTTTTATTATATTTCTCGTGGAAATATTTAATTTCCACATATATATGCCAAATTTCAGATTAATCGTATGCCAACAACCCAGATGAAAAACACTTTTCGAAGAACTTTTGATAGCAACAATGCTGTTATGTACACCGAGAAAAAAAAGAACGTAAAATCAAAAATTCCAACTTTAAATCAAAAATAAACAGTAACAAAAGTAGGGTAAATATTTTCATTTTGAAAAGGATTCTTATTTTTATTTCATAAATGGGTCAATGGTAGTTTAATGTTGTCTTATTTTCAATCTGAATAGCGTTCCATCGTTGCATTTGCAAAATATGATGGCAAATATTTTCAACACAACAACAAAATTTACAGATTTGCATTTGCCCAACTGTGTCAAATTTGCAACACTAAAATCATGGGCCGAATTACAGCATCCGTGATCGAGCAAAATTTCGAAGGGCACCACGAGACAAGTGCCTATTAATCTTGTACAATTTTGCTCGATCACGAATGCTGTAATTCGGCCCCATATTGCATACAGTCGAGCATGGGCAACATTTATTTGCCAATCAATCAGCTGTCACATTTTAACCAAACGCCGCTAATAAAACAAAATTAACAGACTCTGAAATGGAACTCACTTTGATAAATAATAACGAAAAACATTACAAATACTGTTCGTGTTGTTTTTTTTCCTCCAAAACAGCTGTGAATTTTGTTTGCAACAATGTTCTAAAAAGTGTGCTCACAGTTGATGACAAATATTTGGTAGGACATACATTTGCCAAGCTATTTACCCGTAACTGGGAATAGCCCTAATGCTTTTTTTGTTATTGGTAAATGTCAGAGCTGTAAAATCAGCATTCATTTTAAATGAAGAGAGCTGTAAAATCAGCATTTTAATTTTAAGTAAAACTGAATAACTACATAAGAACAAATGTCAAACATAAGAACATAAGAAGAATGTCAAATTGATGTATAAATAAAATTTTTAATACACATTCATTTTTACAAAAATGATTTATTATTCATTTCAATTATTCATTTTCGTTATTCAGAATAATGAATAATTTTTTTATTCATTTGAATGATATTCACAAAGAATTTCAGAATTTTCAATTATTCTTTCTTTATTCATTATTCATTTTTTATTCATTACTCATCTTTTATTCATTATTAATTTTTTACTCATTATTAATTTTTTATTCATTTGTTATTCTTTATGCATTTTTTGTTAATGGCTTAGGACTGAAAAATGAATAAAAACTGAATAATGAATAACAATTGAATAATAAATAAAATATTAATAATGAATAAGAAATGAATGAAAAATGAATAATGAATAAAGAAAGAATAATTGAAAAATCTGAAATTCTTTGTGAATATCATTCAAATGAATAAAAAAATTATTCATTATTCTGAATAACGAAAATGCATAATTGAAATTAATAAGTATTTAATATTGTTTTTTTTAAATGAATGTGAATTAAAAATTTTGTTTATAAATCAATTTTGCATTCATTGAATGCATTCTTATTTCGTTATTCACTGATTCACTTTTTTGTGGATAAAATCAAATTGATCAAGTTTTTTGCAGCTCTGGTAATTGTAACAAATGTATTCGTACAATATACATTTGTTTTTGTATGAATACGAATAAAATTTTTGTAATATGTACCAAACTACGCTCAATCTACGAATCTTATTCGTGAATGAAAACTACGAATAAAATTCATAGAATGGACGCAGGTATTAGAAAAATTTACATATAAAATTTTGTGAGTGTAGAATACAAATTGAAAAGTGCCTGTGAAACAAGGGTAAATGAAATGGTATCGTAACTTATTACTGCGACGGGAACAACGTACTATTTAAAAATGCAAGCATGGTTTAGCTCAGCATTATTTATAAATATACTTTAAAAAAGTATTTTGAGTTATCTTCAAAATGTATTAACATTTAAAAATATCGTCATATAAAATCAGAAAAAGCTGTAAGTTACCATAAATTCAAAGTCGACTTTTTGATTGATTATTGATGCACTTTATCAAAATACATGTTCCTGCTACAAAATACATGTTACACTTCTACAAATAAAAACGACATTTTTAGTAAAAAATTTCTAAAATCCCTAAGTTTGAGCGCAACACACAATTACAATTACAATTTAGAAAGTTTTTTGACTCTCCCGTAAAATTTTTTAACTGTAGCTTACGGCTTTTTGATTTAATATGAAGATATTTAAAAAATTCACTGCCTAGGGGGCAAGTGCCCTCACCCCCTGTGGACGCCCATGCCTAGTGCACTCAGCATTTAGTGCACTACGCCCAACTTTGCAGCAGACATACAGCAGGGCTCATTTTCCAACTGGGAAGTTGTCGAAAAATTGTTTGCAAGTTTTGACGGACATGCATACATACATACGAACGGAGGCATCCCTGCAGTCCAAGGCATCGTGCACGAATATTGCATGATGATTTCTTTAACCCTCATCGGTCCCCTGTATGCGCCCAGCGGGATGACCTTGTATTTTGCAAAGTAGAATTATTTTGCCTGAACAACCAAAAAAACCCGTTTTTGAGTTTGTACCCTTACTGTATTTGCCTGTGCAGTTATAGTTACAAATCGGTCCCTGTGTACGTGCGTGCATGCACATAAGCAGGTACCTGGTATTGCCGATTATTTTTGTGTGTGGATTAATAGCACGCTCTTATTTTTTCGTTTTATGAAATTCAGTTTGTTCTGGAACACACATAAGTGAAGTTTGTTTGCGCATTTATTTGAATTTTGGTTGTGTTTCGAAGTATTTGATAAAAAATGGATAGAGTTTTACGTGAATTGGAAATGGATTTTGATTTGGAAAGCGAAGCGGGCGAATCTCCGTGCAATAGTGACGATGATTTTGCATTATCAGACGAGGAGAATGATGAAAGTGAAGTTAGCGTGCATTCGGATGAAGACGACATTGAGCCACTTGAGCAAAATTTAGCAGAAGAAAATGCAGCAAATCCTGAAAATAAATATTTTTAAAAAAATAAGAAAATTGAATATTCATCGCAACCATTTGAAATAAATCGAAGAAATTCATTTCGACGTGCAGAAAATTTCACTTCAGGTAAAAACCTACCCTCTTTGTTATGGGTTCATGTTCATTATATGTTTCATTTTTGTTATAATTCAGGTCCAAAAGCATTAGCAGCTGCTACTATAGTTGATGTTTCGTCTGCATTTCGCATGTTCCTTGAACCAGTTGAGAATATTATTTACAAAGTACAAAGACGATTAGGAAAACATTGATTTGGACACTCTGTACTGTTGCTGCTTTCTGGTGTGTATCGGTCATACGGTGAATGTGTCACTAAACTGTGGAATGACGAAACTGGTCGGCCAATATTTAGAGCAACAATGTCTTTGAAAATGTTCAAGCGTATCCATGGTTGCATTCGATTTGATGACCGCGAACAACGTATGGCCAACACTGCATCTACAAGTACTTCTGTACGTGACAAATTGGCACCGATTCGAAATGTATACGATAAATGGAATCATAATTTGAAAGTTGTATACAGACCAGGAAAAAACATTACCGTAGATGAACAGTTAGTTCCGTATCGTGGGCGATGTCCGTTTCGTCAGCATATTCCATCCAAGCCAGCGAAATATGGCATCAAAATTTGGATGCTATGCGACTCAAAAAGCTAGTATGCATACAACACACAAATTTATGTTGGTTGGAATCGTAATGCCACTCCTGAACGTGTAACGTGACGTTACAAATATAATATACTTTTTATACACTGAATAAACTATAATATTAAATAATTGCGATGTATATATATATATTCATATTATATCACTTAAATATTCCTACTTATTATTATAAATATAAAGACATTACAAATATTATATTTTTATACACTACGTAAACTATAATATTAAATATTATCGATATTCATATTGTACTACTTAAATATTTCTACTTATAATTATTAAAGCAGCAATAACACACAACCGCACTACGACACCAGACCATAGAAACAAACACACGCTACATACCTACAATAAAACAAATTGACAACACACAACCGCACTACTGCATAAGCCACTAATTAATACGCACACCACCTATGTATGCATAGCCAGGCAGGCCAAAGACAAAACGGAACGTATAATTCCCAACTGGTTTTCTGTCCATATCGAATAAAAGGGCGACACAAAACCAACCAAAGCAGTCTTGCTTTAGGTAAGCTTCACTCAATGACTCAATGGCGAGCCAGCTTGCTGGTTCTTCCCTTTGAGTCTCTGCTTGAGATGTCGCACTTGCGGTGAGAACCAGTCCGTGGTTCGTCCAACGCAGTCGGCATACTCTATATTTTTGGTCGCAGTGACTCAATGGCGAGCTAGCTTGCTGGTTCTTCCCTTTGAGTCTCTGCTTGAGATGTCGCACTTGCGGTGAGAACCAATCTTTGGTTCGTCCAACGCAGTCGGCATACTCTAATTGGGATTTGCTTGGGTTGGTTGCAGGGACTCGATGGCGAGCCAGCTTGCTGGTTCTTCCCTTTGAGTCTCCGTTTGATGACGTCGCACTTGCGTTGAGAACCTGTCTTTGGTTCGCCCAACGCAGTCCGGCATATATTAACTTTCTAAAAATATTAATAATGAGTCTTGCTTTAGGGGCCCTGGCAGGATTCACCGATTTACCGATCTGCCGATTACCGATCTTCGCTTTAGGGGCCCTGGCAGGATTCACCAATTCACCGATTTACCGATCTACTGATTACCGAATACCGATCTACCGAATACTGATAACCGATTCACCGAATACCGATCTTCCGATTTACCGATTTACCGATCTACCGAATACCGATCTACCGAATACTGATTACCGATTCACCGAATACCGATCTTCCGATTTACCGATCTACCGATTACCGATTGCTGATAACCGATTCACCGATTTACCGATCCACCGATTACCGATCAACCGAATTACCGATAACCGATTCACCGATTCACCGATTTACCGATTTACCGATTAACCGAACACCGATTTTGCCGCCAGCTGGACCTACAACCTCCGACCATTCGACCGCTTACATTCACTGTTACCCAAACTGCTGACGTTACGCTGCATTAAGTATTTTTAAGTAGAATATATCAATAAAATACAGAATTATAATATTAAACCAACACCAACTGCGTTCTCATTTGATGAAAGTTTGTGGATCTTTCACTCGATCCTGGCACGGCTGAGCTGACCTCAGCCATAAGATAAAACCACTGTTACAAAAGTAATCTCGGACGGCGTGTTGTTTTGGATTTGGTGGAAGGACTTTCTGACAGAAATGTAACGTGTGACAAATTTTTCACCTTGTATGAATTGGCAGAAGATTTACATAAGAATCGCATGACTATTTTGGGAACAATAAGGAAAAATAGGACTGAAATTCCTTCAGTTCTACTCGACATGCGTCCAATTTATAAAGCCAATTTATCATACACAAGTTGTATATGAACATAAATTGCAAGCAGTTATGTTGTCATATGTTCCTCGCCGGTACCGATTTGTGACATTGCTCAGTACATACCACAATGTTGTCAGCATAAATGAGAATAGTGAAAAGAAGAAACCTAACATCATTAAAGACTACAACAAAACGAAGAGTGGAGTTGATACTATGGATCAAATGGTGGCTACCTACACATGTAAACGAAAAGTCAATCGGTGGCCAATGGCAGTATTTTGTAACATGCTTGAAGTTAGTGCGTTGAATGCATTCGTGACGTTCATTGCATTTTTCCCGAATTGGAAAAATTCTAAAACGAACCATAATATTTGGCGTCGCCTTTTTATCGAGGAGCTTGGATTGAATCTCGTTGAAAAACAGATCACTAAACGTAAAAAACAACCTCAAAGTAATGATGCTTCCAGTGTTATTCAAAGAATTGGGAGATTCGTCATTTACCAAGTACATCAAAACGAGGCCGATGCTACATCTGCACATATAAAAATAGCAAAAATCTTTTTGCTACACGCTGTGAAAAGTGTAGAAATTTCATTTGTGCTGAACATAATTTCAATTTATGCGAAAAATGTACAAATAATTGACAAAAGTTAAAAATTAATTTTTTTTTTCTAATATATGTAATATTCTAATAAATTTCATTCTCAATCTACCTTTATGAAGTTCAAATGCCTTAATATGATAGTAAACAATGTAATAAACATAAAAATCACAAAACATAAATGGTTGTTAATTTTTTTTAGCTTTTTTACAATTAAAAATATATGTGTATGCGCGCGAGTTATGTTCCTTGCTTAGAGCAGTTTGATTGAAACACACTTTTCTTTTCTGCTGTAAACTTAGAACTGAACTTTATTACAACTCTTTCTTAAAATCTAACCAATTCGTTTTCGAAATGTAAATGTGTAAAAGTATGTAAAGATATAAATGGAAGAAATACAATTGTAAAATAGGAGAAATGTAATGTATGTAAAAGAAATACAATGTGGTTAATATGTAAAAGTTAATAGTCGCAAAGTGTTGCCTAATTTATAGTTGCAACATAATATCAAAAATGCAAGGGTTTCATTTTAATGTCTTGTGGTTAATATGTAGAATAAATAATCGTAAAATGTTGCCCAATTTATGGTTGCAACATAATATCAGAAATGCAAGAGTTTGATTTTAATGTTATACTTTAAAATTGAACCTATTTTAATAGTTGCGATTTATGAGGAAAAAAATAAAGAAAGAGTGTAAATAAAATTGGAACACTTAAAATATCTTATTGATTACGCTGCACTTTAAGTAGTGCAGTGGGGCTTATTATGTTGTTGTTTCTGGTGCTATTGTTGTGGGTGCCGAGATTTAATTGCCGTTTGTGCTGTTGTTGTAAATGTAGTAACGATGTCTTTGACTTGTTGGTTAATTTGGTATTGTTGTTGTGTTTGTTGTAATTGTTACTGTAAGTGTTGCAGCGGCGTATTGAGCCTCGATGGTTTGGGTGGTGGCTGAGAAGTATATGTATTTGTTGTTGTCGTTTGAGTGGGGGTCGTAACTCCTCCCCCCCCAGTATGAAGTGAGGGCCATAAAGATTGTGCAGTGGCCCTTACGAAATTGGTTTGCGGTGTATAAATTGATGCCATTATTTTCCTAGGGACGTAAATGAAGATCAGGACAAGGATTACAATTAACGTATATTGCAGTGCGTCTTGGGCATATGTAATTGTGCTGAGGTGTTTAACTGATGCGTAGCTTTCGATTTGATGGTCGCGAAGTTTTTCCAAGTTTAGGGCTTCGGTTACTGACAGGGCTTGTATTCCTGAGTGTGTTATTGGCAGGATATGTATCTCGTCCCAGAAAATTCCAACATTGCTCTTGTAGATGATACCTCTTATAGCGATGTCGCAGTTCTGGAAATGAATAGCACCGGTACCTTCAACTGTGTATTGTCTTTGACTGCAAGTAGAATTTATTAGTGTATAGGGTATATTAATATAGACGATAAAGTTGGCTTCTGGCTGGAAGATTGTTGTTATCTTTCCGAGGTCATACAGGTCGCAGTGTCCAGGTTGATTTTGCATGAGCTGCCCCAGGCATTTAGATTCTTGAGTGTTTTCTTTTTGGATTGGTTTTTGGCAAAAGTATATTTTAGATATTCTTTGGCATGTTTTGTCGAAAAACTGAATTGTTTTGTTATTGTAAGTTATGTATGATTTTGTTATTATTTGCTTTGTTATGTTTATAGGGGTAGGTATAATATGATATAGCTGATAATTTTCTGTATAAAGATTAGGTATTTGAACATTGAATATGACATTAGAATGATTATAATATGCTTGTAATTGTAATAGTTCGTATATTTCTTCATCTGTTTCAATTTTAATGGATTGATTAATCATATAATTTCTAATTTCTTGTAACTCTTTTTGGTTTAATATAAGCTTGGATATAATGTTTAGTTTGGCTAATAGTATGGCTTCTGCTATGTCTGTGATATGATTGAATAAAATATCTATATTGTAGTTAAGTTGGTTAAGATATTGCATTTCTTCTAGAATATTTTCATTTCTTTTAATTTTATTGGCTGTTTCTTTTGAATATTTGTTTACAAATTTTTCAATTGTGCTATGTTCATTATTCATGTGTTCAGTAATATTTTTAAATCTTGCGATCATTTGCATATTCAATTTGTTTTGATTGACCGATTCTTTTTGTAAGTTTTCTTCATTTTCTTTTAATTTTGTTATTTCATTATTTAAATTTTGTGCATCAACCGCATCCATGTTTCCTGTAATAAACTTTACTACTGATCCTAGTCCATTCAAGATACCCCTTTTTTGTCTAGCAACAGGTGATAGTGTTTGAATTTTATTCTTTAGTTCGAAAAGTTTCATTTCAGTTACTTTTATAAGATTTGGTTGTATACCTTGTGCTTTAATTTCAGTAAAGGTAGTGGATAATTTGTTAATGTTTTCATGGTATTTGTCTAGGTCGATTATATGGATTAAATTGTTATACCCTTTTACTACTCGTGCCGGTCCGAGTCTGAGTGGAATTATACCTTGGTTATCTTTGACGTTATGAATCTCTATTAACTGTCCAATGACCAGTTGTACCCTAAAAAGTGAAAATATACAAATATAATGCAAGCTAAAAGTGCCTATTGGAAAAAAAATTCGAGGTATAATGTTAAAATTTATGGTTTATTTTGTTTTCTTAGTTTGGATTTGTGTAATTTTTGGTCTTTTATTGTGGTTAATGTGACTTTTTTATTGCGTTTTACTTTATGTTTTGTGAATCTAGGAGTCATTTTATTTCTTCTATTTTCTTTTCTAAATATGGTTTTGTTGCTGTCGAAATTTTCGGGTTCGTCTCTAGTTACATTGATTTTATCTATGTTAAGGCTTGTAATTTGTTTAAGCTGTTCACATATTTTTGGGTATAGAATCTCCTGATATTCTTTTAACTTTTGAAGGTATTCGTGTTCATTGTGAAATGAAATTATGTTATTGAATTTGTATGTTCTGCCAAAAAATAACTCGTAGGGAGTGTGTTTGGTGGCGGAGTGAATTGCGTTATTGTAAGTTATAAATGTTTCTGCTAAAATTTCGTCATGTTCAAGAGATAGATTGTTTTCTTTTCGAGTTGTAAGTAAAATTCTGTAAATTTCAGTTAAAGTGGAATGCATACGCTCTACTGGAGAATTACTACTCGATTGTTGGAATGACGTAAAATGCAGTTCTATTTGGTACTGACGACAGAAGTCCTTAAATATATTTGCCATAAATTCTTGACCTTGGTCACATACAATTTTTCGAGGTGTACCGTAAACACTGATGTATGTTTTTAATGCTTTTAGGATGGATACGCTATTTTTCGATTGTAGATTATAACCTGCTCCGAACTTAGAAAATTTGTCAATTATTGTTAAGATAGGGTGATTGTTAATTGTATATATATCGATGTGCAAAATATCGAGTGGCTTAATAGGTGTTTCTGGTTTTTCAAATTTTGTTTTAGGGGGATTCCTATCGTATTTTTGAGTTTTGCAGGTTTCGCAGTTATTAATTGTTTGTGTGATTTTATTTTTCATAAATGGAAAGTAGTACTTTCTTTTGAGATGCAAATGTGTTTCATTTATTCCTCTATGGTTATGTCGATTGTGATAATCCCTAATCAACTGTTCTTGTTCGTCGCTTTGTGTTATGTCCTGTAATATTTCCATGCAGCGTATTACACGGAATATTTGGGTATGTGAAAAATATTTGGAGTATACATCCTGGACTATTCTGAATGTATCGTCATCCGTATAGATGGCAGATAATTTATTAGGTGCCATATAGTTTTTTAAAATTTGAGTAATACTGTCTTCATTAAAATTAGTTTTTCGGATTATGCGTCTTTGTTTATTTCTAAATGGAATTTCGACTGTGATTTCAGGTGCTTGGCTTGATATTTGTAGAATTATTTGTAGATTAAAATCGTTTAGTGGTTTTTCGGAAATAGCTATTCCATCGTTGAGATTTTCTATAGCAGAGTGAATTGTGCTTCCGTTTGTAGCGTGATTAGATTCTGTATCGTTAATGTTTACGTCCACGTTAGTGTTTGGTTTATCCTGTATTATTCTGCTTAAAGCGTCGGCATTTGAATTAAGCTTTCCCTTTTTATAGACTATCTCGTAATCATACTCCTCTAATTTAAGGCGCCAGCGAATGAGTTTAGAGTTGGGTTCTTTCAAACTCATAAGCCAGGTTAGAGGTCTATGGTCAGTAACTATCTTGAATTTTCTACCATAAAGGTATGGCCGAAAGTACTTAGTCGCCCACATAATGGCGAGTAACTCTTTTTCTATAGTAGAATAATTTGTTTCCGAGTCGGAAAGCGTTCTACTCGCGTAGCAAACTGGCTTATCACTGCCTATAGTGCCTTGGGATAAGACTGCGCCTAGAGCATAATTACTAGCGTCTGTTGTGAGAATAAACGGTTTGGAGAAGTCTGGATACTGCAGTATTGGGTCATTTGTTAAAAGGTGTCTACATGTATTGAATGCCTGTATATATCGATCATTAATTACGATTTTCTTGTCTTTTTTTAGGCACTCAGTAAGAGGTTTTATAAGTTTTGATAGATCTTTAATGAATTTTCGGTAATAACCTAGTAACCCAAGAAAAGCTTTAATTTGTTTCCTAGTTTGCGGAATTGGATAATTTTGGATGGCTTCTATTTTGGAAGGATTTGGTTTGATACCATCTGTTGATACAATGTGTCCCAGGAACGCTACTTCTTTATGCAGGAACTCTGACTTGTCTAGTTGGATTTTGAAGTTTGCCGAACGTAATTTTTCAAAAACTTTTTCAAGACTTTCAAGATGTTCTTGAAGAGAAGTTGAGTAGATTATTATATCATCTAGGTAGACAAGACAAATTTTTCCTACTAATTCTCTAAGAACATTGTCCATCACTCTCTGAAACGTTGATGGAGCGTTCTTTAGACCGAATGGCATTCTTATGTATTCATAGTGACCACCTTCTACTGTGAACGCAGTTTTTTGTATATGTTTATGATGCATTTCTATTTGATGAAAACCGCTTGCTAAGTCAAGCGTAGAAAAATATACACATTTACCTAGTTTATCCAGAATTTCATTTATATTGGGGAGCGGGTACCTATCTGATATTGTTTTTTCATTAAGCTTCCGATAGTCTATGACGAGGCGCCACTTTTGTTTTCCACTGGAGTCCTTTTTCTTTGGAACGATCCAAACGGGAGAACTCCAAGGGGAATAGCTATGGCGGATTATTCCCTGTTGAAGCATTTTTGCGATTTGACATTGTACCTCGTCTTTGTGGACGTATGGATATCTGTACGATTTGGTGTAAATTGGAATGTCATCTGTTGTGGATATTTTGTGCTTAATTTCGTTGGAGAATGTTAATTGTTCTCCTTCTTTGTAGAATACGTCGTTATTTTTCTTACAGAGTTTCAATAACTTTTGTTTTTCTTCTGAATTCAGATGGTCTAATCTGAGAATTTCTGATAAGTCTACAAAGTGGTTTGGGTCACAAGTATTATCTGGGTTTATATTATTTAATTCGACAAAGTCAGAAGTGTTGTAAGGGTTTACTTTAAGAGGCTGTTCAAGAAAAAGGGATTGTTCATTTTCAGAAAAATTTATTACTTCCAGTGAAGCAACCCAGTTTTTTGATTCGTATATACCTTCTGATATAACTAAGTTAGGTTTAAGTTCTGTGTTTCTGAGATAAATTGATCCATTTTGAGTGTCTACTGGCAATTCAATAACTGTTTTAGATCTAGGTGCAATCAAGTATTTTTTTGATATTATATTTGGTTTAAATTGTAGATTAATAGTTGAGTTTTGTGTATTAAGTGATTTGCTAACAAGATTAACTGTTGCACCGAGTTGAGTAAGGGCATCAAGTCCGATTAGTCCATCGAAATAATTATGGAATTTGAAGAGAAGGAATATGAGATTACCGCGTTGATTGAATTCACGAAATATAGGTAATGATACTTGCTCATTAAGAGTATATTTTCCAAGTATAGTAGAGATTGAAGTTAATTTACATTTTTTAATATCGTCTTTATGTATGAATTCGGGATTAATAAATGAGGCTGACGCTCCCGTATCTATAAGAAATCTCAATGGTCTACCAAAAGGGGATGATATGTTAACATATGCTAGCTCAGATCCATGTCTATTTACGTCTATGTATCCTGTTGGTTCGGTGAGGCTGATCGGAAAAAATTTTGATCATCTTCAATGTTATTGATGTCTTCTATTGAGTCATCTGTATATTGATCTAATTGTTGTTGGTAAGAGGTATTGGGGCGTTGGGTCCTTGGATTTTTATTTATGTTATGAAATTCTTCTGTTCTTGGTCTTGTCATCCTGGAAAATTTAGAACGCATGCTTACATCGGAATTATTATTCCTTTGAGATACAGTGGAGTTTTTAGTGTTTGTAAAACCTGAACTTGTGTCCATTGGTTCTGGTTGTGGTTGTCTGGCAGAAAATGACGAATTGTTATTATTGTTGTGGTTATTTCTAAAAGGGTTATGATTAGGATTAAACCTATTGTATGTTGGTGGGTTATTAAATCGGGACTGGTTTGGGTTATATGTGTTTTGGTAGTAATTTGATGTGTTTGGATTATAGTTAGACGTATTTGGTGTAAAGTTACGTGGGTTTTGCATTCTTGCTGGATATTTATTGAACGTATTATATGGCTTATATTGTTTACTCTGATATGTGTTTCTTTCTGATCTCATGTAATGAATATTTTGTTCTTTTATACAGTAGGCTAAAGCAGTGGCCAAGGATTCTGGCCTCATAGCCCTAATGTTTGAGCCAAGTGGCTCTCTAAGACCACTTAAAAATGAGTTTAGACACATTTCCGCAAATAGTTCTTTTTTTGCTGCTACAACATTTTGATCACTTTCGTGTATCAAAATATTGTTGCACAGTGTAGCCTGAATTTCTATTATTTCACTGAAAAAATTTTCTACAGTTTTGTTGTATTGTCGTAAGTTGTGTAAATCCCTAATAAGTGAAGTCTCCGATCTTTTGTCAGAGTAATGCAGAATTAAGTTAGTTTTTATGTTTTCCCAATTGAGTGACGTTCCGTACATATTTAGTACTTCGTTTGCCTGACCGACTATCTTATTTCGTATTGCCCTTAGTAGTATTTGTCCTTGAGGCGTATGACTAGCACCTCTTGTATGTAACAATATTTCCTCTACGTTATTTAGAAATTCGTATAGTAGTCGAGGATTGCCATCATATTGAGGCAAATCCTTTATTGCATCTGGAATGCGAAGTGACTGAAAAATATCCACATATACAGGGGCAGGGGTGGGAAGGGTTGGGATGGGGGCTGTATTTTCCATAGTAAATTCTCTACTTGGTTCTTCTAGAATTGAACTAAGGCTTCTGCTTTTAAAAAGATTACTGAGGGAAACTGAATAGGGCTGATTTTCTGCACGTTTTTTCTGGGTTTTTTTCCACATGAATTTTTTCTTTGTTCTTTTTTTTTTATTGAATAAAATTGTTAACGTATTGAAATTTTTCTTTTCTTATCCCCTTTTATTGAAAAAATTTATTTGTTTTATTTTTAAGCTTTGTTTTATTTAATTATTTTTCAGTTTTCGACTTACATGCTTCCAACGATGATGATGATTAACTGCTTTAGCTGCATGATGCTTGTTGTTCGCTAGTCGTCCTTTCAGAGCGTTGAGTTCCAATGGCGATTAAAAGTTGATATAGTCGTCCTTTCAGAGCGTTGAGTTCCAACGGCGATTAAAAGTTGATATAGTCGTCCTTTCAGAGCGTTGAGTTCCAATGGCGATTAAAAGTTGATACTTAACCGATCTTGTGAAAAAAAAAATGTGCTGATATTCAGTCAACACTTATTTCAGAATATTATGTATCGATATTCTCTCGATAATAACTTCTGATAATTACAATAATTTTAGTTCGATATTCTTTCGAACAATTATTTTATCACTTATTCTTCAAATAAGAAGGATACTGATTATTCACTATTCACAAGATGGTTCGCCAAGCCGTAGACTGCGCCAGTTATGTTCCTTGCTTAGAGCAGTTTGATTGAAACACACTTTTCTTTTCTGCTGTAAACTTAGAACTGAACTTTATTACAACTCTTTCTTAAAATCTAACCAATTCGTTTTCGAAATGTAAATGTGTAAAAGTATGTAAAGATATAAATGGAAGAAATACAATTGTAAAATAGGAGAAATGTAATGTATGTAAAAGAAATACAATGTGGTTAATATGTAAAAGTTAATAGTCGCAAAGTGTTGCCTAATTTATAGTTGCAACATAATATCAAAAATGCAAGGGTTTCATTTTAATGTCTTGTGGTTAATATGTAGAATAAATAATCGTAAAATGTTGCCCAATTTATGGTTGCAACATAATATCAGAAATGCAAGAGTTTGATTTTAATGTTATACTTTAAAATTGAACCTATTTTAATAGTTGCGATTTATGAGGAAAAAAATAAAGAAAGAGTGTAAATAAAATTGGAACACTTAAAATATCTTATTGATTACGCTGCACTTTAAGTAGTGCAGTGGGGCTTATTATGTTGTTGTTTCTGGTGCTATTGTTGTGGGTGCCGAGATTTAATTGCCGTTTGTGCTGTTGTTGTAAATGTAGTAACGATGTCTTTGACTTGTTGGTTAATTTGGTATTGTTGTTGTGTTTGTTGTAATTGTTACTGTAAGTGTTGCAGCGGCGTATTGAGCCTCGATGGTTTGGGTGGTGGCTGAGAAGTATATGTATTTGTTGTTGTCGTTTGAGTGGGGGTCGTAACTCGCGCGTACAAGGGTACCGATGAGGGTTAAGAAACTTACTGCATGAGATACATTTGTGGATAATTCTTTAACAAATCGGTCTTTTTTTCGTTCATCGAAAACAATATTTTCAAACAGTGCACGAATTTGGAACTTTTATATGAGTTTTTCGTCAACAAAATGTATAAACGAATCAGCATGTTTCGTTAAAGAAGAAGAAAAATCGTGCAGAATTCCTTCAAGATTTCTTTCAGACTTGGACTACCTGGATGTTAAATAAAAGCTTATACAAATTAACACGTAAACAACGATTTGATACTTCACAGAGAAAACAACATTTTCAAAAGTAGCAGAAACGTGCCACTTTTAAAAACGTCTAACCCAGATTTAGCACTTCTAACGTTTATTTTAATTTTGAGAACGAACATTTTAAAAAGAAATAGTAAAACGTTGATATTCATTTTAAAAACGAAAATTTTAAAACTACATTCTAAAAAGTTCGTTTGATTTTTTACAATGGTAATTTTTAAATCCAATAGTAAAACGTTTATTATCATTTTAAAAACGAACATTTTAAAACTAGATTCTAAAATTTTCGTTTGATTTTTAACAATAAACATTTTAAAATGCAATATTAAAACGATTTTTTTTTATTTTAAAAACGAAAATTTTCATTATTTCCCATTAATTTAAAACATTTTCAAAAATTCCCATTTTTATTATTTAAAAAGCATTTTATTGGTTTTCAAAATTTTAGTTTTATTTCAATTATTTTATCATCCGCAATGTCCCCTTTCGTTCAAATATGTTAGATGATGATACTGTATCCCAGCGTCTATAAAAAATAGCCTTTTCCAGATATTATTAGTTTTATTATAAATAATTTAATAACTACTCAATACTTAATACTTAGTTTGAATGGTAAAATCGAGAATGAAAAATATTTTGACGTGAATTTAATAATTGTGAGCTTTTTAGATCAAGTAAATTTGAATATTTTATTTTCTGAACAAATATCAAATACATAAATCAATGAAACATATGTAACAAACAATTCGTACAAGTGTTTTTAGACCAAGTATGTGAAACAAACATTTATATAATCTTTTAACTATGTCATGTTAAAACGTTCGTAATTGTTTTAAAAATGTTTCGTTATACTTTTTTATTTAAAAATGTGGGTTTTCAATTTTGTATTTCGTAATATTTCATTTTACCCTACTATATCATAGTAAAAGATTCGTAGTTGTTTTGAAAACGTTTCGTTTTACTTTTCCATTTAAAAATGTGTATTTTCATTTTTGTATGGCGTAAAAATGTTTTTAAAAATATTCATTTTACTAAACGTTTTTAAAATGTGCGTTTTTGATTTTTTGTTTTCTCAGTGTTGCTTTTATGTGGTGAAGAAATTAAATTGTGCATAAACCGTGTATTAAGAGCGCTAGAACTCCGATTTCGGAAGTCCAGCTAATCCACGGTTTAGCTAGTCCTCAGTTCTAAAATCTCAGTATTAGTGCCTTAATAGCGGGGTTCACATGATCCTACATGTTGTCACGCATGATGTGATGGCCTTGAATTTGAAACATTTCTAATTCAAGATAGCATGTTGTCAGTCGGCTATATCGAGCGTTCGAACGGTCAAATACGAGGCTTGTCCTACAATGCGTGACAACATGTAGGACCATGTGAACCCCACTACTACTCGATGACGAAAAGCATTTTCACTAAATCCGTGGTTTAAGAACTGGACTAATCCGCGGACTTATACGTTCTCGATACAAGAAAAATAATGCTTGAATTGACAATTTTACGCATAAGTGAGAACCAATAGCCTTCTATTGTATCCTTGGTGTTTTTCTCCCTGTAAACAATGAGTATCTTCAATCCTTAACTAGCATAGTTAATAGCGTAGAGATAGCGAACATCGGTTATTTCTTAATCACCTGATTAACTGCAGTGTTGATGTGATTGTGTGTGAAGATGTTTTATCCGATTGATTCGTTCTGTATTTTTTTATAATCGGCAAAATGTAGTTTACGAAGTAGAAATCCAAGATTTTTATATAAATTCCGTCGAAGCTTACAAAAAGCTTGCATTCAAGTTTAAAACGTCGAATGACACGCGTTGAAACGCGGCATTAATAAAAAAATTAAGATATTAAAAATGAAGAGTCGCGCAAAAAGTCAAACGTGAAAAAATAATCAATTAAAATATGAAGTTCATTTGTGAAACGGTAAATGTAAAGTGAACTCACGTATAAAAGTAATAATATTTACATTACGAAAAAAAAGACACAACTACTATTAGTTAATTGTACTAGATCTTAATGAAAGCATGACTTGTAAACAATACTTACTACCTTGGAAAAAAATAATGAGAAACATGCACATTTTACAAATTTTAATTGTGCTAACATTTGATACAGGTATTTCTTTTCAGTTCTAAAAAAAATAATATCTAGAAATAGTATGAAACATGTTTTGTTGCTTTGGTTTTTTTGTCATTGATTGTAAAACAAAACTGACTTCCGGTTCCTGGCAAGTTTTATCGTAACGTTGATTGCCGTGGATTCTGTGAGCTGCATAAAACATATGAAATATAAACGTTTTCAATACATACTAAAAATTGGCAAAACTTGTATGGCATCGAATTAAATCGTGCGACCTTGTCTATAGCAAGCATACAAATATTGACCACAATGTTCTGAATGATCAAATGTTTAAATGAGTGAATGCATATTTAATACATTGTTTTGCTACTCTTTCTTGTGTGTGTGTCTATATGTGAGTATTATTAATTTGTATTATTATTAAAATCGTTTTTAATTTATGCAGCACGTGTTTTCTGTTATTGTTGTTTATACTGATTGTTAACTTGCGCCGCACAGTGTAACGAGCCCATATAGTGAGTGGCCAAAAATAGAAGGAGTTGCGCTAGAATCATGAAATTTTGTGAAAATGAGCATAGTAAAATTAGAGAAGGTAAAGGCATTTCGGACTGCGTTCTCTTTCTCATATTCAAAATTGTCAATGTCGCTGTTTTGAGAATGAAAACAAAAGAAAATCAATGGCCGCATTCAGCGGAATCAAGATTTGGTAACAGACTGTTGTGTTAAAATTTGCTAAAACACTGAAAGAACGCTACGTATTTGAGTAAGAAACCTTTGCAATGAAATTATTTACATAATTAAATACTTATAACTAAATTCAATATTTTTCAACTTTTCTACGGTCACCATCACAGATCACAGCAGTTGACTTCGCTGAATGCGGTCAATTTTCGCTTTCTCATCGGTTTCAGATTTTCTATAAGCTGTCAACTTCGTTTTGACAGTTTCGGCAGTCAGTCTATCCGAAATGCATCTACCTTCTCTAATTTTACTATGAAAATGAGTTTTACGATAAGAAAATTATTCTCACAAAATTTCGTTTAAATTAAATGAATGCCATGCAAACTAGACTCGCCTTGCATTTGTATGAACAATGTCAATATTTCGAAAATCAAATATATGACTAGTTAAAAACGTGAAGTTTGGGATATAAATCAGCATGTATTAATTTGAGTTCGATAGGAGTACGCTGAGTTGATTGTTATGTCTTTGACTGGAAACCCATTCAACAATTTATTGATTTTTTTAATATTTCTCAATTTTTTGCTTATAAAACATAATTTTGTGCATGAAACTGGCATGCAATTAGTTTTTTATTAAATTCTTTCTTAAATTGAGCTATCAAACATAAGGTCTGTTCGCGTAGTCGAATGCAAACGAAATATTTCAAAAGTTTTTACTAGAAAGTGCTTGAAAAGCGTTCGTTTACTGAGAGAGTTGTGTAATAGAGAGGAAATCACATTTTCTCTCCGTTCAAGTTTTTTAAAGTTTTTACAAGAAGAATTTCATGTTGTAAAAAGATGAAAACTGTCAAATGGTAGATGTGTGTGTGTAGCAGCTGAGTTTTTTTAGATTTTCTTAGACGTATTTGACATTTTTCATTATTTTACCAGAAAAGCGTTCGTTTACTTTTTAAAGTTAAAGTTAATTCTCTCAATTTTATTACTTTTGACGTTTTTCATTTTTTTACCAGAAAAGTACGCGAACAGACCCTATAATAAGATAAAAATTACCAGAGTTTTGATATTTTACTTTTCGAAAAATTTTTATTTTCTTTATTGTTGTAATCAAAAAGTCTTCAGAATTCAAATTAAAAAAAAGCAATGAGATGTTGTTAAAATTATGTGATTACGTTGAATAACTTGGTCATATTTTTTTGGTTTTTAAGAAAAAAATCCAAAATTCTAAAAAACATCAGAAATTTTTGATATACTGTGCTTGTTGTGGTGGAAATAAAGCACAGTATTCACAAGTTGAAGTGGTTGAAATTAATTTTGTTGGACTTTGGGTATTTTTAATATTTTTTATCCTCAAACCAGGGTCTGATATCTTAGCAGCCCTGGAATTCCAAAATTTGTTTCTAACTAAAATCCGAAATATTTTTTAAAATTATTGAAGTCATTTTAAATAAGAAACATAGTTTCATTGATTTTTTTTTTGTGTGTTTGAAATGCCAAAAACAGGTACTTTGAGCATTTTTGAGAAAAAAGTCAAGTTTCAGCAGCTAAAATTTTTTTACTCGAATTTTGGTTTTTGTAATTTTTTGCACAAAATAGCTGCTGATTAAATTTAGATTATGTCATAATCATTCGTGATGTCGTTTCTAATGCAATATGTCTAGATTAAAACTTACTTTTCTGAAGAAACCAAAGAAAGATTTATTTAAAAAATGCAATTCAAGTATAAGAAATTAAAAACTCAATGCAAAGGAAAAGTGTTCACGTTAAGCGGTGTTCACGTAATCGCGAGTGTTCTAATATATAAGTTCACTTTTTGCATATTCTGTATACTGAAATTTACGCCTTATTAATAAATATACAGTGTTAAGCTGTAAAAAAAAATTGTTAGCATATTTTCAAATCAACTTCGCAAAATACTCTAACATTCGGAATATAAATACTTTTAACTGTGATTATGCATATGGGCATTTCCATGGTCGCGCATGTAACGTTCACACGCCTTTTTTGTTGTTTAAAATTAAAAAATCGAAGAAAAATTAAATTTTCCATGGTCGCGCACGTAACGTTCATACGCCTTTTTTGTTGTTTAAAATTAAAAAATCAAATAAAAATTAAAATGTTTTTGTGTCCTGTTTTGATTTAGAAATAGCACAATATTAAGTGTAAAAGGTGGAAGCGATCGAAAATATTGTTTAAAGATACAAGTTACCAAAAAAAAAACGCGTTACGATAAAAAAAATAGAATTAGTTTTTGTCTGCATCGTACACATTTTAAGAAGTACACATTTTTTATTGAGATCGGAACTATTTAGATCGGAGAACGCTAACCCAAGCACTTTCGAAAGAGTGTTAGGAAACTTTCCCTGTGCAGCGATAGCTACGTCCTGAACATAGGCAATCGCCTTGCAACCAACCTTTTCTATTTTCCTAAGAAGTTCATTGACTACCAAGTTCCAGAATAAAGGTGATAGAGTGCCTCTACTCACAAATCTCCTGGCATTTGGGTCACCTAGAGATGCACTGACGACTCTGCTGGTCAGCAGGATTTTTAGCAGTACACAGAGTGACTTATCCACCCGAGGCTTCATGAGTGCGCCAATGATTGCCCCCGGAAGAATATTGTTAAAGGCACCTTCAATATCTAGAAAAGCTACCATTGTGGACTACATGTGAAAAAGGGAATTTTCTATAAAGCCTACCAGGACGTGCAGGGCCGTTTATACAGACCTACCTTTCTTGTAAGCATGTTGTGGAGCTGAAAGCATAACGAATATGATGCTATAACGAATATGAGCGACAATCAGTCTTTCAAGTGCTTTCAGCAGGAAAGATAATAGACTAATGGGTCTTAAATCCTTCGGACTCGATTGCGTTATTCTAGCCGCTTTAGGGATAAATGCTACCTTTATCTCCCTCCATTTTAATGGTATGTATGTCATGGCAAGGCAACTTTTAAAAATGGCAATGAGCCATGGAAGGATTATAGACGCCGCACAGTTTAACGATTAAGATTAAAAAATTGCAGTTCTTTGGATCAAACTTTCCTTTCATACAATTATTTATACTTATAAAAATAACATATTAAAAAATTGCAGAGGTATTATTTCGTATTTTTTTTAAATTACTTCTAAATTTGCTGAAATTTTGGTTATTTTATTTGTCAGAGAGCACTTTATAAAAGTAGCCGTATCATGATCAGGATACGTAAAAAACAACAAAAAAATCTTTTCCAAGACAGATACAATTTCATATTTTTTTTCTAATACAATTTGTGCATACTTATATTAACAATTAATTAAGAAAATTCTTAAAATTATGTATATGTAATGTATGCTTCTCTTACTAGCATAAGGGGCATTTCACGTAAATGTCATATTCTGGATTTTGTTTATATTTGGACTAATTGTACTTTTATAAGGCCTGAATACATGTACATCATTATTTTTTTTATCATGCCTAATTGCCAGTTAATAAGCCTTTAAAGAATTAAAGAAATTTAAGAAACGGATTTTTTAAAAGCTATTACTGCTATTATCCAAAAACTTAAAAAATAAGGCAAGTAGTGTTATTTGAGGAAAAATATATGTTCTTCTTGACAGTTATAAAAAATTTTAAATTTATTTTTTTTTGCAGTGTAGGAAACCGGAAGTAACATTTCAAATCGGGTTTCACTTAACTTCGGTATTTTTGATTTTTTTTATTTTTATCTCAAAATGTACACCCAAAAAAATTCTGTAGTAAAAATAAATAAAAATGTAAAACTTTTAAAAAACGGGCCCGCTTCACGTCAAATGCCCCATAAGTTAACTTTGGAAATCGAAACTTTCATGGTGAAGTGTGTATACAAAAATGAAAATTTTGGAGATATGTTTTGGATTCCACTTAATTTCAGTATTCTCTCTCGACGTAATACTGGTCTGTATTTTGATTTAATTTGGCCGCACTCGTGACACTGTGCGACATCTGCTGTAGAGCGACTTTATTTAATTTACCATCAGGCCCAGCAGACTTACATGGCTTGAAACTAAACAGAGCCCGTTTGGTCCTGTTCTCTGATATGATATTTGCAGGATTATTCAACGTCAGAGCCCTCTCACACCTAATATGAGTGGGGTCCACACAGCAGTGGGTACTCAGAAGAAGATCAAGGATTTCCTCCCTGGAGGATGTCCAGGTACCGTTTGATTCTTTAAATAGCTTGGACAGCTAGGATTAGAAGCGAGGATCTTACGGAATCTTGGATCTTCGGAATATTCCTTTATATTGCAGCTCAAAAAGCGAAGAAAAGCAATTTGTGCAGTTTAAGATGTTTATCTATACTCTATACTATTATATAAAAGAAGACTCACGAAATTTGATCCAGAATAAGCTCAGTAACCGCTGAACTGATTTTGATAATTCTTTTTTTATTCGATACCTATGATAATTTAAATTGTCATAGCTTACCAAGGTTTTCTAAAAATTTATTATTTAATTATTACAAAATCGCGCATTTTATTTGATGCTTACATTCGACAGCAGCACAATACAACAGCAAACAAAGCTTTCCTCTTTTTGTTGTGATAGCTTCTCTCAATATAACACGGCAGCCATGATCATGATTCAATTATTATAGGTTGTCCATTCGTTTGACAACACCCGTAAATTTGTAAAAAAAATATATTCTCTCTCAAATATAAATGACAACTAGGGTCTTGTGGTCTTCTATGAAAAAAGTTATGTTTCAGTGTGTTGTTGTGTATTTTTTTTTTAAAAAGTACTTATTCTATATTTTGCTGTTAGCAGCAAAAAAATAGTGTGCATTGCGTTTATAATAATTATTGCTTTGATAATTATTATTGAAAATTGTTTTCAAATTTTGTTGAGAGCGGTTTTTTTTCGATTAATATATAAATCGCGAATATTAAGTTGTAATTACTAAAATAAACTCCAACGTGCGGTATTGCAAAACAGTTTATTTTGGTGATGAAATTAAAAAATATAATGTGCCAGTGGATCCAATAAGCCGTCAGCGGTGTGAATAGATTTGCACAACAAAACATTGAAATTAGTTTTTTAAGAACTTACTTAAATTTTCTATCAAAACAAACAAGCAGTGCAGAACGTAGTAGAAAAAGCAGCAGTGAAATGTATCCTTGGGTATTTAGTACTGCGAAAAAGTATGATATTCCTGCAACTGATTACTTTGATGGCATTAAAAAATTACTCTTTTGCTCTCCTTTTCAATTTTACGGGTGTATATCTTTATTCTTCTGAGTAAACGTCAAATGAATGGACAACCTGTAGCATGGTAGAAGAATACAGGTATATGCACCAGATGAGAGCATACTGCCGGAATTGTCAAAACGAAGCAAAACTTTTTCTTTTGTTTCCATTCGTCACACAGCTAAATTTGACAGACATGGCAGTATGGAAAGAGAGCACAGTCAGCGCTGCATAAACCTCTATACTTCTACCATGACCTGTAGTAATTGAATCATGGCCATGATGTGTATTTGATTTCAGTGAGATTCTTGCTGTCATACAGTGTTGATTAATTTTCTTTGCAAATGTTTTGAGGGGAGTTGCCACTCGAGATTGTGTTAGTCTGTCTATACGAAAATATGTATATGTAAACGCGTTGTAAACAACCACGCAAGAAGCACCGATTAAGATGATATAGGTATCAAACGATTTGTTATTTTAAATTAATCGTATTATGCTATGTTAGATTTGCCACGCCTACTTTTCAAGTCCACTTTTTGCAAAAAATGTTATATTTCAATGATAATACTTCAAATATAATACAATTTAAAAATGTATGGTCCAGTTAGCCTCGCATGGCACAGCAGCGCATGCAACTCAGATAAGCAGCTAGCACACAAACTAATAAATGGTGATTATGCAACGCATAGTCACGTAGTCAAAATAAACCAATAAAAAAAGAATACAACGATTTTATTTTAATAAATTAACTGCACTTGGCTAAACAATTTTACAACTTCACATCTGTTTTGCCAAAACGTCAAATACATAGAAGAATACACAGAAATTAAAATGAAATAGATCTTCCATGTTTATCTATGTAGTCAGAGATGCATTTCTGTTTTTATCTGAGCATTGCCATGCGTTGCCATGTTGTGCATAATCAGATGCACACAAATCCCACTAAATAGATTTCGATGTGACGCTTGTTAAGCCATGCACTGCTATGCTATGCGAGGCTAACCGGCCCATTACTTTGTGTATGGTTACTTTCGTCGACTTTACTAAAAATGGGCACGACACACTTAAGTTACGTCCACTTTTCGGGGGATAAGCGTGAAAGCAAAGCGCACTAGGCTAAAGCTAAATTGGGCTAAATTCTGATAGTCGATATGTTTTGAGTACGAGATGGTTTAAGTGAAAAAATTATGCCATATTCCCATTACCGCCCACAACTAAACAAAAATTATATATTTTGAACGGTTTTGGTCGTTTTAGACTAAAATTTGAAAGTTCATACGGTTACTTTCGGCAACTGTTCTAAAAATGGTGAATATATACAATTTTTTTTCCGAACAACATGCAATTTCGTATATAGCAGTAAGGTAGTCTACGGCAGGACAACGTCTGCCGGGGAATACTATAAATCAATAAGAATGCTGTATATATCAGAAGTTTCTGATCATCATGCATTGATGTTTCAAAAGGAAACGTCTGGCATGCCATAAAACGATCATAAAAATATTCATTGAATTGAGTCAGGACAACGTCTGTTGGGTCCACTATAAATATATAGATAAGGAAATAGATAAAACATAGATTTATGTAAATAACTTTGGAATGGTTTGAAATATTTGAACATTTTTTTCACAGAAATTAGTTTCAAGCTGTAGAAATTATAAAAAATATAGCATTTTAAGCAAATAAATTTTCATCAAAAACCCAAATAGGGGGAAGTGATTTGTTGTGGCTCATGATTTTTATTGGTAGAAACTGTTTACGTGTCAAAATGGAGCAATTTTTGCAAATAAATGATGTTATATGAAAGAGTAAGGATAATAAATATTAAAAAAGAAAATTTACAATAAAAACAACTGTTGGCCTATTTTTAAGTACAAATGTTATATTTTAAAGGTTTTTTGAAAGCAAAATAAAACATTGCGTTGGTGAGGACCCATTAAACTTTTTCTCATCTTTCCAATTTACTTAATTGAACTTTCAGACAAAGAAAATTTGATGAATATCGATTTGAAAATGGCGGAGATGTTTGCTTGCTAAGTTAAAACTTGAAATATCAATCATTTTTTCTCATTCTTAGGCTAAAGAAAATGCGTTATACTGAGAAAATCTAGTGTTTGAGATATCGCAATAATTTTGATGTCAAAATAACGAGATTTTTTAACATACCTACTATCCGTACAAAATATTTCCAAAAGAGCTTTCATTTACTGTTATTTTTATTAATCAACGACTTTTCATACGAAAATGCGTTGTACTGAAGAAGTCTATAGTTCAAATCTATATCGCCAAAAGTTTGATGTCACTATAACGGATTTTTTTTTTTTAAATTAAAGAAGAAGATATTTGTGTTCAGAATTTATGTTAAAAAATTTAATTTTTGATCACAAAATTTAAAAATTTTGTACCCAAATGCCATTTTCAAAAGTCTAAAACCAAAAAAATTCAGGCAAATTTATGTCATCATAAAAAGTACCGTTAAAATAAGGTATTCAAATTAAATAAAGCAATTTTTCAACATGAACATTAATTTTTTTCATAATAAAACAAAACAAACGCAATAATTGTTATTTTTTGCATATCAAATACTAAATACTAAATGCTTTAATTTTAAGATTTTAAATTTGTATGCGAAGCAGCGAATATTTGATAGTAATAACTTATAAAAAAAAACTGAAACGATTGTATTTATTTCCTTATAAAAAAAAATTCCGAAATAAATTTTGAAAATTAGACAGGAGCACCATACTACATACTTACTTACTTACTTAGTTGGCGCTACAACCGTATGTCGGTCTTGGCCTCATCTAAGAATTTGCGCCAGCTATTTCTGTCTTTCGCTTGTTGGCGCCAGTTGGAAATTCCAAGCTTCGTCAGGTTGTCCTCTACTTGGTCTTTCCAACGAAGATGCGGTCGTCCTCTTCTGCGTTGACCGCCGCTGGGTACCGAATCTAATGTTTTCTTCACTAGAGCCTCTCATGCGCTGAACATGACCAAGCCAGCGAAGCCGCTCGATTTTAATGCGCTTGACTATGTCGATGTCAGTGTACAGCTCATACAGTTCATCATTCCACCTTATTCGGTACTCGCCATAGACGCAGATTGGTCCGTAGATCTTACGAAGAATCTTTCTCTCGAATGCTCCTAAAGTCTTTTCATCTAAACTGCTCAGCGTCCAGGTTTGTGATGCAAAAAGTAGGACGGGCATGATGAGCGATTTATAGAGCGTGATTTTCGTTCGTCGAGAGAGGGCTCTGCTTCTCAATTGCCTACTGAGCCCAAAGTAATACCTGTTGGCAAAAGTTATTCTTCGTTTGATCTCAATGCTGATGTCGTTGGTTGCGTTTATGCTGGATCCCAAATAAACGAAGTCCTTCACAACCTCGAAGGAGGTATTGTTAACAGTAACGTGGGTTCCAAGACGCAGGGACTGTTTGTTTGTTGACACCAAGTATTTCGTCTTATCTGCATTCACTGCCAGACCCATTCGACTTGACTCTCTTTCTAATCTGGAAAATGTTTATGGCCAATTATGGCCAATGATATCGATGTCATTAGCATACGCAAGCAGCATAACACTCTTGTAGAATAATGTGCCTCTACGTCTCATATCAGCAGCTCGGATGATCTTTTCCATCATTAGGTTGAAAAAGTCGCACGATAAGGAATCACCTTGTCTGAAACCTCGTTTGGTAACAAATGGTGGGGAGAGGTCCTTCCCGATTGTAACTGCGCTGCTGGTGTTGCTCAGTGTCATCATGCAAAGTCGTATTAGTTTTGCAGGAATACCAAATTCAGATATGGTGGAGTACAGGTGCTTCCGTATTGGACTGTCGAAGGCGGCTTTGTAGTCGACAAAAAGATGATGGGTGTCGACTTGTTTTTCTTGAGTCTTCTCCAAGATTTGTCTTAGCGTGAAAATCTGGTCGATGGTGGACTTTCCAAGTCTAAGCCACACTAATAAGGCCCATTCAGTTCGTTTACAATGGGCTTCAATCTTTCACATAAAACGCTCGACAGGAACTTATATGCGAAATTAAGAAGGCTACCAGACTACATCCTTAATATAAATCACTGATTCATTACTTTAAATGAGTATTTGTGGTTTGTTTTAAATCAGATAGCTGATTCTTCAATACTAGTGAAATTTTTGAGGGCTAGTAAAATAATATAATAGGGGGAAGGGGAGGAGGGAAATCACTACGAAAAGTTATGGAGGGGGAGGGGGTAAGAAGCTGAAAATCTGTCACTTGGTTTATAAACGACCCCTTATGTGAAATTTATGAATATAATTATAACAATTCTGTGTTAGGAAGCAATAATAGCTTAAGTCTAATTTTAAAGTTTTGATAAATCTGGCTTCAAAATTTTTAATCTATAAGTTATATGAAAGCGTCTTTTGTTTTTGCATCATAACTTTGGCTAAGGTCATGCTAGAAGGTCCAGATTTTATTTGTTTATAGTCATATATGCTTGGAACACAGCTACATCAATAACTCAGTTCCGTCTTAAGTCGACTTAAGCTGTTTTTTTAAGATCAAAGAACTAAGGCATGCGCCTTATACAAACAAGGTTTGGTCTTTGACCTGAAAGGAAAGAGATACATAATTTAGAGGAATTGATTGAAACGTGAATTTTTGATTAGGCGAAACAACCGTGAAAGGCAATTTGAATTGCTTTTAACCGCGGCTAGTGTTATGCCTTAACCTCGGCAAGCATTTCCAGCCCTTAGTTGTTCCTGTCATTTAATTCCACATTTTCCACAATTAAGTTGTGGATTTTTAGTTTTCCATAATTCTTAAATGTAGAAAAGAACAAGGAATGTGAAAAGAACCATGCCCGAACTCGGATTCGAACCAGGGACCTCTGAGTTGATAGTCTAGCGCACTCTCCTCTAGACTACAAAGGCCGACAAATTGTTTTTGCTTGATTCTGTGTGTCACAAACAGACTCATGACATATTTTGAAAATATTTTATTCGACTTCTAAAGCAAGGTATATACAACATGGTAAAGTCGTCACAGAGAGGTAGGTACCGTAGCTGTCAAGCATAAGAAGAACATGAAAAATAATAAATATAACCTGATAGAAAACTGTCAAATGTTTTCTAAAATTTAATAGTTTTCATTTTTGTGCGTGCTCAAGGTATATAGAAGGTAGTGTTAGTAGATAAAATGTTCTCTTGTTGTGGGTACCTCATCTGTCAAAATCAGTTGTTTACGATCAAAAGCAAAGCAAAAGTTGTCAATAAATAGAAATATGTTGTGAGTGTTTGTGTTTCAAATTGATTTATTTAAATGGATTTTAGAAACTTTTATTGTTAACAACTTTAGAAGTTCTTGCTTATCCGTTCTTCTTGACTAAACGCACAATGCAATTATACGATTAATCCATGCGTCTGATTTCGCCGCAGATGGCATAGGTCTTGGAACCAACGGTCATGCGGCGCCGGTTTCTGCATCAACATCGACGAAGCTCAACTGCACAGAAGCGTGGTCCTTGGCAAGAATGATTCTGTTGGATGCATAACACTTTCTGGGGCAGTTCAAATCAACAGACTATTAAGACAGTTTAAAATATTTCGCAACAGTTATTTAATGATAGCTTCACGAAAAATACAAAAAAAAAACTTTCAGCACGCACAAAAATGAAAAGTATATAAATTTCACATACACATAATATACACATTTGACAGTTTTTTCTAAGCTTTTATTTATTGTGTTTTACTCTGTTCTTATGTTTGACAGCTACAGTACCCACCTCGCTGTGATGACACTACCATGTTGAATATACCTTGTGCGTGCTGAATGTTTTTTTTTAGTATTTAGTTAGTATTTAGTGAAGCTATTAAAGGGTGATTTTTTTGAGGTTATGATTTTCATGCATTAGTATTTGACAGATCACGTGGGATTTCAGACATGGTGTCAAAGAGAAAGATGCTCAGTATGCTTTGACATTTCATCATGAATAGACTTACTAACGAGCAACGCTTGCAAATCATTGAATTTTATTACCAAAATCAGTGTTCGGTTCGAAATGTGTTTCGCGCTTTACGTCCGATTTATGGTCTACATAATCGACCAAGTGAGCAAACAATTAATGCGATTGTGACCAAGTTTCGCACTCAGTTTACTTTATTGGACATTAAACCAACCACACGAATGCGTACAGTGCGTACAGAAGAGAATATTGTTCGATGCTAACAAACTTTTTGTTGCCAAAAATGGAAGAACTGAACTTGGTTGACATGTGGTTTCAACAAGATGGCGCTACATGCCACACAGCTCGCGATTCTATGGCCATTTTGAGGGAAAACTTCGGAGAACAATTAATCTCAAGAAATGGACCGGTAAGTTGGCCACCAAGATCATGCGATTTGACGCCTTTAGACTATTTTTTGTGGGGCTACGTCAAGTCTAAAGTCTACAGAAATAAGCCAGCAACTATTCCAGCTTTGGAAGACAACATTTCCGAAGAAATTCGGGCTATTCCGGCCGAAATGCTCGAAAAAGTTGCCCAAAATTGGACTTTCCGAATGGACCACCTAAGACGCAGCCGCGGTCAACATTTAAATGAAATTATCTTCAAAAAGTAAATGTCATGGACCAATCTAACGTTTCAAATAAAGAACAGATGAGATTTTGCAAATTTTATGCGTTTTTTTTAAAAAAAAAATTATCAAGCTCTTAAAAGATCACCCTATATTTAATAATTGTAGCGAAATATTTTAAACTGTTCGCAAGTGTTTTAAAGGCATTTCTTTTCGATTCCATTTGCCGAGTGTCATCAATTATGCAAATTTCTACAAAAAATCTATAAACATGAAAAACGACGCCGGAGAGTCTGTTCATTTGTAATGCCACAGAAAGTGCTCTGCATCCAACAGAATCATTCATGCCAAGGACCACATCTCTGTGCAATTGAGCATCGTCGATGTTGATGCAGAAACCAGCCGCATGAACGTTGGTTCCAAGACCTATGCCATCTGCGGCGAAATCAGACGAATGGGTGAATCCTATAATTGCATTATGCGTTTGGCCAAGAAGGACGGATTAGCAAGAACTTTTAAAGTTGTTAGCAATAAAGTTGCTAAAATAAATTTAATTGAATCAATTTAAAACAAAAATATTCACAACGTAATTCTATCTATTGACAATTTACTGACAAATTTTGTTATTTGCCTCGCTCAAAGAAGTAAAATATAAGGAAATGGTGTTGCTTACACATACACTGTACGTGAACTGTCGCACCATTCGTAAATTGTGCGAGCGAGAAAGAGTGTGTTTTTTGAGAACCCTGGCATCTGTTTGGAAGACTCCTCAGCAAAATAGTTGAAAATAATTTAATTTTAAACATTTTTCACTGCTTAAAAAGCAACAACATTAAAGAAAAAAACCACAAAAACAAATGCAATATGAGTTGTGCGGTTAAGAATTGTATATGTTCCCGAAAACTTGAAAAAATGCGCATTCGTTCCACAGGTAAATATGTCCATACGGTTTGAATTCTTTTAACAAAAGTGCTTTATTTAGTTTCTAACGATATTTTTTTAACTTATTTGTGTTGGAAATGTATATATTTCTAATTAAATTGGTTTAAAAATGCAATTAAGACCCCGTTGATTTTCTGCCAGTTTGATCAAACCACATCTGTCAAAACACAAACACTGCTTCAGGGGCGCAGTCATTTTTCACAGTTGAATACCTTTTTGGGGCGCTCTTGTTTTCAGCACAGTGAATCAGATTTAGTACTTGTTTGTTAAATTTTTCTGATTTTTACACAACAACTAGGCAGAAACACCCCAAAATTAAGGATTTTAAAAAATTAACCTAATGTTTAATTAAAGTTCAAGTTTAGAATTTATAGGCTTTCAAATTTAGAAAAATTACTTTAAAATATTGCTGTTTTTCTAGTTTTTCAACAAAACTAAGCTTCATGGGTATTAAAACAAAGGTAATGCGCGTATCTATTCAACGAGGTGTCAAATATAAAATTCCATGCATAACTTTTTAAGATATAATATTTTTTTATAATTAGAATTTGTCTGAAAAACTAGTGGTTTCCCTTTTACGAAAGCAATACATTAAAAAGAGAATTATTAAAAAGGTAACTACATTCAGAAGTGCTGTAGACAGAGAAGCCTGTGTTGTACTTACTGAGGCTTGTAAACCCTAAGCATCATCCGAAGGCCTCCTATTAATACATTTAGTTTTTTTTATTAAATTTGGAAAAACCTCGCGATTTTAAGTAAAAAAAGGGTTGCATCTTAAATGCATGTATTTTTATTGAAAAGATACTTGCATGTTTGACATCTTGTTGAATAGATACTTATATTATCTCTCTTTTGATACCCATAAAGTTTAGTTTTGTTGGAAAACTTAAAAAATCAGCTGGATTTTTAGTCCACTTTTTCCAACGTTGGATGCCTATAACTTCTAAGCCAATTGCGCGCTATCTGAAATTTTTTAAATAATTAGAGTTGTTGCTATTATTGAAATGTTTTTAAAATTTTAATGCATAAGAACAAACTTTAACAATTTTGGGCCTTCTTTTACGATACAACCGAATACGGCCCTTTGTGATTGTTTCTGTATTTGTGTGAACCAACACCAATTCAGAAAATACCACACTTTTCTGCTATTACACCACTTCCTTATATTTAACTTCTTTGGTCTCGCTTTTGTTAATAAACAACTGCTTTTGACAGCTAAGGTACCCACAACAAGAGAGAATTTTATCTACTTACACTACCTTCATATATATACCTTGTTCTAAAGCAAAGATCAGCATTTTTCGGGAAAAGATCAAGAAGAAGGAATTCTCAAAGAGAAAAGAAAACGCCATTAGTCAATATCAAACAGCTCAACATAGCACATCTTTTTCATATCTCATTAACTCTTATCAAATGCTTAGTTGCCAAGATGTCTTCCGAAACATTTAAGCAACTATTCTTAGTTAAGCCGTCGTCTATCTCAATCTGAATCCGGTTCGATTTTTTTTAATTTATTGACTCAAACAGTGAAGAAAAACAAACATTATAATAAATTCATAAATCAAGGTTCTATTTTTTTTATGCCAATGACTTTCGCAACTTAAAGTTATGTAAACATTTGGGACTTGCAATCTTTAACACATGATTATGTTCTGTTTTATGATAATTATGTGGATGATTAAGTAGTATTGAGCACACCCTCTAGCATATGCTGATAATTATGTCACAAAACATTAGCGAATATCTTGTTATTTGTTGATGAAAATTGATTTCGTAGTCATATCAAAAATCACATAGCAAACAGGTGTTAATATTAAGTCTTCTTTAAATATAGCTGATGCCGGATGCGCTCTTTAAAACAGATTTGCATAATTATGGCGCAAAGTATTTAAAAGTGTTAACAATAAGATGATTAATAGTTTTGAGCAATTTAATTAATATATAAGAAGTAAAATTTGTTCCATATATTAATTTGAATAAGCTAATACTAAGTTGTATTACCTAACGGTATTTTATAATAGCAGCTTATCTACAATTCATAATTTCTGATATTTTTAAATTTGACAATTTTTTGGATATTTGTTTTGACTTTAGATATTTGATGACTTTTTGATGTTTGATATTTATATTCATCACTCTCACTAGGTTATTACTTCAAGCAGAGCGACATTAACCATGTCGAGGCTCCTAGGCAATGCAATTTTCGGGGCCCCTTTACTCTTTTCTAACGCCTTAAAATAAATTTGTTCTACCACAATTCAATTATATTCATAATTCCGCTATAAATGCCCCTACGCGTACTACTTAGCCCTGGATAACCAATGTTAGTTGTTTCGACTAACACTGCTCAATTTTTTGCTCACAGCTTTTTATTCTCTCATCTGATTGTGTTCTCTATCCATATTGTAGTAACCACATTAGTTGTTAAGCTGCTCTCGTTGCGTTTGGATGTATTTGAATTTTTAATAGGATTGGGTGAAACTTTTTATAAATGTAGTGTTAGTCGAAGCGACTAACATTGGCTTTAACGTAACTTTTTATACCCCATAATATATGATATATGCTTATGTTCAAAAAACGAAGATAAAATTCGGGAATGCGCAAAATCGGATGAACACCATGCCTACCTCCCATATGAAGTGACTTTATCAAAACGATATCTCTTAAGATGCCACAAAAATAAATATATGAATTTGGAATTTTGCACATTAGCTTTGGAGTAAAATATTCACCACATATTTGAAATTTTTCAAAATTGGATGAAAACCACGCCCACCTCAGACACAAAGTGGCGTAATTATAATACAAAATCTTCATCAATTCAAAAAAACTATGGTTTAAACTTGATATTTTACACATAAGCTTTGATAATTAGGATGAACTCTGAGTTTTAAATTTTATATATTAGGATAAAAACCATGCTCCATAAAAGTGGCGTTATCAAAATTATACAACATTGACAACTTCGTATATACTAAAATACGAATGTGGGGATATTTTAAAATCGGTTCAGTTGAAGTTAATTCCTTTGTTGTAGGAATATAGTATTTTGGTTATAAGTTTTTTTATAGTGGTGCAGCGAATTGTGTCTCTTGTGCTAAACAATTGATTTAAACTTTTTTATTTTAATAATAATAAATAATGCTTTATTCGTATAATGATAGAAGAGTCTTTTAAGTTTTTTATGTTTATTTTGTAAACATTGCACCGTGTGAATGAAGCACATTAACTTATATGTATCTGAACGTGCTCATATTTCTCTTTGACAATTGCGGCTGACTTCACTGTAAGAATAACAAAGAAGAAGAATCGACTGGACACCATATTGAGAAAATGTATTTCCGGGGACTTGCTTTTTTAACCTGCAACTTGATTGCAACAAGTAAAATAAAATCAAAATTTTTAAATATAATCTTCTGGTATTTTTTCATCCTCAGAAGTGGGATTTTACTCAGAAAATTAAACTTTAAAAGTAGATTTGTCAATTTTTTAAAAAATGCCACCACGAAGACTATCGCGTCAAGAAGTTGCTGAGGTACTGACCGAAGCTGGAATTTCATTTCCAGAAACAGCAACGGTGGCTCAATTACGACCATTATATGAGCGATTGATGCAGGAAAAACACGCAGCACAAGGTTTGGAGTTTTTGTTGAAGCTCCTGCTGCAACTGATATGATGCCTGCTGGGAGCTCTTCTGCCTCCGCTCCTGTGGTGATTGGCGCAACCATGGGCGATTCTGCCGTCAATGGTGCAATCACTTCTGCTTCTGCTGTCACTGCTGCAATCACTTCTGTCTCTGCCGCCACTGCTACAATTATTTCTGCCTCTGCTGGCACTGCTGTCATTGATGTTCCTTCTGTCACTTCTGTCCCCGCTGCCACTGACGCCACTGCTGCCATTGCCACAACTTCATCTGCTGCGGAATCCTCTTCCTTGTATGCCGGTTGCTATGAGCTTGATGAAGAACTAGCTCGCCTTCGCAAGCAAAAAGAATTATTGTTATTAAGACGAGAACTAGAGCTACTGCAGAACCAAATGCCACAAACGCAAGCTGTAGATGTGATGGCAATTGACTCAATGGTCAATAAATTTAATGGAGATGACACGTACGACGTTAAAAAGTGGATCCTTGACCTTGAGGATGCATTTGCTTTGTTGGGCTATAAGGGCAGAACAACACTAATATGTGCACGTCGGCTCCTAGATGGAACTGCTAGACTCTTCGCTCGGACAATAGTGTCGGGAACTTATGAAGATTTGAAGCAATCTTTGTTGGAAGAATTCGGAAACTCACAAACTTTGTTCGAGGTATATGAGCAGCTCAAAAATAGGAAGCTGAGATAGTCTGAGAGCATTCAGCGTTACGTTGTGGAGATGAAGATGATAGCAGAGAAAGCAAATATTCCGGAACAAGATTTAGTTGACGCCATAATCCGTGGCATTAATGATCGAAGTTCTCTCTCAACTATGTTGTACCAGGCCACGACACTTCGTCAACTAAAATTTCAACTGGAAAGGTATGAGAAGCTGCGCCCAAAAATGGCAGCTCCAGTACAACGTATGCAAGTGGGCACGTATGAGCGTTCTTTATACGCAGCTGGCCCAACCACTTCATCAGAGAGTCATCGCCGAACTGCCGCTACTTCCGTAAAACCTGCTGCTTCTGCTGTAAAGACTTCGCCTCAGACTGATGGCCCACGCTGTTTTAACTGCTCGCAGTTTGGCCATTATCAGTCACAGTGCCCAAGACCAAAACGATTGCAGGGATCGTGCTTTAAATGTGGAGAAATGGGACACTTCCACCAGGCATGCCCACGGAAATTAAACACCATTGCTGCTGTCGAGGAATCATTGAGAGATGCGAATGAAGCTGAAGCCCTGTTGTCTCCAGAGGAATCTGAGTTGGTCAGGACTGTCAACGCATTGCAAATGGTAAGTGTCACTTTTTTTGATAAACAAAGCAAACGCACAGAAACTTACAGCATTCTCACTCTCTTTGACACCGGAATCCCGAAGAGTTTTATTAAAAGAGCTGCAGTCCTGTTCAAGATAGATGAGATTCTCAAGCCAACCAAATACCGTGGGGTGGGTTCAGAACAACTTAAAATATATGATGAAATTTTATGTGAAGTCAGTATTGGAAATCAAAAAGTAAAGCATTCATTTTCAGTTTTACCAGATTCTGATCTGTCAGATCCCATATTAATTGGACGGGACTTAATGAAACAATTTAACATATTTCTTTGTAAACTACGAAAAAATGTGAATTTAAACAAAAAGTTAAATGAATTTAAAAAAAATAATAAATGCTTAAGTTTAAAAGTTTTATCCGACTGTGCGTTTGATTTGATTAAAGTGGAAAATGTTCATGACCAGTGTCCGATGCAAGGGAATGAGGATTCGCTTGGTTTAGGGGAAAAAATAGCAACGGAATCAGCTTCAGGGAATTCCTTGGCTCCAATTAAGGAGTATATTTTACAACTAAATTGGGTTGTTTTGGTTAATCGCGACAAAAACGGTAAAAATAACGATGAGATTGATATTGATGAACGTGTCTTTGCTATTTCAGAGATGTGCTCCGAATACAATATTGATATTAATCCCGAATTACCTAAGAAAGAAAGAGAAGCCTTGCAGTCAGTGGTCGTTAGTAGTTATTGTAATCCTCCTCCAGAAATAGAAATAGAGCCTTATGCTTCAGAACTAAAGATAAACTTAACTGACGATACCCCTTTTCATAGCGCACCTCGTAGACTTTCGTATTCAGAAAAAATTGAAGTGCAGGCTATCATTGATGAATTGTTAGAGAAGAATATTATAAGGCATAGTAATTCACCCTACGCTTCGGCAACGGTTTTAGTCAGGAAAAAGAGTGGAGACGGTAGACTTTGCATTGATTATAGGTTTATGAATAAAAGAACAGTCCGTGATAACTTCCCAATGCCATTAATTGAGGACTGCTTAGAATACTTGGAAGGCAAAAAGTTTTTCACGGTATTAGACCTAAGGAATGGATTTCATCAAGTGCGAATGCATGAGGGGTCAATTAAGTACACTTCATTTGTGACCCCTGGGGGTCAATATGAGTATACTAAAATGCCATTTGGGTTAAAAAATGCTCCAGCATTCTTCCAAAGATTTATTTGCGATATTTTAAAAGACCTATTGAATTCGGGGAAAATAGTTGTTTTTATGGATGACATAACGATAGCAACTAAAGATCTTGAAACTCATAAGAAAATTGTAAGTGAAGTGCTTGCCCGTTTGTATCAGAAAGGTTTAGAATTGAAAATGAGCAAATGCAAATTCGGCTACTTTGAAATCAACTTTTTGGGTTACATGGCTAGTGAAAAAGGGATTCGACCTAGTGAAACACATATCGAAAGCATTAAGAATTTTCCCCAACCTCAGAACTTTAAGCAACTTCAGCAGTGTCTTGGTTTATTCTCCTACTTTCGAAAATTTGTCCCGTCATTCTCAACAATTGCGAAACCTATAACCAACCTTTTAAAGAAAAACACTATTTTTAACTTCAGCCAAGATTGCAAAGAAGCATTTCATACACTTAGGAGCGCCTTAATTTCCTCACCTGTATTGGCTATATATAGCCCAAACAAAGAGACTGAGTTGCATACGGATGCAAGCAAATTAGGGTTTGGAGCTGCTCTAATGCAGAAACAAGATGACGGTAAATTCCATCCAGTGGCCTTCTTTTCCAAGACTGCCTCTGAGAGTGAATCAAAATTGCACAGTTTCGAATTGGAAACATTGGCCATAGTTTATGCACTTGAGCGGTTTAGGACTCAGTTAAAAGGTATTCCTTTTACTATGATCACTGATTGCAATGCATTGGCTCAAGCAATGGGGAAGAAGCAGGTGAACCAACGCATAGCAAGGTGGGTCTTCAGCTTTGAAAACAACAATTATCAAGTTAAACATCGTAGTGGGATTTCAATGGGTCATGTTGATGCCCTTAGCCGATGTCATTTAGTTAGTTCTGATAATGTTAATGAAATAGATTTAAATATTCAAATTACACAAAACCGCGATGAGGCAATAAAAGCCCTAAGGTGTAAACTGGAGAATGCACCGGTGCAAAATTTTGAACTTAAAGATGGATTAGTATTTAAAAGGGTTAAACTTCTGATCAACTTCAGCTTTATGTACCTGTAGAAATGGAGAATAATATAATAAGGATAATTCATGAGAAAATTGGTCACATGGGAATAGATAAAACTGCTGACCAACTTAAGCAAAATTATTGGTTCCCAAAATTAAGAAAAAAGATAGAACGTCATATACGGAACTGTACAAAGTGTATAATTTATTCGCCAGCTGCTCGTTCAAATGAACACAATCTTTATAATATCCCAAAAAAACCCATTCCATTTAACACCATTCATTTGGACCACTTTGGCCCTTTACCATCAATTCGTTCGCAAAGGAAACATATATTAGCTGTAGTAGATGGGTTCACAAAATATGTAAAGTTGTACGCTGTTAAGACAACCAGTACTAAAGAAGCCTGCGCCTCCTTGCAGAGATATTTTGACAACTTCAGTCGTCCTAGGCGTATTGTTAGTGATCGTGGAACTTGTTTCACTTCTCAGGAATTTTTCAATTTTTTACGAAAAAATAATATTGAATATGTGAAAGTTGCAGTGCCGTCCGCTCAAGCTAACGGGCAGGTTGAAAGGGTAAATAAGGTGCTTAAAGCAATACTAGCGAAATTATCAGAGCCGATATATCATTCAGATTGGGTAGATAAGTTAGTAGATGTTGAATACGCTATCAACAATTCCGTTCACTCATCGACACGAAAATCTCCCTGCACGTTGCTGTTTGGTACCAATCAGAGGGGTAGAATTATCGATGAATTGACTGAGTATTTGGAAGAAAAAGGGAAACTTGACGCATGCGACCTAGAAAAAACACGTTCTGAAGCCTTAAAAAATATTGAAAGATCACAGCAATATAATCTTAATTATTTCCTTAAGCATAGTGTGCCGGCGAAATTCTATGAAGTGGGTGATTTCGTTGTTATGAAAAATGTGGATACTACAGCTGGAACGAATAAAAAATTCATTCATAAATATAAGGGTCCTTATGTTATAAATAAAAAATTGCCTCATGATCGATATGTTTTAAAAGACATTGAGAATTTCCAAGTAACTCAAATGCCTTAGGATGGTGTGGTTGAGGCAAAGCGATTAAGAATGTGGGTTTCCCAACCTGAAGCATCGGACTCTGTCAGAACTGATCTGCAGGGTGACACTGATCCATTAAAATTTTAATTAGCCGTCCTACTGTCATCTCGCTCGAGTCGATCGAGGTGTCAGGACGGCCGAGCTGTAACCATTGCACCGTGTGAATGAAGCACATTAACTTATATGTATCTGAACGTGCTCATATTTCTCTTTGACAATTGCGGCTGACTTCACTGTAAGAATAACAAAGAAGAAGAATCGACTGGACACCATATTGAGAAAATGTATTTCCGGGGACTTGCTTTTTTAACCTGCAACTTGATTGCAACAAGTAAAATAAAATCAAAATTTTTAAATATAATCTTCTGGTATTTTTTCAATTTACTATTTTTTTTTTCAATAATCTAATGTGGTATATCTCAAACTGATAAAATAATTAGCTTATAAAAAAATGTAAAAAATAAAAAAAACAAAGACTATTATTAATGTTTTTTTATTTCTAGTAAAATATACATAGTTTTTCAATTTTCAACAACTTTTAATGTATTTTATGTACCAACAGCTCCTCTAAGACGAGTTTTGGAGCGTGTTAGTCGAATCGACTAACATTGGTTATAACGTATTATAAATATGATTGGTTATCCAGGGTTAATGGGTATATAACTTTGTCACTTAGTTTTTATCTCTGGCAAGGAGGCATGGCAGGTATAGAAAAGTATATATATTCTTGATCAGAATCACCTCCTGAGTCGATTTGCCGTGTCTGCATGTCTGTCTGTCGACACGATTACAGCCAGGGTTCAGAATATTCACACACCTTCACTCACAAACATTTGCTTGAAGCACACAATTTTATTTTCATTTCATTTTTGAGTGTAACGTAGTTATCGTGTTGTTGATCATCCAACATGAATTCTTTGTTCTAATATTTGCTTGTGCGTCACAAACTCAAACAATGATCGATCTCAACAATTCTCTGTGTTTCAGTTTTACACTTATGTTTGCGTCAAAATGTTCATGTTGGAGAATTCAGGGCTTTGTCAAAACCAAAACAAAGACAATTTTTCCAACATGAACAAGTGGTGTTTGCAAAATTGTCTTTGTTTGTGTCGGTCATTAAGATCGATCACTACCGTCGTGTGGCGTAAAAAACAAATGCTGTTCTGGTTGCTGTGCAGCGTATTGAACTGGTTTTTGGCCAAGTGTAGCAAATTTCGGCGTCAATTAGAAAATATTTTAAAATATTAAAATAATTACCTAATAATATGTCTTTTCAAGAGTTTTAAACTTCATTTATCAGTGTTAAGGGGTCGCTGATTTCGAATCTAAAGTCAGAATTTTAAAATTCAAGATGGTGGATAGGGTTGCCACCTTAATTTTTTATAGTTTTATGAATTCGGGGCTGGCAAAAAAAAATCGTACACCAAAAATGGGTCGCTGAATCCGAATCCGTTGTCAGAATTTCCAAATTATAAAATTTTGAAATAATAAGGTTGCCACCTAATATTATGTCTTTTCAAGAGTTTTAAACGTCATTTATCAGTGTTAAGGGGTAGCTGATTTCAAATCTAAGGTCAGAATTTTAAAATTCAAGATGGTGGATAGGGTTGCCACCTTAATTTTTTGTAGTTTTATGAATTCGGGGCTGGCAAAAAAAAAATCGTACACCAAAAATGGGTCGCTGAATCCGAATCCGTTGTCAGAATTTCCAAATTATAAAATTTTCGAAATTCGAAATCAGCGACCCCTTAACACTGATAAATGACGTTTAAAACTCTTGAAAAGACATAATATTAGGTGGCAACCCTATTATTTTAAAATTTTATAATTTGGAAATTCTGATAAGGGATTCGAAATCAGCGACCCCTTAACACTGATAAATGAAGTTTAAAACTCTTGAAAAGACATATTATTAGGTAATTATTTTAATATTTTAAAATACTTTCTAATTGACGCCGAAATTTGCTACACTTGGCCAAAAACCAGTTCAATACGCTGCACAGCAACCAGAACAGCATTTGTTTTTTACGCCACACGACGGTAGTGATCGATCTTAATGACCGACACAAACAAAGACAATTTTGCAAACACCACTTGTTCATGTTTGAAAAATTGTCTTTGTTTTGGTTTTGACAAAGCCCTGAATTCTCCAACATGAACATTTTGACGCAAACATAAGTGTAAAACTGAAACACAGAGAATTGTTGAGATCGATCATTGTTTGAGTTTGTGACGTACAAGCAAATATTAAAACGAAGAATTCATGTTGGATGATCAACAACACGATAACTACGTTACACACAAAAATGAAATGAAAATAAAATTGTGTGTTGTGTGCTTCAAATAGTGTTTATTTACATTTATGTTGGAGATTTCTGTCACATGAGTGAAAATTTCTGAACCTTGATTACAGCCGCAACTTTAAAGCTATCGCATTGAAATTTGATATATTTTTATATTAACAAACGAATCTAGTTCGAGAATGAGCATAACTGGATGAACACCACGCCTACCTCCCATACAAAGGGACTTTATCTAAACAATAAAACCTTTAAAAATGCCATCAAAATTTATGTAGTAACTTGGAATTTCGTACATAATATTTAAAGTAAAATTTACACCATATAGTTGAAATTCGCTACCTCCAATATAACGTGGCTTTATCATATTAGTAAAATCTCTGAAAATGCCACAAAAATAATGTAATGACTTGAAATTTTGCACAAAAGCTTTGGTCTCAAATATTCACCATACAATTCAAATTGGTCAAAATGTTGATTATGTTTGCAACACTCTTTTCGACCATTCTGTCAACTGTAGAAACATGGCGCGTATCTTTAACAGAAAGCTTAGAAAAAACTAATTTTTTATATAAATAGAAATAAAGCGAAAAGTTATGTAGGTTTTTGTGCTTCTTTGAGTCACGCCCATTAGTCACGCAAAAATATATAAAAGGTGTTTCCTAAGTTAAGGCGACCGTATTATGCTTTCGAGACTACTGTCCCAGTAGTCACGGTGAACGGCCTGATTTTATTTCAATGGAGTTGTGTATAGCTGAATTTTCTCACCCAAAATGAAATAGTTAAAGCTTTTTTATGTCTAGCTTGAGCATTAAATGGCTGTAAAAATCCACACTTACAGTACTGCAAGTTACTCTCAAGCGTCCTATGTAAAGAAGATCTCAAAATGAAAAAGAGGAAGATGAAGTACTAAATTGTTTTTAAGATGGACACCACATAGGAGACGGATGTGTCTTATGTACTATTATAAAACAGATGAAAGGTAAAATTTAACCAATTTGGTAATTATTAGAGGTAATTATATGTTTTTTGAAGATCAGTTTAACAAGATTATGTTACTTTCAATATGTTGAGTAGGCTTACTGATCAATTATTTTCTATGCAACTAAATTAAAAATCTAATCCATAATTTTTCCCGAAGTTTCGTCGATTATTTGTCAACTTTCTCAGGGGATATGGTGAACGTAAGACTTAATTTTACATTGAAACATTAAACTTTAAATAAATAATTGGTAATTTATTAAAATTTTTTCTAAATGACCTTGTTATTTATTATGTTGATTTTATTTGATTTAAATACAAATTCTAAATGTTTGATAGTTTAAATCATACTTGATTTTAAATACAAATTCTAGTTGTTTGATAGTTTTAAATCGTTTATTGAGCTTAAGGTCAAAGATAGAACAATTAATTGTTCTAACGAATCTTTCCAAAGAAACAACAACAACACCAAAGTTTTTTCAATATGAAAAGGAAAATAGCACTAGCTGATTTTATTGCAATTTCGGCAGTGCTAAAGACTTCATCAGAAATCTTTGTGATACCCGTGCAAGCGCGCACTTGCGCACTGCGCCACAGAGCGATGATATTTGAAGTGTCAATTTCTCAGTTTTTCTCCCATTTACATGCTCACATGTGTTGTTGTATTTTTGCTTTACTTTAGTCTTTACGGGGCGTCTCGACAGGCAATAATTCATTGCTTTCCATCTGTCAATTGGCAATTATTGCTAATCGAGACACCTCAATTGCCATGGTTGGCAATTCATGGCGAGCAATATTGCTTTCCATGTATTGCCAAGCAATGAACTGTATTTTTTCTTGTTTGACAGCCATTTTTCATTTTTCTCCAAAATTTTAAATGTGTATATCTATAAAAATCAAGTAGCGTGCAGAATAAATTTATAAAATAATAAATTTATATAATAAATGATAAAATTATATGTTGATTTCGTAACATGACAAAACCCACCCTTGAAATATTGCCATTGCTTGCAATGGAATTTGACAGATGGTAAGCAATGGATTATTGCTTAAAGCCTCGTAACCCGGCGTCTCAACAGGCAATAATTCATTGCTTTCCATCTGTCAAATGGCAATTATTGCTAATCGAGACACTTCAATTGCCATCGTTTGCAATTCATAGCGAGCAATATTGCTTTCCATGTATTGCCAAGCAATGAGCTGTATTTTTTCTTGTTTGACAGCCATTTTTCATTTTTCTCCAAAATTTTAAATATGTAGTATATCTATAAAAATCAAGTAGCGTGCAGAATAAATTTATAAAATAATAAATTTATATAATAAATGATAAAATTATATGTTGATTTCGTAACATGACAAAACCCACCCTTGAAATACTGCCATTGCTTGCAATGGAATTTGACAGATGGTAAGCAATGGATTATTGCCTGTCGAGACGCTGGGTTATGCTTATATTATTATCTCATCGCCTCTGTGGTGCAGTGCGTTAGTGCGCGCTTGCACGGGTATCACAAAGATTTCTGATGAAGCCTTAAGCACGACCGAAATTGCAATAAAATCAGCTAGTGGTTTTTTCCTTTTCATATTGAAAAAACTTTGTTGTTGTTGTTGTTGTTTCTTTGGAAAGATTCGTTATTACAATTAATTGTTCCAACTTTGACCTTAAGCTCAATAAACGATTTAAAACTATCAAACAACTTCAAATTTGTATTTAAAATCAAGTATGATTTAAACTATCAAACATTTAAAATTTGTATTTAAATCATATAAAATCAACATTGGTAATTTATTTTAACTATTTTATGAAACTGTTGTACTACCACTTATCAACACTGCGGTAACACAACTGAATTAGAGGAAAATATTTTTCGTATCTTCTGATTTATTTTTTATGTTTAACAGAAAAATATGTACATAACTAAATTAATTTGGTTTAAAACAATAATAAAACTGATTAAAGTAACTGATCAAACTTATTATTTACACATATTTTTTACTTGTACCGCAAGTCACAAAGACCTGTCCCAGTAATCACAATTTGATATACTTTGTGTACGTTTTCTATAAACGTAAGCATATCAATTCTTTATTAAAATGAAAGCGTTTAGTATATGTAGTATATGTTGTACAACACAGAAGAAACTGATTTGAATGTTTAAATGGTTTGGCTAAAATTCTTCTTTGAGTGTTCAAAGTTGGATGAGTGGGATTTTTCAGTGTCCCAGTAGTCACATTCATTCAAATAATAGTAACACAGGATATAGAAACTGCTTGGCTTTTATTTTAAAGGAATATTTTACAATAGTTATTTATCTCTGTTTTAAAATATATTTCACTGTTTTATAAGTTATGATATCGTTATAACTAGTGTCCGACCGAATATTCGGTTTCGGTGACGGCCAGTTTCGGCCCTTTTTGTCAGTTTCGGCCAGTTTCCTCAATATGGCCGAATAGCCGAAATTTTTGGTAAAAACTTCTTGCATCAATCATTTAATTCAAATATAAAAATATTTACAACGCATTGTACAAAACCAAAATTATGAATTTGATTTCTCAATTCGTCTATAATTTGATTTCTCGTGTTAACGCAAAACATTTTGGTTAATTTTATGCGTTCGATACTATCATTTTCGATTTTATCATCACTGTTGCAATTAATATTAAATTTTTATAGATACTGAAGCAAAAAATTGATAATTAAACTTCTGAACGAATTCTGTGTGTGTGGAATAAAGGAAAAGAAAACGAAATATTTCCATTTTATAATACTAAACCTTAAAAAAAAATACTTTGTTTTGTAGTTCTATAAAAATGTACATTGTACGTGCATACTATCTTGAGTGTGTACTGAAGACATAAAGTATGCAATGCTTTTGTAATAGAAAATAAAATAAAAAATTATCTTATATATTATTAAAGTACACTTAAATTAATTATTATAAACTTTAATATTCAAATAATACTTTTTTTATTATTAAATGGTTTTCTTACGTGTATAAACATACTTTTGTTTCCTTTTAATACAAAAAAAATTATTTGTAAAAACTTAAATTTTCATATTAATAACCAGTTTCGGTTTCGGCCGAATATTATAAAATGGCCAAATATTCGGTTTCGGCCAAAATTTCGGTTTCGGTCGGACACTAGTTATAACTTATTGTCGGTCGAATTCTGGAGTAAAATGTCCCAGTAGTCACAATGAAATGCCCTTTTTGAGAAAATAACATTGAGATTATGGAGTGGCCGGCGCAGTCGCCTGAACTTGTAGACAGATCTAAGGGATAAGAAAGCAGTTTGGATTGAAGAATCAAAAATAATAAGGAATTGCGGAAAGTAGTACAAAAAGCCTGGTACAATATTCCCTTGGAAAAATGTCAATGTCTTGTTGACTCAATGAAGAACAGATGCAGTGTTGTTAAATCTCATAAAATGCATGTTTTTGCTGGGCATCTTAAAATGGAAATGGTTAAGTTATCTTTACGAATCATGACATTTCTTTTAAAATGGTATTCAATAGTTAGTGCATATTTTGCAATAAATGCATGGTTTTACATATTTATTGTGCATATTTTTGTATGTTATACAATAAATGCATGTGGTTTTTGCATATTTTTGTTTTTTTTTTATTTGTAACCATTTAAATTTAGTGCGACATATTTTGGGAAAAGTTAACTTACGTACACTTACTTTTATGTTCACTTCATATTTTTGTTGTTTTAAAAAAAAAATTTTTATTTATTTTAAAATTTATTGTTTTTAATTTTTTTGTTAAATTACGTGCACTATTTATTTTTGAACCGATAATAAAATATTAGAAAAATATTTTTAATTGCATATTTTACCTGTTTTTAGCGCATATTTGAGAGTTCTAAGGGCATGTTATATGCGTCTATTTTCGATTTTTTAGTGCATGAGATTCCTGGCCCTATTAATGACAAATCATTAAAAATAAGCATGCTATAAAAAGTATGAAACAAGAAAATATTCTCATCTGAAATTGTTATTAGTTTGTAAGCACATAACATTTTCAGATGAGTACATTTTCTTGTTTCATACTTTTTAGACTCAGTGTTCAGACTTGGCCAGTAGTTCCAGTCTTGAAGAAATCTCAAATGAATCATGTAAGATTTTTCTGGATCCTTGACGAAACATGCTGATTTGGCCATACATTTCATTGACGAAAATTTCATATAAATGTTCCAAATTCGTGCAAGACGCAATTTAGAAACGTCGGGATTTATCATGCACGAACCCAATATCGAAATATTGAGGAAGTTTCGTTAACGAAAAGTAGACAGATAATAAAAAAAAATCGTCAAGGAATTAAAATCGAAACGTGTAATAAAATTCGTGAAGGAACGTTATACCGAAACGTTGAGGAAGTGAAACCGCTGTATTGTTGTAGTTTAGCCTCTGAACGATACGGCAAATTACAACAATCATGAATATCTTCAAGTTGTTGTAATAAAGCGGAAAAAGTTAGGTTCTGACAACCGCTGATTTGCATTATATTTTGTATGAATTTTTTTAAGTCCAGTAGCTCATGCAGAAACTTCTTTCAAGAAATTATCATGAATGGTGTGTCAATGATGCCGCGAACTACTGGGTGTTTTAAAGCATGCTTTTAACAGTTGTGTATTAGTTTTTTGAACTAATTTTTTATTTAAATTGTGTTGGAGATATAATTTTAATATAATCGAATGTCATAACTACTAATCAATTGTTTGATGGGCAAATTATATACAGATGTTTATTATGTCACTACATTTTTTTTATCATAACTTCATATCCTATAGAAGTCTACCAAATTCAATCTACCTTTAGAGGGCTCCAAATTCAATTTTATGTAACGTCACATAACTTTTATTTAGCGGACGATCAACACCCTTCTAACGATACCTCATTTATGTCACTTAAATTTTTTTTTAGTTCATGACTTTACGTCTTCTAGAGGGTGCTTTGTTAAATTTAATGTGACGTCACACAGCCTATAACCAGCATACGATCAACACGCTTCCAAGAATATCCCATTTGTAAAATTATGATAAATAGTTTAGAAGTGAGAGTGGAACAGATGAACATACATTCACACATACCGGTCAAACACATATACCGCTCCTTTTGCTTCGCCGTAGTCGGGTTAAAAAACGATTAGAGCTCACTTTTATTTGTATTTTAATTACCTTGAAATGTAACAAAAAGAGATACTGCTATTTTTTGCCCGATACTTTTAAGTACTTACTAATTCATGTATTGATGTATTTGAACAAAAAACCAAAGTAAACAAACTAATTTATATATAAAAGATCGTATTTAATTTGGATCAATTACTTTTTAAATTAAAATATTATGAATCTGCATTTAAGGTAGTAGTCCAGTGTGACGGATTCCAAAAATCAATTTAATTTTTCCCAATAAAAATATCTTAAAAATAAACTTTAAATGTTTCAGATCGAAAATTTAAATATTTTTAAAGTTACAGCCAAAAGTAGAGAGCGCGCCGTAGAGTGTATGAAAGTGCTGTAAAAACTTAAGGTAAGACCTGCGGTTAAAAAAACTTGTTTTTAGATTTTTTTTTTCATTAATATCTTCTAAAATCCTCCAAAAATAAAGCCTTAAAATGATTTTTTAAAATTTGAACAATTTTTTGAGTTTTATGTATATATGTATATGTATATACACTCGCGCCGAAGTGCAGTAATAAAACTTTAAATGCGTTTTTCTCGAAATCACTTTTTTCAAACTGGGTGTCGTTTTTCTCGAGAACCAGAAATCGGATGAAAATGCGGCGGGCGCCATTTTGTAGGTAATCACGTAAATCAGGTCCTGAACTGGGATAATTGGGCAAACTTTACTACCGGAGGATTTTAATATAAAAATCAATTTTTATATTTTGGAACGACTGAGATACAGCAGTTTTAAAAAACGTTATTTTTATGGGCTTGAACCGCAGGTAATACCTTAAAACACGTTATTTTAAACATATAAAGCTAAGTCCGGAACCTTTAAAACAGTTAATTTTTTAATAATAATTCAAATTTTTTTCAACAACTAAAAAAAAAGTTCGATTTTAAAAACTTTTTTTCACAAGTCCGTTATTTTTTATGTTTTTTTTTAAATATGCATATTTTAGGTTAGTGCACTACAATATGTTAGGCTGGGTGCTTTTCCAGAACAAATCTCCTTTTTTTCGAGGATTCTTCTTTGATATAAATAATTATAAACAAATTAATGTAAAATTAAATAAAAAAAATTGTTTGCACACTTTAAGACACCAATAAAATCATGTTAGAATTTCAAAACGATCGCATTTTATTTACTTATTTCAAAAAAAATTACGAAAAAATTTCCAATTGTTGGTCGTCACTCTGGGCTACTTACTACCTTAAATGGTTTTTGAGACGAGGCAACTTTAGTATCAGCTTATCTAAAAAATTCCGTACAATATTTTGGAAAATTACCAAAATGTCAATATGGAATTCTTTTTTGTCTTCAAATAAAAAAACTATGTCAAAACATAACTTTATCACCCTAATAAACATAAATAATTTTTCCTGATTTTCCCTGATGACAGAAACGTATGATAATGATCTTACCCATTTATATCTAATTAAACAAAACTTTTCATTTTTGGCAAGTAAGCCAAGATTTAGTTATTTTTTTTTTAGATTTTAATATCAAATGTTAAACATCGCGTTAAGTCTCTGGCGCTAGTATTTTTATGGTGCCATTATATCTTATGTTAAACGATGATAAATGATTTGAATACTAATCACACTTAACTATGAAATATAATGAGTTTTAATAAAACCAAAAGGTGAAGAAAAAAACAAACATTGATGTCTTTATTATACAGGATAGTTTTATAGAGATTGACTTAATTAAAAAAAAAAATGAATGCGGACACAAATGCGTTGAGTTAATGAATAAGCACCGCTGTTAAAAATCAATTTATGATAAAACATCACATAATCATGTTTTTTTGGACAACAGCTATAAATGTTCTGTCACAGAGATTATATGATACTTTAAATTTAAAAAGGTCTTTCTTATCTAAACCGAAGCAGAAATAACATGTTTTTATTGTATTGCTGTTATTTTTACTATTTAACATGCATCTATTTAACATTTAAGGAATATCCCAGTTTTAAGTTATTCAAATTGCCGGATTACGAGTAGCTTAAAGAATGATCGTTATTTCAAAGTTAAACTACTTTTCTGGAATTCCACGCATTTTTTGCACATTTTAACACTAAATTAGTGTCGATAAATTTAGTTGTCATTTGGGTTGATATTTATTAGCTGTATAAATTTTGAAAGTAAAATCTTCCAGAAAATGTATCGAAAGTGAGCTTCAGCCCCTCCTTTATAATAAAAATGATGGTACGTGTACGGAATCCACGGATAAACCGCTCGGACAAACACTGCGGCGCAATACTGTAACATGCTGTAACACTTCTCATTTCAGCAACCGTTATCTTCTTCAAATAATAACGAATTACAGATTTTTATTTTATAATGTGATTAGTACACTTATAATCTTTCTTTCAAACAGATTTGAAGTTAATCTAATAATAACAAAAATAGCAGACAAAAATGTAAAAAAGACAAATGTTACAGTTTTGCACTCACTCTCAATTTTGCATTGTACCGTTATCTAATGCTTATTTTGAAGGTTTATAGCCTTCTCTTGATTGCAATGTATTTATTAAGTGATAATATAAGCAAGCGGTATGATCAATATTGAAAAAAAAAAATCAAATAATAAATTTATTTTCGGAAGGCAAAAGATTTCCAAATAAGCCACATGACAGTACAACGCATAAGGGAAAATATAGTGGAAAGGGCATTTAAGCCAATAACGCATATGAACTTGGACGATAAGCGAATTTATGTATTAAATTAATTAAACACAAGAAGAAAACAAAGTAAAATTAATTTAAAAAACTAAATGTTTTCCCAAAAGTCTGCTTAAAAAAATCGTTTTTCTGTCATAAAGATGATCCAATTTGGATAATTTTTTAATTTTTCGAACACTTAATAAAATTGCTAACAACCTTGCAGCATTTAAATTTGAGAAAATTGCAGCGATTTAGGCGAGGAAAAAGCTCTTAATTCAAAAGCGAATAAATTAGGAGATTCTGAATAAAGTAGTCTAATTTTAAATCATGCACTAATTTTTAAAAAAATCTGATGGCAAATTCTATTTAAGAAAACGCTTTTACATTATAATATCTTATGGTCAAAAGTTTTTTTTATGACTAAAATTTAAATAGGATACTCGATTTGAAACATTTACTTAATAAAGGATGTTTTTTATAGAGTGATACAAGTTTAAATCATAATAAAGCATAGTAATATATTTTTAATATCAATAAAACGGGCTTTATTGGATAGAAAATTTTATGACATTAATTTTAAATATTATTTCGGCTATTTGGTTGCCACGACTCGCGCGTACAAGGCACAATCTAGAACACCAATTTTCACAAGCTTTTCGCAGCATATGCGGCCGTATCTCGCCGATAACTCTTCGAATGTTGATTTCCAGGTTTTCAATTGTTTGTGGTTTATCGACGTAGACAAGTGACTTTACATTACCCCAAAAAAAAAATAATCCAAAAGGGTTAAATCACACGATCTTGGGGGCTAATTAATTGGGCCATTTCGCGAAAATATTTTTTCGTCAAAAGTTTCCTTGAGTAGATCAATTGTAGCGCCCGCTGTGTGGCATGTGGCTCCATCCTGTTGGAACCACATATCAGCAAGATTAATGCCAGCTAATTGAGATACGAAAAAACTTCGAATCATGTTCCTATACCGTTCACCATTGAAAGTAACATTCTGACCATCATCGTTTTTGAAGACATATGGGCCAATGACTCCGCCAGCCCATAAAGCACACCAAACAGTAATTTTCTGTGGATGTAATAGTGTTACGACAAAAGCTTGTGGATTCTCCTCACTGCAAACACGATAATTCTGTTTATTTACGTACCCATTCAACCAAAAATGGTCTTCATCGGAAAATAAAATTTTCCATGGAAATTCAAAATTAATATCAATTTGTGCTTCAGCCCATTCGCCGAATTGGCCTCGCATACGATGGTCGTTTGGCTTTAATTCCTGCACAAGTTGAATCTTGAAAGGTTTTAAGCCAAGATCTTTACGTAAAATCTTCCATAAAGTGGAAGGAGACAACCCCAGTTGCTGAGAACGGTGACGGATTGATTGATTAGGATCCTCTTCAATGCTTTCCTGTACAGCGGCTACAGATTCTTCAGTGCGCACTGTTCGGCGTCTCACGGAATGCACATTATCAATAACAGTAAATGCGGTCCGAAAACGATCTATTGTTCTTCGAATTAGCAGCTCTGAAGGACGATTATGTACGGAAGAAGTGCACGATAAGTTTGACGAACCGAACCATTATTTTGATTAAAAATTTCCACAGTTTGCACGTGTTGCTTTGGTGTAAGTCGATTCAATGTCAAAGACCCCTTTTATATTGATCAAGACTTGAAGTCAAGTTTCAGAGTTTGTTGGCAATTCGCCGCACATCGGAAGCGACGGAAGGGAAAAAGAAACTTGAAGCTGTACCGGCAATTTTTCGTATTCCTTTTGTTATTTTCGCGTTGTTGGCAGTGCTTTTTATTTTATTTTTCGCATATCAATGTGAGTTTGTTAGACTTCGGTTGCAATAAAATTGTTTTGCATATAATTTAATTTAATTTTGCATTAAATTTTTAAGCAAAAACATTTTGTTAACTTCCATTGTGGTAAAAAATCAAAATTCAGTTTGCAAATTTCTATAAATTATAATTCATTTGCTTGCTACCTATCTCGTGTTATTTTTAGAAAACAAGGAAAGAGGACAAGAAATTGAATTCAAGTCTTGACCAATGTGAAAGCTTTCGTCAAGTTCAAAAGAGAACGTCAAAAAAACTTGAATTCAAGTCTTGATCAATGTAAAAGGGGTAAAAGCAAACTTAACAAAAAGCAACTATCAGCTGTTGAATGAGTTTTAAAAAAGTTTTAAAAAAGCAGTGATGCCAACTCAAAGTTGCATCTTTCTATAAAAAACACCCTTTACTTCTTGAAATTCACGTTTTTGAACAGGCGTCCACCCATTTTGAGAAATTTCCGGATTTTTTCGCGTCACGTGCTTATATAACATCCAGGATTCAGAATCAAGCCTTGCAGGGAGGTTCTGGAATATGTTTAGAAAATGAACGGATCCTAAAACCCATCTATACATGTACCTTTTTATATATTTATTCATACGTTTTGAATTAAAAAAATATAAATTTTTTTAATAATTCATATAAAATATATGTTTCTGATTGATGCATGTTGAAAAAATAAATAAGTCAGTTGATGTCCACACGGGGAACATTTCAAGAATAGCTATTTTTACCTCTTTAATCCAAATCTGATAAATTTCAGGCCGCTCGCATTGATTTATGAGTTATAGGCCTCCAAAACTGTAAAAAATTGTCTAAAAATCTTGCTCATTTTACAAAGAAATAAAAAAAAATAATTTGGAAATTTTTGTATTCATATGATAAGATTAAATGATTAAATTAAAACTTGAATAAGATTAAAACTTGGATTAAAATCAAATGATAAGATTAAAACTTAAGGCTAAATAGTAATTAATGCGATTTTATTTAGGGATAAAGGAGACCTCACATTATTTAATTAACTAAATTACTAAAAAATTATTGTTGGGATGTTAAATGTTTTAAATTACATGAAATTAAATTAAATTTGAAAATGTTTCGGGCATGATAAGAGAAAGATTTGTACCCCATCTTTGGAATACATATAATTTTTTTATGTGTACAAGTGTGTGTCAACCGGCGTATCATGATTACAAAATTAGTACCAAAAATATCAGAAAATAGAATTATATGGGTTACATTTTCTTTATGTGCATTCTAGACTCCTTTATGCCTTTGCCCTCCCCCTAGAGCAAATCCTGCGGACGCCCTTGGCATATGCCTAAAAATATGTGAGGTATTTAGCGCCACCTATCGGCTAATAGCTATGAAACTGTTAGTCTTACGAATAATACATACTTTATAACTTCACAGCTAAAACGAGATTTCTAAACTGTTGGTCAGATAATTTTTTACTTTTTAAAAATTTACTCAAAAATTTAATAAGAAATACCTCTTATATTGCAAAAAGTCCAAATTAACTACATTTAAATTTTTATCAGTTGAAAACCTATTCAATAGCTTAAAATAAAATCTAGGTATGTTTGATTTTGGCGTTTTAACGCCACACGGGTTTACTAGTTTTCTTATAAGCGCATTTCGCTTGATATGAGAAACTTATTTCTAAAAAAGAGGGTAATATTCTTCACCGAATTAAATCATTTTCTGAAAATAAGCACATTAGGCTGAAGGCTCATTTATAAGGTTGTGACACTTGAGAGAAATGTGCTTTTTCCGCCTGAACGCTTGAACTGTCAACTGTGCTTTTCTTTGTTATATGCATTCATTTTCTTGATTTCTTTTCATCTATTTTGACAGTTCGACCGAACTCGCGCTCAAGTGCCACAACCTTATAAATGGCCGCATTCAGCGCAGACAACTGTTGTGAACTGTAATGGTAGCGCTACCTTAGTTCACGATGTTTTTCTCTGAATGTGTTGCTACTCTACACGTCAGAAGTTAGATTCAATTTAATTTTTATGTAAATTTAATTCAATTGCAAAGGTTTCTCACTTAAATTTGCTGCGTTTTTTCCGCGTTTATTAATTAAACAGCGTCAGTAACAGCATCTGACAGTTAAGCAAACAGTTGTGTTCATGTAGCATAGAATTTGTTCGCTCGATTAAAAGGCGTTCGCTACTTTATCAGTTTTAGTTAGCGCTACCAAATTTGTACCATACAGCGAATTTTTACACAACAGTTGCCAACTGTTGTCTGCGCTGAATGCGGCCAATGATACCTTGAACACATTGACAACGACAGCAACAGTGCGTCAAATGTCAAATTATTTTTACATGCTTTTCTTATGGAGGTGAAAATGTTGCAACGACAATGAGTGATTGCAACAAAGTCGCTGTCGTTGGTTTAGAATTTTTTCCAATTTGACGTGCGACAACGGAGCAATATAAGTGTTTGTGTATACGTGAATGAAACAATCTAATGATACTTCCAGATTGTTGTTTCTTTCTTCATGTTGTTTCGCACTGTTGCAGTTGTCGTCAATGTGTTCAGTACATAAGCCTTGATTAGGCTTAACCATGATAAAAAAAAACAAGGTAATGTTAGGGCTGAATGTGCTCTCTTTCTTAGTGACCATAACTATCAAAATTAACCATTTTGATCTTCTTGCCTATTTTTGCTTTCTTGTCGCATTCTCATCGCTTGCAGATTTTGTATGAGCTGTCAATTTCCTTTTGACGGTTTCGGTCACCGGCTCCCCTAACACTACCTTGTCTAGTTATGCTATGGGCTTAAGAAAGAATATTTAAAGCAAAATCAATCGTTGCAAGAAATCGGCAATGGATCTGATTATTAAGAATGTATACTCAATATAATAACTTTTTTCTAATAATCAGTTCTTAATTCTTTATTCGAGTAAATTTGAAACGATTTTACATATTCTTGAATCAAGCAAAATAATATCTCAATATAAGAAAATTATTTCCCTTCATGTGTATTGACAATAAATAGTTGTTTTTTATAGCTGTTTTTCGTTCGTGTGATGGCATTAAAATCAAATGCACAAATATTGATGAGTTCTTCTATGCCCTTCCTGAGACCCATTGCAGAACATATTACAAATGCACATCGAGAGGACAAAAAGAAACCGAGGATTGTGAACTTGGCTCAATGTTCGACTTCTATAAGCAAACCTGCACAAGATCTGCTAGTAAGATTCTTTTGCCATTTTCAAAAATAAAATACGTTTACCAATATATTTTTGAAATTCCACAGGAATTTGCTATGAACCGACATGCAATGGTAGATCAAACGGTGTCTATCAGGACACATTACATGCCTGTAAGCGATCCTATACTTGTCAAACAGGAAGAGTTACGAGTATCGACAACTGTCCGACAAAGCAGCTGTACAACGGCCAAAAGTGTGAGTCCGAAGAACTTGTCTCCTGTAATGAACCAGAAACATCCGTCATCGCGTACGTGTTTTTCGGAGATCAACGTTGCATCGGTAAAGCCGACGGTCAATATGGCATCAGAGGAAGCTGTAGTGAATATTTGGTTTGCTTGGCAGAGCAAGTTCTTGTGTTAAAAAAATGTCCCAGTGAACAAAATTTTCACAACGAAGAGCAATTGTGCCTGCCCAAGCATTTGGTACCATATTGTAATGAACAAGTTGAAACTGCATCTGTCATCAGTGACCAAAATATATGTAGGAATAAACGAGATGGCGCAATTTTTGATCCCACGTCGACTGGCTGTACATCATACATTATTTGCAAAAACGGCCAATTGGAATCACAAATGCGTTGCAGTGATCAAGCGGTCTTTGATGGTGAAAGTTGTGTTCCCAGTCCCTTGTTTCAGTGTCCATTAACTAAAAGTTCTGAGCTGAATGCACAAGCAACTGATATTTGTCAAAATAAACCAAACGACTATTATAGTAGCCCGCAGCATGGTTGCGTCTCCTATATGCGTTGCATGTTTGGCAAGCAGGTCGAGTTTGGTGAATGCCCTCTTGAACAATATTTCGATGCAGATTCTAGAAAATGCATTTTAGAAAAATTCATAGAACGACGTAGATGCTTTGATCGAGGATTTTCACTGGATTGTGATGGCAAGGCGAACGGTATTTATATAGAACCCAGCTGTAAGGGCTACTATTACTGTTATTCTGGCTACAAAACTGAGTACAAGTGCTCGCCTGGAAAAGTTTACAATGGTTTGAAATGTGTTGCTAAGTCTCAGTTTATTTGTTCAACTGCAGGCGGGGATACTGCTTGCTCGAATCGTTCTGACGGCTACTTTAGAGACAGCAATGATGGCTGCCGTTCTTATCATTTCTGCTCTAGTGGCCATAAAATAACCTATCTCTGTGAAGCAGGCTACATCTTCGATGGAAAAAATAAGAAATGTGTACGAGAACAGTTAAATAGAAGTGGCAACTCCGTCGGACTTCGTTGTCGTTCCGATTATTTATGTTATGGCAAATCGGATGGCTATCATTCCGATTTTCGATCCAATTGCCGTAACTATGTGTTTTGCAAGAATTATGAAAAAATTACGCAATTAACGTGTCGTGAAAATAATGTCTTTAATGGACAAAAATGTGTGCCACCCAATGAATTTGCCTGTCCAAGCTTGTACAATCATAGACAATTAAACTGTATGCCCAAACACTGCATACATCAGTGCAAAAATGACGGTTTCTATCCTGATTTAAATAGCGACTGTCGTGATTACTTTTTTTGCATTGGTGGCAAGGCTTCGAAACTGTCATGTCCCATTGGAAAACGTTTTAACGGCGAAATTTGTGTTGCTGAGGACAAGTTTAGCTGTCCAGTTTTTTGTAATCATAATAATGATGCTTCCAGTAGCTGTCCACTAGGTGGATTTGTGGAATAATAGCAATATATGTACATAGTGTTATATGTATATTTCTGCTGTTCAGGTTTTTACACTGTGTGTAATGTAATGAAATATACTACGTTTGCGTAGACTTTAGTAAGTAGGTAATTTTAACTAGAAAATATAACGTATTTATTTATCAATTTTAGGTTTTTAATATTTAAAAATATATTATAATTCCTTCGTGAGTGCTTAATTTTGTTTTATTTTACTCGACTATTTTAATTACAAGATCATATCTGGATCTGATCGGTGTTTTAGTGCTCGGATTCAACAATAGGATTTTTTTCGGAAAGTAAAGAGAGTCCGTAACGGATTTTTCGACGGATTACACAATCAGCATAATTATTTGACAACTCGTTTATTGTTTTGTGTTTTAGTTTTTGGTATAATCGATAATATAAATGTAAATATAATTATTACCATGTGCTGAAAAGTGCTAAAACAGTACAAACTAAGTGCAGGCAGGATTACTCAATTTAGTCAAGTATGGAATCAATGTCCACACACGGCAGAATTTTTGGAGTTACTTTTTTACATGAACGCACTCGGTGGCATCAAATTAGCTATTGGTATCTTTTAACTACGTTGGCGTTCCACTTAAAACTCACGAGTTGAGTGAAAACTATAGCTGTTTCGATTTTTTTAAAAATTAAATAATAACCATAATAACGTCTGTTTCCGTTCTCTTTTGAAATTACCTGAAAGCGTTGCTTTACACACTTTTCAAGCTCGAGAGTGAAAAAAAAGCAAAATGTCCCTTTCTATTCAAGTTAAATTACTGGAAACAAGCTTAACTTTATTTGAAAAATTTATTCTTATCATTAAATGCAAGTATTTTTAGTATATTTTGTACAAAGTGTTTTCTATAAGAATAAGAATAAACTAATGATTTCAAACAAAAACAAATTTTTTTTTTATTGCAAAAATGCTTGAACAGCTGTTGTACTTGAAACTATTACTTAAAGTCGTTTCCTTACTTTTTGATAAATATTCTTATTATATAAATAGTAAATGATTTGAGTAAATTATTAATAATATTGCAATAATAAAAAATTTTACTTTTTTTTTTTTTGGTTAAAATAGTTTTTTATCCATAATAGTTTCCTATAGAAAAATCCCACATTTTCTCTCAAAAATAACATCCCAGCGAGCAATTTCGGTTTCTAAAGAGTATTTCGCGATCAGAGAAAAAAAAATCGATAAAGTTCAGAGTATCGGGAGTAACTGTCCCATCAACGACTTTACAAAAAATAGTCGTTACAGTGCACCAAAAAGGCTCATTAACGCGTCGCTAAAATTGATAGTAAGTGTCAGCTGGACGATTGTTCATTTCACGGAAGTTCATTTTGCAACCAAACAAATCTTATTTTCTTAAGCATTTAACAATAATTGATGTTAAATTTGTTATGCTTAGCTTGGGGTCGATGAAGCATCGTCGATGTTCTGTTTTCCTTAACTTAATTCAACCGTCGATCAATATATAATAAGGAAGTGAGAAATTCGTCATTAGTGTTCATGCCTATGAAATTTTTAAAAATCGTCGTTTCCATGTAAGGAAGCGTTAATTTAGATTTCTGCGCGTTTTTTTGGTAGCTCTATTAACAATTGTCATAATTATAGCGCTCATCCGACAACCATGTCGATGCGGGCAGGGTTTAATCCAAATGGGCATATTTTACTATTAGCTAAAATTAATTTTTTTCACTTTTTTCATAGAACATATGTATTAAGGGCTTCTAACTCCAAATCTGAAAAATCTTCTGGTTTAGAAGTTATAGGCCTCCAAAGTTGGAAAACTGGCCTAAAAATCTTGCTGTTTTTCAGTTTTCCAACAAAACTAAGCTTTATGGGTATTAAAACAAAGGTATTGCGCGTATCTTTCAACGAGGTATCAATCATAAAAATCCATGCATAACTTTTTAAGATATAACTCTTTTTATTTATTCAATTTGTCAGAAAAACTAGTGCTTTTCCCTTTTAAAAAGATAATTATATCCAGAAGTACTGTAGGCAGAGGAGCCGGTGTTGGACATACTGAGGGTTGTAATCCCTAAGCTAAAGGTTGTAAAGTTCTCACATATAAATACATTTAGTTTTTTTTTAATTAAAATTGGAAAAAACGCCCGATTTTAAGTATAAAATGGGTTGTATCTTAAAAAGTTATGCATGAAACAGCAAGATCTTTAGTCCATTTTTCCAACTTTGGAGGCCTATAACTTCTAAACCAGACGAAAGCGGCCATTAATTTTTTTAGATTTAGAATTAGAAGCCCTTAATACATATGTTCCATGAAAAAAGTAATAAAAATTAATTTTAACTAAAAGTAAGGCACGATTACGATTTCCTGGGCGCCGCGATTAAAAAGTATTTTTTATTTAAAACAACAAAAAAATAGTTTTGGTTGGAGAAAATATCGAATTTTTTCTTTGCTACAAGAACTGTTCAAGAAAACATCTATATCTTTGCCAATATCCAACAGATATTAAATATTGATACGTTATTTGAAAAAAAACTTTCAGAAAAAATACAAATCTAATATATTTTACCAATATTTTTATATTATATTTTCTTTTTATTACTGATAAAGCCGTTATTTTTCAAAGCTTTGCCAAATCAAGGTGCTGAAAATCTATTTTATTTTTGAAGCCTGAAGCTTTTGCTTTCATGTGATATACAAAAGTTTAAACTTTTTTAAATTCAACACTACATTTGATAAATTTGTAATATATACCTAATAAATTCAAAACTATTTCTTCAATAATAACACTTTAGGGGACAAGCCCCAATATATTTTTCACTATTTTGTTGTATATACTTGGACCTCTTAAGCTCAAATATATATACAAATATATAAAAAAATCCGTTTGCAAGTGGTTTAGCAGATAAAATTCGTGAAAGTTTGAAAAATTATCATTCCAAGCTTGTTTTTAACATTCATTGCAAGGAAAATCACATTTATCTGGATATAATTATCTTTTTAATAGAATTTCATTTTTTGTAATCCATGTTTTATGGGGACTTGGTCCCTAAATTTCAGATAAGCAATCATATTAAATTAGCTGCGTTCCATTCGCTTCAAAATAATCCAGATTATTTTTTTTACATGCAAAGCAAAAACAAAAATATTGATCCTATAACAAATAGTATTTTTTTACTATCCATATAAAATTGTGATATAGCCTTTAAAAAATGTTAAACACAGGTGCCGCATTCGTATATTTTTATGAGCTGTCATCTAATTTTTTGAATTAGTTGTTTGCATGATACAATCACTATTAGGTAGCCTCACGACCAGCGACCATTGAATGTTAAACAAAAGAAAAAAATAAACAGCGTGTAGCACACACATTGGCCGCATTCAGCGGAGCCTACAATTGCACTTAAATTATTTATATAATTGCATAATATTAATAATTAAATTAAATAATTTGCAATTTTTCTGACGTATAGAGTAAAACACATTCAGAGAAAACATCGTTCACTAAAGTATCGCTACCATAATAGTTCACAACAGTTGTGAACGACACACGTTCTCATGACACCTAATATTTATTATATCATGATTGTTTGTTTGAATTTAATTTTGACTGCAACGGTAGTGTCCTCTACGAGTCGTTTTTCTTGCCGTTCCTTTGAGAAAATTTGTTATCGTGATTATATTAAGGGGGGTTAGGTTTTTAAACTGTTTTTTTGTCTTGTTTTTTTTTCTAAATGTATTAAATGTCGATAGTATTGTGTCCAAATTTCAAGTAAATCGGAGCAAAACTAACGAAGATACAACGTTTTAAGCGAACGGCCTTCATACTGGGATGTTCAAGTATAAAAAACTTTATATCGATCTTCCCACAACTCACGTTTTCAAAATCGGTATCCCCCATAACATCAAAATTAATGTACCGATCCTTTTGAACTTTTTAACACCATTTTTGTACATAATTTACGAGGTAGCACTGGAGAGCTTTTTTCAAATTTGTAAATTTTTTTTGTAAATCATGTTTTTCCCTTCAAAGTTTTCCAAAAAAGTTAAAAATTTATATTTAAAAAAAACCTCCCAGCATTACCTGAAAAACTACTATCTAACGAATGAACTTTGATTTTTTGATTTCAGATGATCCAGCTTCAAGTTATCAATCAGCAACGCAATTCTACTTTTTTCCGAGACACATATTTTTTCCGTATTTTTTAATATTTCTTCGTAAAAATTTTATACAATGTTCTTTGAATGTTATTTTATAATGTACCATTGATTTTAATAAAGAGATTTAAACTGTGTCGTCACAAAAAATTCACAAAAACATGCTTTTTTTTGTACGAATTAACCTTACCCCCCCTTAAGGCGAAAGAAACGCAGCTAACATCGGTTGTGTACTAAGAAAAATATAGATACTTATCTTAGAAGATCTTATAAAAAGGAAATTATTTTAAAAAATAGATAACTCTAAAACAAATCGATTAATCGATTTTTGCATCGAGCATTCTTATTAATATTGAAATTACTTCACGAATACATTAGGAGTATTCACGATTCAGTGCACTTGCCTGTGCAGTTGAGGGCTTGAGGAATTGTGCAGTTAGGTTTTCGTGAACACACCACCATCACCATTTCAAAGCTGACAACATTTTTCAATGCACACAAGTGCACAACGCTCAAGTCCTCAAGTTGAAGGTAATAGTAGAAAAGCACTTGTGCAGATTTTTGACGTACGTACAATTTGTTTTTGTAAAGTGCACAACAGGGTTCGGACTTTTAAATTCGTAAATCGCAGAATATTTTGAAAAAAAAACGCAGTAAAACGAACTTTTTCGCAGTGGTTTTTTTGTTTTTTTTTTATTTACAACCATGTACGTATATTTACTACTAATGTATGAACATTTTATACTAATAACATAGTATACACTTAACTACATACTATATATTTTAATGCTGCAGAAACATATTTCTTACTGATTCAAAATATATTTACCGTAGACAAATTCAATGACCGTCTTTAAAAGGTCGCAAAAAACTTATGTAGAACTTTATAATAATTGTTTTTATTGCAATGACAGCTTCAGCTGACAGATTACTTTCTTCTGTTTCAAAGCTAAGACCACAGTATACAGATGTAATGTACAGATGGGCCCCTAACACTACATTTTCATAATCAACATCAATGCTTAAGGGAGAGTTGTCTATAGTGGGACCGGTTTTGTTTTTTCATCATAATTTTTCACAATTAAAATATTTTCGAGAACCAAATATATCAATGGATTGGCATATAAAATGACTATCTTTTTGCTACATACAGTTTTTAGTTATGTTGGAAAATTTCATTACATTTTTTTGAAAATCTGAAAGGCTTAAGATCGACTCCAGAAATTGTTGTCTTCTAATGTGAGACTCTATCATACATTCAATAAAATTACAGAAAGCGTAAAGTAATTGAAGTTAAAACTCCAAATAATGAATATTTTTTATTCAAAGAAATTTTTTTTTCACTTTGAAATCGTGCTAAACGAAAAAATATTTTGTTTCTCCAAGTTCATATGAAAAGTTATGGCGCATCGAAGCTACACTGTCAATGTCAAAACATTGGTGATGCCTGTGGAAAATATCGGAGAGAAGTTCGCGTCCCACTTTAGACAACTCTCCTATTTAATATTATTAATATTTCAAAAATAACCATAAGATTTTTTGTACTAATAAACCGCAGTAGATTTAGAAAAACCGCAGTGACGCAGTAAAACCATAAATTTTGCTAAAAAGCGCAGTAGATCTACTGCAATTGCAGTAAAGTCCGAACACTGGTGCACAAGTACTCAAGTCCTCAACTGCACAGGCAAGTGCACTGAATCGTGAATACCCCTATTGTAAAATTGTGGCGCCCAGAAAATGGTAATCTCCCCACAAGTAAAATATGCCTATTTACCGCATTATTCTGTATCACGAACAAGCACACCAACGATGAGAAAGACACGAGAAGCAATACAATTTTGTATGGAAAAATTTATTGTTTCTCGTGTCTTTCTCATCGTTGGTGTGCTTGTTCGTGATACAGAATAATGCAGTTAGATTTAACCCTGCCAGCATTGACATGGTTGTCAGATGAACGCTATAATTTACGAACCTTGTACTGCTTAGTTTTGTTGGAAAATTAAAAAAAAAAATGTTTTTAAGGCCATTTATTCTAAATTTGGACCCCAATAACTTTTAAAAGATTTGATAGCGGCCTTCAATTTTTTCACTATTAGCTTTTTAAGCTCAAAATACACATTTTGCAAAAAGAAAATATTAAAAAAAGAATTTTAGCTGATAGTAAAATGTTCCTCCAAATGTATTAATTTTGCCAATTTCGTCAATTTTAATCACAAAAATTCTACTCAAAATTCATCAAGTTTCAAAGTAGTCTTATTCGAAATTCACTTCGCAATCTTACTAAGTTGACTCTCATCGAATGATATTGTTCTCTGGGTTTATAAGAACAGCTGTTTGAAGAACTTGAAGCTTGAGAGATAATATTATATGCTGGAAGTTCCATGCTTGAAACGTAAATGTCAAAACTTTTCTTATCGAAATTATTAAAGGTCAGATTTTTTGGAGAATTGTTAAAATTTAAACAGTTTCATAAATAAGTATTCAAAATTTACAGTAAAAACTTTTAAAAAATTAACTAATGATAAAGAGAAGCACACCAAAACGAAATAAATGAATTGATAAACATAGCACAGTAGAAACAATTGTTTCTTTTATTGCATTGCGACTAAAAAGTTGCATGATAAAAATATTCCAAATCCTGCTCGAAAAGTTAACTTAAGCAGACAAATCTAAATTAAATAATACTATCTTCGGAGCAACGCAAAATAAAATGCCAATAGCAAGCATAATCAAAAAAGCATCGAGCCTTATATTGGGCGATGACGACAAACTAGACGAAAAAATCGATATTGTTTACGAAGACAACGAAATCCTTTTCTGCAAGAACAACGTTTGTATTCATCCTCCAACGGTGGCTCGCCAGGAATCTGATATACTACACTATCCAGGCTATTTGACGGTGAACACGAAAACGTTTGTCGATCAATACAACAATGCAAAACGACCTACGCTGTTACTAACCTGGATACCAAATTCATCGCTATGCAAATGTACCTCAACGGACGAAAACTGTCCAGCTTACTTTACGGGCAGCAGCATGCATGCTGCTATACTTGAGACAGCGCAACGTAATGCACCGAATACGCCACATTGTCACGCTTCTGTTGAGGAACAGCACAAAATTAATGGTAGCAAATGTTTGAACGGTAAGCCATCTGATCAGAAGCGAGTCATTGCTGCAGCAGCAGCCAAACTAGCTCAGGAGTCGGAAAATGGCAGCAGCGAATCGGCAGCTGCTGCAAAATTCAGAGAAGATGAGGTTGCTGCTGAAATGCAAGAACTTAAAAATGAACTGCAACCATTGTTAGGTGGAAGTTCAGCATCTATCAACGACTTGGAGGCTCTGCTAAAAAAGAGTCCAATAACATCAGTAAACATAACCATCTCAAATCCACAAATCGAAAATTCGAATATTCCACAATCGTACAATTGCGTCGTTGTGGCGGAACGGGACAAAATGCAACTGAACTCTGATGGATCGGTGTCTGATGACAACAACCCAAACTGGATGACCCCAGAACTACTAGCATTCAAGCATAATCTTGCCTTTCCAGATAGTGCAAATGCAACACCGACTGTGCGGCGCAAGACGTTGATGAAATGTCGCCGCTTTTCCGTTGACTTGAGCCAGATGCGTTCGCTGCGCTTGTTCTTCAATGATGATAACTGCACTTCAGGGCAACTGGTCATTGCTTCGCGTGAATCGCAGTATAAAATACTGCATTTTCATTTCGGGGGTCTGGATCACCTGGCGCAGGTAAGTAATCTCTTAATTAGAAATTGTTAAATATGCTTCATCAGGCGCAAGCAAATTGATCTAAGAAAACTGACTGTGTTTCTGATCGCACAAAAACTGATCGCACAAAATGTTAACGCAAAAAAAAGTTATCGAATACCAAAAAAAATTTTGGCGATCATTTATTTTACATTTTGGTCAGACATATATTTTTTGTGATCGTTCATAATCGCAAAAGTTTCCAAAAATGTACAACGACCAAAGCAAAGAAATTGGGTGATCGTACATTATGAACGAACGCCAAACAGTTTTGGTGATAAAATACTCTTGTGGGGAGACTACGATTTTCGGGGCGCCGCGATTTAAAAATGGATTCATAAAGAACTTAAAAAAATACATAAGAATGGCCGAAGGAAAATCTCAAGTTTCAAAATTTGTTCTCAAGTTATCGATTTTGTAAGAATTTTTTTTTAGATCGGGTAAGAAAATTGGCTAAATTGTTATTTGTGTATGACCGATATTGCTTTTTAAGGTATTATTTAAAAGACAATACATAAGGCTTTTGATATATATTTTAAATAAATCAAATTGTTGAGAAGCTAATGTTTTATAGCTATTTTTATGCAAAAGTAAAGTTTTTGTTTATATAAAGCTATTATTTTCTCAAAAACTACCGTTATTAATATGGATATTAAAAACTTAATTATTAGAGCTTGAAAATTTATCTTTCATTTGGTATACAATAAATATGATTTATTTGATTTTGTATGGTGTATTTTTTATGATGAAATTATTTTCTCTTGTACGGAAAGTTGTTAATTCAAGCATTTTTAACTTAGTTGTTTTGTATTCTTATTCCATATTTTCTTACATATGTATATCACCATTACAATAAATAACTGTTCTTAAGGCAACATTGTAGCTGTAATATTTATATGAATGAATAGGATTTTCTATCTAGCGAAAAAAATGTTAAATTTTTAGTTGATTAGTTTTGGACAATGCAATAACAAATAGCAATTTTTATTAATTTTATGTAATATAGTGTAAATTGTAATTGTAATCGTATTAATATATCAAATGAAATGTTAATTTGTAAGCTTTAAATATAAAATGCATTTTTAGTACCTTAATAACGCAAATTAAGTAGAAAATAACGATTCTTTAATTACAAATTTCAAATATGATATAGTTTTGCTTAAGTGGAAAGTGGTAATTGAAAAGGTAATTTAATTATCTTTCAAATGACATACTAATCTCTTAGATCCATTGAATAATGGCAAGGAAATTTATATTTTTTTGAAAATCTTTTAGCAAAAAAAAACTAAAAAATCGATAACTAGTTGAGTAATCGATATTTTGTTCGGCCAATCATATTTTTTTGTAGTTCTCTTCCAGAAAGCACTTTCAAATTGTGCTGTCCCGGAAATCGTAGTCGTGCCATTCTTGTTAAATAGGTATGAGAATGTAATGAAATATTTGAGTAGACTTGCCTGTGCATTTGAGGACTTGTGCAGTCAGGTTTTCGTGAACACACCACTATAAATTTTTCAAAGCTGTCAAAATTTTCAATGTGCACAAGTACAAGTACTGCTCAAGTCCTCAACTGCTCAAGTTTTAGGCTACAGTAGAAAAGCACTTGTGCAGATTTTCAACGTATTTTCAACGTATTTCGTAACGTATTTTGTTTTTTTAAGGTGCACAAGTTTTCAACTGCACTGGCAAGTGCATTGAATCGTGAATGCCCCTAATGAAACGAGGTTTACAAAAAAATACAAAGTTTTTGTAAGATCACCATTAACTCCACAAGAAGTGGTAAATTAATTTCAAAAAGAAGACATTTGGAATAGATTCGGTGTTACCAAACACACCGATCCCCTATTATTTGATAAAGTTTGCATTCAGGGGGAAAATTGTATTTTTTGCATTTTTTCTTCGCAAAAAAATTATAGTACTAAGGAGTATTTTTCTCTATTTCACCGGGAATTCTTCGTCAATGCAACGTTTCAAATAGTTCAAGGTTGCTTCAAACAAGTTATAATACTTTACGTAAATTATTTCAATAAAAAAGTACGATACCCGAGAAACAATTTCATATTTTGTGTCAATAAAATAGTTGATATATGTCCGTTGGCCGTGTCGGTAAATGTCCGACCTCTGCACCGAAAGAAGTGCTAGTTCTGGAACACGAAGACCGAATCGGGTACTCGTCAGTTTATTGTACCCGAATAGTCGCTCGTTTTTGAGCAATTTATTGACATAATACAGACTTACTACGGTACTATTTCAGGTGACTTTCGAGGTACTTGTTGGGTATGTTTCGGGTACATTATAGTTAAGACTCGGGGCAGTTTCGATACATATCAGCAACTTTGATACGATATATGAATTTTGTTCTCGGGTCCTGTTCGCAAAAACTTCGAAGTTTTTCCGTTACTGCTCGTAGCTTTTAAAAATAAAATTGAGTCTGATACTCGGCACTTCTGTGCCTGAGTAGTTTGGTACGGACACAAATTGTTTCTCGGGATACTTAACATTAAGAAATGCATAATTATTTGAGTTTTAAATGTGTTCAAATCGCTTTTCTTGCAGATTTTTCTTGTTTGTTTTAATGACGAAAAAATCGACAAAAATCTATCAGCATTTATTTGAGTACATCATAAAAAGTATATTGAAGTTGGAGCCAAATAGCTTCATAACTAATCTCATGACTGAATAAATAAATAAAAAAAATTAAAAATAAACAACTGATTATGAGGCAGCACTACAAACTGGCTTGAAATCAGTATATCCAAATATACATATTAAAGATGCAACCGATAGTGGTTTGGCCGGATACCGGATATCCAGCGAACTGCAAGGCTCGAAAATAATGTCTGGATGGTAGGTCCATTGCCTAGTTGTCACTAAACTAAATATATTTCTAATTCGATACGCTACAATATACGGATGGAGTGCTGCCATTTGTTTATGGCATATACAAATTAAATTTTTACAAATTAAAATAATTGCTAAAATAATAAAATCTAAATAATTTTTACTCCTGTAAAATTATTGCTTAACGGCAATAGTAACGTTGACATCTCACGACACGTATTGGGATTGTTTCAAGTGGCAGATTGAAGTGGCAGATGAAAAGAATATTCAGTGTCGCGATCAAGAGAAAAACCCATTTACGACCGAGATTGAATACTTCTTGAAGGGAGTTTAAATTGATCGCAGTCGCGTTGCTAGCGCATGGTGGTCAATTAACTCCAAAAATACCCTCATTTGATATAGCTTGCCAAAACGTACCTTTCAGCTCCTTGCAGTAGCGTAAACTTGCAAAAAAAAATAAATAAGAATGGCCGAAGGAAAAATCTCAAATTTCAAGACTTGTCCCATGTGCCGCCAAAAAATGGAAGATTCAATGCAAGTTTACTTTTGAAATGCATTATTGAGTTATTTGGAGTTTTTAGATTTTCAAAATAAGTTTTATTTTCCTTTTCTATTTTTCGTGTTTTGTGTTAACACATTCATTTTTGTGCTCATTGAATTTTTGCGTTTCTGTAAATAAATCATAATTTACCCAGTGGTAAATGAACACATGCCGTAACAATTTTTAATTACATTTGTTCGGGCATAGCCGCTAAAACATCGATGATATCTACCTAACACAGTAAGTGACGATGGGAGTAGGTATGCACAAGATAGGAGAGAATAATAAAATGACGCACAAAATTGGAAAAAACAAAAAATAATTTAAACGCAAGTTCTCTCTACGCCAAAAACAACAAAAACTAAAGAGAACACACCAAAGAGAAGCGAACAAAACCAAATGACGCCACAAATTATACCTTTTATAGAGCATTTCAGAATTAATGTTTAATAACATTTAGTTAATTTGCTATACAATGAAAAGAAAATAATGTTAGCACAAACAACAAGTGAGCACAAACAAGATTTTGTTTCCGCTTACAGTTCTGCATTACTATGTCTTCACCGACAAATTTTTACAAGTGAGTTATAACTTTTATTTCTTACTCAGGACCTCAGTTATCATTCAACAAACATTTTGGGCGATAGTTCATTTAAAAAATTTTGGGCGATGGTTCATTATTAACGATTGCCCAAAATGTGTCCAAACATTTTTTTGGGGCGATCATTCATTTCCCGTTTTTGGGCGTTAGGGTTTTGGGCGATCATTCATTCGCACATCCAATAAGAATTAGCATAACGATGTTTTTAACGATTTGATGTTTAATTCCAGGTTTTGCATCAATGGCATTGCTTCCTGCACAACATCACGCTGGCTCCGGGCCAAGAGAAACAAAATCTTCCTTATAGACATTTTATGGTTTGCCGGCCAGAAGTAAAAAAGTCCGAACTACATCCGGATGAGGGAAACGTCAAGAAAATCACAACTAATTTCTTTTACGGCACGCTGCTAAATGAAAAAGGTCAAATCGATGATGATTTATTATTGCGCAAATGTGTCTTTTTCGGTGGTCTTGAGAAGAGTTTGCGTAAAACAGTTTGGCCATTTCTACTGAAATGCTATTCATTTGCGTCTTCTTTTGAGGATCGTGCTGTGTTAATGGACATCAAGCGACAGGAATATGAAGATATAACCAGGCGCCGTTTATACTCCATGTCACCGGAGGAACAAATTTATTTTTGGAAGACTGTGCAGTGTGTTGTCGAAAAGGATGTAGTCCGCACAGATCGTTCCAATCCCTTCTTCTGTGGCGAAGACAATCCAAACACAGAGATAATGAAAAATATTCTCTTGAATTACGCATTCTACAATGCAGGCATTTCCTATTCACAGGTGATTGTGATGTGTTCCCAAATCTTTTGTCAATAGCGATGGTAATTAATCTTTGTGAAATTTTTGTTCTCAGGGCATGAGTGATCTGCTGGCTCCTGTGCTGTGTGAGATACAAAATGAATCGGAGGCTTTTTGGTGCTTTGTTGGTCTGATGCAACGCGCCTTCTTTGTCTGCATTCCCACGGACAACGATATTGATCGAAATTTGAGCTACTTACGCGAATTGATACGCATTATGTTGCCACGCTTCTTCGAACATCTACAAAAACACAACGATGCAATGGAGCTGCTCTTTTGCCATCGCTGGTTGCTGCTCTGCTTCAAACGTGAATTCACCGAGGCTGTCGTTATACGCATGTGGGAAGCTTGCTGGTCAAACTATCTCACCGACTATTTCCATTTGTTCCTGTGCTTAGCTATTATTGCGGTTTATGCTGATGACGTTGTAGCACAGAACCTGCGCGCCGATGAAATGCTGTTGCACTTTAGCTCATTAGCCATGTACATGGATGGACAGCTCATATTGCGTAAAGCGCGTGGCTTGCTGCATCAGTATCGACAGTTGCCTAAAATACCCTGTACACTGAGTGGTCTCTGCAAACGTTGTGGCCCAGGTATGTGGGATTCCGAACATCGTCCGGCACTCGAATGCATTGGACACACCGACGACGAAAAGTGTTCTTTGGCAATTGATTAAGCTTCACATTTAATACCTTAAAAATATGATGCCTATTTATTTCTCAAGAGTAAAACAAGCAAGAATTAAACAATGCCTCAATTTGTGGTTTATTTTTTATTTCCACTTTTTACATTATTTATTCATTTCAAATTGTTCAGCGAAAACATTTTTTATTTTCTTTTCAACCGAGATCTCTACCTAGCATTTAGCTCAAACCAAAGATTTATTTTAACGCAACTATCCGATTAATCTAATACAAATATTGTTATATAAAAAATATACATAATTGTGAAATGCTTGCCTATATAAATATTTCACTGAAATTAAAACTATGCTAGAAGATATATATACCAAATTTAATATAATTATATAAACTTTAAACACATGCCATATACTATTTTTCAAATAAACGCTATTTATATATAAAAATATAATTGTTATGTATGTAAGTATTATAGTATCGTTACCTTTTTGTTTTGCTAATATGCTTATAATAAAAAAAAAATACAGAAAATTATTTAAAAAGTTTTCTTTTTATCAGACAAAGTAGAGGATTTATGCACCTAATTATCTCAACTATTAAACTCAACTTAGTTTGGTTGTAAAGCATAATAATCTTTAATAGTTTTTTCTCACCAAAATAGAAATGCGAACAATTTCGACGAAGAGATGTACTATTTATTTATACACTAAAACCTCAGAAAATTTGAATTTATGATAATATTACTCAAGAAAAACGAAAAAATATAAATACTGCAAAAAAAACACATTTACAATGTGCTTACATTTTTATGTAAATGGCCTTATTCTCTTTCTCACTGAATTTTTCTTATGAAATTCTGCCAGGCAAAAACCCTAAGTGAGGTGATTGCGTACCTTTTTACAAAATAAGTCCATTAGTTTCATTTTCAAATTTTCGTTGAAACAGCTGTACTGCCGTTATAAGGAAGAGTGCGGCATCTATCATAAAAATCAAAATTAGTATGTTAATTTTCTATGATTTAAATACAAATTCTGAATGTTTGATAGTTTAAATCATTGTTGATTTTAAATACAAATTCTAGTTTTCAATACAATCAAATACTGTTTGATAGTTTAAAATCGTTTATTGGGCTGTAAAGTCAGGTCAGGTTAGAACAATTAATTGCTCTAACTAATTTTTCCAAAGAAACAAAATTTTTTCAATATGAAAAGGAAACCATCACTAGCTGATTTTATTGCAATTTCGGCACTGCCACAGGCTTCTTCAGAAATCTTTGTGATGCCACCACCGGGAATCGTACCCGGGCGTGGTCGCCGTGCCAGCGCATTTTAGCGCACTGCACCACAGGCGATGAGATTTCAGTGTCAATTTACAGTTTTTCTCCCTTTTATACTTTTTTTTGTTGCTGTTCTTTTTTGCTTTTTTTAGTTTATGCTTATGTTATTATGGAGTCCAATTATTTGTCGGAATTCGCCACTAACAAAGCATAGTTACTGAAGTTCTTTTTAGATTTTGCTGAAAAATCTTCAGGCAGAAAATTTTCTATATGACCATATTATTTATTATTATGTTAATTTTTTATTATTTAAATACAAATTCTAAATGTTTGATAGTTTATATCGTTTAAAATTTGTTTTATTGTTTTATCTTAATCATCTGTTTTCCATCTCCAAGAAAATAAAAACAAACGAGCGAGCCCTACAGTGGTCGCATATGATATGTAACATCTGACACCTCACCTTGGTAATATGCCTGGTTAAAAAAAAACATTTATAGTAATAAAATCGGGTTGGGTCCTTTTCGCAGAATTTCAAAATTATGAAAAAAAATATTTAAATCAAAATCTTGAAAACAAAATCTTGAAACGAAAATTTTGAAAAAAATCTTGAAACTAAAAATTAAAGAATACGTAAAGAATGCGTAGGTTTTTAAAACTTTTTTAATTGAAATTTTGACACTATTTCGAAAAGTGTCCAATTTCAAAGGAAGTATCAAATTTTTCGAACAATGTCAAGTTTCGAAAATAATCACTTGAATAATTGTCAAGTCACAGAAATTGTCAAATTTTGAAATAAATGTCCAATTGTTTCAAAAAGTTTCAAATTTCAAAAAGTGTGAAATATCGAAAAAAGTGTGAAATTTGGAATAAGTGCCTAAATTCGAAAAATTGTCAAATTTTGAATAAGTATCAAATTTTGAAATGTACAAGTTTTGCAAAAAATGTCATATTTAATTTTGAATAAGTGCCAAATTTCGAAAAGTGTAAAATTTTGCAAAAAAATGTAAAATTTTAATAAATATGTGTTCATAAATGGGCAAAAACCACCACGTCCTCGTCGTTTGTCTAGATGACGCTAAGTGTGGGACCATAAATATTTGAAAAATTTATAATTTTACCAACATTTTACATTATTGTTTTTGAAATTAGACACGACATTTTTTCTCGAAATCAAACATTTAATTCGAAAGAACATTTCTTAAAATTACAAGATTTTTTCAAGATTTATGCATATATTGTGTTTTCTAGATTTTTTTCAAAATTTTCGTTTCAAGATTTCATTTTCAAGATTATTTTTTTTTTAAAGATTTTGGTTGTTTCAAGATTTTGACCTTTAAGCATTCGGACCGCTCCCATTAAAATCATTTGAAAAATTTTTAAAACATTTTATTTTTATTACTATATATATACACTGAGGAGCAATACTGTAACATGCTGTAACATTTCTCAATTCAGCAACCGTTATCTTCTCCAAACAATGACGAATTACAGATTTTTTATAACGTGATTAGTACACTTGTACTCTTTATTCCAAACAGGTTTGAAGTTAATCTAACAATGTTACAGTTTTGCACTCACTTTCCATTTTACATTGTACCGTTATCTACTGCTTATTTTGAAGCTTAATAGCCTTTTCTTGATTGCAATGTACTTATTAAGTGATAATATAAGCAAGCGGTGCTTAAAAAAAAAAAAATGAAAAAAAAATCAAATAATAAATTTATTGCGGAAGGGGAGTCAATTAGAAAAGTGGTAAAAGATTTCCAAATAAGCCTCATGATAGTGCAATGCATAAGGGAAAAATATAGTAGAAAGTGTTCCTAAGAACAAAGGATGTAGATCAAGAAAAATTAGCGACCGTGAGGCCCGCCATCTTGCGAACTTGGTGACCAGAAATGATGCAGTCACTCCTGAAGATTTTAAACATCAGTGCAAGTCAGTGGACAGCTCGGCAAAGCATTACGAAATTGGGCGTTAAAGCAGCAGAGAAGAAAAAAAAAACCAATGCTGACCAAAAGACATGTGCGATTAAGGCAGCATTTTGCTGCAGCGCACGAACACTGGACAGTCGCAGATTGGGATATGGTGAGTCTTTTAACTGACATTTATTTATTTACTTGATTGCTAAACCTTAACAGGTTTTATAGCAAATTTAAAATTATAAAACAAGATATTTAGTATAATTCAAAAATATAAAGTATGATTTTGATTGAAATCATGTATTATTAACAAACTAAAAAAATTTAATAAATAGCTTTAAGTATATAATTTTATTAAAGTATAAAAATAAAAAGTTAAGTCAAACCAATAATATCAGACAGCATCAGACAGGTTGCGTTTTCAAGACAAACAAGGTCAAGTTAGCAACAATTTTTGTATTCGGACATTCGGACATTTTGTATTCGGAGTCGTGTGACAAACAAGGTCTCATACCCAATAAAACACCACTCCAATAAATATATACATAATATATATCGTTATGTCTTCCTGAAGCCGGAGGGATCCTGGTTACTCGACAAACTTAGTCAACTTCACCAAACCAATTTTCATAAAACAAAGAAAACCAGTTGCGAACGCAGGCATCAAGACAAACTAGGTCTTATCGGCCACTCATATTAATATATTACAAATCGATCTAACGTAGCGTTTCAGGAGGCAAAACCCAAGACACCTCGGTACCGTCGACCAATGTAATAATAATCAACGACGGTACTGTAGGTAATCTATAATTTTATGTTTGATTGAGTCCATGGATTCACTTAAGGATATAACATCAGATACAAAATTAAAATCACCGCAAGCGCTTCTAAGAGGTTCATTTTGCAAATAATTAGTTCTACAAAAGTTCATGTGGAGTAACTCAAAAGATCTTCTAGGACGAAGAGGAATATTAAAATATACTTTACTCAATAAATATGGACTGTTGACATATCCATGTAAAAGTTTTGTAATCCAACAAGCATTTATCATAATTTTCCGATTTTTTAAAGAAGGAAGATTTAAGAGTTGTAACCGATATTCATAAGATGGTAAGTGAAAATCAGTATTACAATAAAGATAGCTTAAGCAAAAAAAAAAGAAGTTGTTTCTGTACTGATTCAATGTCGTCTATGTAACAACCGTATCGTGGGCACCAAACAACTGAAGCGTATTCTAAAATAGGCCGCACTAGAGAAGTGAATAAGGTTTTCGTTATGAATGGATCATTAAACTCTTTTGCCCAACGTTTAATAAATCCTAAAGTACTCTTTGCTCTATTTATTATTTTATTTACATGAATATTAAAGCGTAGTTTAGGATCCATTGTAACTCCAAGATCATTGAAAATATCTAAGGACTCCAATGGATAACCACAAATTTTGAAGGTACATTTAATTGGTGGTTTGCGCGAAAAAGACATATGCTTGCATTTCTTCAGGTTGAGGTTCATACGGTTCGTTTTGCACCAGTTATGAAGATGATCAATGTCGGCTTGCAAAAATACAGCGTCGTTATCATTTTTAAAAGAAAGGAAGAGTTTGACGTCGTCAGCAAACATTAAGATGCTAGAATGCATTATGACAGATGGAAAATCGTTTATAAAAAGTAGAAACAGAAGGGGCCCAAGATGACTTCCTTGAGGTACTCCTGAAGTAACAGGAAACTCATATGATTTCTTGAGCCTAAAAATAACAGATTTTCTATTGCTTAAGTAAGATTCAATCCACTTTACCAACGGTATAGGAAATCCAACAAGATGTAATTTTAAGATCAATAGTTTGTGATTTACAACGTCAAAAGCTTTGCTAAAATCCGTGTAAATAACATCAGTCTCCATGCCTTTTCCAAAATTTTCTATAGATTTTGATGTAAATTCAAGAAGGTTAGTAACAGTGGATTTTCCAGAAAGAAATCCATGTTGGAAAGGAGACATTAAAGATTTAACGCTATGCGATATTCGTGATGTAACAATTGCCTCTAAAAGTTTAGGCAAAGCAATATTGTGAAGCAATATTTTTTATTCGTTGTTATTTAAAATTTTAGTTTATTTAGTCTCATGAGACTAAAGTCAACCGTTTCCAATCAGATGGTCGTGCGTGGTATTGGACCAAGGACTCAAATACAACCTAACCACATCAAGGAAAGCAAATAATGGTTTGGGGTTGTATTTCGCAAAATGAAGTTGGTCCCTTAATACGCATCGATGGGATTATGCGTAAGGAACAGTACCTGTCCATCCTGCAACAAAATCTACCAGAAGTAGTGGAAAATATGGCTCTTGCTGCTGAAAAATTAATTTTTTAGCAAGACAATGATCCTAAGCACACTGCATATGTTGTCAAAGACTGGATACAAAAACAGAAATTTGCTAATTTGAAATGGCCTCCTCAATCTTTGGATATGAATCCAATCGAGAATTTCTGGAGTTACGTAAATACTCCGCTCAAAGGAGTAAATGAGCTGTGGGAGCAAACTAAGGATGTTTGGGAGGCTATACCACCAGAATTTGTGAGGAGGTATACATCCAGTATGCCCAATCTTATCCAGGAATTAGTGTACATCTATATAGTAGTAAGAGTCAAATGTTTTTATAACTTTTCAAATAATTTTAATCACTTTAGGAAAAACTTTAATTTTAATCACTATAAATGTTTTTTAACCAGGGATACTTGTGGTTTGTATCGGGCTTAAACGTGCTTTGTGTGATCAGTTTTGGAAGCTCTGCAATTCGTTGTATTATAAATTAAATGGCGCGCGCTTCGTCGACTTCTTGTTACTCATTTCCGCCACATTTCACGAAATCACTCCCACAAATTGCAGGAAATCTGTATTATCTTCTTTATTTTTGTGCGCCAAAAAGTTATTATAAATGCAGTGCTGCACTCAAAAAAACAAAAAAATACAATTTTTTATTTCGTAGATTTACTAAAAAAACTGTGGTCTGCTAGTACTATATTTAACAAACAGTTGATACATATACGGCTTTTTGAAGTGAGCAATAATTAAAGCGGCAACTTCACCGCAGTTTTTAAATTATTAATAAAATCGGTATAATATCATTAATATAGGATTTAACTATCCTTAAGAACTAAATATTTATAACCATCCAAGCCATAATCAGTGAATTTTGGATGCATTACTGTAAGTCGTTTATCTCCGAATATTGAAATATGCAGATGCCGCACTCTTCCTTATGACGGCAGTGTAACTCTACACTCTATAGAAGACAATCTCTTACTTTCAGAAGCTTTAATGTTTTGAAGATACTACTTCGAATTTTTGGATACGAATTGGATAGTTGTAATTTCGGAGGTTTTACTGTACTGTAATTATGCATGCAATCAGACCTATCGTGTATAATTTTTCAAGCTGAATCGGGAAAGGGAGTTTTTGAGATAAAGTTTAATAACATTTGGGAAATTTTTAATGCAAATTCGTTCATCAACGGTTCTATCAAGCATATCACTCTTGTAGAATATTGTGACACTACGTCTCAGATCAGCAGCTCGGATGATCTTCTTCATCATTAGGTTGAAAAAGTCGCATAATAAGGAATCGCCTTGTCTGAAACCTCGTTTGGTAACAAATGGTGGGGAGAGGTCCTTCGCGATTTTAACTGCGCTGCTGGTGTTGCTCCGTGTCATCTTGCAAAGTCGTATTAGTTTTGCAGGAATACCAAACTCAGACATGGTGGAGTACAGGTACTTTCTTATTGGGCTGTCGAAGGCGGCTTTGGAATCGACAAAAAGATGGTGGATGCCGACTTGTTTTTCTTGGGTCTTCTCCAAGATTTGTCGTAGCGTGAAAATTTGCTCGATGGTGGACTTTCCAGGTCTGAACATGGTAGAAGGATAGAGGTATATACAGCGCTGAATGCTCTCTTTCCATACTGCCATGTCTGTCAAATTTAGCTGTGTGGCGAATGGAAACAAAAGAAAATAAAGAAAAAGTTTTGCTTCGTTTTGACAATTCCGGCAGTATGCTCTCATCTGGTGCATATACCTGTATTCTTCTACCATGGGTCTGAAGCCACACTGATAAGGTCGAGTTCCAACTCGAACATTACACCGACACGAGCACACGTACGAAGTTCTCTTATTCAGTTGGCGCTGAGACTTCAAAAGAAGAGGTTCAAACCGCTTGGTCAGCATATCCACTGTACAAAATAAAATCCGAATACGAATATGATTTTTTGTTTGCAGACAACTTTAAGGACTGCCATAATGCTTGGTTTGCCAACGCACAGTAGCACATTGGAATATACGTTTTTTTTAAAGGCAGTATAGAAATATGGATCCTCAATATTCATTTGTGGAAAATTAATAACGTAATGCGTTAGTTCTTAAACTAGAGAAAGAATACCTTGACAAATTTAATCAGAACTCATTGAAATGTAAAAATTCAAAAATTGATACAAATTAAAAAAGGCTTCCCATTTTTGTTTCTTTATAATAATAAAATACTAAAAATAATTTTATATAATAAAACAATTCTTGCTTAATACCCAAGGTATATTCAACATGGTAGTGTCGTCACAGAGAGGAGTTACCGAAGCTGTAAAACATAAGACGAACGTAAAAGACAATAAATAAAAGCTGAGAGGAAACTGTCCTAAAGAAATGAGGAAATGTGTTCTAAAATTTATATAGTTTTTATTTTTGTGCGTGCTGAAAGTTTTTTTTTTTATTTTTCGTGAAGCTATCATTAAATAACTGTTGCAAAATAATTTAAACTGTTCGCAAGTACTTTAATGGCTTTTTTCCCACTCCATTTGCCGTGTGTCATCAATTTTTTAAACTTCTACAAGAAAACTATAACCACGAAAAACGACGCCGGATAGTCTGTTGATTTGTACTGCCCCAGAGAGTGTTCTGCATCCAACAGAATCATTCTTGCTAAAGACCACGCTTCTGAGCAGTTGAGCATCGTCGATGTTGATGCAGAAACCGGCCGCATGACCGTTGCTTCCAAGACCTATGCCATCTGGGGCGAAATCAGACGTATGGGTGAATCCTATTATTGCATTGTGCGTTTGGCCAAGAAGGACGGATTAGCAAGAACTTCTAAAGTTGTTAACAATAAAGTTGCTAAAATCAATTTAAATAAATCAATTTAAAACACAACATAATTCTATTTATTGACAAGTTATTGAAAACTTTTGTTATTTGATTTGCTTTTGTTCGTAAACAACTTATTTTGACTGCTCAGGTACCCACAAGAGAGAATTTTATCTACTAACACTTCCTTCGTATATATACCTTGCTTAATACCTGCACGAAAATTTGTGTCAGTGCAAAGAGTGAGAGCACAAAATCCGAAAATTGTAGTAGTCGAGCCCAAGGCTTATTTATAAGGTTGTGGCATTTGAGAGAAATGCACTCTTTTTCAGCCTTTGCTTGAACTGTCACTGTGCTATTCTTTGTTCTATGCATTTATTTTCTTGCTTTCTTTTCATCCATTCGGACAGTTCGACCGAGCTCGCTCTCAAGTGCCACAACCCATAGCAAAATTAGACAAGGTTGTGTTAGGGCGGAGAGCCGGTGACCTAAACTGTCAAAACGAAGTTGATATTTCATACAAAGTCTGCAACCAATGAGAATGCAATATGAAAGCAAAAATTGGCAAAAATATCAAAATGGCTGAGTTTGACAGTTATGGTCACTAAGAAAGAGAACGCATTCAGCCCTAGCACTACCTTGTCTAATTCTACTATGGATTTCTTATGACGTTGCAAAAGTTTGAAAACGGTACCATATTTTCATAATTTATGCTATATCTGCTGCTAAAATTTGCTGAATGCGCCTCTTTCTAATAGGGAGAGACAGTTAACCCTTTCGACCCCTACTTTTTTCCTGTGGCACGAACAAATTTTTTACTTTTAATTATGTTGTATTTGTTCAAGAAGTGTATTAGCAAAGTTTTAAACTGCCATGCTCATCCTTTTGGGCGTTAGAATAAGTTACTTTAACTATGACAATTTTTTAAAAACGCTAATTTACAAAATTTAACTTTGAAAAATATTCAATTTAACCTTTGATGAAAACTATGTCGTTTATACATTTATAATTTCTATTATTGAAAAAATTACATATGTATAAATAACGTTTTCGCAAATTAGCTACAATCTTTTCGCCGACATAGCTGAAGTCTGTTGAAAATAACTGTTAACACCTTTTCCACACTAAAAGTTTTCTTACCAGCAAGTCTGTGGTACAGGCAAGTCTGTACTGGCAAGTTTTTCTTCTGTGCTGTTCTTTCCTTTGTATTTTTAACTTGCTAGCAAGAAAACTTGCCGTGAACAAAAACAAATATATCGCCGATCGTAAGCCTACAAATAAGCAAAATTGCTCACAGGCAACTTTGGGGTCGAAGGGTTTAATCGTTTATTTATACCGGACTTAATTGTTTGTTAACAGCTAATCGCGTAAATTGCTAATTGTTACTGCTGTTTGAGTGGTGGTTGACCACTTAGTTTTCCCATATTCATTAGGATTTTTAAAAAATTGTGTTTTGTGTAAAAAATTAGAAAAATATCTTGAATATTCGTATAAAAATTGCATCTATTAATAAAACTTTATTTATAATTTATATAAAAAGTTTATATATAATTTTAACTCGAGCCAAGAGCTTTCCACGTATACTTATTTAGTTTAGCAGTGCAGCTCCACAAAAGCTACGAATAAAAATTAGATCCTAATAGGATTTTGTATAAACAACGAATACATTTCTTTATCACTTCAATGGCAATACGTACATGTTGAAGAAACTACAACAAAAAACACACTTGCTTTAATAATCTATTGAGAATCTATTTATTCTGCAGTAACGGGTTTGGTTAAACCCCGTTTTCGTAAATTTTTCAAATCTTCTCTGGTAGAAGTTTCTTTCGATTTCTTTGATTTGTTAATATTTCGGTGTGGTTCTTCGTCATTATGTTTTCACAGATTAAAGCAACTCAGCTATCTGTAAAGTAGTTTGTCCATTTCTTGCTCAATAATCATCTGAACTTTGCTTTCCGCTATTTCCATGTGCTTTTGCACAAATTGTATATAAACTATGCTATTTCTAGCAATAGTACCCAGTTTATGAGAAACTTTCAGCTGAATTTATTCAGTCTAGATTTATGTATTTTAATGTTGTTTGTAGTAATATAAAAAGTTTACTAAATGTTCTTTATTATCATTATTTAAACTGAGCCCACCTATTTGGATACTTTTTGATGCATACAAGATAATAATAGTGCCATTGTTTAATATGTATATATTTATGAAGGAGAATACATTGAAAGGTAAAATTCAAAGGTTCTCTGCGTCATTAAACAGAAATATTTAAAACCTATAATATAGCGATATCGATATAATAGTTGTAGGTAACTGAAAAACAATATAACACATACAATTCATGGTATTAAATACTTAAACGATTAGAACCGAAACAACATATTGAAAAAAACTACTTCGCAATTATGAACGTGCATAAAATTACATTTGCGGTAGTTGCTCGATGGGCGTGGTAAATTTAAAATCTTCTGGAAACAGTTTGGCGGCATGTGGATACATTAATTTGTATGACTGTCGTATGGTGACGTCAGCAACACCAGCAATATCGCCAATTTCCTTCTGGCTTCGTTTGTGCTCAGAGGCTTGTGAAGCCATATATATGGCAGCAGCTGCCACAGATATAGGCGATCTGCCTGGAACAATATCCATTTCAACAGCCTTTTTGGCGATATGTGTAGCAGCTCTTTGCACCATGTTTGGCAAATCTAGGGCATTATTTAAGTGAATGCTAAAGCCAAAAAATATTTACGAATAAAATTCTTACCAAGATTTGCACAAAATCTGGACATAAAATCTGCAGTTGTGATCAAGTCTACGCTTGTTTCCAGAGCCTTTAGTGTTAGTTTAAAGCAGCGCCCGATTTCCTTTTTGCTTATTTTACTTACAGCGCATATTTCTTTGAATGTACGCGGTACACCTTCCTGACGACACGCAATGTATAAGCAAGCCGAGGCCTTAGCATCGTTTGAACGACCTTTAAGATTTTTGCCATCGTGCACCTACAAATTTATACGCATATTAGCCAAATGAGCTGTGTAGAAGCGAAATAAAATGTCGCTTTGCGTGATGATTACCTGTTTGAATAAATTATTGGCACGATCAACAATTGTTTTTGGCAAATTGATGCGATCAGCCATTGTGGAAATTTCCTTAAAAGCCGAGATCAACGAACGATCCGAACTGCTCATTGTACGGCGATTTTGATACTTTGGCGAGCCAAAGGAGTCAAACGAAGCTGAGCCAGTGCCAGGACCTATAATTGTTGATAAATCCCCACCACTCAGCAGCGGATTCTCGGGACCACCCACACGACTGGGATCTACGCCACTTTTTTCATTGCTAAAAGTCCGCCATTCAGAGCCGACGTCAATAACGCGATCACCAACCACAAGGCCACACTCGGAACAAATCATATCACCCGCACGATAGTCCTCAATGAGGGATGCCTCGGGATGTGCATAGCAGAGCACCTTGTTGCTGGCATCAGGCCTTTTTCAATAAAAGAGAAAACACGAAAATAAATAAATTATTCTTTAAATGCCGCCACCGAGTTTGCTGAACGAGTTGTGACCTTGTTCCTTCAATTTATTTTGTAATGCATTCCATAAGAATGCATTACGTTGATGTTTTCACTTTTTGTTTCGTCACTCCATATTTTGGTATAGTTGTTTCAGCGTTATAGGGGCGCATCTTCAATACGTATATTTTAAGTTATGCTCACCTGGAGGAACTCGCCATTTATGTTTTACTTGTTGAAGGCAACTTTGGGTTTAGTTTGAAAATAATTTTGACGAACTCTCGTCAATTAAACTTTACGGTTTAGAAAAATAAAAACTTGAACAAGTACGAATTAAGTACTTGGATCGCTGTTTTTACACTTGCTTTGGTATTGTTCGCTTGCGTACGTAAAGATAGCTGCGAAAGTTTCAAACGACTTTATTGTACAAGCATTACAAGGCGATTCATATTATTTAAAGTAATAGCTTTACCAGAACAATGTTGCACAAGTATGAAATTTCGTGTAATTTTTGATATATCTGTGGTCACAAGGAATGATGACTAAACTCAAAATATCGTAAAAAAGCGTTATGGAATTTACTTTATTGCCAATTTTTAGAAGTATGCATACATCCATTTTTTACGCAGAATTGATCATCACTTATGTCTGCACATATTTTGTTCGTAACGGTTCATGTATTTTAGAAAAATGGGTCGTAGTTCGTGCAATTAAAATATCGTTTTTAACGATACTTTGAGCTTAGTCATTATTCCTTGTGACCACAGATTTCATTCTTTAAGTACGAAGTACAACATTCTTCTAGGTTTTACAAATTAATTTTAAATTTTCTTGTGTATTTCCCCTAACGTTGCAAAAGCATTTAATTTTACTAAATACACATAATAACTTTTGTAGTTAAATAACAAAAATTTTTAATTTTTTCTTAAAAGGTATGTTCAATTCAATCTCAACTGCGTTTGATGAATTAATAATTTAATCATAATTCTTCAATTCACCTCATTTGCACATGATACAAGTTAAAATTTATTAAAACACAGTCTATATATTATTTTGTTTTATTTCCCTTCAATGGAATTATTTATATTGTTGCATAAACCACGACAAATCTTAGACTGACTAAACTTACTGGACTTCCTTAATAGTTAATCGTTAATACACAAAGTGGCATGTTGATACCATTTTAATTATAGAAACTTGCTTGCTTTGTAACATAAAAATAATACAACAGTCACAATAAGTTACACACAGATCTGTTAACCATAAAATATTACTCTTACTTAGACAAACATTGACAATTTTAAAGAGAAAAAATAAAGCAACACACACAACGAGTAAGTTTAGGCTATGTTTCTAGAATATTTCCCAACTTACATAAACACTTTGGCAACACACCTTACGCCAGTTTGTGATATATTATAAACACTTTGGTAATACAACCCAGTAGTTAATTTGGAGTCAATTGGAAAAACCAACTAGTTCATTTCTAGCGCAATTCGTACTTGTTATGAAATAGTTAAAAAAATTGCGTAGAACATTTCACTTTGATTTTATTTTGTTTACTTGTCAAAATGTTTACTGACAAAAATTAATCAAATCTGAACTCGTGTTGTGTCAATTTTTTAATTTTCTAACTGTTTGAGGAATAAATTCAAGTAATTAAACAAAGTTAAGTTTTTGCATAATATAAAAAAGTAACTACATAAAATAAAAGAAATGCATCATAATTTACGTGATGCACTTCTCTTTGTAATACATGCAAGAGATAAGAAATAAATACCTATAACGTTTAAATACTTTCAAACCACTGTAAGATCATCTTTAAGACTTTAGCAAAAAGTACCAGTGTGGAAATATTCATATTTGAACTAGTTACAATATGGGGAAAAATAAATATTTTTGGGTACAATTGTCTTTTCCCATGACATCAACACGTAAATAGCGTCAGCTTGATCAATATTTTAAGCATTCGGTTTTTGAAATTGAAAAAACAGAAAATTTGCAATAGTGAATGAAATATTTATTTGAAGCGATACATCAATGCCTGCCATTTACTTTTAAAGCCCGTAACTCTAATTTTGGCATACCTTTTCCAGCATTTTGGCCGGTATCCCACCTATAGCAAATTTAATGTGGTGTTTCAGGGCTGCAATTGTAGCTGGCTTGTCTCTGTACAAGAGAGACTTCACGTAGTCCTACAAAAATAGTCTAGTGGGGTCAAATCGCATAATCTTGGCTGCTAATGGACTGCTGAAAAACGTGAGATTAATTGCTATCGTTCTTTTCTCGAAAAAAATTTTGATCTCTAAAATGGAATCGTGTTATTTTCTGGAAAATTTTTTGGAAAATGCACTCTCAAGATCGACGACTTTAAGCTTCTGCCCTCAAATGCTACCAACTGAATGAAAAAAAGTGATATGTAAGGAAAATATTAAACATTGTTATTAACATTTCTTTAAAGTTTGGGTTTTATAACGGATGACAAAATAAATATAAAAATTGAGATATGATAAATATATACGCAAAAGTTGTGCCTGCAATTAATGTTAATATAAACGAGTTGCTTGAAGCGTAAAATAAAAAAAATTACTGAAAAAGAAAATATCTTAAGACATGATATAACAATCTATTTCGCGGCCCATAAACACTGCAATCAAAACATTAGTGGAACTGCAACCAGATTATGTATTTTTTAATATGTTTGACACATATGCTGCAATGGTTGCAGCAATCCATTTTGCCGTGCACGCTGCAACGCGAAAAAAAGCAACTGCGACCAAAATATTAAACGATTTTAATTTTGCTGCAACCTAAGTCGCAACCTTCAGTGATTTGCGTAACTTCGACACACACGCTGGGACTTCATTGCAATAAATGTTAAAAACTTCCAAGCTATGCTTGGTTTTCACTATGTCATTTTTATGACGACACAAAAGTTTATCACCTAAAATATCACCTTAATAAAACTCTAAAACTTTTTTTGCATAGCTCCATTTAATAATTTATTTGTTTTTAATTTTCCAAGATTGGTAAAGTTAGAAAAAATGACAACATGTTGTTATTGTCAATTTGATCGGTTGCAGCGTGTATGGGGCTCATTAGGTACCCTTGACAACTACCTATTTTCTCACGAGCGTCATTGAACGTCAAACAAAAGACAACGAAAAACATTTCTACACATTTTTGATATCTCCATTTTGCATCAGCTGTCATTGCACGCTCCCTTTTTTATTTTGTTTTGTTTGATATTCCATGAACGCAGCTAAAACTATCACTTCTACCTTCTAGTAATTTTATCATGATCGTAAGATATTTTCAAAGTTGTTCGCATTTGTTGTTTTGCAATTTAATTTCTATGAAGTGATCCTCTTTGTTCGCCAGATACACAGAAACCGTCCAGAATGAAAGCGATTGCGACTGATATTTGAAATAGCATAGTTTTGTTAGCTGCCATGTTTTTGTGTAAGTGAAATTTGCATGTCACACTTAGGGGCATGTCACACTAGTGCGGACACGGACAAATTTGTTGTTGTTTTCGCGGATAAAATATGAAACAAAAAATGGAGAGAGCTGTGTGAGTGTATTGAAATTGTAATGACAATTTGTCTCGTGTAGACCTAGGGTAAAAGAAGCTCTCTCAATTTCCAGTTTCTTATTTTACCCGCAAAAACAACAACAAATTTGTCCGTGTCCGCTACGTGTGACATGCCCCTTAGTGGACTCGAAAAAATTTGTTGTTTTCACGGGTAAAAGAAGCTCTCTCAATTTCCAGTTTTTTATTTTACCCGCGAGAACAAATTTATCCGTGTCCGCTAAGTGTGACATGCCCCAAACAGAAACAAAAAAAGAAACGTGAGAATATTGCAAAAACTCTGAAATTGTCTTTGAACATACGCAATTGTTTACAAAATATGGCTGCGCTAAGGGGCATGTCACACTAGCGCAGACACGGACAAATTTGTTGTTGTTTTTGCGGGTAAAATAAGAAACTGGAAATTGAGAGAGCTTCTTTTACCCTAGGTCTACACGAGACAAATTGTCATAACAATTTCAATACACTCACACATTTTTTACTAACACATTCATTGTCACACGAGACAAATTGTCATAACAATTTCAATACACTCACACATTTTTTACTAACACATTCATATTTTCTCAGTTGTCAGCTCAATTGTCTCAACAATCCTGCAGACAATTGAACTAACAATGATTTGACGTAGGCTGACATTTTTTAACATTTTCTTCTGAAAGTGAAGAACAAGAACAGAGAAAAATTTAAAAACCAAAGGAAACGTCAAATAATACAATTGTCTTGCAATTGTTAAGCCCACCTACGTCACGCTAGACAATTTGCTTGAAGTTGACAAAAATTTGACAACTATTACGGATATAAACAATTGTTATAACAATTATTACGTGTAGATGCAGCGTTACCCGTGAAAACAACAACAAATTTGTCCGTGTCCGCTACGTGTGACATGCCCCTAATTGTACTCAGAGAGGAAATCGTTGGTCGTTAGAGAAAAAATAGAATACATGGCAGAATTAGAGAAGGTATATGCATTTTGGAGAGGGAGACTGCCGCAACTGTCAAAACGAAGTTGACAGCACATACAAAATCTGAAAACGATGAGAATGCTATAAGAAAGCGAAAATAGGCAAGAATAGCAAAATGCTTGAGTTTGACAATTCTGGCTATGAGAAAGAGAGCGCAGTCTGAAATGCATATACCTTCTCTAATTCTGCCATGATAGAATAGATCATGGTATAATTATTTGACAAGGTAGCCGTGACAGTTTTTTGGCGATTGGTAGTTGTCAAAAACAGTTAAAGGAGGTGTAGTTTGCTGCTGTTGACTAGCTATGTTGACTAGCTATTCAAGCGATAAGTCGCCGCAACTCTTGCTCAACGATTTCATTTTTGACGGCTTCGTTAACTTGCGTGTGTTATGTTGTATGTTCTTCATCGTCGGTCGTTACCACTTTTGGTTCTGTTCGGGCTCATTATGAAGAAAATATCGATAAATATATTGAGTTCCGATCTTAGACTCGATACTAAAAAAGTATGCATCACAAGAACAAAGGAATTTATTAAATTTTCCGCCAATGCACATGCTGCCAAATAAAAAATAGCTATTGAACAAAACTCTGAGTAAACGTTGAAAATGTCATTATTTGTCTTGGATACTGCGGGCAATAAGGAGTTGCTGAAAGGTACTTCAAAAAATGTCAATTCGACAAAACTTGGGTTATTGAAAGAAAAACGCAGCGACAAAACTATTGAACCGCCAAGCGATGAACATGAAAATGGAGACGATGCTGATGATGATTACTTTGGTAGGCCTTAATATGAGCTTTAATGTATATAGGTAATAAGTAAATACTTATTTAATAGGTCTTCCACCGCCAAATGTTGACTTATCTAAGCTGATAGAATCCACGTTGCAACGCACTGAGCGTCCCAAGACCAAAGTGGAAGAAGAACTTGAGCATGCAGCAGATCTAGTTAATACTGCAGCTGCCAATGCTAAACCAAATCAACGATCTCGACACACTCGTATAATTGATATAGATTATTCCGATTTTAATACTTTGACGGGTAAATTTGACGAGGAAATTACACTATATAAGGTTGATGTTGAAAAAGAGCTGGCGAAATCTGATTTAAATGGCGGCATAGAAAAACTCAAAGAATTACCCAGCATAACAAAGAAGAGACAACGCCAGCTTTCGAAAGTAAGTGGGGTTGATTAAAAAATGGCACTTGATGGTCAAAGAGTTAACTTATTTTCAACACATGATGAAATATTCGACAGCATAAGGCTTGCTTACAAGTCTAGAGACCGTTAAGCATTGTTTGAGGAAAATTTCATTCGCCCCAAGACTCGCAAATTAAATTTGCACAGACAGCAAAAGTCAGTTTCATCCGTTGTAATCTTAGTGACTTGGTTTCGGAGCATGTAGCAGTTGCTGTAAGGCCAGCGGAATAAAAAGTAATGCACTGAAGTATGACTGTCGCTTGACTGATAGCTTAAGCAAGCGATTTAGCTTCAGGCAAACATTTCAGCCCAATATCCTTTTTCCCCTTCCCTAATGAAATATTTTGTTGTCGACCAATAATAGAGTGAAATTTTCTAAGATGCTTTCTGTGTACATGTTGATGACGTCTTTAGTAACCTGATGGAATTTTAAGCTAAATTTTTGACTTTTTTGTTTTATCCACACCTTAGTTTTGTTTTTTTTTTAAAATTTAAGATAGAGCGTGACAAAACAAAAGGTGCCGGCTGGTTTAATCTGCCTGCCACTGAGATCACCGAAGAGTTGGAAAACGATCTTAAAATTTTGCAAATGCGTTCTGTGCTAGATCCTAAACATTTCTACAAGAAAAACGATTTAAAAGTCCTGCCAAAATACTTTCAGGTTTGTGTTAAATATTTTAAGAAACCTTTCCTTACTAAAATTATTAAAAACTAAATATTTCACATAGATTGGCACAGTGCAGCATTCACCATTGGACTATTATAGCGAACGCGATACGCGTCGCAATAAAAAGAAATCCTTGGTAGATGAACTCATGGCAGATGCTGAAGTGCAAAAGTATACAAAGCGTAAATATAAGGAAATTGTCGCGGTTAGAGACAAATATGCACATCGCAAGGCGATGAAGAAAATGAAAAAATTAAAAAAGAATAAATGAACCAGATTTTTTAAATAATTTTATCAATACTGGGTGGGTCTGGGACATATAGCAGTTTTCGTCAATTGATTTTTGAAATTTTTTATATAAATGAGTCAGTTTTTTACATTAAATTTTGCCTAAACTTTATTTTTCTCTAATGTTGCTTTTAAACTTAATTCCTTAAAAATGCCTTCTGCTAAATGGCGAAAGCTTTTTGCGTACTCCGAATTAGGGTGCTTCACTACCATCGGCACACCACCATCACAACTCTCGGTAATTGTGCCATCCAAGGGTATAGAGACAAGTATACGTGTCTGCATCTCGTTTACGAAACGTTCCGTAGAATTATGAAATATTTCTAAGCGACTTTGGCAATTACCGCATATAGCGTGTCCCATATTTTCGACTAACCCAAAAATTGGTACACCCAATATTTTATACATTTGTGCGCCACGCATTGTTACTTCAAGTGCAGCTGTCTGCGGCGTGCTGACAAGTAGAACACCAGATGCGGGAACATTTTGTGTCAGCGAAAGATGCACATCACCTGTACCAGGTGGTGTGTCTACTACCAGTATATCCAGCGGACCCCATACGGCACCTTTAAGTAGCCTCTGCAACGCTGACATTACGAGTGGACCACGCCAAATGATGGCACCACCTTGCTGTGAAAGCAATCCCATTGAAAGACATTTGACACCATAATTTATGGGTGGTATCATTTGATTATGTTCGTTCACCAAAGGTTCTTCATGAACGTTCATCATCAGCGGTATAGATGGTCCAAAAATGTCTGCATCGAGGAGTCCAACGCGCTTACCCATGGTAGCAAAAGTAACGGCGAGATTGGCTGCTACTGTTGACTTGCCTACACCTCCTTTGCCGGATGCCACAACAATTATGTGCTCTACACCAGGCAACGGTGCGCGCTTCGGTAAGCCTCGTGACATAAGCGCCTCTTGATGTGCAGTAAGTTTGCTCGCAAAAGTTCGCTTTTTTTAAAGAAATCAATTGGATACCTTATTTTGAGCTTATAAGAACGAAAACTCCACAACTTACAATCCATATTTGATAAATTGGTCTTAGCAGCATAATTAAAATATTCTTTCCTGCACTAAAAAGATTTGTAAACAAAAACAGCTGATCACTCGTTATTATTTTAAATCCTGTACTCGTTGGCTAGGTTTTTTGTAATAAAAAAACAGAGATGTGCAAAATAAAAGGGACTGGGGTCAATTCCCGTTCTGCGTTATCGTCATATGAAAAGTGTTTTCAGCTTTACACGGAAAACGCGATTCCCGTTGTGTGTTGAAACTGCAACAGCTGTTTATTTTTAGCTGAAATGAAAACAAAGTTAACGCCGGTTGCAAACGCGCGTTATCGACTTGCTATATTAGTTTCGGCTATTTTATGCTACCGAAAAACTTATTTTGGTTATATTTATTTATGCAAAATTCATTAAGGGTTTTCATGCAAAGTGGCAGGCTTCTAATTTGGGCAATTAGTTATTTTTGTCAGACAGGTTGTATGAACAGCCCTTAAAGTCGATTGTGCATTTGCAGCATATAAGTCAGCTGTGCGATCTGCCAGCGATGCGTTCCATTTAAACGGGGACGCTTTGCGGATTGTTTGCTTGTTTTCTGAAATTTTTAGAATTAAATCTTTATTAGTTTTGCTCAAATTATAACTTTTCCTTCAAAAAAGAAAACAGCTGATTGATCATATAAGTTTGCCACCTCGTTTGCTCACCTAAATCGAAGAGCAAATTTATCTGGTTTGTGCAAAAGCTTTTTCATACGAATTTTGACAGTTCATTTATAAGGCTGATAAACTTATAAGGTTTATACCATTTATAAGGGTATTGCCCATTTGCATGAAAACCCTTATTATACTTTTCTTTTTTATTGCTTATTTTTAATATATAGTTTTACTTTCTTAATCAAGTTTATAGCTTTGGGAAAGCGATATAAGTCGATGTGTTCCTCCGAAATTCTGCTGAATGAGTTTTCTTCATCGCGACGTCTCCTCCTAAAAATCCTTAAGTTTTCTCTACATAAATCAATAAAAAGAATGTTGAAGTCATAATAAAGTCATCATCATGTTCAATAAAGTCATTTTTGAAAATATTTTCTACCATCTAATAAGTTGTTTACATTTATTTTTCATAAAAGCTTTGTTTAATAGACATTCAGCAACTCTCAAATGCTATTCAGCAGCTACTTTTCATTAGGCGAACAAGAATCGCGTTTTTGTGCGCAGTGAAGTGAAAAAGTGAAATCTTTAAATGAAAACTATTGTGAAAAGCTTCTTTTCACTTCACTTTAACGCAAAACGGGAATTCCGTGTAAAGCTGAAAACACTTTTCATATGACGATAACGCAGAACGGGAATTGACCCCCAGTTGTTGCTAATTTCGCACTTCAAGCTAAGTGTATAAATAAACAAAAATATTCGTTTCGATAAGCAGCGACATGGCTCAATGTGTAAAAAGGCAGACTACAAATCGGGGATGCTAGGGATCGAATCCCGACGAAGGCAATTATTTAATGGTAAATAAAATTTAATTAAATACATACAATAACTGCAAAGCAGCTGAAATAACTCTCAGTTAAGAAAGTAAGCGACAAAAAAAAAAACAAGAAAATACAAAATAAAATAAAATTTTTAATTTTTATTCGAAAATTTTCGAAGTTCGATGAAGAAAGCTGCTTATCGGTCTATGCAACGTACTATTTGTACCTCAAAGTACGAAAAATTACTTAAATTTTGGGGTGTTTGCACTGCAAATTAGCTTAGAGAATTAGCTGTATAAGCCTAATTTTGTGCATTCTTTGCTGGTTGGGTATGCATATTGTCGACTGCATGGAATTTTGAACATATTGTATATACAATCTTCATCGTACTGATCCGCAAACTGAGTCTCCTCCAAAAATAGTCGATCCTTGGCTTGGACTAGGGAGTCCAATCCCGGAAGCTTTTATCGATCCCGGGATTATCGGGATTGAAAATCTCAATCCCGGGATCCCGGGACTAGTTCGGGATTGAAAATTTTAAGAAGTAAATAATTTAAAAAGTTTTTAATACAATTTTTTGTTATGTATTACTTGAAACTAAAAAATGTAAATTATTAATTAATTTGATACCACACTTTACCGAGCGGCTTTTAAATTTTTTGTTGTTTGAACATGAAATCTCTAAAAACCAAAAGTGTGGTAATTTTAAGTAGCCCAATGGGTCATGTGAATAAAAATCAGCAAATGCTTTTACTGAATTTTTCTAGTAAAAAGTATGGATTTAGTGAATAAAAAAAGCTATATCTATATAGCTTTTTTTATATCTATATCTATATAGCTTTAAGCTTTTTAAGCTATATCTATATAGCTTTTTTTATTCACTAAATCCATACTTTTTACTAGAAAAATTCAGTAAAAGCATTTGCTGATTTTTTATTCACATGACCCAATGATATGTTTAACGAACGTGGTTTTAAAATTCCATAAGCAACTGGTTGCCAGTTATTTTCTAATTGTAAAAATGGAAGAAGCTCAAAATGCAAGTTAAAATTTTTATGACATATATTAATAAAATATATCAAATTGGATAGTGAATTTATTTGCACAGTAACAAAAAGCTATAGTGGGAGGTTTTCAGCCACAAATTCTATTTTAAAGGGTGCTCATAATTGTGAATTTCAACTATGGCAAAAAAACGCAATACAAATATATGACACAATTGTGAATACTCTTATTGTTAATAAACACACAAAACTTAAATTATATTAATGACTAGCAAACTGTATTAATTTTACCTTTTCAATGGATTTGCCCAATATATTGGACACATCAGAAAGTAATTTTTATATGTATTTATTTTGCAAAGCTTTTGTTTAAATCAAATTATTTGGTTCTATGAAAAAAGATGAACCAACATGATAAAAATAAATTTAGAGAGATATTTGACATAAAAGTCAGTTGGATTTTCGATTTTGTGCCGAAGAAAAGCAAACAAAATTTTTTCGGCCTATTTTATAAGAAATCTTAACCGGACAAAAATCAAATTTATGTTTTTTTATCTTTTTTGGCTTTAATGATAAGAATATGAAGAGGGTTTAAGAAACAAAGATCTAAAGGGATGAAAAACCTTTAAGAGATTAAAAAATAGACTTTGTGCCGAACAGGAGCAAATTAATTTTTTCTTTGTACAAGCTTACAAAACGTAAGGTGCGCAGGTTAAAATCAAAGGTATGTTTTTTTTCATCATTTAAGGACCTAAATGATAGGATGAATGACAGGAGAATGATTATTTAAAAAAATTATTTTGTTCTGAGCCTAGCCATTGAAAGGATTAAAGAACAAAAAAATACAGAACAGTTTAAAGTACTAAACTAAGGTTTATAGGTAAGGATTACTATATAAATTTTACACTTTTTTGTACAATATTTTTTGTGTTTAAGGGAAATTAAGGTTGGAAAAGACTTTTCAAAATTAAATTTTTTGTTTTAATTATTTTTAAAGTAATCATTAAGCTGATAAACGCGTTTTATTTTTATTGGAGAGTTTTGTTTGGATATTTTTACAAATATAACCCGCTGATGAGAAGCACCGTTCTGATTCTATGCTAGTTGTAGAAATAGTTGTACGATAATCGTAAGTAATTTGTAAGTTTCGATCACGATTGCCTTCACCCCAAAACAAAATTATTTCCTAAGTCAGAATATCTGACAATCTTTAAATACATAGCTTATATCCCAAAGTTGCAATTCTTCTAAGATTTTGCAAAGTCATTGCACTAGTGATTCACACTCATCGTCCTAACAATCTATTTCAGCCTCAATAAAAGGTTTTTCTAATTCTATATGCATATCAACTTTAAATGAAATGTTTGCATTTACATAAATATTTGTAATATAAATTTTTTTTCCGAAATCCGGGATACCGGGATTGACTTCCCTAGCTTGGACATATTGAATGTAAGTTTTCCATCTTCCAAATTTTGTAACGCTTTTACAAGCTGATCAAATTTTTCAGGAAGTGTTAAAAATAATTGTGCCAGTAAATCACTTTCTTCAATAGAAGCTCTTGCTATTTGGAGCTCGATCATCGATGATCGAACCGACTGATCATTCGTCATGTGCAGTTTCGTTAGTTGCTTACGCACCATGAGTTTGCTGACCACAGACTTCTTAAACTCACTAAACGGTCGTTCGCTCGCTTGTCCTTATTAATGAATTCCTTCTTTGCCCTGGTCTCAGTGGGTGGATTGCCCGTTCGAACGACCATCAGACCAGGGAATCCAGAAAGAGCAACCATTAAATTGCGGTATTCTATTCGTAAGATCCTTGTGATGTCCCATAACTAATTGGAATCCTATTGTTTAAATAATGTAATCAGAAGTTTTTTTTTAAAGAATAAATTTATTTACGTAAATCATTTGCATTGAACAAGCGCGTCGGAAGCTAATTTCATCTGGGGGGGCAGTACAAATGGTGGTGCAAAAAAAAGTTCACCAAAATTTCTTCAAAGAAACAAGAATGTGAATAAACAAATTTTTTATTTTAGTTTAAAATAAAAAAAATATAAAAATATATAAAAAATATTAAAATTTCATTATTTTTAAAACTTCTTCCAATTTCAATATTAGAGATCATTCTTTAAAGGATCTTTCATATGGTAATATGAAAATATAAGAAATAATGGTTGCTTTTATAAAGCAAGACTAGGTATATCCTTACATGGTTTAAATGCAATAAGGTACAAAAAGTTATATCAATTTAAATTATTCCAAAATGTTTCTTTCTGTCCTTGCGAGAAACAAACTCTTTCACCAGTTTTAAGTCGTCTTAGTGCACTAAAATAACGCTCAGATGAAGCTACTGACGCAGGCACAGTCAAAAGCAAAGCAATAAGTTTTTCAACTTCATTTAATAGTTTTTTTACAGTATCCGAATTTTTCGCAAATTGGGATACAATGCCACTACAATTTCAAGGTGTTTGGCCAGGCAATTGCATCAGCAATTTCATCTGCAAAAAAGTCATCTGCATAAAGATCTAGTTTTGTTTTTAGATTTTGTTCAGAAGGCACTTTTCCATTGAAGGCTTCGATTACAATATTTCCCAACGATTCCAGAGTGTCAAGATCTGTTTAAATGTACAATAAGATTTACAAAGTGCCAGTTTACACTAGCTTCACTCAACCGACTCACCAATGTTAAATCAAAGTGAGTCGGTTGAGTGAAGCTGGTGTAAACATGCAAAAATAAAAAAAAGTAATATATCAACCTGTTTGATCGAATCTAGCCGTTATCTCATTTGAGAGAAGATCTAAAATTTCGAAATAATCTTTTAGTAGCCGATCATATAATGGCAACTGTACTGAAGGAACCGGATTTGATGTTTCTTCAAAGCGCCGAGGTGGATTTTCATCAGCTAATTCTCAGTAGGGGCTTTCGCATGGCCCAAAACATTGGACCAACATGGCAGATTGTACAACATGTAGTACCATGCGTAAGCTAAAACGATAGTCGAAATTTTTGGTTTTTTCCTGCCGATTGTACAATATTGTACAACTATGTAAAATTACTGCTCAATTGTTAGGGCATCTAAAAGTTGCTTAGCTATTAGCCGGATGTGTTCTGCTTGAGAGCTTGCAATTATGATATTGCTTTACAAGTTGGATCGTTCGAACGCTCAATCAAATAGTCCCATTAGTTTTCCATCTAACTTATCGTACAACATGTCGTCCAATATGGAAAGCCCCTAAGAACATGTCAAATTTTTTCTTACCAGAGTTGCAAAATTAACAAGCATTAAGCTATATACTTAAGGGTGTTTCAACTGAAGTGGTGGGTTTGCAGTAGAAACTCTACATTTTGTTCTATCTTTTTGCAAACACAGAGAAAGAAAATGGTTATCCGCAAGCATGCTTATGAAGAAGAGAGAAAGAAGAGGAAAATATATAATACAAAAATATTATCGTTGTAAAAAAAGACTGATATTTTGAATAACTTTTGAAGTTTTCCTTTTAAATTGTTTATCTAGCTAAAAAAGTGGGGGGAAAACTGCCCCCTTTCCCCCCGCTTCCGACGCCAATGGCATTGAATTAATTTTTCGAAGTGAAGAAAAATTTGTGAAATAATTTTTTAAACTATTGCTTTGATTATTTTGAACAAATATCCCTCGAGCAACTAAGTCTTAATAAAACTAACCACTTTAACAAACATTGGACCACTTTAACATTGGATTTAATTCAAGAAATTTTTAAAAATTTAAAAATTTTTGTTTTATGTTGGTATTACAGATTTATGTTGGTATTATAGAGGGCAAAATGCAGAACCGTCAAATTTCACAGGTCAAAAAATTCTGCATTTGTTATACTTTTGTGGTCAACATTTTCGAGAAAAGACTGCGATTTATTTTGATATATGCAGTATTCTTGTAGAGGGCAGAAAAAAATGCAGAATTTTTTCCAGAAATTAATGCGCCATTAAACTTAAGAATGGCCATAAACTTAAGTTTTGATTGTGAAACTGGCCCTAGAAATCTGAATGATTTCAAAATAAAACTGTATAACTATTTACATTATTTTACTATTATATTAATGGTATTCACTACATTTGTTAAGCCCTGCTAACTTGCTAAACTTAACAAATTTGTTATGTCCCGTCAAAATTTTGTATGGGAAAAGACTTAGCAAGTTAACAAGCTCAGCACCGTGTTTTTGTTTAGCAGATACCATTTGTTAAAGTCCGAAACGTCAAACTTATTGAGTGTAGTGATGAATCGTCTTGGGAATGAGTTCTAAAAAGTACCAAATTATTTTTGATTTGCAGCTTCAAAGTAAAAAACTGCCTTTTATTTATAAAAAAATAAAATTTTGTAATGTGTTTGGTAGAGACTTAAAACATTTCAAAGTTTCTGAATAGCAATTGTATCGAAAGTGTTAACGCACTGTAATATAAAAATTAAAATACATTTTTCGTTACTGAGTTCTGGTTACACGAGTAATTAAAACAACAGATTTTTAGCTGTAGAAGTCTGTCAGCTGGTTTTGACATATCAGCTTAGCACATGATTGCAAAATGTCTTAGCAGGTGCGTTCACATCAACAGCTGCTAACTTTAACAATTTAGCAGTTTAGCAGGACTTAACAAATTTTACTGAATACCATTATTAACTAATATTATCACATACATATTAAGAATGAAAGAGATGACTAGAATTTTAATCAGGAGGAATATGATATTAAGCAATTTCTTTATTTTTAAAATTTTACATGAGTATGGAAGAGTTGACACACACGCCACTAACAATCTCATTTGAGGAAAAATTAAACTTTAATTTTTGTTCTTTTCATTCAAAATATGACACCAAAAGTCTGAAAATTATTTATTTTTATGTTCATTGTCCAGTGGTTTTATTTTTTTAAATGAATTTGATTGAAGTTCTCAGTTTTTAATATGTGGGAAACCGAATGAACTAAAGGTATAATTAATGTTTTTAATATTTGCTTTGTATTTAAAACAGATAATTCTTTAAAGAAGTCTAAATTTTCAATAAGAAATCTCTTTAAACTTCCTTTGCAGCAATTTGTAGAAAATTAAAGCAGTTTATTTTTTAATGCAATTAAAGACTCATTATCATTAATGTTTTCATTAATGTGCCATAATGTTAAGCATATAAAATACTTGCAGGGCACAGTTGTCTGCGTTTTTTTAAAAGTCTCAAATAACGATTATAGTGAAAAGAATACGATTAAGCAATGCGTGGCATCTAGGACGATTTCTTAAAAAACTTAACATTTCACTTAAATATCCTTACCATATAACGTGCTGTAGTACAAATATGATATTAAAAAACTTTTTCATTAAAATCGGCCCAGAACTTTTGGAGGGTACTTTTTATGGTGGGTGTAAATTTGCACTTAAATATAATATATAGCATAGTATATACTATAAAGTATAATACAATAGTATAGACAAGTAAAAACAAAAAAATTAGAAAGTCAAAGATATATATAAAATGTAAATGAATAAAAAATTACCTCTGTAGGGGCCGAATGGCAGTCGGCACAGAAGTAGACGGGGCACTTCCCCGGGACAAATGTAGGTGGGTGGAGGCCGCATTAGTCTGCACCTTCTTCCAGGTCCTGGTGGAGAACCCTGGTCTCCCCCCGGTGTCATGATGCTAGGTGTACAAAGCAGTCATTAACAAAGTCAGCAAGGTTTGACTTGGGGCCAAGCTGAAGGCAATTGAAAAGTGCGAAATATCGGCTCGTCCCAGAGCAAGAATGTGGCTATCGGTCACCTGCTCGAAGTCGAAATAAATTTTGAAAATGTTCTGGGCTTGCAATCCGAACATAAATATGAAAGGCTGGGCGATCAGCAAGATAAAGGAGCCTGTGGGTCCTTCAAGGCAAGTCCTTCTGCTGATGAATGCGGAATCACTAAAGCCGCTAGAAGAGATTCCTCTGGTATTCCTTCTCCACGGTCTTCCTAAAGGTGTACAAAAAGGACAAGTAGTCCAGGGGGCCTACAACAGAAGCGCAGTCTAGCCAGGCTGTATCGGAAGTTGTTGAGACTCCAAGCAGTACGCCAGGTGCAGACCTGGATGAGGTCATGTCGGAGGGCTAGGTTGGCCTTAACGGGGTGTCGGACCTCTATCATGAGGCTGATATCTTAACTGAAGTAAGATCCGAAGACACAACGGCCAGCCACAAATCTTTAGCGGATGAAAGTGCGACACAGATACTGCGATGGAGATGTGGTTGCAGCCAGCCTTGAGTCAGGCAAGGACACGTACTGGTTGGTTGCAGCCTACTTCTTACACGATGAATGCCTATCTCCAGATAGCATTAGGAAATTGGTGGACGATGCTTCTGGCATGTGTCGAGGGGTCATCATATCGGCCGGCGCTAAGGCAAATAACTCCATTTTATGTTAGCACGGACACTAACGAAAGAGGTGAGTTACTTTTCGATTACTTATTAAGTACCAACCTATATACACGCAATATAGAAGTGAAGTTCTAGACATAAACTTAGTCTCAGGCTTCATATTCGGCAAAATTGGGGGTTGGAGGGTGTCAAATGAACACTCCTACTCTGACCACCGCTACATTGAGTATGATTTACATAATGTTGTGTTATATTACAGGATCGCCATGTTATATAATTTATGCTGACTGAAGTTGACAGAATCCTTGGCGGCAGAGTTTGCCTTCGCTACAAGATCGCAATGTGGTATTCTTATATGGAACGAAGTTTAAGAATCTATAGTGGCAGAGTTTGCCTTCGCTATAGGCTAGGGTGTTTGCCGACTTGAACTATGTCCAAGGCAAACAGAGACGCTTAAAGAAAAACTAAACAAAGCAGAGATTTGCCAACTTGTGAAGTTAATTAAAGTCTGCTTTATTGTTGTGCATCTCGGCTCTTTTATAGCATTTTTACATGTGTTATACAAAAACTTACTTAATAGTCTTAATCTATGGTCATACCTTTTTAGTAAGTTAATATACCTGTAACATATGTTGCGTTTCGTTCTCGCATATGAATTTGAATCATCGAAAGGATTCAAATTACATATTTTTGGTTTGACGAATGAAATATTGGCACGGTCACCAATATTGAGTGAGTAATAAAAATATTCGTATGCACTGAGAGCAGCACATGCCGATAATGCAGTGCTTACTTATTAGTCACTCAATACATTGCCGTTTGTGACAACGAAACTCAGGGTCTGCATTGTGCATAATGAGAGCACACTACAATAATACGTCTCCCAAAATAATACCCCGGACTAGCATTCGAACTGGGGATTATAAAAAAGGGCTTTGGCAAAGCAATTGTCATCAGGTCCGATTGACAAACCTAAATCGGCAGTTAATCAAGATGATCTAACCAAATGTCCTAAAAAACAACAATAGGGAAGCTAAAACCGAAATGGTGGTTCTCCATACTGGAGGTATTGAGAACTGGATATAGAAGGCTCTTTTACGCAGCTAAGCGCTCGGGAGCTGAGCTTGATTGGGCATCCTACAAGGTAGCTCTCAAAAATTTCAAAGCTGAAACCAGGAAAGCTAAAAGATTTTCTTGCAAACGATTCTGTGAAGGAATTAAAAAAACTCAGAAGCTTCTAGGCTAGTTGAGAATGAATGCGGTAGGTAATATTTTAGTTAAAAAAATATATTCATATAGAAATAAAATTAAAAAAATTTATTATATTGCACGGAGAAAAATTTTGCGCACAAGTCATGATCAAGCTGATAATAAAATACAAAATATGTTTCTTTTAACCATATATAAGTTTTGATCATGTATTATGCTCACAGTTGTTGTTAAAATTCTGTATTAAACAAGTACAAAACAAGTATAAAACATTGATAATTTATCATGACAAATTTTTAATTTCCATAATTTTTATGATCAACGAAATTTCATGTTTTATGAACAATTTGCTCTTAAAATAGTAAAATAACTCTTATAACGAAGAATACGAAGAAAACAACACAGAATCTTTGTTAAAAAATGAAGCGGTATATTAAAAAATTTTGGCTATAGCCCGGTTGTAAACAAGTGTAAACAATTAATAAAAGTTAATAATAAAGTGAATAATAGTGAATATATTAAGTTTATAGTTTATAAGAAATTTTTTATGCGCATGAAGCAGTAAAGAAAAGAAAATATGTGAAAAATTTTGGAAACAGCCTAGTTTAAGTGTATACAAAAAAATTAAGTTAATAATAAAGTTAATAATAGTGAATATATTAAGGTTATAGTTTATAAGAAATTTTTATTATATGTATACAAATAAATAGCTTTTGTAATAAAATAACAAAAATCTTTCATTTTTCCTAAAAAGGTTTAATGAATTCAATATCAATGGTTCATGATCCATGAACACTTTAGCAACACATCTTACGCCAGTTGCTCATACATTATGAATACTTTGGTAATACATCTTATACAAGTCGCTCATATAAAATGATTTTGTCTTGCTTCGTATTCATGAGCACAAGTGCTTTCTTTATTATCAGTTGCTCATAGTCGATAAATGTGCGCTATTAGCGCACAAGTTATGAGCATCGGGAATAATATCTGCATCGAATTGTCTCCGTGTATTTATAAGTATTTTATTGTATTTCGTAAATATAGAAAAGTATAGACAGCGTCAAAACGAACGCTGAGGCAAAGCACAAACATTTTTGTTTTCTAATTCTATCTTCCGGACGCTTGTACAATGAAACTTGAGTTTCTCTCTCTGTTTACTATACTCTCTGTGGCTTAGGCCGCAATAAGATCAATTCGCACGCAGCCTTAACTATCAAATTGTTTCGAAAATGGCTGCCGTTTTAAGAACAGGTTCCCTAATGTGTAATACCCCTTAAAAGGAAAAATAGCTTTTTGGTAAAATCGACATAGTGGACACATAACGTGCGCAAAAATATAGTGGACACAGGTATGTTTAAAAGTTGATAATTGCTTATTTTCCAGTAAGCTAATGGAGTTTTCTTTTCTTGAAAACTTCTGCATTATTTCTGCTCTTTTTAAATTGAACATTTTTTCGTTTTTTCTCGAAAAATTCTGACCTTTAAAAAGTAATCGTGTTCTTTTCTTAAAAATTTTGACCTCAGAAGTAGAAAAAATGCAGAATTTTTGCACTCTCAATATCGACGGTTTTAACATTCTGTCTTCAAATGCTACCAACTGGATGAAAAAAGTGGCATGTTAGGAAAAAATTAAACATTATCATTGGCATTTCGTTAAGATTTTGGATTTTTCACGGATGAAAAAATATATATTATAAAAATTGTGATATGGCAAGTTAAAAACGCAACAGTTGGGTCTGCAATTAATGTTATTATAAATAAGTTGCTTGAAACGTCTTCGTCCTCATCCGATGATGAGGATCTAAAGATTCTCCTTTGCCGAAAAGATTCTCCATAATGAAAGAAAGAAAATATTAATTAATTCTTTTATTTACATACTATGAATAAACATTGCTTCGTAAGATATTTTTGAAGTTGTTGTTGTTGTGAGGTTAAACTTTTAAAGAATCTGCACTCCCAGAGGGCAGAATTTTTTGTCGAGAAAAGAAAACGCTATAAAATTTATAGCGAATTCTTTTCTGAAAAAAATTCTATACTCACAAAATGCAGAATTTTTTAGATTCTGACCTGAATATTCAGAATCTTTTTAGCCGAGAAAAGAACGGAAAAAATAAAAAATTGTTTTTAATTTGATATTGGCTGCACTGTTGTTTTGAATTCCGATGTTTTTACAATGAAGGTTATGTATAGTGCCGACTGCATGTAATTTTCAACAAATATTCAATCAAATATTAATCGAGCAATACAGTTTTATTAAAACTTACCACTTCAATCAAAAACATAATGGATTCAATTTCAGAATTTTTCCAAAATTGCAACTTTTTGCTTCTCACAATTGTTACAGCAAAAATATTAATGTCAAAATTATTTGATTTTGTTTTTATGTTGGTATTACTAGAGAATGCCGAACCGTCGAATTTCACAGGTCAGAGGTCAACATTTTTTCAGAAAAGAATGAGCTTTTAGATTTTATACGAACTGATATTTTTAACATATTTCCCTCCATTTTTTTTTGTTGTGCTGTTCCAAAGTCCATACCTTGGAGACACAACAACTTCGGCCAAGCGATTTTCGTACACATTTTTAAGTCAGCTTCCTTTTCAGTTCCAGCGTCTATTACCTCATCTATTTTCAACAGAAATCGTCGCTATATATAAAATGTTACAACCGAGGCCTTGTTACAATATTTACAGAATACAATATTATATCGAACTGTGAATAACCTAACTGAAATCTGTAATTTGGTAACTATGAGCGCGACATTCTAGGTCGTTGTAATTTTTGGTGTTGAATCAAGTATTTTCATGAAAGAAGAAAGAAGAATATGACGGATTAGACATTTGTTTTTGTGTTGGAGTTAACAACAATAAAGATGGAATCTGAGTACGAGTGAAAAAGAAAAGTTATTGTCCGGGTTGTGCCTTATTTGCGTAATTATTACCTTACACGCTGCAATAACATGCCTAAGGGCATGTTCAAATTAATCAGACTTGCGTAACTTGTGTTTGCATTTAAAACAAAAACAACAAATTAATCAGACTTGTAAAAAACCAAGAATTAAGCTATTACGCATAAGTCAGTCTAATTTAAAATAAACTGTGAATTGACTAATTAATTCCGTCTGTAATTCACTTAAGCATGGTCCCGCTTTTACACTTGGCAATTCTGCGGCGAAAAATTGCTGCCAATTAACTGACTTTTTTTTTACATGCCGAGGGCTTATTCATGGGAAATTACTGAGCAAGTAATAGGTGGCAATTTTTTGACGTCTGCAGCTTCATTTTCTTGTAAAACTTGTTTTTCATGGCTCGAACACATCAAGTACACAGTCAACAATTCGAAAAGAGCGCTTGCGCTTTTCAAGAATTGCCAGTACAGTTCAGTCACACCAAGGTTTATTTAGAGGGTTGTGGCACTTAAGAGAAATGTATTCTTTTTCCGCCTTTGCTTGAACTGTCACTGTGCTTTTCTTTGTTCTATGCTTTAATTTTCTTGATTTCTTAACATCAATTCTGACAGTCCGACCAAGCTTGCTCTCAAGTGCCATAACCTTGAGTCACACGAAATAAACCTTGAGTCACACGAAAAGAACAAGAACACCACAAAAAGAAAACACAAAAGAACTGTCAGCACAGATCAGTCCGTGTGGCAATTCTGTCTTTATCTTTCGTTGACCCCCCAATGCGTCGAATTACCCACAAACTGCTTGCAGCGAAAGCAATTATTGATCGAGAATTGCCTAATAAAAAATGGCTCAATGAACCGTCTTGACTTGCCCTTATACAAACTGCTCTACCAACGATCTGCCTTACCAACTTCTATTACTTTTTCCAAATTTCTTAGTAATAGATTGTTTTTTTCCATCTTCTCGCTGTCTACGTCTTCGCTTTGACGTTTTTGCACACAAAAAAATTTATTTTAATGATTTTCCTCTTTTGTACACGAATCGAAAAAAATTCATGTGAAAAATAGAAAAAATATTAGGGAAAACGAGCGGAAGAATTCAATAATTGTGTCGATTTAAATGAAATTTGCGGATAAAAATTCTTGCTATTTAAATTGAGTGAGCAGACGAAAATAAAGAAAGAAAAGTTTTCAAACATTACTGAGGTGAGTGCATAAGAATAAAAAAAAGACAAAAAAAGTGAATCGATGAAAAAGAAGGAAGACAAATTAAATTGAAAGCAGAAAAAGAGTGAAAAAAGTTTCAAGAGAAAAATGCAATTAAATTCAATTAAACAAAATTAAAGTAAAATTAATTTATGCACAAGCATTTATTTATTTGTCGTTGTAGCTGTATAAGTTCAAGTTATTGTTGTTGGTGTTCTGGAGACTAAAGTTTCGGTGCATAATAAAATTACAAGTCTACAGTCTAAGCTAAAGTGGGAAACAGTTCCCGACGTGCCTTATTAGCTGGCTGCATACGCAATAGTTGCTGGTCAGTAGTTTTGTCGGGACAGATCTGGTTTTATTACATGTCACAAACTAAAATAGACAAAAAAAAAAAAGTAAGAAAAACGAATGAAAAGCAGCAAAGTAGACAAACAGTTTGCATAGAAAGACTACTGTATGGAAAATATTGTTCAACTAATAGCAAGTAGTTACTTTGTAGAAAATGTAGATTAATGAAGTAATGCTGCTGGATGACTTTGCTGCTACAATACATAAAGTGGACTAGGACTTTATGGTTTCACGCCATCATATACAATTTTTCTTATAGAAAAGGATACAGTGTTGTGCCTAAAAATATTTCAATTAATTGACTGTCTAATTCGTGAACAATCGATAGGCACCTCAGATAACTGGTTTATGCCTTTTATAAGATGCTTTTTATGTTTTAAGGGCTTTTCAACGTAGAGGGCTAATGAAAAGGGTTGGTTTTTTAAATCGCTTAGGTAAAAAAGTATTGTGCAATAAAAACGCAAAGCAAATTAGTACAATTTTAGGAGGCGTATTTATATTTTTAACTTTTCATTTAGAGAGGACGTAATGATAAGCAACGATTAACTGATGATACTTTGTCACATTAAAATTATAAAACATACATGTAAAATAAATTGTATGTTACTGAAGGACTCGCTCGGAATCTTTTTCCACAGGAGACTCTTTAATTCAATGCCGCTTTCAAAAAAGGTCGCTCTCAAAAAAAAAAGGTTTAAAAGATAAAATTCGTAAAAGTTTCAATAAATTATTATTTCAAGTAGGTATATGAAAAAGTCCATATTTTTATATGTGAAAGAAATTCTAAGAAAAATTTGACCTTATAAGGCTGAAATGGGATATTTTAAATGGGATAGCAGCAAAATAAATTCTTCCAGTACTATAAAAAATACGAAGAATAAATCGGGTCTTCAAATGCGAAAAATTTTTTAGTAGTAACTTTATTAGTAACTTTATTCACAACCCATTTTTTTAAATGTTTACATATGAAATTTTGTTCTATATAATTTATATGGTGTATACGTAAAAAAATTAATTTAGTTTTTGTTGTTAATAACATGCTACTAGAATCCTCAGACGGAATATTATTCCGTGTATAAGAGGATATACAATTAAGTTTAAAAGATTAAATAAGCAAATAAATATTTTATATAATTTTAAAAATATCACATTTATGAGATCATGCTTAACTATTTATCTTAGATTCATTATATATATTTTTAATTTTTGTTTAAAGATATTAATATTTCTTGCATTTTTTATTTCATCCGGTAAGGTATTGTACTGTCTTATTGCGCTGTGCGTCAGACTATTTAGTTGTTTAGTTGTTCTTGCTTGTGGTATGTTGAAGTTGTGCTTATGTCGTGTGTTGTGTTTCTTGTGGTTAGAACCATGTTTGTTTTAAATATGTTGTTTTTGATTTTGTAAATATATTTACATTTTTCTGCATAGATCAGTTGGTTCATGTCCATTTGTTTAGTTGTTTTGTATAGTTCTTTTGTTCAAGTGAATGTGCTTTTATTGAAAAGAACTCTGAGTGATTTGTTCATCAATCTTCCAATTTGTTCAATCTGAAATTTTGTGCATTGGCTCCAGCTGCATATATTATATCTAATTTTTGACATTATGTGTCCAGTATATATTAGTTTCGCTGCTTTTTCATCTATTGATCCAAGTCTTCTGATTGCCCCTATTATTGGTATTGTTGAATTTTTTTATTGATTTGATGTGGTTTTCATAATCAAGCCTTTCATCTATGATCATCCCTAAGTATTTTGTGTGTTGCATTCTTTGTATTTCGATGTTGTTGATTTTTACTTCGATGTTAATTCCCATTTTGTTATGTGGTCGGAATACTATGTAATTTGTTTTTTGTATATTAATACTCAATCTGTTTCCGCAAGCCCAGTCATAGTACATTTTCATGTCGTGATTGATGTTTTCTTCTAGTTCCTCTGCTGTCCTAGCTGTTGTTAAAAAGTTTGTATCATCAGCATAGATGTTGTATATTGATTTAAATCTACAGTTCCTTATGTTATTTATGTAGAGTAAGTACAGCCGGGGTCCTAGAATCGATCCCTGTGGAACACCAATTTTGGTTATGAGCTCACTACTGTATTCGCCATCTATTTTAACGACATGAGACCTGTTGTTTAGATACGTTTGTATAAGTTTATTTGCCGTTCCTCGTATGCCCATATCGTTCATCATATTTAGTAACCTTTCATGCTCGACAAGATCAAATGCTTTCGATAAATCAATAAATGTGGCCGCAACTATTTTTTTTTCATCCAACGCATCATATATTTTTTCCATGGAGGCTGTGATTGCGGACTCCGTTCCACTGCTAGCCAAGAAACCAAACTGGTTGCTATCGAACCGGATTGTAGAGTTTATGAAAAAATTGCAAAGCTTATGCAAGATTTTCTTAAATATATTTCTGTGATTCTTAAAAAAATTATCAACTGTATTAACTTAACATAACTTAATATTTTCTAAGTTATAAGTAGGGCTAGGAATCTCATGCAAATGGATGATTTTATTGGGCATCTTAAAATGGAAATGGTAAAGTTTTCTTTACGACGAATCATGAAATTTCCTTTAAAATGGCTTTCAATCATTAGTGCATATTTTGCCTGTTTTGCATGTTTATTGCCCATATTTTATTGGTTCTTTTGATTTGCAGCCATTTACATTTAGTGCGACATATTTTGGGAAAAGATAACTTATAATTTTTACTTTATGTTCACTTCATATTTGTGTTGTTTTTGATATATTAATTTTATATGTATATTAAAATGAATTGTTTTTAATTTTTTTGTTAAATTACATGCAATATTTATTCTTAAAACGATAGTGAATATTGCAATTTTCAACAAAAGGTCTACCGCGAACTGAAAAATAAAATGTTACTGAACATTTTTTTTAAACTTTCATAACAGAAAAATTTTTAAATTTTTGTTGTGAGAGTAATGAGAGCTGATCTCAATTTAAATTTTGAAAAAATGGCAACAAACATGGTGAATGGCAACAAAAGTAGAAAAATGGTGACAAAAGTTATAAAATTTTAACAAAAGTAGGATTTTTTATAAGTATAATAAATACTTGTGTAATACAAAGTTTAACTCAATTATGTTGATTTTATATGATTATTAATGTTTGATAGTTTAAATCATACTGAGCACGGGTGTCACATAGATTTCTGATGAAGCCTTTAGCAGAGCCCAAATTGCAATAAAATCAGCTAGTGATTTTTTCCTTTTCATATTCAAAAAACGTTGTTGTTGTTTCTTTGGAAAGATTCGTTAGAACAATTAATTGTTCTGACTTTGACCTAAAGATCAATAAAACGATTTTAAACTATCAATTAGAATTTGTATTTAAAATCAAGTATGATTTAAACAATCAAACATTTAGAATTTGTATTTAACTCATATAAAATCAACATAATAAATAACAAGGTCATTTAGAAAAAACTTTAATTAAATTTTTTCCAGTTTTCTATTTTTACGGACCTGAATTAAAATATTTTTAGTAAAAAAAATCGTGCAGACTTCCCAGATTTTTTGATCACATTAATGCAGAGAAAAACCACTTCCATTTTTTGTATCGTAGCGCTTCGATCGCTTCCACCTTTTACACTAAATATAGTACTACTAGAATGCTATCCAAAAATTAAAACAGGACAAAAAAACGTTTAAATATTTCTTTGCTTGTTTTAATTTTTAACAACAAAAAAGGCATACGAACGTTTCGTGCGTGACTATGGAAATGCCCGTATATAGATTCATAGCCCTAGGTTATAAGGATTCATTAAATATTAAATAAAAGAAGTAAGGCATTATTTCATAATAAATTCACAAAGTTTGTCAAAATGTAACCTCGAACAGTTATAAATTTTTGCATTTTTAACGATAATTCTAAGCGTTTTTCGCCGATAATTAAAAATTATAATAATTTCATTAATAATTTATAATAATTTAAATTTTTTCGTAAAATGGACTTGCACTACATTTCCATTTCCTTGGATTTATGGTATGTACAACCAGGGGCGTCCCTTGGGGCAGACGAAGCAAACCCACGCCTGTGAAGCCAAATGTTAAGGTGCGCCAAAATCAAAAATATATAATGCTTTTTTTATCTATTTTAACTTTCACAAAGTATTCTTTCATATCGTATCAAAATTCGTAGTAGTACTTATTGTACTTCCTCTTGAAAATTGCAACGCTTACTTACAACTGTTTGACAGCTACAATAGCAATAATACCATCTCTAACTTATCAAACATTGACAGTGGAAATAATTTTATTTTTTCTTTAAACGTTTGTCTACTAATCCCACCCGGCACAATATCCGATTTCGATATCGAAAACTGTAAATTTTTCGAAGAATTGGCGAAGAAAACTATCGTAGTCGAACTCGCAAGAGATTCGAAAATTATCCGTTTGGCGTTCTTAACGGACAGTTCGAAAACGAGATCGTTTTGTATTGTTTACATTTTCGTAAGCGAAAAATTTTCCGTACAATTTACGAAGGAAATGATCGTATTTTCAATCTTTTGCGATTTGAATACGATCCGCTTGGCGCTCCTAATATTCATTCGAAAGCGTTTCGTTTATGAAACTAAAAAGAAGCCATTTTCAATTCCATAAACGAATTAATTTATTTTAAATTTATGAACAAATTATCGTGTTTTATTCTGATTTAATTCATATGCATCTGTTTATCTCTTGTATCCTTTGTTGTTTTATTTAATTTAAAAACTTAAATTTTTTTCGAACGAAGTCATCTGTGTTCGTTTCATTGTCTGTTATGTCCTTTTTTATGTTGCGGATGTGATCCTCGTCTATGTAGTCTGCCGTAGAAGCGCTGCTGCAGTGTTCATTATCTGCATCCATCGCTAAGCATGATGTAGGCTCTAACCAATCTGCTATAGGAGCACTGCTGCATTCTGGATCATCAAGAACCACCGATGAGCATGCTGTTATAGGCTACATGCTGTTATACATATGTAGGAGGCGCGCTCTTGCAGACTACAATCAGCTTAATTGAAATTTTCTAAATTCAATTCACTTTAGCGTCTTATTTTTTCACTCTTTAACCAAACATTTTAATTTTTTGAAAACAAATGACAAATTTTTGGTTTTTTTTTGTAACGTGGTAGCCATAAATTTTCATAAAATACTGAAGAAAGTATGATTTATGTATGTCTTTGGCAACTCTGGATGAAAATTTGTCAACCCTTCGAAAATGGTTCCCCAAATCGAAAAAATTCGAAATTTAGTTTAATTTAGTAAATAAAACTTCGTAAGAGACGAACTTTCGTTTTTAGAGAAACATGTGCCGGGTGGGATATTTTCTTATTTTAAAAGGCGCCCTAAGTTAGCAACTTTTTTTTTAATTTTGTGCTGTAATGAGTAAAAAAGGAAAATTAAGTTGTCCAGGGCACAAAAAAGAAAAGAAAAGTGCTAAGAGATAAAGAAGATAAGTGTCTTCAAAACTCTCTTTAAAATTTTTTTAAATGAGCTCCAGAAAGTGATGTTAAAAACGAAATTGATGGTCAGTGACAGGCCTGTAGCCAGGATTAACCCCAGGGGGGGTTTTGATAAAAAACGATAGCTTTTGATATCGATAAATCAAAAAAGGTATTTTTTATATGTATATTAAATGTTTGCTTTGATATAAAACTAAAATCTAAAGTTTCGTGCCGATTGATAAACTTTTAGAAGTCGCTCAAGAGCCCAATAAATGGAGAAGAATTTTATAAGATTTTTTCCTAATATTTAATCAAAGAAGTAATGAAAACATCTCTTGAAGTAAATTTTGTAATAAAACTGGTATGCATTTCGTTTTTAATGTTATTGGTCTTTAAAAGGAGTTATCAAACATAAAAATTGGATTAAAAGTATCAGAGTTGTGATATTTTAGTTTTTTAAAAAATGTTATTTTCTTGTTTAAATAAAAAAAAAATCGAAGAAATCCAAATTTGAAAAAATTGCAATGAAGTGTTGTTGAAATATATTCTGAAACAACACTTATTACAAATACAAAAAAAGCATAGGGTGCTAAAACCTAGTGTTTAGCTATTTTGTGAAAAAAATTACAAAAACCAAAGCTAGGATCAAAAAGCTAATAGCTGTTACAACTTTATTTTTTAACCCTAAAAAATGCACTGTTTGGTGCGGTTTGTGAGCCGGCGGGATCATTGGACCGTACTTTTTCAAAATAATGAAAATCGCAACGTTACAGTCAATGGAGCAAGTTACCGTGCGATGATTAGCGACTTTTTTTGACAAAATTAAAAGAATTGGATTTGGTTGACATGTGGTTTAAACATGAAGATGCCACATGCCACACGGCACGCGATACCATGGACCTATTGAGAGGCAAGTTTGGTGAGCAATTAATCTCACGTTTTGCAGCAGTCCATTGGCCGCCAAGATCATGCTGTTTGACCCCCACTAGACTATTTTTTGTGGGGTTATGTGAAGTCTTTCGTGTTTAGCGACAAGCCAGCCATTATTGCAGCCCTGGAAGACAACAGCTGGAAAAGTTATACCAAAATTGGAGCTTACGGATGGACCACCTCAGGTGTAGCCGCGGGCAACATTTACATGAAATAATCTGTAGAAAGTAAATGACAAGCATTGATATATCGCTTCAATTAAATATTTCATTCACTTGCAAATTTTCTGTTTTCTTTTCCAATTTTCAAAAAACACGCTAAAAAATCACCCTTTCTATTTATGATCTAATTTTTTATGACTTCTTGTTATCAATTTTAATTAAATGAGTTTTTAGTTTTTATTTATGTTCCTAAAACATATGTTTCTGCGATTTATTTTCAAATTAATATATTTTAAAAACGAGTTAAATATTTAAGTCCATGCATTTGAAGTGATTTAATTAAAATATGTTTGATATTGTTTAAAAAATATGTTTGATATTGTTTAAAAATATATTTGGATTTTGTCGATAATTTGATAAGGGCGCCAAAATTATGTCTTGCCTGTTCTTCCAAAATGCCTTTTGGGAGGTTTTTACTTTTTTTTGCTCGCTGTACGTCTTATGTATTATTTATGATTTCATCTACTAGGCTACGCCCTTACAGATTACTTCAAACAATACTTATAAACTAGTTTAATATGGTATCTTAATTCACAGTTTAATAACACATAATAATTTCTTTAAGATGTTTAATGAAAATATTTCTATTTAAACTAAGTTCTAATTGATTCACAAATTTATTGCAATTCGATAGGCATCGAGAAAGGGGTTTGGAACCATTATTAGTTCTATGGTAAGGAGTATAGAATAAATTTAAATTTCTCAAATTACGTGCTGGGACATTAAATGGAATTAAAGCTAACAATTCGGAAGAATCCCTTTTATCATCGGTTATATCCGGTAAAGATTCGTCTATCAGGTAAACTACTGAGGCCTTATAGACCCAATAAGTAGGCATTGTCTCCCAAGTGTAAAGTCTTCTCAACGCGAATCTAGTAAACCGTTTTTGGATATTCTCAATACGGGTAATTAATACCTCGTGAACGGGGTCCCACACAACCGAAGCATAACCTAGAAGAGATCTTTCCAGGCTAAAAAAAATAGTCCTTGGCGTTAAAAGGTTAAAAAATTCACTGGAATTTATTTTCAGAAACCCAAATTGGGAGTTCGCTTTTGCTATAATATATTTCAAGTGAGTATCAAAAGAAAGTTTATAGCCAAAGATGACACTCAGGTCTTTAATTTGACACACTCTGGAAAACTATCACAAGAGTTTTACTTATACTCATAAATAATAGGGTTAACTTTCCGAGCAAAAGTGAGGACCTTACATTTTCCGAAATTTAGATTTAGCTGGTTATTATTACACCATTGCAGTAACGATGATATATCATCCTGGAGTTTCAAGCAGTTTGTACACTCTTTAATTTCTAAAAAGATCGTCAAATCATTGACATTTAGAAGACTCTTGCTAAATTTAAAAAACTGAGTAACAACATTAATAAACAAGTGTAAAATTGAAGGAACCAAGTGACTTCCCTGAGGAACACCGGATGTAATCTTCTTGAGCTTAGAACAAATTTCACCAATCTTGACAGCTAGTGTTCTATCAGATAGGTGCGAGTGAATCCATTTTAGAAACTGAGTGAAAACCCTGGATTTCAAGTTTTTTTAACAAAATTTAATGTTTTACGTTTTGAAAAAGCCTTTGAAAAATCCGTGTATAATACATCCACCTGTGAACCTTTTTCAATATCGTTAATAGCATAATTGGAGCAAATGGTTAAGTTGGAAGTAGTGGACCTACCTTTATGACCTACCATGCTCTTGTCAAGCAAATTTTTGGCTACGCACTTCAGCAAAAAGAAGCTTGTTAACAATTTTATTAAGGACTAACATCCCTAAGATGGAAAGTTTTACGATAGGCCTGTACTGCCGTCATAAGAAAGAGTGCGGCATCTACATATTTCAATATTCTGAGATAAACGACTTACAGTAATTTATCAAAAATTCACTAATTAGAGTTTGCATGGTTATAAATATTTGGATCTTCAGGATAGTAAAATTCAATTTGCTTTCAATATTAATTAAATTTTTTAGATTTTATTAAAAATGCTAAAACTGTGGAACAAACACTGTAGTTGCTGCTTTTTTATTGTTTGTTCTATAAATTTAAATTAGTTCAAAAAGCCGTACCAACATCAAATGTACGTTTTAAATAGTAAAAAGCCATTTTGTTTATATATTTATGATATTTAAATGATATATTTTTAAAACCATCATATTTTGCACAAGGATATTTAAAAGTCAATATTTAAAAGATTTTTTTTGTCACAAAAATAAAGAAGTAAAAAGTATTTTATAAAGCATTAACTACAAACACAAAGGGAAAACGTAGTGTCTGCCTGTAGATACCACTTTTTATCTCTCTTTACATAGATACTGCGTTTAGTTTGAATAATTGCTTTAATTTGTGTAGATATGACATTTCGATCAAAATACTAAGCAGTTGAGCAAAATATTAGCAATTTTAATTTTATTTTCTTAAAGACCGAGGGAAGATGATTAAGAAAAAACAATAAAACTTGATAAAATTTTGATCTCTCTTCCTTATGACGGCAGTGTACTTTTCAGCCAAATACTTTTGGCCAGACTAAAAAATGGGTGTCACGCAGGCAGTTTTCCACTCTTTTAGGAAAATACCACTTTGAAGTGTTTTATTGAAGTTGGAGCACATTTTTTTAAAAACACGGGTGGAAGTACTATTCACGAGTTTAATGTTCACGAGTTGCGGCAGTTCGGAAAGACCATTAGCTTCGCTGAGAGAATTCGAAGGATTTAAAACAGATTCAAAAAAATCTGCAGAAAGTTCAGTTGTCCTTTCATAATTATCAGACACCTCCCCTCTATATTCCATTGATGTAGGAAAATCAGAAGATTTTCTTTTATTATTTACAAATATCCAAAAAGACTTCGGATTCGGCCTAAGGCCTCTCTCAATGGTGTCGATATATTTCTTGTACAAAAAGTTCGCTAAAAAGTTAAACTCCCACCTACGCCTTATACCTAAGTATAGAAAAAGTACTTCACTTTACTTGTTATACTTCTTTTTGACATAAAAAGATTAATTTTACAATAATATGCGCTCAAAAAACTTTATTGGCATGACGGCCTTCCAACATACGATGCATGCCGTAAATTACTTGGGTTACAATCTTTAAAAGATAGGAGAATGCAAAGTTTTCTATTATTTGTTTTTAATATTTTATCTGGAAAAATCAATTTTAAACAACTTTCAGATCTTTTTCAATTATATACAGCCCTAAGGAGTTTGAGAAGAAATCGGGCTATCAGTTCTTATTTTAAGGCTTACAATCGAAAAGCACTGAAAGCACTAAAATTAAAATAAAAATGCTCCATATTTAATGCTTTCATTAAATGCTTAATTTAAAAAAAGTATTGCGATACGATAAAGATATTGTAAAACGTTATCGTATTCTCCGTCTTTCAGGTCTAGATTAACTACATCATCTCCACTTGCAAGGGATGAAGGAAGAACATTTTTTTATTATACTTTTCTGTATGGTTCTGTTGACAAATATATTGTTTCAACTATTCCTTAAAGTTGCAAAAATTGTATTGCATTTTAATTTATAAAAACTACTTACATCACACGACTTTATGTCGTTTTGTATGTCGTTTAAAACTATAAACGAAGATTATGCGAAAGTGTTTGAAGCGAAAGAAATATACGAAAGAATTGCGTAGATTTTACTCAAATATTGGATCCTTAAAGTATCCTTATGGAAGCGTTTGCAACAAAAATGTTTGTTCGACAAAAAATGGACTTGTGATGTTTCTAAAATAAACGATTCAATTATTTTCCGTACCATTTTTAATGCTGATAAGGAGGCGTGGCAGGTAAAGAAAAGTATTTATATTCTTTTTAGCATCACTTCCTGATTCGATTCGCCATGTCACGATTACAGCAATTTTGAAGCTATCGTATTGAAATTTGGTATATGTGTTGACATTTAAAACACGAAGATCAAGTTCAAGAATGCGCAAAATCGGTTAAAATAACGCCTATCTCTCATACAAAGTTACTTTAAAAAATTGGTGGAATCTCTGAAAATACCACAAAATTTAATGTAATGACTTGAAATTTTGCACATAAGCTTTAGTCTACCACGCCTACCTCCTTTAAAAAGTGACTAACAACAGTAAAATCTCTTTATATGCCTCAAAAACTAATGTAATGACTTGAAATTTTGCACATAAGCTTTGATCTCAAATATTCACCATATATTAAAAATTTGTCAAAATAGTATAATAAATATATAGTATATAAATATTAAAATAAATAATAATAATAACCACGTCCTATACAAAGTAACTTTTAACGGTTAAGTCTCTAAAAATATCACAAAAATTGATCACAAAGTGACGTCATCAAAGTACCATAACTTTTATAAATTGTACAAAAAAGTGTAGCTGACGTCATCAAACTTTCAAAAGTGCATAACTTTAAATATGCTGTGTGGGTATTTTACACTCGCGCTCAAAAATTAACGCCGAACTAAAGTTTGTTCAAAGAATTTTCTTGTCTTCGATTTGTTTTTGCATATTTCGTTATGTTTTGAGAATGTTAGTTGATTTGCTAACTTAAAAATTAATACTTGTATCGCCTGTGGTCGAAATTAGACCATATCAAAAACGATTTTTACTTTTATTGAAGAACTTTTAGCAAAGATAAAAAACATCAAATTGAAAAATACTTTTGTCTAATGCAATTTCACAACTAATTTTACGTACTCTGTTTGCCCTGTAATAAGAATCATTCATGAATAAACAATGAATGCAACTAATTTTTTTACCAATAAATTCGTGAAGATTAGCTCCCATTTTCTGCTGCTTAAAGATTAGAGAACGAGATCAGCTCCCATTTTCTGCTACTGGTCCTCTGACGATGTCAGAGTTAGTAAGCGCTCCTCTATTCGCTCTGTTGAAGTGTCTGTGTCACTATCGCACGCTACTCTCTATTGTGCTTGCTAGACAAGGTAGTGTTAGGACTGAATGTGTTCTCTTTCTTAGTGACCATAACTGTCAAACTCAGCCATTTTGGTATTTTTGCCAATTTTTGCTTTCATATTGCATTCTCATTGGTTGCAGATTTTGTATGAAATGTCAACTTCGTTTTGACAGTTTCGGTCACTGGCTCTCCGCCCTAATACTACCTTGTCTAATTTTGCCATGACAGCAACGATGTTCAACAGAGCTGTGTCGCTATTGGTTCCCATTGTCCCATTGGGAAAAAAGGTTTTTACATTCGTTTAGTTTTACCTATCTTAATGACAACTTATTCGAATAAATTATGCACATCTACTCGAAAATACATTTCCATCGATATAAGATTTATAACACTGTTAAAATGGTACCACAATTTGTTTGCATGCGTAATAATATATAGATCAATACTATTAAATTTGTATTCTGTTGAAGTTTAAGTGAGAGTATAACAAAAAATATGGTATTAACACAAAATAAAAAAAATTAAATACATAATTGTATATAAGCGAAAAAATATTAACAATGTTGCTATATCAATGAAAGTGAGCTGACACGAATCTTCAGTAAGACGATTCTGGAAGGAATATTTGGAAACTGAAATTCTGACACGCCTATCGGGCAGTGATCGTTCAAGAAAAACAAAAAAGCGACAGGACAGAAATATAGTACGTATAAGTCTATGAGATAGGAAAAAAACGTCACCAGAAAACGCTACGAAATTAAGACAGATGCTTTCAGTTCAACTAAACTGTGATTATTATAAAAAAATGTTAAATCACAAAGAGCTTGCTAAAAAGTCACTGCTAACAGAAAATATGCGTTTAGATTGGAGCAAAGCAAGAATAAATTGGTCATAGCATGATTTCGTAAAGTCATATTCTCTGACGAAAGCAAACTAAATCTTGTTGGTCCAGATTCCATAGTCATGGTTCGCCGCAGACCAAACAAAAGATTTAAAGATGAATGTATACAAAATACTGTAAAGCATTCCCAGTTTGTTATGTTTTGGGGTGTAATCACAAGCTGCGGTGTTGGACAAATTCTTCTAGAAGGCCCTGAACTCTTACATAGACTTTAGATAGAAACGTTTTGCCCCCCATGGATACTTTATCTAAGTGCATTTCCACTGTTATATTTCAAGATGATTCTACTTCATGTGTCATCGCTCAAAAACGGTAACTATCCCAGATGAATTAATATTATTTTGAAAATTTTAAGAAAATGTCTCCTTACTTCGTTAACTCTTCGAAGGTAATCGAATATAAACAAGCTTTGTAGTTCTAGCCATTACCATGGACCAGAAACATTCCCTACTTGAATCCCATTGAGAACATTTGGGTCATTATTGAACAAAAAATTCGACAAAATAAGCCATCAACAATGCCAAAACTAAAGGAGGTGTTGTACCCTTTACCGTAAAAAAACTTTATGAAAGCATGTCTTCTCGAGTAGAAAGTGTTATAAAAGCAAAAGGTGGGCATACTTGTTACTACAATATATTTTTGTTTTAAACTAAGTGTACGAATATTTTCACTTATAAATAAATTACACGTTACATATTAAAAAGATTTTTTTTTAATTTTCCAATTTCTTTTTTCCAAATCAAGCTGATGAATTTGAATATAAAATTAAGATTTCTGGTCACGGTGTTTGTTCTATAATAGAATAACATGCTCTTAATATAGTAAATTATTTATATTTTTACAAACTAAAGAAAATATTACTTATTACTTAAGGGCGAGACCTGCTCAAGACAACGGGTTTTTCAATAATTCTGTACAAAAAACAGAGTATTTATAACATTGACTAAAATTGCATATTGACGTTGATGTTCAAATGTGTACATTAGAGTGGAACGAAATGTATTTAAGCAAAAATCTTCATCGGCTTCATATATTTTTGAAAACTCCTCGTCAAAACAAATTTTTCTGCATCCTTGGTTTCCATGCCCCTTGTAGTCATCTGAAATCAACCAAGTTAAGTTTTTCATTCAAATAAGTTATTTCGCTCTGTATGTATCTATTTTTAACGAAAAAAATAAAAATTTTAACAGAAAAAAAAACTTTTACAAATACTAACCCATAATTAAAACTTTTCTGTACTAACATTTAAAACAAAGAAATATTGCAATGCTGAAACTTAATATTAGGCTCTTAGGTTCATATGTTTGTTTATTTCTTTTGTTTCGTATAGCGTAATAGCCTAGTTGTTAACGTAGTGAGCTTACAAACTTTATGTCCTTGGCTCGAATTTCACTGGTTATTATTTTTTTTTATATTTCAATTCAAGCTTATACTAAATTTTAAACCAAAGCTGTATTAAAACGATTTTTTAGTATATGGCAAATACTAAATTTGAAACCAATGCTGGTTTGGTCATATATAAAGTACAGAAAAGTTTCAATTTTATTCTAAGATTTTTAACCTTGTAAGTAGCTCTTGTAAACGCTTAATTCATTGACTTACTAGGGATTTCTTACTTTCTGTTGAGACTTGCTATTGAGCTTAAAACATTGAAAATATATTCTTTAGGTTGTAAATGAATTTTTAAAGAAAGAAAAAAAATTAAAAAATTGGAAGTTCTGGAGGAAGTTCCCCCCCTTAAAACATTCTTTATACAAAAAATGCAAGCTATTGGAGTAACTGAATCCTTGGAGTTGTTAAGGAGACAATTTCGAGGATTAAAGATCGGGTGTGATTTCAGTTCTCTTTAAATAATGGATTGCATATTGACAACAGCTATTTATTTGGAAATGTGTATTACTTTTGATTACGGTAAACTGCGTTTTGTACAAAGGATTTTATAAGAACTTTGGGAGCTAACAAATTCCTTCTAATGTTTGATGGTCTAAAGTTTTTGTGAATGGAAATAACTAAAAACGATAAACTCCTCAAGTTGGTTGATCTTTACGCTGACTTAAAGAGAGTGAAGTGAGTGAAAATTTATTGACTCTTATTAAATTCGGTATTGGACAGTTGACAGCTTCGTTTTGCAAACCAACTGGTGTTGGCATGCGTAAAGCAAAAGCACTAAAGAAATTAACGTATCGCCGCCAAAATCGTCTGAAGGTTTAAGCATGCAAAAGAAAAAGCAAAAAAAATTATAATTCTTATTTATTATTAATTTTATCAAAAATTAATATTTATAATCAGCGCCTGTCCAAGAGTTTAAGGCGCCCCCGTTCGAGTTCAATCATGCGCCCCAAAAATTGTAAAACCCTACATTTTATTAAAAAAAAAACGAATTTCTGTGAGAAATTAAAATTTTTTTTAAATTAAGATGGTTTTGTTGTTTATGTCAGGATTAATATGGGTATGTTATCCCGAGTAAAAATAAAATCGTTTTTAGCTAAGCCAAACAGCGGGCGAACAAGGCCTGATTTTCAAACTTGTTCTCAGCCTAACAAGGGTCCTAAGACCCTAGCGACAGTACATTGACCGAACGGTGAATATTCTATAATGAAAAAAGCAGCTTTTTAAACTAATATCATGCTCAAAAGAATTATTTTGCGCGGCAATCAACATCGGCATCGCTGAGAGAGGCTTACTTTTGTTGTTGCGCATACGTTTGTTTGCTATTGAATAAGAGCTTTGAAAAATTTGGGGGCATACAACTTAATTTAGGCGTTGTACGGCCGTTGTTCGACCCAAATTTCTACCCAAATTTCTACCGCTAGGCTTTTTGGATTATTTTTAGGCCATTTACGGCCGTCTGGCCCATGTTTGTCCGCTGTGCGCCCGCTAATATTTTCACTCGGGATGTTTTAAATGTTGCAGTATTTGAAATTATTCAGTAGAAGGCACCTTTTTGTGCTTTCAAGATGCAAATTATTGTTCTATGATTTTATCATATTGAATTGAATTTGCAATATCATATTCAACCAATATTGTGGCTAAGCCATTTAATCGCTCTTGTTTTATCGAATTTCGAAGATAATTTTTAATTATATTTAATTTAGAAAAACTTATATCAGCTGATGCAACCCTTACAGGACTTGTTAATGCAATTCTGTATCCAATTACAGGATTTGACAACAATTTCTCCATACCGTTGGATGACAGTTGGTATCCATACCAACTTCGATGACTCGAGCAATATTGCAACTTTTCACCAAATCTTCTCAGAAGATCAAACCATGGAGCTGTGCAATGCATGACACTGGATTCAATTTTCTTTAAAATATTTCGATTTATTAGTGAAATTAATGAAATATATCTATGTTCACAAACAATAATTGCTTAAGTCGACTTAAGACAGAACTGAGTTATTGATGCAGATGTGTTTCACTCCTATATCTTTATAAACACACAATAGCTGGAGCTTCTAGCATGACCCTAGCCAAAGTTATGACACAGAAACAAAAGACCCTTTCTTATTACTCAAATGGCGATTGAAAACTTTGAAGCAAGATTTCTCGAAACTTTGAAATCAGACATAGCTGTTATCGCTTATCGACATAGATATGTAAATGAGATGAGTCTTTTTATTGTTCATAATTTGTGCGCGCCTTTAGAAATATAATAAAAAGAAATCACTTGTGAATACTTTTTCATTCAACATTTTTTAACTTTTAAATATTAAAAACACGAACGTGTTGTTTTTCTTGAGCCCTTTTTCAATTGAAAACAAAATTTATTTAATTACTGTTTGCGCGTTATGAAAAATTCTTACAACTTTCTATGCATAACTTCGAATAATATGTTCTTACACATTCTCAATATCTTGTAAATATTTATAAAATGTCCGCAAATAACTCTAGTACTTTTAAATAAAATTTAGTATCGCGCCACTGTTCCTTGCACGGCCTGCACATGCGATTGGACAAGCGCTGTTTAGAATTTATAAGAAATCTTTAAAAAATTTACTTGACTTGATTATTCAACGTGTGAGCTATTGTGACTGTTTGAAAAAGCGACATATAAATATTGATTAAAAATAAGATTCCTACCGGCTCTCAAACCAAAAGTTTGGACAAATTTTATATATAGCGATGATTGTCAAAATGTAGATTCTAAAGAATGGTAGTTTTTAATTGAAGCCACAACATTTTATTCGAAAAAGTTACTCGGCTCAAGACGCACAAACAATTTGCGTTTGCAGAAATTTATGATTAGCCATGAATTTTTTTTTATTGATTGTTTCTTACAATTGTGATATAGCAATTTTATGTGTGAAGTGGGACATGACAAAAAAAAAAAAGGTTGAGAAACACTTGCAAAATCTCATTCGCAAAAATTCCAATTGAGTAGCAATTATTAACCAGATTCATTTTCATATTTTGTTTGTATTCTAATTTTCAGTTTGTTTTTTATTGTTTTTGCTATTGTTTAAGTTTTGAATTGGCGAAAATAGAGAAAACTTCAAGTTTTAAGGGATACACACAATTCTCCTTAAAGTTAAATGCTATTTTTAACATAAGGTTGTATAGATTTTCATTCGATTTTTTGCTGTTGATGTTATTGTTAAAATTCAGAAACCAGTCTATAGACTTTAGTCAAGATCTTTTATCGTTGTAAGTGTAAGTGTAAGTGTGCAACTTTCGCTCTTATTTAAGAAGAAACTCGTCAATGAAACAATTTTTCAAAACATACCATTTTTAACAAAACAACTTTATAATTATCTTACCTACTCTAAGGAAAAATGACTTCTGCAAAAAAACAAAACAAATGTTAAAAAATTGTTTTCTGTGAACATGCAAGAATCTGAATGCACCCTGTTAAAAAAACAACAATTTTTAATATTTATTAACCTTTCGCCAGGGATAATAACTTCTTACTTCCCTCCTATTAATACAACAGGACAACAACAGTCATATTTTCATATTTCTGGAAGAGTAGCTGATCAGTTTTGTTGATAAAAATTATAGTTCATAACTTTTATATTTCACATATTTCGCATGCATGTCTTTTTTAGGAAAACGTGAAAACAAAAATTTTTTGGTGATATATTCACGTGATACTACCGATAATGCTGATTATATTTACCTTTTTTAAATTCATTCATTGTACAAAATTGATAATAGTAATTAACAAACTTCATTCTTTAATCAATTCCCTTCATTTCTTATCGTAACTTATATCAAACTGAAACTATGTTTATATATTTTATCTTGAAATAATGATTCACAATTAGTAATCACTTATCGCTTTTTATTTTTTTCCCCTCTCTTTAGTTATGGTTATAGCCAGCAACGAATGGCTCAACAACTACGAAGATGAACAGAAGTCTGCGTCAGTCAATACAACGTCAACCACAACAAATACCATCAACACTCCCGCAACAAGCTCAACTACGGGGTCAACAGCTGCCGTTAATACCATCAACACTGTCAGTTCAGCAACAACGTCAACAACAGCAACAACGTCAACATCAACAACTCCACGCACGGAAAGTGCAGCAATTTCATCAACGCCAACAATCGATAACACCATCACGAATTCCAACACTGACATTCAACAAACAGAACATCAACAGCAACAACAGCCACACTCTATGATTAACAACAAGGTGCAAATGATGGACGAACCCTTAAAAGTTGATCAAGAAATCAACGAAATTGAAAATAATAATAAAGAATCAGCTAGTTCAACGTCCAAAAATAATTCATCAGCGTCACAGTCTTATTCAAATACTTCGTTACAGACAATTGTTGCCAATTCAACAACCAATTTAACAACAAATGTCAACAGCAACACTAGCACCAGCATTAGCAACACCACGATTGCCAAACAACAAAGTAGTACGACAAATATTCCGAGTCCAATTTTTAACCCCAATCCCATAACACCGCAAGCCTTAAGTAATGCTCTTCAATCGGCCTTAAATGCCACCTCCAATAATGTTACTGTATCTGTTAATCTACCGAATAGCTTTTTAAGTTCTCTAGGTAGCGTTGGCATCAGTCCGAATGCTACTTTACAGCATACCACTAACTTGGCTAAGCAATTTAGTTCATCGCTCTGTGCCCTCGAATCCCATACGAATTCAAATAACTTCAAAACGAAAGCCCTGGACAATAACGCCGAGCTTAGCATGCGAGAGTATCAGCAGACAACAGATAACAACGGACAAGCCAAAATTGTGTTGCACTGTGAGCCAAATTCACACCCCTTTCAGACGCGCGTCATTCTGCTAACGCCCAACATTGAATGCAAAGTGGGACGTCTTATTGCCAAGAGTAAAGCGTCTGAATCGAATGCCATATTTGACTGCAAGGTGCTCTCACGTAATCATGCGGTGCTCTGGTATAGCAACGATGGCAAGTTCTGGGTTAAGGATACAAATTCTTCAAATGGTACTTTTATCAATGACAGCAAACTGGGCACCGAAGCTTCCGAGTTACATTTTGGCGATGTGGTCAAATTTGGTGTAGACGTTATGGAAAATTCCCGCAAAGAGGTGCATGGCTGTATTATAGCTGGTGTTAAGCTTTATTTGCCCGATGGTCGGGAAACGATCTCAATAGAATCGACCGCTAATCAATTGTCCCCACACTCTGGCGAGGGTCGTATAAGCTTTGATGAGTTGCATCGTTTGAATTTGTACATGCAGGAGGCTTCACAACGCGAAAAAGTACTCAGATCAAAATTGTGCATTATACAAAATATACTCGATGCGACGCGTAAGAATTCAACACTATGTTGGCAATCAATGATTGCTGAAGATCAGCTATTGCATCGCATACACTCGCTGGAAAAGAAGCTGCAGTTAATGGAGAAGAATGTGCCGGAAAATGTGTTGAGGAATGAGGTGAGTTTATTAATATTAAAACCAATTGCGTGTGATTGAATTTAAGTTTGTTTTGCGCGTAGTCAATTGATATTTTTTTATGCAAATTCTTGAAATTGGTACCATAACGCAATGCGGAAAAGAGGCGAAAAGGGCAAAAATAGCGTGAGGGAGTCAATGATTAAAATTTAGTCTACATTCCAAATTAGTTTTAAGTAAAAAATTAAAATATTAAATGGAAGAATAATATAACAAATAAATAAAGATAAATACTCAGCCCTATCATGAATAATTTTTCACGCGGAATCGGAAAAGGGAGTTTTCATTTTTAAGATAGAGCTCAAGAACATTTTGAAAATTTTTAATGCAAATTTGCTCATCAACGGTTTATCGACAAATTAGCATGAAAAGAAAAACTGCAAAAAATTGCTTATTTGTTTTTAAAGAATAAATTTATTTTTTATTTATTTTATTTATTTATTCATTAGTAACAGCCTTGTTCTGGCAAAGTAACAATTAATATTTCTATGTGTTTGTTGTAATTTTTTGATTTCAATACAAAATTTGAAGCTCAAAAATAATTAAAGTTGATAAAAATTGTCACCTGCTTTTCAGATAGTTACGATTTCATTGAAAAATGTTGTTTTTTGAGTGAAATTTCTTAAGAATTTTTAAGAATACTAATTTTTTTAGCGTTTATGTTTTTTGTGATTTTGTTAATTCATTTGATGATTGTTATGTGTTCAATGTTTTCTGTTAAATTATGTTTTGGGCACTTATTTTACCGCGTATTTCTGTATGAGCTTCGAAAATAAACCGTACGCTTAAAAGTTCGATTTCAAGTGATTTTTTAATTACAAATTCAAACCTTAAACCCAATACAAAGTAAATAAAGAGAGCAAGAGAGTAGAAAGTTAAGAAAAGAAAAACAAAGTAATACATTTTTTATACAGGTAAAATACAGGTATATTCATGCTGCTAACTTATGTTGAATTGGCGAAACATTGAGTTTTAAATTTTGTTTTGAAAACAAAAATTAGAAAAAACACAGAAATATTAAAAATACTGGGTAACAATTGTTACTTTGCCAGAAAAGAGCTGTTAAACGTCATATTATAAACGCTCAATATTATAAAAAATAAATATTTTTGCTCACAAGTTAAGAGAGGTGCCTCGTTTAAAGGCTTCGATTGTACGTGTAGGAAGCACGCACTACAAGCTTGTTCAATAAAATTATAAACTTGCCCTTATAAGTAATTTGGAGATACATGGTAATCTTTATAGGAAATTCAGCAATAATTTAATTTTATTAAATAATTGCCAATGTCTTAAAAAATTTGATTATTTCAACAAATTCTTATATAAAAGTTACATTTTTCGGATTGAATGCCAATTAAAGACAAATAGCAAGAGTTTTTGGTGCTTTATCAACACTAAAAAAAAAAAGACGGCGAGTATTTAGAATACCATTTAGTATATGGGGAATTTTTCGCTGAACTTTTTCGATCAGTTTATGTTTTTCTGATACTATCACTGATACTTACACTAACTTATCCAGTTATTCAATTGATTTAGGATGCCTTGAACTTAGCTTAATAGAAGTTTTGGAAGGTTTAAAGCAATTGAATTATTTATATTTATTTATTTATTTGTTTGATTTTATGAATTATAAATTCTTACAGACTAGATATAAGTAAATATAAATTTAATCAAAAATAGATAAAAATATTTACAAACGAAAAAAACAAACATTGATATGAATTACTTAACAATCTTATAAGATAAAATCCAGAAATTTTTTAAATTATCCTTAGACAAAGATAGATCGATGCAATACTTTAGAGACCGGTAATTAAATAGCATTAGTGCTCTAGTAATAGGCTCACTTAAAACATAATTTCTGTACCGATAAGCAATAATCGCTTAAGTCTACTTAAGATAGAACTGAGTTATTGATGTAGCTGTGTTCTACGCTTAAAGTACTATAAACACATAAAATCTGGAGCTCCTAGTATGACTCTAACCAAAGTTATGTCACGAAAACATGGCGATTGAAAACTTTGAGGCAAGATTTCTCGAAATTTTTAAATTAGACTTAAGCTGTTATTGCTTATCGACACAGATTTGTACGATAATGTTTGACAAAAAATACTTTAAAATAACGCAACTGCCAAGACGGAATATTAAAATCAATTAACTGCAAAGGACTGTAAATTTTACCAAATACAATATCACGAATAAACAGAAGTGAGTGCAGTTTTCTTCGAGATTCCAATGATTTTATGCCCATCACATAGGTAGGCTCAGCAGATTTCTGAACACATTCTAGATTAACGCATGGACGGCATAGACTAGGTTCCAGATTATGAAGGGGTTTTCCAGCCTAGATCTAATCAAAGAGTTATATAGCACTTTAAGCGTTACGATAGCTACGAACAAAAGCAAGAAGTGAATACACTTTGGGCAGTAGAAACTTTCAGTGCTCAACAAAAAGAAGCTTTCTATCAAAAACTACATAAGATCGCGAATTAAATTAACTTTCACTAATAGGCACCCTCCTAATGAATAAGTCGAGTTAATATATTTACTAAAGATTTACTTAAAGAGGCATGCGAGCATTTATTGATGTTGAGAGGCAAACCATTACGAACACTCTAGTCCCATACCCGAGAAACAATTTGTGTCCGTACCCAACTAAGGCACAAAAGTCCAGAGCATCGGACTCAATTTTATTTTTAAAAGCTAAGAGTAGTAACGAAAAACTGCGAAGTTTATGAAAAAAAAATTAATCGCGAGACCCGAGAAAAAAATGTATATATTAGGTCTGATCCCGTACTCGATTCAAGTAACTTAAAGTTGCTTGAAAGCGTTATTTTACAAATTTTTAAGCTCGAGAGAGAAGAATAACATGCAAAATGTTACTCCCTATTCTATTACAATTACTTAAAGTTAGTACGGGAACAGACCTATTGTGTCAATAAAGTAGCTGAAATGTATTGAAACTGGAAACTGGAGTCTTAACTATAATGTACCCGAAACATACCCAACAAGTACCTTGAAAGGCACCTGAAATAGTACCAAAGTAACTCTGTATTATGGCAATAAAGTGTTCAAAACCGAGCGAATATATTCGGATACAATAAACTGACGTGTGCCCAAACATAAAAAGGTGTTCCAGAACTAGGACTTCTTTCGGTGCAGGGGTCGGACATTTACCTACACGGACACCGGACAGATATCAGATACTTTATTGATACAAAATATGAAATTGTTTCTCAGAATACATTTTTAAGATCGGATTGAAGTGATGAGATATTATCAGGACTAGAAATTCTTGAAAGTGACTTCAAGATGTAGATTGGAAGAGCTTTTTTACGTCTTATAATTTCTGACAGTTCATTTTTTCACAATTATTACACCAGCCAATATTTTTACAAAAAACTCTATTTTTAGAGGTTATTTCAAACCATTCCAGCTCACGGATAGCTATCAATAGATCATCATAACATAACTCATCATAACATAAATAGGATTATTTTGAGCATTTGTGCCGAACAACTATGGAGCGTGAGGCGCCTTAATCTACATACATCAATAACTCAGTTCTGTCTTAAATCGACTTAAGCGATTGTGAACACAGATATATTAGTACTGAAATTTTTTAAAACGAATATCAGACATATATTTTTAAAATAATTCAAGTAATTTTAAATGATAAATTATGTATTTTTTTTTTAATCTATTGTTATTTTTTTTTTGTGTTTGAAATCCCAGACAGGCCCTGTGAAGATTTTTAAAAAAATGTCAAGTTTCAACAGCTACGGCTTTTTGATCCGAATTTAGATTTTTGTAATTTTTTCCACAAAATAGCTAAAGACTACGATATAGCACCCCGTTATGGGTTTTTTTGTAAATTTTGCATTTTTGTATATATGGGGATTTTTTGGGGATTGAGTAAGCAACGGAATCACATAATTTTTTGTATTTGTATTAAGTGTTGTTTCAGATAATATTTCACCAGTTTGTCGAAATTTTGATTTTTACGATTTTTTTAATTGAAACAAGAAAGAAAATACATTTTTTTCGAAAAGTAAAATATCACAACTCTGGTACTTTTCATCCGATTTTACTGTTTGATAATTCATTTAAAAGAATAATTACATTTAAAACTAAATGCATACCAGTTTTTTAAAAAAATGCACTTTAATGGTGTTTTTATTATTTCTTTGAGGAAATGTTATGAAAATCTCTTAGAAGGATTCTTATATTATACCCCTTCATAAATCTGGCTCCAAGATAGATGTTTCTAACTATCGAGGAATTGCAAAATTAAGTGCAATCCCTAAGTTATTTGAGAAAATCATAACTGATCAATTAACTCACTCCGTGTCTTCCACCATTTCTGTCTTTCAACATGGTTTTCTGAAGGGTAAGTCCACTACAACAAACCTCTTAGAGTTTATTACGCGTGTTATAAATAGTTTTACTTTGGGACTGCAGACTGATGTTATTTATACGGACTTTAGCAAAGCTTTCGACAGTGTTAATCATAATCTACTTTTGAAGAAACTCAAAATTATTGGGTTTCCTGTCACATTATTAAATTGGATAAATTCGTATTTATCTGGTCGTACTCAAAAGGTTTTATATAAGAATGTTCTTTCAAAAAGTATTTCGGTCACTTCTGGCGTTCCTCAGGGCAGTCATCTTGAACCGGTTTTGTTTTTACTATTCATTAATTCATTAATTTTACTATTCAGACGACGTGAAACTTTTTCTTTGTTACAAATCACCCGAAAAACGACATCTTTTACAATCTGATCTAAATAGACTTTTGGACTGGTGTAGCTTAAATATATTAAATCTCAACTTAAAAAATGTAAGCAAATGACATTCTCGCGAAGATCTGAATAACATAACATAAATTACACTATAAATAACACTAACTTAGAAATAGTTTCCAGTTTTCTCGATCTTGGTGTTATTATGGATTCAAAACTTCGCTTCAATCTCCACGTTAATATGGTGATAAATAAGGCAAGAGGAGTCCTTAGTTTCATTAAAAGATGGGCTAAAGAATTCAGTGATCCCTTTACTACTAAATTATTATATACCTCTCTCGTAAGGCCAATTCTTGAATATGCATCAGTTATATGGAACCCACAATATAATGTCTAGATCGACGCCATAGAATCCGTTCAAAAACAGTTTTTACTTTTTGCTTTACGTCATAGTCGTTGGAACCCCAATATTATGCTTCCATCGTATGAAATACGCCTTAAAATTATTTTACTACCTTCCCTAAGAAGCAGAAGAATGATGCTTAATCTCATGTTTCTGTATAAATTACTTCGTGGCGAGATTAATTCGGAATATCTCATCTCAGCTCTAAATTTTAACATCCCAGAGAGAAACTAGACATTTTCTGTTTTTCAAGTTGAGTCAGTGCAGTTCTAATTACGCTCTTCATGAACCTTTACGATGTATGTGCAGCGATTTCAATGATAACTTCAACATGATTAATTTTTCTGATTCGGTAGACGTCTTTAAACGGAAAATTATATTACATTTAAATAATTAAATCAATTTAACTTCATCCTACTATACCTAACGCAGTTTTATAACAATGTAATATCGGTAATTGAAATTGTTCTGTTTCTCCTTTTTGTCTCGATATTATGTTTTATTAAGTAAGCACCATCAAATATGAATCGTTTTTAAAACTTACTTTTTAATTATTCAATATTTTAATTTTAAATCGATTGTGCTCACGTGGTTTCCTGATTTGAAATTAGACTGAACTCACACTATCACCTGGATCGGTGTGCCAGAGTATATCTCTTTTCCACACAAGTTTATGCCTGCGTTGGCCCAAATGCATATCCAACTAATTGGGATTTTGATTTGGCGGATATGAGATTTATCTCATTTCCAGGTAGGTCCTTGGGTGGACAATGGCCGCAAACCAGTTAAAATGAGTTTAGTGTTTTAGATTGTTTTTGAAATCAGGATTGTTTTTCGGGTACCTTAAATTGATAATCACTATAATTTAATTCGATGTTGCTTATCTATATGGAATGAAATATACTTAAATACGCGTTTGTTATATATTAAATTTTTAAATTCCGCTGAAAAGCCAATTAATGTGCTTAGTGGAAAATCCTAATTGTTGTAAAAAAATAGTTGAAGTTGGCAACGCGATGCGCAAGTAAGCAAAATTTGCTGGTCGGTTAGAAATATCGCTAAAGTAATTAAATAAAAGGCACAACAACTATTAAATGTGAAATTATATATTATTAGATTAATAAACATCATAAGTTCCAGAAAAGTTTCTAAAATATCCTTGTAAACTTTATTACATTATCTAATTTGCTAATTTTCTGTCTAAGCGTGGTTAACATAACCTCACTATTTATGTGCCGTGCGTTCTATTACAGAATAAACTATAGTGAAGAAAAACTATTTCTCATAAAACTCTGCTTCAGCCTAAATAAAACTTAATACACTAGTCTGCTTCATATCGCTGTGGTTCCTGTTCATGATTATTGCAGTGCTAAATTCTAAAAATCTTAAAACTTCTTGACATCTCAATGTGGGTGTCAACATAACCTCGCTGTCTTTGTCTGCTTACCAGTGTTAAGTTACACTGCTTTACTTTGCTGTTGCTGTGGTTCCCGCTCGCTGCTATTTCTGTGCTGTTGTATCGGTTGTTCCTGCTCCTGCTCCCTAGCTACTTTTCTTGGTGCTGTCATATTGCCCGCTACGTTTAATTGACCTGTTCAAGATGTCATCTAAATCTGGTAGTCACTGCATTTGCAAAAAAAATATATCAAGAGGGCAAGCGAGTGTTGGTTGCATACTATGTGGACAATGGTTTCATTCTTCCTGTGCTGAAGTAGGTGCTGAAGAAATGAGTTTTTTGATTAAAAGTAAAGGCTCATTCGGATTTACTTGCAAAACCTGTATTAGTGACCCCCCAAAAAAAGCTACTAATGAGGAATTGAGTTTTCGAGAGGAGTTGCGCTTGGGCATGGCCAATGTACAAACAAAATGTGACCAAATCATTGAACAGCTTAAGAGTGATTTGTCAAAACAACTAAATGAAGTTAAGAATGAAATCCTTAATTGTACCAAAATGGTAAAGCTGGTTGACGAATCAACTTCTAATAAGATTTCAACCCTGGAAGCTGAGAACGAGACACTACATAAAAGACTCAATCGAGGAGACATCATAATATCTGGTCTGCCAATTCCTCTGACTGACCTAAATAATTGTGTAATTAATGTTGGAAAAGCTTTGGGAGTAAACCTAACAGAATATGATATTAATCATTGCTGCTTTATTAACAACAAAAAATCGCTCCTAGTAAAATTTAACTCAGTGTATAAAAGGGATGCGCTTATGAGAAGTTACTTCAAAAATCGCAACCTTAAGTTGGATGATGTAATAGAGACTGATATTCAGTCAAGGCTTTATTTGAATGACCACCTTACACCGGATACTAGCAAGCTTAACTTTTTTGCCGGAACTTACGTAAGGTTAAGAAAATTATCAGATTCAGGTTGATGAATTCGGATAGGCCTAGAGTTAGGATTCTTTTGAGTGACAACATGGAGAGGGTTTTTACTTTATCGGAATGCATAGCGCACTTTGAGGACCATGCTCCTAACATCAATCAATTATAAGATTGATTGTTGTTGGGAGTATGATCATCGTGGTGCGATGTGAGTTCTGGCAGAGTGAACGTTTTCTCCGTGTTGTTGTTCAGGAGGGTTTTGGCATTGGGTTTGTCGGGGTTCATCGGTCTGAGTCTGATAATTTAACTTATAATTTTATAAACTCATAATCGCTACCTTAAATAGTTTTGAATTAATTATTTATTTCCTCTTTAACTTTGTTTTGCTACTCATATTTGCTATGTATAATTAATAATTTTAAATTGTCATTACTTTACAATATTTTAAATTTCTTTATATTTGCACTGTTATTTATGTACATGCTTTAGATGGTTATTAATTCACATTACTTTAAATTGTGTAAATTACATCCATTGCTTTTCTATACTTTCTAACCGACTGTTAACATTAATGTTACTTTTGAATTTTGAAATTAAATCGAAGTTGTAAATTTGAATTGAATTGAATTCTTTGTTTGACATTGTAATTGAACAATAAATTTTTTTTTTTTTTCCTATTAACTTAATTATTTCTGTATTCTTACTGTATCACAGTATTACAGCATTCATTAACAGTAACACTAAATATAAGTATTTTATTAATAGTTAATTTACTTATCTTTCTTCATTTCTAAAACATGTTCCCAATAATTATAAGCTTAGTTTTTCTCAGGACATCCTCTTTTCCTTTTAATGTCAATTAACTATAATCTTGGACCTGTTGTTAGCGACAATTCACAGCTGCGTTTAAGCTTATTAAGTAGAAAACAAAATTTGAACATTGGACATATAAATGCACAAAGTTTGAGACCCTCTGTCCGTTCGTCTAAATTTAATGAAATAAGAAATGTTTTGAAGGACTCATGCTTAGATGTGTTTGGAGTATCTGAAACTTGGCTAAAACCCTATATTTCGAATACAGCTGTTAAGATTCCAGGGTTTAACTTTTTCAGAAATGATCGCTTGAACATGAGAGGTGGTGGTGTTGGAATATATGTAGCTAATAATATTAAAACTAGAATCATACATGAGATTTCAGTTAGTGGAACTATTGAGGGTATTTTTGTTGAAATTAACTTAAGGTGTGCACGTATTCTTGTTGGCTGCATATATCTACCACACGGCAATTTTTCAAATCTAAGAGACATCCTGTGTGATTTATGCTGCAGATACGAAAATATTATTTGCATGGGTGATTTTAATTGTAACCTTTTTAATTCCTCTGCAGTAAGTACAATGAGAGAGGTGCTTTCCTGTGCAAACTTGTCTTATGCTCACAATAACCTACCAACACATTTTGATTACCATTGGAATTCAGTATCGCTTATTGACTTCTTTTTACTAAATGACATTAGCAAGCTTAAGTACTCTGGTCAATTTCAATGTCCTAATATATCGCGGCATGCTTTTATCTACATAAGCGTTGATTTCCTTGCCGAAAACAAACAAAGATTTATTGAATATCGTGATTATAATGCTATAAATTTCCAACAACTAGAACGTCGAATAAATAATACTATCTTGAACTACATTTTTGAAACAAATAGCGTAAATGAGCAACTGCAATGCCTTAATGACGTAATATCTGACTCTTTTTCTATGGTACCTATCCGTAAAAAAACTCTGAAAACCGGAGATATGGACCCCTTCATGAAAAGACCTGATGTAGTCTATGCTATTAGTTTGCGTGATTTGGCTTATAAATCTTTTATTGAAAATAACTGCGAAAGTAACTGGAAGATTTTTTCAAAATATAGGAACAAAGCGAAGTCTATAATTCGTAAAGCAAAAATCCAGTATGGAACTGCACGTTTCCAAAACGTAAATGGAAAGCAACTTTGGAATATGCTGAGAGGAGATGGATGTGTGAATGAAAATAGCTTCTCTGATGATGTTGATCCAGATATGCTAAACTCTTTTTTTGTCTCTTCTCAGGTACGCTCCAATAATGCATATAGTGATTTTGACGCTGATTCAAGCACAGGATTTATGTTTAGAAACATCACTCTTAATGAGCTCTACTTAGCTACATATCGAATAAAGTCGAACTCCATTGGTTCTGATAATATTCCCATAAAATTTATTAAGATAATATACCCGTTTATTGAGCAGTATTTATTACACTTTATTAATACAATAATTACTACGTCAACATTTCCCACTGCTTGGAAAACAGCAAGAGTGGTTCCGATTAAAAAGAAAGGAAATTCCTGTGCTTTTGAAAACTTTCGGCCTATAAGCATTCTTCCATCACTCTCAAAAATTGTGGAGAGTATTCTCAATGCCCAAATATATGATAATCTGAGCGATTTAAGTAAACTCAGTCAATGTCAATCTGGATTCCGCAATGGATATAACACAACTTCTATGGTACTAGGACTAACTGAAAAGATACGTCACAACTCCAATCAGAACAAGCTCAGTGTACTACTTTCTCTTGACCTGTCTAAGGCATTTGACTTAGTTGACCATAATATCTTAATCCATAAGCTTGCACAAGATTTTCTTTTTTCCAGCTCTGCATGCTCCCTTATTAAGTCCTTTCTAACTGGTCGAAGACAATTTGTCTCTTGTGGCAATCGGTTGTCAAATACTTTAGATGTGCTGAGTGGAGTCCCTCAGGGCTCTGTATTGGGACCCCTATTATTTATGATTTATATTAACAGTCTTGTAGATCAAATAGGTATAGATAGCTCTAATATCTATCTGTATGCTGATGACATATACCTGCTCTTCTCTTCCAACTTTGACTTTGTTGACTCGCTACAAGCTTGCATTAATTACACAACTGATCAGATATTATATTGGATGGATGTGAATAAATTAGTTATCAACTATAGCAAAACAAAAGCTATTATATTTAATATGCCTTATAATAATGATGAAATACCTATTTCAATTTCTATAAATAACATTGAAATTGAATTCGTAGAACACTTAAGATGTTTAGGCATTATAATTGACTCCAACCTCAACTATAAGGCTCATATAAACAAGTTAAGTAATAAGATCAATTTTATGTTACATAAATTATATAGCATGAATACCTACATGCCAACTCCAGTTAAACTTAGTGTTGCACAAGCACTACTTATGCCCCATATCATATATGGGTTAGAGATTTATTCTTGTACTAATCTGTGCAACATTAACCAACTGCGTCGCATCTTTAATAGGATTATTCGGTTTGCTTTCAACATCCAAGTTCGTGATCATGTTTCGGAACATGTTCTTATGTTTCTTCATTGCAATTTTATTAACTATATTGAAATGAGACAAATTTTGCTATTTTACAAAGTTATTAAAACTAAAACTCCAATTTATCTTTGGAATTTATTTAGTTTTACTAGGTCTCGAAGAAACACACAAATATTAATTCCTCGTATCTACAAATCTATTTTTGAGCGGTCATTTCTTATCAAGGTTGCACGTGTATGGAACCTTTTACCTAGTAGCTTTAAGCAATTTTCAGACTCATTAAATACTTTCAAACGTAAATATTTGCAACACGTTAGTGAATTGGCTTAATCGTAACAGCAGGTCTTATTTCGTCTGATATAGGGGTTGTCTTGTGAAAAATTAAATAATTAGGGATTTTAGATTTAGGGTTTCCACAATTTATTATTTGTATTGAAATTGAAAAATAAATATACTATATCATATTGAACTTTAAACTATAATAGAAATTTATAAACATCTTTAATGTAAAATATAAACTTAGACTTACTTGTACAATTATTTACTTGTAATCATATTGGCCTTAATTGGCTTCGATTATACACATGAAATAAATAAATAAAAAAAATAAAAATAAATAATTGCCAATAGGTGGTATGTTTAGTACGTAGGTACATTCTGTCTGTCCCGGCTGATCCGGGCAGGATCTAGAATGTAAATCGTGCATGCGTATAGGTCGGGTATACGTATCTCCAAAACGCTTCTCCATTTATTTGGCGAGTTCTAAAAGTTTATCAATCAACACGAAACTTTATAGATTTAATTTTATCAAAACTTAAGCTTAATTTCTTTACTTTCAAAATAATTTTAATATTTGAAATTTATTTATTGAATCAGAAATAGCACTTATTTTTTTAGTTTTTCTTTTAACTCACAATATTAATCAAACAATACAAAAAATATTATTTTGATATTGAAAATATTAAATTGAGTTTAAATACTTTGCTTGGAAATAAAACTGCTATTTTTTAAGTAGGTATTAGTTATTGCTCACAAAATTATGCCTTTTAACTCATATCATCTTCTCGTATCTTTTTTCAATAAAAAAGGTTTTGAAACTAATCGACGATAAAAATTCATATCAGCATTCAGCCAAAGAAGCCTTACGCAAAGTCTATCAGGAACGTTGTGAAGCCATGCAGACACTCTCCAAAATGGAATCTGCAGTCACTGCCTCCGACAATGAGTGCAAAATATTGCGTGATCAAATTATGAATACAAAGCAAAGTTTACAAGATGTGAATTCAAGATTGCTCAGCTTAGAGACCGAATATAATGAGTTCAAAGATCAAAACGATCGTCAACGGCAAGAGGCTAGAGAACAGTCCGATCAGCAAACTGCCGAGTTGACAGAAAAATTACAACAACGTGAAACAGAATGTGAGCTATTGAAACGAAAAATCTCCGAGTTGTTGCTGAAGCGAGCTGACTTACTCGATGAGGAGCAGCTGCAAAAGCAGGCCATTGAAAAATTAGATGCAGCCATTGCTGATATGGATCTCGGCGATGACGATGATGAGGAAGAAGATGATGATGAAGATGAAAACGATAACGATTATAATGATAAGCATCATGATGCTACTACTAACGAAAAGGCGACGATTGGAGTGATCAAAGCTGATGCAATAAATGGAAAAAGTGCCAAGAAAGACGCATCAAGCGAAAGTGGTAGCGATGAAGAGGTAAGCGTAATATATAATACTAACTTGTATGATAACACATTCATGTCTTTTAGAAAACCAATTCAACGAAATCAAATGATGAGGAGCCACAAGATGGCACAAAAAGAAGCGGCGGACAAAAATCCACAATACTCAAGTGGCTGGAGAACTCGGATCTAAACAAGAAAGAAGGCTCGCTCGATATCTTTGATGCCATCTGCAATGAATCCGATTCCAGCGATGACAGCGATAACGGTGCTGGCACCAACGAAGCGAAAAACAACAACAAATTATCAACCACAGTGATCGATAATAAAGTCGAAAGTTTTGAAACGCAGTATCTTAATTTCAACAATAAATTGCATAGCGTGCAACAGAATCTCTCAAAGCTAGAAGCTGAGATTGTTAACAAATCGAATGCAACGCAAAACGATATCACAACAACGTTAGGCGGTGTCAGCAGCACAGTAATAATTGAAGAAGAAGAGGGGGATGAAAGCGATGACGAAAATGATGATAGCGAGATTTCAGCTGAAGATGATCAGCAGAATGAAGTCATCACCAATCGAAATGCCAAAAAAGGCGCTGCTCTGCCTCATGCAAAAGATAATAAAAGTTATACGCTGCTGAAAAATAGCGTTGTCATGTTGCGCGAAGCTTATAATGAAATTTGCCTAAATATGCAGCAACAAAAAACCAGGCAGCTCACAAAGCCAGCCATTAGTGTGCAGACACAATTCCAAAAATATGCACAACACAAAGTCAGCAAAAGTGCGTCCAAAAGAATGCTGGCATTACAAGCGACTCTTAAGCCCAAAAGCGACAGTGAGGAAAACGACGATGATCTGGCTGCTAGTGTAGATGACAACAACGATGATGTTGTAAGTACAGATGAAACAGCACGCCTTTCGGCTGCATCTTTGCATACAATAGAAGAAGTTTGCGTCACTGCTAGAGACGACGCAACACCGCAGCTTGAACAAACTAATGACAACAGAAGTAGCAGCAAAAACAGAGAGCAACAGAAGCAGCAACAGCTTGAAGCGACAGTTATATTATTTCAAAAACAAATGGAAGAGCTGCAAGCAAAACTAGATTTAAACGAAAACGATGCACATAATACGCTGGAAATCATGCAAATCGAATGCGATGCATTCAAGGATAAAATTGAAGAACTAACAAAAATTGTAGAGACCCTGAGCGATGAGAAGCAGGCGCTACAGCAAGTCATCAATGAGAACAAATCGAATGCGCAAAAAACTGCCGAATGCTGCAAGGATAAGCTTGTGGTTATTACCGAACAGTTGTTGCAACAGCCGGTGCAGGATGAGAATGTGTCGCATAACGAATCACTGACTGCCACTGGCATTGAGCCAACAGCAAATGATGCTAAAGCGAATACATTTGAGTTGGAAATGTGCGAAGAGCTAGCTGCCATCAATAATGTGAGCGTGCAACGCGAGGAAGAATTGATCATGTACAAAGAGCGTTTGGAACAAACACAGGGCGATAATTTGCGGCTGCGCAATGAAATTGCAGACATGGTGCTCAAATCCAATGACTATACAAAAACAATGTTGAAACGCATGGCTCCATATGGCGCTGTTGTTGTTGCAATTTTAGTATATTTTATAATAACTTACTTTTAAGCTTTTTCTCCCGTAGCCCGAATCACATACATATATACACACACACACATACACTCACTCACTTCATTTCATATATTTTCTTTATAACGTTAAATATATTCACACACATATATATATATATATAAATCACGATTATAAAAATTTCAAACGCATGCATTCAATAAGGGATAAAAATAAACAAAAATTCTACATAAAACAGCAAAATTCCTGCATCGATAAGAAATCATTAAATATGTAAACTAAAACAAGTAACGAAAATATGTGCGAGCGTATAAAGATTAAGTGTAGATATTAGCATAGCATGAAAGCGTGTAAAATAAAGAAAAAATTAAAAATCGAAAAAAAACTGAAAAATGGAATTCTAAACAATTTGTTTTCGCAGCATTTCTATACTAATAGCGACAAAAATTTAAAAATATATTGCTAATATTGCATTCTTTTCTACGAATTCTTATATATTAATTAATTATTAGAATAATAACTGTATTTTGAATGAAATTATTTAAACTAAACAAAATTAAAAAAATAAAAACAAAAAATATACAAATTTTATTGTTGATGCTACGTTGTAAATGCTTTAACTGTTACATTATTTTTTTTTAATTTTAGTCTTCTATTATAATTTTATGCAATTTTTCAAAAATATATATGAATTAAAAAGAAAAAAAAAAAAACGCAGCACGTGTAACAATACATATATGTTTACAAAATTTAAAACGTTTATTATCTTTAAATATAATTTCTAAACAAATTTCATATAGTTTTGAAAACTGCGTTTATAAATGAAAACAATTGGTTCAACTGAAACGTTTATACGTACATATTTAGCATAAATCAATCTAAAACAACTTATTGTTATGCAGTAAAACAATTATTGTACTAAATTATTATTATTAATTACTATTATTATCAAATGAATGAATAAATAATGCAACTGTTTACATACAAATAAAAAAAATATATAAACATGTTTTCAAAAATACACTAAATTTTGTTGTGATGAAATTTGCCCATATTCGGTGTAGGCAACGGACTGTTTGAGCAGCAGAAAATAATTTTCTTTGTTGATCTTTTTTTCCCACTGACCAAAAGTATCTTTTTAAATTTTTTGATATAACAAATTAATAACTTTTCAATAAATAGTTCGTCAAAAATGACTATCAAAAAGGAAGCTAAGTTAACAATTTTTCAAAAGAAAAAAAATAATAATTTTTGTTTTAATGTAGCAGGTAAAGAAACCTTTGAAACTTAACTTTTTCGTAAGTAACAAGTAACGAAAATTGTTGAATTTATTGTGATGTTTTCTAACTAAAAACTTTACTAAATAACAAATTTGAATCTGAAAACGGCCGTGAAACTGAATTTCATTTTTCGCCCAAACTTTCACTTCGTATGTGCTTCAGAGAAAATCACTATTACGAGCTTATTATAATTGATGATTCATTTGCGAAGACTTTTATAGCAAAAAACACTCATTAGAGAAAAAAAGTTTTTATACATAGTATTTTTTCCAACTCAAATGAATAGAAAAATTTTTACTTGCTTTTCTTCGATGTTATTTTTCGATTTAAATAGTGAATCTTGGGACGAATGTCCCAATAAATATGCATTTTTTACCAAGGTAAGGAAACTCTAAGTTTGAACACACGCATTTATAAAAGAAACAATATCAACTCGAGTGATATCACAAAAGTATCACTTTTCGTCAAACTTTCTTTTGTGGTTGAGTGGGCAGTATTTCTTCTAAGCTACAGAACATTTTGCAAAACTTTATCCATTGTTGAGAGATTCGATTCTGGGGAGAGTTTCTCTTTTAAGGGCTACTCGTAGTTTTTGGGAGTTGCTTGAATTTTATTGTTTTCTTTGAATTTGAATTAACTTATTTAATGTTGTTTTAAAATGTTGCATAAAAAAATTGTGATCATCTCACCATCATTAGAGTTCCAAAGTTTGTGCACTAATTTATACAAATGCTGACAGCGTCGATTATGAATGATTCATAAAATTATTTCTAGCTCTTCTTAAGAATATTTTTTGCTCATGATAATTAAAAAAAAATCTCTACAAACTACAAATCGAAAACATTTTGTGAGCTTAAAAAAATTACCTTTTCACCAAGGCTAAGATTGTTGGTACGAATGAGACTGACTGACTTTAGTTTTTTCTTTGTATTAAGTAAAGCGTAGCGGGGATTAAGCTCAAAACCATTAAGTATATAGCTAAGTAAAAAATTTAAGCATAACGAATTTAGAATTTTCAAATTTACAATAAAAAAAAGAAACACACAATTTAATTTGCATATTTAAAACACGACAATTAAATACAATAATTAAAAAAAAAATGTAAAGAATGTATATAGTTTGATAAATATACAATAATAGTCTATACAAAAAATTGGCAATGGGTGTTTAAATTATAGTTTTGGAGAAAATGTAACTTTCACAAACTTATACGCTTAGGATTTCCTACAAAACGCCATACTTTTGACAGACACTTTCAACACATCTATGAGCTTTACTGAAGCGAAAAAATAAGAATGTATATTATTCTTGATCAAAAGCCTACAAAGTGTACAGTTATCGCAACACCAATCTTCGCTTTAGTATGTACATTTCTTTACAATATAATTATATGTAGGCGTTTAAGAAAAATTATGTGCATAATGAATATATTTAATTTTTGCAAAAATTTTTAAAAAATTCACATTTAAATCGAAGTAGTTCGATGGTAGCAAAGCAAATATACAAAATAATAAATTAATCATAGTTATAATTGCTATGAATACTATATAAAAATGTATTAAACATTATTTGTTTACAACATTGTAAATATGAAAAGTAAATAATAACAATAAAAAATAAAAAACAAGTTCTAGTCTATGTAATTTTTTATTTTTTCATCAAAATATGCGAAATTTTTTTACTGTAAAATAATAGAGTTTAATTCAGGCAGCGAAAATAACGATTATTTTTTAATGGGGTTCAAACTTTATCCATTGGGTTCAAAGGTATAAAAAAGTTCAATCTAAATCAGCGCTATCATGAATAATTTTTCACGCGAAATCGGAAAAGGGAGTTTTCATTTTTAAAATATAGCTCAAGAAGATTTTGGAAATTTTTAATGCAAATTTGTTGATAAACCGTTGATGAACAAATCGTGAGCTTTATCTTAAAAATTAAGACTCCTTTTCCAATTCAGCGTGAAAAATTATTCATGATAGGGCTGAATATCAAAAATCGAGAACATTTAGAAAATATTTTCTCGATTTTAATCGATAATTTTATGAAATAATTTGTTTAGTACCCAAATTTCACCATTTTCAATTCATCATTTTAAAAAACCTGAATTGAGAATCAATAGGACTACAATTGAAGTCGGAGAATTGAGATCGCACAATCATAAAGCCATTAAAGTGAACTTTACTTAGATTTAAAGGGTGTTCCATTAAGACGTGTGGTACTTTGATTTTTAATAAAACGCAAACGGTTCGGAATTTTTCCAAGTATTTTATTTCGTTCACACAATAGGATTATGTGTGAAAAATATTTTCACGGATAAGTTTACCGCGACTATCCGTAGATATCTCACTCTTTTGGCCATATTTTCGATGACATTTTGCAGTAAGGCCTCCGGAATGGCCCGAATCACCAATGTAATATTAGGCGTCAAAACGCATGATCTGGGCGTCCAATTCACATTACCGCGACGAGAAATTACACGGTTCAGGAATTTGCTACGAAAAAGTCCAAATTGAGGCGAGTTGTGTGTGGTGCAGCGTTGTCCTGTTGAAACCATACATCGTCCAGACCCTTAGCTTCAACTTTCGGCACGAAATAGTCCTCAAACATAGTGTGGTACCGCTCAGAGTTGACATTTTCGGTGTTTCCGTCCTCATCTTCGAAAAAAAACGGCCCGATGATGCCTCCGACCCATAAACCGCTCCAAACAGTGACTCGCGGTAGATGCATTGGCTTCTCCACGATCACTTGTGGATTTTCCGAGCCCAGATACGGCAGTTTTACTTGTGTCGTGCAAAGTTCGCTGCATGGAGGTCACGGAAATGGTCAATTGATGCGAACGATGGCGAATATACATTTCGGGAGACTCGACGACACTTTCACTTACGGCAGCAATATTCTCAGCAAAGCGTGATGTCCGCACTCTGGTTGGCTTCGGAACATCAAGTACGGACCCAGTTTGATAAAATTTATTCACAATGTTGCGCACAGTTGTTTCACTAATGTGGTGATAGCGACCCCATTTTTGGTAAATCGATCGTAGCGTTTGTACCATCGACTTAGAATTTAAGATCCAAGTTTGTAAATAGGTGTATTGGAGTCTCGTCTGATTCTTCACTGAAGCAGCAGTTACTATCGGTTTCTATGCCCGATATCATCAGGTGGTATTTTAGTTTGCGGTGTCCTATAAGGAACCCAGTTAGAATTCTTAGATTTTGTTTACCTAAGCTTATGAACAATTTTGCTATCTGAGTGCTAAAATTTCTTAGGGGACAGTTTGGATTGTCTTAGCTTTAGGAGGCTTTTCCAAAGGTTTGAACGTTTGTGCCTCTCCTCCCTTCTTAGTTCTTCTTTTCTAGAATGTGTGCCCAGTCCACAGAATGGTTGCGGTCTTATAAATTTTGTGGCTGCACCCCGTCGCGCTAAACCATCGGCTTCTTCGTTACCTTATATTCCTTTGTGTCCAGGGACCCAGAGTATAGTACATGCCTAGATAATTGAGTTTTGTTAGGCATTCCCATGTTGTTCCCGATGATATCTAACAGAAAACTAATGCTTTAATAGCTGCTTGGCTGTCTGACATCAGAACTATATCCTAACCTTTGTATTTCCGGTCCAGGTTGAATGCTGTATTGCTAAGATTTGTGCTCGGAAGGTACTGGGTGTTGTCCCCATAGGTTTTAAGTGCTTGGTTTTTGGCCCGTACACTCCTGCGTCTATACCTTCCAATGTTTTGGAGCCATCCGTATACCATGATATACTGTGTGGTTTCTTGACTTGTAATATTATCTCGCTGTCCCACTCTTTCTTGGTGCTAAGCTTAATTTCGAAGTGTTTTCGAAGTTGTACCTTTTTACTGTATCGTCTCTTGGTAGATTGATGTAAGGTGTGTGCTTTGCAATATACTCCTTTTCTCTATTGCTGATAGTTTTACCTAAACCTGTCCCCTCTTTAGCGAAGCATAGCAGAGTTCGCTTAGCTACTCACTCTATGACAAGGTGTTAGGTCCAGAATTACTTCTAGTGCTGCTGTAGGGCAGGTCCTCATGGCAACTGTGATGCATAGACAGGCCAGTCTCTGCACCTTTGTAAGCATATTCCTCATTGTGGTTAGCTTGGTTCTTTTAGCCCATGCTATTGCATCATAGGTGAGGTTGGGTCTGACCATAATGGTATACATCCTGCGAAGAATTGTTGGGTTGCAATCCCAGCTTTTCCCCTCCAGGTTCCTACTTTCTAATGTGAGTCCTGGGTACTTTACTTCTCCTTTGAAGGGAATTTCCGTGCCATCCATTCTCACAGTTCGGAGATTTGGGAGGCTACTTTTGTTAGTAAAAAGTACTATAGTAGTTTTCGCAGGGTTGATATTTAATCCCACTGTGTTGCACCATTCCTTTGTTATTGGCAGTCCTCTCTGTACCAGGTTACAGAGTGTATCCTCGAGCTTACCTCTCGTTATTAAGGCGATGTCGTCTGCGTAACCTTGACATTTTATGCCATTCTCTGTTAGCTTCGATAGTAGTTCGTCCACAACAAAACTCCACAACAGTGGAGAAAGGATTCCGCCTTAAGGGCAGCCTTTTGTTGTTTTAATTCTTATTGTGGTGGTGTCCACTTTTGTTTCTGCAGTTCTAGTGCTAAGCATTTGGAGTATCCATCTGCTGAGCATATCATTTACTCCTTTTTTGTGTAGTGACCTCCTCACTGCCTCGTGAGAAGTGTTATCAAAAGCTCCCTCTATGTCTAAAAAGGCACAGAGTAAGATTTATTTGTTTTTGAGTGTTGACTGGAGTTTCTAGTAGCTGACTGGAGCTCTATAGCTCTATAGATTCTGTGGACCTTCCCGCCTTATGTGCGTGATGACATGGGTGCATTGGCGCACTCTCCAGAATCTTAGTTCTTTTATAGTTGTCTATTACCTTTTCCATTATTTTAAGAACAAATGAGGTGAGAGACTTTGGTAGCGTGTAGTCTTTTTTCCTTACTTTTGGTATGAAGGTGACTATGGCCCTTCTCCATTTCCTTGGGGTAATGCCCACCGCAAGGCTGCTTTCAGATATTTTATCTAGGTGGGGCAATACTATTTCTACACCTTTTTGTAAAAGTGCAGGAAAGATGCTGTCTACACCTGCTGATTTGAATGGTTGAAAGGTTTTTAGTACCTAATCTAGACAAGAGCCTTAGTATAAATGCTCGTGGCAAGTTCCCATTCTTCTCGATTTAAAGCAATCTGCCGTCTCATAGTCAGTTACTGGTGTGCTGTCCGGGAAATGAGTTTCTAGAATGTGACTGGCACGTTGCTTTTCTTTAAGCGTATAGCCTCCGTCAGGCAAAGAAGTGACATGCTTATCTCCACTTTGCCTTTAGCCATTGCTTTGTGAATCCTACGCGCAGCTGGCGTGGAAGAAATGTCTTCGCAGAAGGATTTAAAACTTTGTCTTTTGGCTTTTCTGATATCCCTCTTGTATTCCCTTAGAGCCGTCGTGTAGTCATGCCATTCTCCGTTGTGCTTTGCTGCATTAAAGTTGCATCGTTCATTTTTCCGGAGTTTTGTCAGGACGGAGCTCCACCAAGGAGTATGTTTTGTTCTTGCCTTGTGCCCTATTGGACAACTAAATTCATAGGCGTTGTATACTGCATTATTTAACTGCTCTACATAGCATTCGAGTTCTCGGATGTTATTAGTTCTACTCCTAGCTTTTACGTTATGTAGGTTTTCTTTTAGGGTGTTGGTGTAAGTATACCAACTGGTATTTCTAGGGTTTCTTCTGGGTTTTATCTCTTGACATTTTGTCCCAACTCTAAACTATATTATTCTATGATCAGACATTCAGGGCTCGGGTGATACCCTCCATTCCCTAATCACATCCCCAACATCTGGACTTCCTATAGTGAGATCTAAGACCTCTTCTCTGGCCCTAGTTACAAAAGTATGTGTTGCTCAACATTGGAAAAGTCTAGGTTACTACTTAGAAGAAATTATAAAAGATACTCACCTCCGGTGTTAACGTCGGTGCTTCTCCAGGTTGTATGGTGCGCTTTTGCGCCACAGCCGATGAGTAGTTGATGTTGGTTTTTTAGGGATTGCTCCACAAGTCGTTGTATCTCCACTGGGGGGATGTCGGAATCACCCCCCGAAAAATATGTGAATGCGACTACTATGGCGTGGTGTTTGCCATTGGTTTCGATGTTTATCTTGATTACCGCTAGGTCCCGCGACATGAAATCTGAAAGACAAAAGTAGTTAGTATTTTTCTGCATTAAAAAACATGCTTTGAGATTGTTAGTTCCATGGTCCCAAGTTACCTGAACCTCTTTACAGCAGTGACCACTGACTTTTTCCCTGTAGCACCATTGTTCTTGGATCAGCACGAAGCCAAGTTGTTTCATGGTGAATCTCCGAGCGATAACTGCCGATGAAGCTTTGGCGTGGTGGATGTTTACCTGAGCGAACTTCGTGCTGATCTCCTTGCCGAGTATCATAGTGTCGGGCTGCTGACCCGTTATTCCTCAGGCAGCTTCGCTTCTACCTCTATTGGAGGTATAACATTAGCTGCATTCTTTTCGTCTTAGTATAATCGCGATAACAAATTTTCTCAAAGGAACGGCAAGAAAAACAACTCGTAGAGGACACTACCGTTGCAGTCAAAATTCAATTGAAACAATCATGATGCAATAACTATTTGGTGTCATGAGAACGTGTGTAGTTTCACAACTGTTGTGAACTATTATGGGAGCGATACCTTAGTGAACGATGTTTTTCTCTGAATGTGTTTTACTCTAAACGTCAGAAAAATTGCAAATGATTTAATTTAATTATTATTATTATGCAATTGTAAATATAAATAATTTAAGTGAAATTGTTGGCTGCGCTGAATGCAGCCAATGTGTGTGACACGCTGTTTATTTTGTTTTCCTTTGTTTAACATTCGATGGTAGCAGCTCGTGAGAAAATAGGTAGCTGTCAAGGCTACCTAATAGTGATTGTATCATGCAAACAATTAATACCATGTTCATGCTCATAAAAAGCTGCTTTTTCCATATTCGAACATGCTTTTTCGAACTGCGTTTATGCTGGCTTTCTTAACATTAGCTTTTATTTTGACATTTGTGTGATATAGCAGTCCAGTCTGATCGCTTTTCCTTTGCTATATTTTGAATAAAAAAGATGCAAATGAATATAATTGCTATGTTACAACTAAATATATATAAATACTTGCAATCCTTTACTTATTGACTTTGTTGATTATATTTGTTATTGACATGACAAAAAATTAACATTGAATTTCAGAAGTATTGACGATAATAAAAGTTGCATGAAGTTGCTTTTTTCTAGTGTTATTTGTATGGAAAAAAGCTGCTTTTCTGTTGCGTTCAGTTGCGTTTTACAAAAAATCTGCTTTTATCCCCTGAAACGCATTTGACAGAATACATACTTGACTCAGAAGTACACATGTGGACAGTAAAATAGGTGTAAAAAAAAATTCCCAATATAACCATGAAATTTAAATATTAAAATGCCTACAAGAAGAATTACTTATTTTTTTATCTGGCAGCACTGTTTTCATGCGAAAATAGGAGTTCCCGTTAGTTTAAATGCTAACTGACGAAAAATACGATGAATTTCTTTGTTTAGCTAGCAATTTTGTGTGGACAATAAAATAGGTGCATTGCGTTTAATATCACAAAAAAGCATTTTCGAACGTAATTTAATATTAAAAAATAAACTTCAAGGTAATTTTATGTTATTTTGAATAAAATAATTTTAGTTTAAGACAATTTGTTTATCAAAAAAACGTAATAGATGGGTCGTGGACATCACTGTAGCGCAGAAGAGAGAAGACTTGTGCAGGAGCTTCGCAAACAAGGGCACACTTACAAATTTATTGCCAAATCATTAGGAAGATCTGAAAACTTTGTGACAAATGCTCTAAAGCCTAAAAAAATGGCTGAGGGGCGTGGAGCATCGAAGAAAACTTCTTCAGTTGCGGATAACCGCATTGTAACTTTGGCTAAACGTGATCCTTTTATGTCGTCTAAGGCAATTGCAGCCGAAATAGGTAATATTGTCACATCCCGAACAGTACGTCGCAGATTGGTGAGTGCAAAATTACCCGGAAGGATAGCTCGAAAAGTTCCTTTGCTAAGAACGGCAAATTTAAAGAAGAGGAAAAATTTTGCTTTGGCACATAAATCCTGGAGCGGTCTTGAAGGCGTAAAGAAGTGGCGAAACATTCTTTGGAGTGATGAAACCAAAATAAATTTGTTCGGTAATGATGCTGAGAGAAATGTTCGACGACCCAAAGGCAAAGAATTCCATGTTAGATTTACAAAAAAAACAGTGAAGCATGGAGGTGGCAACATAATGGTGTGGGGCTGCTTCTCGTGGCAAGGGGTAGGTCCAATACACCGGATTGAAAGCACTATGGACAGATTCGTTTACAAGGATTTATTAGAGAGCGTCATGCTACCTTACTCTGAAGAGAACATGCCTATTTTGTGGAAATTTCAGCAGGATAATGATCCGAAACATTCATCCAACTTCGTAAGAGCATGGTTCACAGAACAAAATTTGAACGTTATGGAGTGGCCAAGTCAATCCCCTGACCTAAACCCAATTGAGAACCTTTGGGGTGAGCTTAAACGACAAATTTCTAAGCAACCTTGCAAAAACAAAGCTCAATTATGGACAAATATTGAAAAAGCCTGGTATAATATCCCAGTAGAGACTTGTCGTAAGCTGATCAACTCCATGCCCAAGAGAATCGAGGCAGTACTAAAAAATAATGGTGGACATACCGGCTACTAAGTACTAATAACATTTTCTATTAAAAACTATGCACCTCGTATATAAAGTTCCTGTATTATTTTAAAATTTTTAACTTACACCTATTTTACTGTCCAACTAAAAATTGACAAGTACCTTGAAGTAATGATTTATAAGTTATTTTTTTGTTGTTGATTGCATACTTAAGGTTTTTTCTTTTACAATAAACATTATTTTTTTATATTCTTAAGTCAAAAATATTATAAAATAACTAAAACTATGAAACTACCGTTCTTTTGTGTAAAAACATAGCATACACCTATTTTACTGTCCACATGTGTACAATTAAAGAGTTACAATTTGGTAAGGTGTGATAGTATATCAAATCACACTGGTGGAGTGGCCTTCTACATTAAGCAGGAATGGCATACTCAGGCATTAGAAGTTATTTCAGTTGGAAAAATGATCTGGTGGCTAGTGATAAAAGTTAGCCTGAAAAACATAAATTTAGTACTAGTGGCGGTATACAGATCCCCCGATAAACAAAAATCTCCGGAGAGTACCTTTTGTGAATTTTTTAAATCTAAAATGGAAGAATGTGCGTCTTTAAGCGATCGCGTGTTAGTTATGGGTGATTTTAATGTTGACTGGTTTGAAAATAATATATATAAAAGAAAAATTAAGCAAGTAATTAATGATAATTCCTTCAAAGAAATCGTTACCGAACCAACAAGAATAACGAGAACTTCATCTACTCTAATTGATTATGTGCTTTCCAATAATTCATGTGTTAAAGCAAATACAAAAAAAGAATTTAAAGTGAGTGACCATGAATCAATTGATATTGATATTAAAATCAACGCAAGGGATGGAAAAAATAAGAAAATCATTCGGACTGTGCATTATAACCAAGACATTTTCTGTAGTGAATTAGGTCAAAGAGGTTTTGCAATGGTGAATTATTCTATAAGTTGCAACCAGTCGGCAAATGTTTTTAGTCGCATCATAACACGGGGGTTACACGAAACAGTACTGTTAAGACAGTAAAAAATACGTATTAGTTGTCAAACTTTGTGTCTGTGAATAAGAATCCAGACAGTTGGTAAAACAGTTGGCAAGACAGTAGACAAATATTAAAAAAATTATATTTTATGATGAAATTTTTGTTAAAACTACGAGCACGCCAAAGTATTGTAAATTTCCAATTAATTCTATTAAGTTTTATTGTCTGCTGTCATTTGATATGCTAAATATCATTCTACAGTCCTAGATACTGTCTCGCCAACTGTCTACAACAAAGTTAAGACAGTAGAGCAGACAGCTGCAAAAGTGAGTGTGTGTGGGTAAAAATTTGTGAATGTGTTGCGACTGTCTTAACAGTACTGTCTCGTGTAACCCCCGTGTAAGCGATTCTTTAAATATAATGGTAATTACAAGAGAAATCACAGGAGGAAATCAGTGTAAGGCATGGTTCAATTCAAATCTTTATAATTTAAAAAAAACAAAAAATTCAATCATATCAGCTTGCAGTATGGACAAACAACGTAAATGATTGGGACATCTACAAATGTTCTAGAAACAAATACGTATCCGAGCTAGCTTTAGCAAAGAACCGTTATATAGCAAGAAAAGTAGACCAGGCAGTAGACCAAAAATCAATGTGGAGATCAATTAAAACATTAGTTCTTAACGAAGAGAAAAATGAAATAAATAAAATTGTGATAAATGGAAGAACTATAATAAACAAACAAGAAATCGCAAACGTTCTAAACAAATTCTTTGTAGACAGTGTTGAGTGTATAAATGCAAATATTCCTTATGTACAATATAAAAATCTACTTGAAAAGAAGTGAAAATAATTTTGTTGTATAATTCAGTTGTTAAATTTAAATGACTTAAAAACTATAATGAAAAAAATTAATAACAAAAAAGACTTTAAATTTCTTTCCGTGAGGATGTTGTCTAGCGCGTTTGAGATAATTGGACCAACATTTCTTCAAATTATAAATGAATCTTTACGTTCTGGAATTTTTCCAGATTGCTGGAAAGAATCTACAGTGGTACCGATTGAGAAAGTGAAAAATGCTGTAACCCCAGAAAACTTCAGACCCATCAATATGTTAATGACAGAAAACAAAATTATTGAAAAAATTGTTCATTCACAAGTAGAGGATTATATGGAATCGCACTCGTTGCTCTCTGACTACCAATCTGGATTTAGAAAACAACATAATTGTGAAGCGCTGTTGAATCTTGTTGTTGCACAGTGGAAGTCGGAAACACAAGATAAAAAAGTCATAGTAGCCGTTTTTCTTGATCTACAAAGAGCCTTTGAAACTATTGACAGAAATATACTACTACAGAAGCTGCATATGTACGGTATAAGAGAAAACGAACTTAATTGGTTTAAAAGTTATCTTTCGGGAAGAACTCAAAAAAAAAAGTAGCAGAATATGTTTCTGAACCAGCGACAGTTACTTTGGGTGTACCGCAGGGTGCAGTTTTGGGTACACTTCTCTTCATCATTTACATAAACGATATGGAAAAGGTTTTAAATAAATCGAAGATATGCATGTTTGCCGATGATACCTTATTGTATGTGACAGGTGACTCTGCCGAAGAGTGCATTAGTCATCTTAACTCTGATTTAGAAAACGTTGGAAAGTACCTTAAAATGAACAAAATTAAACTTAATACAAATAAAACAAAAGCTATTATAATAAATGGTGAATCTAGCAATAAAATTGTTGTAAACGGCGAAGAAATTGAATATGTAAAATAAATTAAATACTTGGGTATTATGCTAGATAATCAGTTGAGATTTGATGTACTTATTAATTACATATGCAAGAGGATAGCCAAAAAAATTGGATTTTTCCAAAGAATCCGCAAAAAAATATCATTCAGAAGTGCAATACAAATCTAGAATGTTATGATTAAGCCACATTTTGAATATTGTTCAACAATTTTGTTTTTAGGGTCATTTCAAATGACAGAAAGACTACAGAAACTGCAAAATAGAGGAATGAGATGTATATTAAGATGTGGTTTTTTAACACATATAAGGTATATGTTAGATATATTATGCTGGTTGTCAATAAATCAAAGAACTTTGATGAATGTGATATTATTTATATTTAAAATGAAACATAATTTGCTCCCAAAATATTTAAGTTGTCAGATAGTTTATGTTGCGGATGTACACCCCTATAATTTAAGGAATAATTCAGATTTCCGAGTAGGATACTTTCCAACGAGTAGAGCACAAAACAGTTTGTGGCATAAAGGTTTAAACTTATTTAACAGTTTGCCCAATAGCTTAAAAAATGAGGTAAATAGTAATATATTTAAGAGAAAACTTATAATTTATATAAACAATAATTATAATTAAGAAAATAAAAATATGATAGTATGTAAGTTCCTTTTTCTTCTTTTCTTCTCTTCTTCTCTTCTCCCCTTTTCTTTTGACGTGTTCTTGAATTCATGTCAATGAGGTGGGCGGATTACGCCCACTTTGAATTCCATATCTTCGAACACCAAAACAAGGAAAGGATGAGGAGGAAAAAAAAAAGAAAAAAAAATTAAATAAACCCTGTTAGAATAAGTTTAGTTTAAGTAAAAAATGTACTGTTTCTTTAAATAGCGAAGAAGCTAGATAAATAAATAAATAAATAAATAAAAAAAAAATAAATAAAAAAATCCCCAGCATCAACAGACTATTATCCTTTTAAAATCACTCAAAGCAGAGAGCGAAAACACTTCAACTATTACTTATCAAAATCTCGGAAGGTAGTGGAAAATGCTTTTGGGCACTTGAAAGATCGGCTTAGGCGCATTGAAAAAGGCGTCAACAATGCCATAATATTAACGCGTCCTTCACAACTTCATCAACGAAAACAACGATTCAATTAATGAAAAGTGGCTACGAGATTTGGAAACTATGGAGGCAAATCATACCTATCCCGACTATTTTAAACCAATAACTGATCAAGCCAATAACCCAGAGAGAATAAGAAATGCAATTGCTTCATATTTATATAAGTATAACATACACATACACATTAAATGGATATTTTGAAAAAATAAGGAAACCAATACTAATCAGTCTTCATTTCAAAGCAAAACGAAAAAACAGCCTTATTCTGGCAAAGTAACAATTGTTACCCAGTATTTTTAATATGTCTATGTGTTTGTTGTAATGTTTTGATTTGAAAATAAATTTTTAAGCTCAAAAGTATTAAATTTTGATATAAATTGGCACCTGCTTTTCAGATAGTAACAATTCCATTACACAATTTGGTTTTTTGAGTTTCAAATTTTGTTTTGAAAACAAAAATTACAACAAACATATAGAAATATTAATCTGGCTAATATTTGGCTAATAATTGTTATTTTGCCAGAAGGCAAAAGGCTGTGAATCACATTTTAATTGTGTATTAAAAAAATTAATATATAAAAAACATATTCAGCTATTGCCTTTTTAAAAATTCAATCAAGTCTTTTTGTACTTTTGCTTTTCTATCCACGTGCTCTTTTAAAATATTCTTCTTTTCTTTCTCTATCTCTAATATTTTTGTAAAGTTTTTTTCATTCCCTCTTAAATTTTTTCTATACTTTCCACTTTCTTTAGCACATTACTTAAAATTTCTTTCTTCTTTGCTTTAGCGTTAGACGATGGTGGCAGTGGCGATGGTGAAGATATGTCGGTTGACGGAAGTGGTGAGTCCACAAACACGGGTGGTGATGAAAGTGGCGAAACAACAAAAATGGATGGAGATTCAGTTGATTGTGACGGCAGTGGAGACGATACCTCAATTATTGAATTTATATTTTGGAAAAAAAAAATAATAATTAATTTTTTATATATCTATGCATTAGAAAAAATAATTAATATAAACAAAAATAATAAATTTATTATTTTACTAGTTTATATACACACCGTTGCATGGTAGTTCTTATAATTAATTTTTATTAGCCTATAATCGCTTTTGTGTCAAACTGAAAAAGTTGTTCCATACAAATTATAAGTCATATGAAAGAGTAAAACAAATGCAATTTCAATTTTTTATTATTACTACAACAAAAACAAATTTTGCACCGTTTTTTGGAAAAATTAAATTTCGTGGGCTTTAAAAAAAAATAAAAAAATATGAATTCTTAGCTAAGGGTACTGATGAAATAATACATAATTATTCAAGTATATTGATTCAACTCTTAGCCAATAGAAGATTGAATCAAATCAACTAAAAAGAAACGAAGATATTTGAGTTGAAAGTCAAAACATTAAGTAAGGAATAGTTTTTTCTTAAGGCAACGATTTTATATTAAAAAAAAATCACCGTATAGCATATATACAGTACAGAAGTGGAACCTCTAAACACACCACCGCTCTATTTGCCACCCTTATGAGGGTTTCCATATAATACACAAAAAATAGAAAATAAATTACTAAGTTTTAGTCCAATACGAAAAAAAAAACATCAGAAAAGGACGGTAAAATAGCTTTGGCAACACTTTTTCATTAAACCATTTTGTACTCGAAACAAAAAAATTTCAGCTCAACTAAGCTTATACCTGGCGCAGTTTGCTTCACTCCACTCTTATCCTTTAAGAAGTGGGCGTAACCATTAGTTGACTACGCTCATTTTTAGAACAGTGTCTGAAAGTAAGCATATGAACTAGATTACTAACTTTTAGTCTAATACGATTAAAACTGTGTGAAATATAGAATTTTTATTGATTTTTGGGCGGTAAAAGGGGCAGTGACAAAAAATTTCCTAAACTAGCTATCTCGTTCTCGAAACCAATCTACTGCCAAAATTTCAGAGCAATCGGCCCAGTAGTCAATTGTAATGGTTAATCAAACAGTGATCGTGAATATAGAGCGACCACGCCCAATTTTAGTACAGTTCCCGAAAGTAACCATACAAACTAAATTACCAAATTTTAGTCTTATACGATCAAAATTGCCTGAAATATAGTATTTTCATTTATTTGTGGGCAGAAAAAGGGGGCGTGGAAACAAATTTTTAGTACAGTTGCTGACAGTAACCATACAAACTAAATTACAAAATTTTAGTCTAACTGCTTCTTTATGTATAACGAAACGAACGCTGAACGTGGAGAAAGAAACGAGCAGCAATATTTTTTTGATATGGAAAAATGTATTGCTTACCGTGTCTCGCACCACGTACAGCCTTCGTTTCGTTTTACATAAAGATGCAGTTATTCAACCAAAACCGTCATTGCTCATCCAAACAAAAACGTTACGAGACTCGAAAAATTTTACCCTCAATACTAAATTGCCGCCTAAGAACTTTCACTTCAAAAATCCATCATAATCAGATTTTCTATCGTTTTCAAGATAAGAGAATGTTATTGGTGTCAAACAAACGAAACATTTTTTACTTAATAATCCTAATTTTCAGATCTTGGCGCCCTGGTAATCGGAGTCGCATCCAAAATGTTCTTTGTTACGAGGTGTGAACTTATTTATTGGCTTTCGATATAGCTGGCGTTGTATAATAACATCTTAAGTGCAGAAATCATGTTTCGAGAAATCTTTCTTCAAAGTTTTCAACCGCCATACAAGTTATATGAAAGGGGTTTTCGTTTTTGGGCCATAACTTGGCTACGGTCGTGTTAGCATCTCCAGATTTTGGGTGGTTATAGTGCTATATGCGTAAAACAACAGAGAAAAAACAAATGCGTAAAACAAATACAGAGTAAGGCTCATTTATAAGTTTGTGGCTCTTGATAGTAAGGTCGGTCGAACTGTCGGTCAGAATGGATAAAAAGAAATCAAGAAAATGAATGCATAAAGCAAAGAAAAGCATATTAACAGTTCAAGCAAAGGCAGAAAGAGGGCGCATTTCTCTGAAGTGCCACAACCTTATAAATGAACCGTGATACAGAGGTGTCAGTTCGAAGTTCACTCAATATACGTTGTACAAGCGTCAGAAGGATAGAAGAACAAAACAAAAATAGTTATGCTTTTGCCTTAGCAGTTGTTTAATGCGCATCTATAGAAAAGCATCTTATATCCTCCGGACGCTTGTGCATTGAAACTTGAGTGGAAAAGCATTCGAAGTCGAATTGGCACCTCTGTATAATAAACTGTGTCGACATTTTCGTTCGAAAGGCGATTTGGTCTGTTTCAAAGTTATGTTCGAACATTTATCGTGGCCAATCTTTTTTTCTGATACTTGGCATGATAAATAACGTGAAACAATGTTTTTAATATATGTTTTATTAATAGAACATGTCATTTAAACTAAAAATTATAAGTTAATTACTTTCAACAAATAACATTGCTTGGGAAAAATAAAGGCAATTTAAATTGAACAAATAGTTCTAAGATAACTATATGTACTTTTATTAAAGCTAAAGTCCCATTATCATAACCAAAATAACTAAATTTAGTATAAGCATTTTTGACAGTTTTTTAACACAATATGTTGTTAAACAGTTTGCACTAAATTTAGAGTCGACATTTATTTTGTTTATGATAATGGGTTTTTCGAACTTGCAATGTTCTCTGTGGACGCTATGTAAGCCGACTTAAGATGTTATTATAAACGCCAAAGATATATCCCTGTTGGTAAAATTATTTGATGACTTGTTTGATGACAGATTTGATGCGTGCAAGAACTGCTTACGCTCAGTGATGTTCCTCGACGCGTCGTCTTTAATTGTCGACGTTTTGGTGCCGATAATGTAGAGAATGGTCGATGACGTAGATAATGTAGACAATGTCGACAATTGTGTAAGTAATGTCAACAAAATGCAACACTGCGAAAATGCAAGTTCTTGTTAGATTGTGCCGATTTTTAAAGTCCTTTGAAAAATTCGTTTATTTAACAAAAATTAACAAGTTGAACAAATAAAAACCATGTCTGGAATGTGCAAAAATAACGAATACTCCGAACTTGGATTCAATTTAATTAAATACCATAGTAAACATGCAGCCTCTGACATTAATTATCTAAAAAAAAAAAAATAATAAACTGGCCCTTTCAGCCCTTGGAAAGACTTTGACCTAGCTTCTATTGATCAATTGTGTTGTGCGTGTTATTAAATGTTTGATCACAAATGACCGAGAACTGGACCTACATGTTTTATACCGACTCCGAACGGCTTATGTTCTCAAGAAGCTTTAAATGGCAATTTTTACTCTCTGATGTTTGCCATTGTCTACAGAGAGGTGACGACCGAACAGAAAAATTATTTCAATGGAAAAAACTTTCTGTCTGAGCTGGAATTGAACCCGGGCTACCGCGGTTCTTTAGCTTAGGGGCCATGCACTCTACCCACTAGGCTACGGCCACCACTACATTAATTAATTAATTATCTACACGTCGTTAAAATCAATTGTCTACACGACATTGTCGACACCGTCGACAATAGTATTGTTTACATCAAGTTGTCTACACCGCACATCACTGCTTATGTTATAAACACAATTGGGGCTGCTGGCCGGCGGCGTGTAGTCTGTCAATATAGAACAATGTATTTCATATGTTGTAAATACAATCCACATCACACGCCGAGCTTGTCGTGCGGCGCCAGAACACGCTGTAGCCGAACAATTTTTATTTTCTAATTTGACAGGCGTGTATTGAAAAACAAATAAAAAATTCTGTGCTTAGACGAGACTCAAATGATTGAATTAATCCAAATTTGTGGTTTGTTTTTTCAACTAAAAAAATGAACTATGCGAGAGTGAAAATTAACTTCAAACATAATTAAAATTTTGGTGACGCTTAAAAACTGAATCAATTAGTCAAATAGAGTAAAAAAGAACAAAACAAGGGATTAGCTTAATCATTTTATTGTCGTCTGAACATAGCCAAAGATTGTATTCCAGCAATAGTTCTACACGCCAGTGGAACTTAAGGCCCATTTCCAATAACGCGTGAGATGCGTTTCGAAAATTGACGCAAGTATTCAATACATGAAGACATACCTAACTGGTTCCAATGAACAGTATGCGTTTGCACGCTGCGTAAAATATTCGAAAAATTTAATATTTCATGCGCGTGAAGCTTTGACAGCGAAACAGCTGTTCCGTTTTACAAAGGACAAATTGAAAAAGTTAAGTAAAATTTGAGAAAAACTAAAAAATTTATTACAGGCATTTAAGACGTGCTCCACACTCACGACACATCTGCAGCACATCTGCAAAAACAGTCGGTGGTGCAAATGATCACAGGCATTTAAGACGCGCTCCACACTCACGATATATCTGCAGCGGCATGCTGGAGTGCCTAACTGTATGGGTGAGTTCCAAAATGCATTTTTACAAGGCGTCAGTGTGTTTTATTTTGAATTGGTTCGAAGAATATTAGCCAAAACTGCGCAATCATACTATTTTTTAGAATATCAACAGAGCTGCGCAGTTTTTGTATTTTAACTTAGCACCAATTCAAAATAAAACACACTGATGCTTTGTAAAAATGCATTTTTGAACTCCACCTATCTGTCCATACTGCAGCAAAATCTTTTACAGGACCAATAGTATGCAGGCAGACAAAACATCAGTGTGTTTTATTTTGAATAAACTTGTAAAACTTTTACACATTAAAATTATGCTTAGCTAATCAGAAGACCGGCAATCATATGTTTACGCACACGCTCCATTGGAAGTTGTTTTTTTCCGCAGCCTCCGCAGCGTAAAACGCAACGCATCTCACGCGTTATTGGAAATGGGCCTTTAGACGTCGCACGCCCGTAGCTCCAATTGTGTTTATAACATTACGCTAGCATGCTCATGCACATGAATGATAAATTTTACAGCTGTTTAAAACACAGCCATACCGACACAAACGAAAATGTTCCTTTTTCCATCTCTAGGTCAAACTCGCTACTCGTTGGCGTTGCCAACTTTAAGCAGAATTGGTAAACTTTTCTCGTCATCAGTCGAACGAGTGGAAGAAAATCGTATGGTTGTACTTTTTGTCTCTGTTTAAAAAGTCTTGTTTCTCCAATTTAGAAGGAAAAATAAACGAAAAGTTATATTTTTTAACGGCGGCTGTCGGCATATAAAAATAAAATTTCCAAATATACGAAATTAAAACGTCTATAGAATCGTTGCCAAGAAAAATAGCAACACTAAAAGTGAGTGAAGCCAAAAAGTAGTTGGTTGAATATTCTCTGCTACAGTAGTGGAAAAAAGTTGTGAACAAATTGTTTTCTCCATTTCTACTGACTGCATTTCCAATTGCAATTGCGGTGGTGATTAAGTGCAAAAACAGCAAGAACGAAAAAAGTAAGCGAAAGAAAAACTTAATCAACGAATTGGAAAACGTAGATAAACGCGTTGACGTTTTTCTTTACATAGTTTTTTTCACATATCATTCCCTCGAACTCTGACGGCTTGAGCTGCGACTGCTTGAAGCTTTTATTCAATTTGTTGGAAATTCCTTGTTTTCTAAAAAAAAAAATATTTAGAATTCGTTCTCGACTAATGCTTACGATTATCTATGCAAAATAACTGGGCTATATTTAAATGGAATTCTTGCCTTTATTGTCTTAACAATAAGTTTGAAGAAGCCAAAAATAGTTAAATTTCTGTGTAAACAGCAACTTATTAGCTTAAACTTGGAGCAAAAATTGTTAACACAAAAACCGATAAAACAGTGAATGCGGCTAAAGTCAGTGCAGCAGCAGCAGTAGCCGAGAAACAACGACAAAGCAAAAATAATTCTGTTTCGCTGGCAAATTCAAAAGCAGTCCAAATAATCAATGAGGTAAGTCGTCGAGTTGCCGCCGCCCTTCTATTGACAGGAAAAAAAAAACAAATGTAGATACTTTGTAATAATTTTGGATACAAATATTTTCTCGTTGATGTCGCAAAATTTCAAAATTTTTAAATAGACAACACTTATAAATTCTGAGTCAATGAAATTAAGTGCAGCTAACTTAAATCATTAAACAAAAACAATGTGTAAAGTTTCTACGCTGGCAACTATTTATTTACTGCACCTCGTTGTTGCCACCTTTCATAGATGCAGTTATACAATAATTCCGATTTTTGTTTCTGACAGCATGAATAGCAGAAATTAATTTGTATAATAAACAAATTGTGCATAAAAGCTTATTTTTATTGATACGTATCACCATTTTGTTTTTTTGTTTATTAAATAGAATTTATAATAATTTTAAACTATAATATATAACAAATATTGCATTCTCTTTTTCTATTTTTGGGCTTAAGCGTCTCTTCCAGGCGCGTAAGCAGGGGAGATTTTGGGGTAAAACCCCTCCCCAAATGAATGTATTTTAACGAGCACCGAGAACACCTCTCAGTACCGTTGTGTGTTTATGGTCACGTCAAAGATCTTTAGATAATATCATAGCTGCCAACAAATTTTACCACAGCAATTAAAAAACACCACAAAAATTCGTACAGTTATTAAAAAATACCACGAAATTTCCACATATATTAAAAAATCACATTTTTATCGCAAATACCATAGTTTTGAATTAAAAAATACCACAGCAATTAAAAAATACCACAAAAATTCCCACAGCCATTTAAAAATACCTCGCCGAATTGAGAATACCAGAGTAATTATCTTTTTCCGAAGAAATTAAAAAATAACAGAAAAGGTGTTTGTCATGCAAAGTTGGCAACTATGGATGATATTGGACTTTGGAAAAAAAAGGCTCAATTAACAACATTTATTGTGAAAAAACTAAAATACAATGAGACTTATGTAAATAATATAATAAACAATATTCCAGAATACATATTTTGTTTTGTTTTTTAATGCATATTTTTCACGCCGGTGTTAAGATATTTTGGTCCAAATTTATCGGAAACAAAAAAGTCAAAGTGTAAATGAATAAGGGTACTTGTACCTACAAACTTTACTAGAAATATTAAATTTGACTCAACCTTTTCGATCCCAAAATTTATAATAGTAGTTAAGGCTGTAGCGACCGCATTAATATGCACTGTAGTTTTTTGTTTTCGATAAATGAGGACCGAAATTTCTTGACAGCGGCTGAAAAGGACTACTTTTTTATGCCACCTAGCGTGAAGAATATACATTAAACAACTAAAATTTACTCTGGAATATTGTTTTTTATATTATAATTATAAAAAATATAATATTTATTTACGTAACAACATTTCCAAGTCTATGCAATGAAGTAGGTGCGGGTAATAAGGCCTTTGTTCCTACTGAGACGAAATTTGTTTAATGCAAATTTTTTTATTACAAATTGTGGTTAAAAAATTTAATGAAAATTTTTTTAAATTTTGCTTTGTGTTGAATTCTAAAACGTGACGATTTTCTCAGTGTATCTATTGATTTTGACCAACATTTTGTACCCCATATTTGTAGGCACTGCTTGAATCAAACAAATGGACCTGCAACGTTTATCGAATTCCATCAAAAAGCCGATTCCTGAAGATTGGTGCAACGTTGCCAAAATACGACCAACTGTCTGTAAATCAGTGAACAAAAATGGAAACCAACTTAGCTTATGTTAAGGCACTGTAGCGTAGACTTGAGAAAACAGAACATTAAAGATGCATAGCGTAGATGTCAGTACTCGCTTGTGATTTTCGTACCGTTGAAGTTTATGTACTCGCCCAACCACAAACTTCAACCTCTTACTATTATTACATAAAAATGAAAACAAACTTTGTCATTTCGTAGTCTTACTGGAAGAACCGATTGGCCAAAAAGTTTTTATATTTTTAACAAAATAGTCTCAAAATAGTTAGTGTCAAAAAAACTTCCAATCAAAAGTTATGGCTAACATCTATTTTTTAAATCATCGACTATGTATGTTATATTAATATAACTTATTTTCTGTTTGTTTCTTTGTTTGACCTTAATACAAATCTTAACGGGTGGTCAGATTTCACTCAATTTTAGTACACATATTGTGTGCAACCTAAATAAGATATCGGCATACTTAGTTTTGATTACGCCTATTTCGTCTCTTTTCAACTAACGTGAATTTTGTTATTGAAATACTTAATACCACCGAAATTTTTCCAAATTGAATTTTAAACTAGTAAGCAATTATCTTCGACTGGACCGAAGTTAAAATACCCGCAAAGAGCCGTATTTAACACGTTGAGTGCCATGTGAGACTTTGTTGGTTTCATAACGCGAAGGCCCTTTCAGGCCGCGTGGTGCCATATGGTCTTACAGGATAAGATGCATTTTTTTCATATCGCACATTTTTTTGAAATCGTACGATAGATATCCAATTTTCATTCATATATGTATATGCAACACTCGATAAATACCGTTTGTTTTTATTTATTCAAAGTGAAGTTGAAAGTTTATTTAATAGTGCAAATAAGGACAATGAACCGGTTCCAAAACCAACAAATCACAGATTGAAAGAATTTGGCCGATCAAAGCGCCGTTGTTGCGCGATATGTTATAAAAATCAGGTAGAGATGTGGCTGCCAGAAAAATACCGTAACCTACACTGAAATGTGTAGCGTGTGAAAAATTTTATTACGTTCAATATTTCTTTGACTACCATAAAATGACTCAATATTAAAGTGGTTCTACACTATTACGGTATTCACAAGGTGTGCTATCATGTCATATTGTCCTAAAATTGTACAACTAAAATTTACAAGATAAATAAATGCAAATAAGAAACAGCTGTTTGATTACGACACTTCAATAAATATAGCTTTCAGAGTTGTAATATATTAGTACTTTTTATATGGAAGGCAACAATAAAATGTTTAAACTAGTGTAAAATCTTAGGACAATATGACATTATGACATGATAGCACACCTTGTGAATACTCTATATATGTTTCATACATATGACACGTCAAAAATTACAAATGGTTTTTAGCTATGGATAGTGTGGAACATATGAAACTGTGGTTTTGAAATGTTTGTACTTGGGTCTGTAAATTTTTGAATAAGAACCGTCTCTAATTTCGTATGTTTTTCGATCTGTACAGTCAAAATGTAAACTTGATAATTTTTTTTGTGAAAATAAAGGAAAAAAATTTTTAAGATATTCATTCAATAAGTTGGTTTATAATGAATTTATTCTTAGTTTGAATGGCCAAAGGAGGACACTTCAGAGCTTTACGGTTTACAAAAATTTCAAAAGCTGTTTTTTATTTTCAAATGACTTGTCAGATAGTGTGGAGACAAAAGATAAAAAGCTGTCTGACATAAACTTAATTTTGACACATAGATGAAATTCGGTATATAATTTTTTTGACATGTCATGTGTACATATACATATAGTCTGGGGGCACCTTTAATGTGCGACCAATACTGGAATTTTGGCCGAAAAATATTCGACCATTTTATAATATTCGTCGGAAACCTAAACCGGTTATTAAATGAAAATTTAAGTTTCTACAAATAATTTTTACATTAAAATGAAACAAAAGTACATACTTTCATACTCATAAGAAACAAATTTAATATAAAAAACGTATTATTTGAATATTGAAGTTTATAATAATTAATTGAATATTGCTATTATAAATGAGATATATTTTTTATTTTTTATTACAAAAGTATTCCATGCTCCATATCTTACGTACACACTCAAAATAGTTTGCACCTACAATGTACATTTTTATAGAATTACAAAACAAAGTATTTTTGTTTTTTTGAAAGGTTTTCTTTATTCCACACACACAGAATTCGTTCGGAAGTTTAATCATAAATTTTTGGCTTCAGTACCTATAAAACTTTAATATTAATTGCAATAGAGATGATAAAATCGAAAATGATGGTATCGAACGCATAAAATAAAACAAAATGTTTTGCGTTAACACGATAAATCAAATTATAGACGAATTCATAATTTTTGTTTTGTACAATGCGTTGTAAATATTTTTATTAAGCCAAACTTATATATTTGAATTAAATGGCTGATGCAAGAAATTTTTACCAAAAGCCTCAATATGGCCGAATAGCCGACACTAGCCGAAACTGACAAAAAGGACCGAAACTGGGCGTAACCGAAACCGAAATCGGTCGGACACTACTCACTATCCTAAAATTAATCAAAGGAATTAATATTTATGTATTTCAAGTAAAGTAAACTAGTATTTTATTTATTTTTTTGCAGATAATTTTATGTATTTATTTATGTGACAAATATATTTTATATTTGATAAGAAATATATCATATATATTTCTTTATATATAAAATTCTTCTTTACATGGCTTTGTAACTGAACTCCTCCTAAACGGCTGGACCGATTTTGATGAAATTTGGTGTGTGTGCGGCTGAGTTTGTAGATGGTTTAGTTCTAAGATGGTGAACCGGAAGGTGGCGCTGTTGTTGCTGTGGCAGTGTTTAAAGGGGTATTTGAGAGAATAACTCAGAAACGAATTGATAAATTTTCATGATTCTTTCAATACACCATTACTTTTTATGCAAACAAAATTACAAAAATACAAAATGAATAAACATAACAAACCAAATCTTAAATTTTTATGATAATTGGCTTGGTTTTTCGATAATATAAAAACTTTTAAGTTTTTACGATAGAAACTTTAAATCAACCCTACATTTATCCATCCATATGGAAGAACATTAAAAAAGCCATTTTTGGTTTTGAATATTTTTTCAAGAACAAATATTTTTACCAACGTTTTTTGCGAAATAAAGCAATTCGTTAAGGTTTTTTTTTGGAAAATTGTAAAAAACAGAAGGAAAATGAAAAAAAAAAAACAAAGATTCGACGACCAATTCATGTAAATTAAAAAAAATGAATGCAATCCTTTGTAACTTGACCGAGTTTACCACTTTCAAAGCCAGCACTTTCATTTTTTAATTGATTTTTTTTTCTATTTCACCAAAAAATTAAATTAGTACTAAAAAAACTTTGTTTGTTTCAGCTACGAAGGTTTTTGTGGTTTCAATTTCTTGTAAATTTTAAGAAACTTGCATGTTCCTATAGAAAACGAAATTTTTTCTAATAAAAGACATTTAAACCAAGAAAGTTACTTACCACAAAGGTATGCAACTTCCAAATTGCACTAATATAACTTTGAAAATTCTTGCATGGCGGATTATTTAACTTTATATTATGAATATGAGAACCTTAGTATGTTTGACGATGACAAAAAAGGTCAAACATTATTTTAAGGAAATTAAAACAAAATCATAAAAAAGTTTCTACAAAATCAAGGCCATAGTAGCTACGGGTATATAAGCTAGTTTGTATATATAAGTATAAATATATAAAAATATATGCAAACGTTTTTTTTCTAAGAATAAAATTCAGATTGGTAAAAGTAGTGGATTTATTTTTTTAACTGGTCATACCCACAGGCCAAGCAGTAAAAACGATATAATAGATCAAGTACTGCATGAAAAAACTTTTTTATATGGCCCTTATGAAGCGATGTCGGCAGCACAGGCCCCATATCTTAAACATATCTTGCGAGACCATACGTCACCACGAGACCTGAAAGATCAAGCTGGTCTCAAACTGCACTAAACGTTTTATACTATACGTACTATAAATTCGTGGACGGTGGGACCCCATTTTTTTTCTTGTATGGTGTCACTCAACGTGTATTTTGTCGATAATTCTTTAACAAATCTGTGTTTTTTTCGTTCATCGTAAACATAAAGTTTTGAAACAGTGCACGAATTTCGAGCTTTGATATGAGATTTTCGTCAATGAAGTGTATAGCCGAATCAGCATGTTTCGTCAAAGATTAAGAAAATCGTGCGTGACTCAATAAAGATTTCCTTGAGACTTGGACTACTAGGTATATTCGAAGTTTTCAATATTGCATTATTTTGATGACGCCACTTTTATAGGGTGTGGTTTTTATGCAAATATTGAACATTTTAAACTCAGAGTAACGAATATATGAAATTTTTGCTATTATGATGACGTCACTTTGTATGGGAGGTAGGCGGAGCTTTCAGTTTTTTTTTTTCCAAATTACAAACATTGAGTACATAGGAAATATTAAAATTTATTTGCAAAATTTGAAGCCATTGTACTCTTTTTTATGGAATATAAGAAAATTTTACAGTTTTCATACAGTCACTTTGAATGGGAGGTAGGCGGGGTTTAATTTGATTTTTAAAAGTTTTATGCTCAGAGTACCTACACTAAGAAAAAAGTTTCTCGGAATATAAATAAAAAGGCAACATATTTAGAAAAAAATGGTATTGACTTTGCTCCAGAGAATGCTTTTCTCTATATGTGATCCCACAAATTCCTTAAAAATTGTAAAAAGCTTCCATGAAAAAGATAAATATTTTCTCATCAATAAAGACACCGTTATCTTTAACAGAAAAATGTTTATTTATAACAGAGAAATATTTATTTAGTTTTAATAAATCTTTTCCCTATATTGCGTTTATAGTTCACAAAAAAATAACACTTTCTTCAAAAGAGAGATATATTTTCTTACTCAACATATTTCTTTATTGCGTAAATTTTTTATATTGCACAAGTCAGGAAATAATTTTTATTTTTATTTTGCAACGCTTTTTTTAAATCAAATCGTTTGATTCTATGAAAAAAAGATGAACTTACATGATAAAAATAAGTTTAGAGAGATATTGACAATTAAAGTCAGTTGAATTTTTGATTTTGTGCCGAAGAAAAAATCAACCGGACAAAAGTTAAATTTATGTTTTTTAATCTGTTTGTGGCCTTAATGATAATAAAAACCTTCAAGGGATTAAAAAAAAAATTTTGTGCCGAACAGGAGCAAAACAGTTTTTTCTTTGTACAAGCTTGCAAAACGTAGGTAGCACAGGTATAAGTTCAAAGTATGTTTTTTCATCTTTTTAGGACCTAAATGATGGAATATTATCTCAAAAAATTATTTTGTTCTTAGTTTAGCCTAGCCATTGAATGGGTTAAGAACTTTGGTTAATTTTGTTTTGCAAAAATGAAACCTTTAAAATGTAGAGAAAATGTTATCTAAAATTTTCGCAACAAAATATACAAATATCGATATAAATACAATTCAAAGCAGTAAACTAGGCAAAAGATAAGACTAAACAATTTTTTCCGACTGAAATAAACAAAAAAGTAAAAGAAAATAAAAGAAACAAAAAAAAAAAAAATTCAATCAAATTTAAATTTTATATTTTTATCAAATGTGGATTAACATGCTTGTGTGAATACTAAAACTTTTGTTAAATATGTGTATTTCTGCAGACTGTAAAGAAAAACTATCTCCGAAAGAAATATAACTATCATTTATATAAAAAAATATAAATAAATTTCGGTTATATTTTAAATTAATTGGCACATGTATTGAATGTCATATAACGACAACAAAGCAAAAACCGCACATTTTTTCATTCAATTAGCACTCGTCAACTCTCTCATTTGACTTTCCGTCGCTCTTTCTTACCGACCCCCCTATGGTTCACTCATGGTTTCCTCTCAGTGTCTTTCCCAATCACTTCCTAAATACTTTTACAAAATTAATGTCGGGAAGTTAACATCATTGTTTTTGACGGAGCATGCAAATGAACGAACGAACTGTTAAAGTAGTTATCTAAACTTTATTCGTTAAATACAAACCTGATTTTGGCTTTAAATGCCAAAAGCGGTTTTATTTTGATGATCTTTTTGTATACACATTCTTTGAACATCAGCGCTTAAGTTAACTTTATAGGTGAAGAATCTATTCAACAATACATATTTTTTTGCTCACTCTCTCTCGTTATCTTCTTTTCTGTTTCTGTGAAACTATCTTTTATTCTTGTGATTTTTTTTTAATTGTATATGTTGCACAAACATCTTTTAATTTTGATTGTACAGGGCTTGTGAATGTGTTTTTTGTTCGTTTTTGTTAATAACTTAATGTGTTTTTCACTTTCCTCTGTCGTGGAGACACGCAGTAGCGATGATTCATTCAGTCGATGTTCCGATGTTTGTGGATTTTTCTGATCAGAGACAGAAATATCAGAATGAAGTTTTTTTTTGTAAACACTTGTGTTCTTATAACTATTAACTAACCATCTTAATTCTTCTAATATTAGCTTTTATCGATAAATATTTTGTGTGTTTTGTGTTTTAATTGATATATCTTCAAAACGACTGCCGTAATTTGAACTTTTATCCGGTTTTCTGACCTATGTAGATGACAATTTATATTAAATTTATCTTATTTTTTTAAACATTAAAAATTGTAAAATTTTATAATCAGCGGTTACACTAAACTGCGATGATTAATTTGCAACAGAATTACAACAGAAGTTAAATAAAACTATAATTAAAAAATAATACAAAAACTAGTAAAGAAGTATCTTCGACTGGGTCGAAGCTAAAATACCTCCACAGCCGCTTATATTCGCGGCCTTATATTTAAACTTTTGAAGGTTTTGTTAATTTGATGACGTCACTTTGTATGGGGATAGACGAGGTATTCTTCCAAATTTAGCAAATTACAAACTCAAAGTACATTTGAAGTATTAAAGTTTATGTGTAAATAGCATTTCAACGAATTTATTTTTGCAGAACTTGTGATAAGTTTGTTATTTTCATGACGTCATTTAGTATGGAGGTAGGATGAGTTTTCATTTAATTGTGTCAAATTTGAAACATCAGCATTTTAAAAATCGAAATTGATAGTAGAAATTTAAGTGATTCAAGCGTTTTTATAAAGTAATTTTGTACGGGAGGTAGGCGTAGATTTCTAGATATTCTATTTGGTTAATGTCATACACGGTTAGAAATTTTGTACTAAAATTGAAACTTTTCTGTACTACATATAAGTCATCACCAGCTTTGGTTTCAAGTCTATTATTTGCAAAATACTAAAAAATGGTTTTAATAAAGCTTTAGTTTTAAATTTAGTGCAAGCTTAGGTTAAAATATTACAAAAAAAAAAAAAAAAAAATAACAAACACCGAGAGATTCGAACGCACGACATTAAGTTTGTAAACTCACTACTCTAACCACCGGGCTATTGGTCGCAGCATTGCCAAGCTAACTTTTTACGGGTCTTAATCCAAATTTAGTATCCAAATGTACTAGAATTTTGTATAAATTGTATTAAAAACAAAAAGTAATACAGAATTGTACTTAAATTCAAACCAAACAGGCTGAAATTTAAACCAAAAAGCTAAAATTTAAACCAAAAAGCTAAAATGGATTCTGCAATATTTCTTTAGGTTTAAATTCTAGTACAGAAGAGTCTTAATTATGAATTAGTTTTTGCAATGTTTACATTTTAAACAACAAGCTTAAAAAAATTTGGTAATATTTTAGTGGGACTAAAATTTAGTCGATGATTTCTAACCGTGTAATAAGAGTGCATATTTACTATTAAAACTGATATGAAAAATTTCAAGTCTATTTATTTATATTTTTTGAATTTGAAGAGATTTTACCGTTTTGAGAAAGTCACTTTGCATGGGAAGTAGGAGTGATTATTACCCGATTTTGCTCGTATTCGAACTTGATCTTTATTTTATTAATATAACACTTTGAATTTCAAGACGATAGCTTCAAACCTACGGTTGAATTGTGATCACAGTTATCATAGTTATGATACGAATCCTCCTTGTGGGCGTTACAAACGAAATGACTAAGTTAGATACTCCTTTATATATAAATAATAAATTTTCGTTAATATCTTTACTCCAGCGTCACCCATCGGGTCCAAATTGTGTCAAAGACTTACGGAATGTATCGAAAAGAAAATGCACTCATAGTTTTGCTTGTAATGCAATGGTTTTTATTTCTTTTCACTTCAAACTTTTTTTATTAAACTAAAATTTATTTCCATTAAATTTTCATCTAAACTTTTGAAATAGGCTTATTATCTTAATACACACCGAATTTTTTGTTTCATGCCCTTTATTAAATTTGGCACAACTTCTTTTGCAACGGAACTGCTTGCCTTAAGCCAGTTTTTTTAAATACTTCGATGTCACCGGCAACTCGACCATCCTTCTTTCAGTTCCCTTTGACAATAGCCCAATCAAACCCTCTTTATCGAACGAAGTTCTGAAGCGTTAGGTGGGTGCTCCTCTTTTGCAACCTAATTGATGTTGTCTTCTTTTAGCAAATTCAATATAGAACGAGTGTAGTATGCTGTGGCTAAATCGGGCCAAAATATTGTTGATACATTGTGGTTTTTATAAAATGGTATAAGGAGAAAATAAGACACTCCTTTTTGTAAATTTTTATAGTGTTATAGTGTCATTTGTGAAGAATGAGGTGGTTCTAAGGCGAGAAGCGCATATAGTCCGCCAGATGAGGACTTTTGCGCCAAATTTTTATATTCCAATTGTTGAAATTGATTAGTCAGCAGTTCCACCTTTCTGTTTTGTTTAAAATTGGGGACCTGGTGATGTTGCTAAGTCCATTTTCACGAAGGTTTCATCGCCCATAGCAATGCACTGAACATTATCTGGAAATAAACCTACTTACAATTTCCGAATCCTTCCTTTCCCCACTTCCACTTGTCTATGACATTTTTGGTTCCTTTTTGTTTTTTGTACGTTCTAAGGTTATGTCTTTGGATCATGGTAGCCCTGGTTATAGCTTTTTTTGCCAAATCTCACACAGACATTGAAATATTTCTGTTTATTAAATTACTTGCCTTAAAATCAAGTTTCGGATCTCTTGGACATTTTTTCTTCCACTTTTTGGCAAATATTGGAGAGAACAGGTATCTTCGAACTTTATTGTATTATTTTTGACACTATTTACACTAGCTTTATACCTTTTGGCAAGCCTTCTGCAAGAAATTTCTTTTTCAGCGCAGTAACTGTGCACAATTTTGTATACGCACGTGCTTTTGGATTGAAGGCATCGCAAAAACTAAGTTAAGAATAGAAGAGAAAGAAGGAACAGTGAAAGTAGAATTGTTTATACTTTCTAATAGCTTTGACACATTGGCATAGGTAATCTTGATTATCTTTTGTAGTTTATAATATAACCATTTGGGATGACACACTCAATATTTTTCTTAACTAGTTTAAAAACATAACGAAAAATGTAGAAGCAATGGGTGAGCGAACAACAATATCATCGTCAAATTTCAACGTGTGTGCTCGAGTGAGAGCACAGTGGTTATCAACGAAAGTGTAGAAAGAAGAATGAAAAATTCAGCTGTTAAAACTCGTTTAGCTGTGATAAACGACTTTCGGAAACTAGTTTTGACTAAACGAATTCTAAACATAGTTTAACAGAAAATTAAACTAGAAAATCGATTTAAACAAGTTTAAGTCTGCCTATGTGTCACAAGTATAACGGTGCTTATCGCATTGCAATCAAACATCTACACTGCGAGAAACATTAAATTGAAAGTGTGCAGTTTCTTTTCGATACAGTCCTTAGTTTTTATTTAAACAATATATGGTGTGAATTTGGGCTAAATTGTGCATTAATAAGAATTTTCGACCTCAGCGCTACCTAGGGGAATCTAACAAAAACAATCCGAATAAACAAAAACCATCCGGAGCCCCACACGAACACACGGTGTGAATTCAAGGTAAAAAGCTTCAGTGGTTCGCTTTTTATACAATATATTAAAATATGAAAGGTTTTTGTGTCATAACTTTGGCAAGGGCCATGCTAGAAGCTCTAGATTTTCTACGCTAATAGTACTATTTGCGTGGAACACAGCTAAATCAGTAGCTCAGTTTTGTTAAGTCGACTTAAGCGCTTATTGCTTATCGACACAGAAATATTGGAGTAGAAGTCAATTTAAGTAAACTGTAGTTAATTTGTAGTAACACATTAATTCACATCAATTCCTAAACAGAAGAAATTAGAAAATTCTAAAAAATTCGGTTCAAAAAAGGAAACATGGGCGATGACAGCAAAGTCCTCGATTCACCCAAATATGACAACGTCAGCAGCTTATAACTTCGAGTAGTATTAAGCTCCTTTTCGAAATCTGTTAAGACTGTGTTATGTATTTTTGAACTATTTCATAAGTCTCTAAACTACGCTTATAACAAATTTTAGTCACTTTTTTCTGTGCTCTCCAACCGAATGGTAAATCTCTCCATACATACAAAATGAAATAGCGTAAAGAAACCTTATTCCTTCCTGTCTTCTTCTTTTATTTCCACTTACATCTCATATTGCTGGAGTATTGAGTTACGCACAAAGTGTTGATGTTGGATAATCACATGATTTTCAACAACTTTGTCCACTTCGAGAACTCCCACTGAGTTTCATCTATGATCCATTTCAGCAGAAACAATGGGTAACTCAGCGCTGCGTTGCGTAGTTGAGTTAAAGATCTTAATTCAGTTATTACTTACAGAACATGGACTAATAGAAACACTAGGTAGAATCAACTGGAATAGATAAAATGCAGCAAAGGAAATATGTGCAGAGCCGAGATTAAGGTGGGCGCTAAATACCTTAAATTCACTAAAATCACCAGGCATTGATGGAATTTTTTCGATACTGTTGCAAAGAGATATAGACATTCTTCTCAATCCTATTATGAAAATAGCTAGAGGCAGTATTGCATTGGGTTATATACCAATTGCATGGAGTCGGGCAAAAATGGTCTTCATTCCGAAGGCAGGAAAAAGGGACCCTCTTCTCCCAGAATCCTTTAAGCCAATCTGTCCAACATCCTTTTTAGTAAAAACTCTAGAAAAGTAATTGATAACAATATAATAACCAGTGTCCTAATAACATCCCTGTCAGCATGCATATAGAACAAATGTACTTCAGGAAACCTTAGATATGAAAGAGTGCAGTATATCAACTGAAAAATATACTTCAGGAAAGCTTAGATATCAAAGAAACTGCACTATGTGCTTTTTTTGATATAGAAGGTGCTTTTGACAATACTTCTCATGAAGCCATAAGTAAAGCTATTACCCACAGAGGGGACAACGTCGTCCCTACGAAATGGATGGGTAATGTGCTCAGTACTAGGGCAACAGAAACTAGTACCAGCGCTATAAACGCAACTACAACAATAGGTTGTCCACAAGGGGGATTATTATCTCCTTTAATATGGAGCATTGTAGTAGATGAACTTCTGGAATAATTGGCCAAAGCTAGATTAATGTTCCTAGGCTATGCTGATGACATAGTAATTATCTGCAGGGAAAATTTGAAAAGACCCTATGTGATAGAATTGAAATGGGTTAATGGTGACAAAAAATGGTACAAAAAAGGTGGGGCTGAAACCACCATCAGACCATTTACCAGGAAATATAATTTGAACACCTGAAACCTATAAGATTAGACGGAACAGACATAAAATTTCAAAGGGAAGTTAAATTCGTGGGAGTATTTCTAGACCAAAAACTGCTTTGGAAAACGCATTTGAGCGAAATATCAAAAAAGGCTGTTAGAACATTTATGATTTGCAGATCCATCGCGGGAAAAAAAATGGGAATGCACCCCACAAATACTGATATGGATATATACAATGATCATAAATCCCATGATTGCATATGGCTCAGTCATCTGGGCAGGAAAAAGAAAGCAACATACAGTCATCGCTGCGCTAAACAAGCTACAGAGATTGACCTGCGTGTGCATCACCGGAGCCATGCGAATATGTCCAACAGCATCCATGGAGGTTCTACTCGAACTAACACCTCTTCACATTTACATTCAATCCCAGGCGAAGAGGACTACTTTAAGGATGACTTGTGAAGATATCGGGCAAAGAGATTGCGTAACTCGAAAGAAGTTTGATATTCTATTGAGACAATATCCTAAAATAATAATACCGCGAGACAGCATGCTTCCAACATTCAGTTTCACTAAAAGATTCCAAACTGAACTAAGTAGTAAAAAGAAATGGGAAGGTCTATCCGAAATTTATAAGATAAACCAGTTCATGATTATATGGTACACTGACGGCTCTCTTACCGAGGAAGGGACCGGAGCAGGAGATTATAGGCAAGAACAGCAGTATATACCTAGCGAAAATACTAGGTATATACTTTAGGTGCGTATACTTTAACCTAAAACGTAAAAATACCGTAACCAAAACATAGCTATTCTATCTGATAGTCAAGGGCAAGGCAAGATACTGAAATCTCATCAGGTAATCTCAAGACTGGTGATCGCGTATCTAGATAAACTTAATACGCTTGGGAAACAAACCGGATCTCGATCCTGTGGGACACAAAGGTATAGAAGGAAACCAAATTGCCGACGAACTGGCAAAAAAAGCATCAACTCCTTTGATTGCTTCGGAGCCATTCTGTAGATTAGGCAAAGTAATCCTCTCCCTTTCCTTAAGACATGAAGGAAAATGGTTAAGGTATGAAGGAAAACAAAGAGGAACATACTGGGAAAATCTGCCAGGGTTAGTGCACTCTAAACTTATCTTAGAAACATGTGACCTAAAGAGATTTAAGAAATGCTTTAAGCAAACAAATAATGATCTAAGAATCATCACAGGATTGCTAACTGCAGGTTAAACTATCACCTCACAAAACTGGGAATTCTAAGTGATAGCACATGTAGGTTTTGCATGTAAGACGAAGAATCTGCGATGTACATTCAGGGTGAGTGTCCCGTACTTAATCAAGCTCTACAGAAATATCTGGGTTACCACATTATACCAGAAAACTCATTGAAATCATGAGATATAGGAGACGTATACTAGCTTTTATTTCAGAGATTGGACCAAAGAAGGATCTTTAGTTCCATGAAGGAGCACAATATATTTTAAGGTCGCTGTGCAAATTCCAACAAAAATAATATTACTTTGATACACTTGTTTTACTTTAAGTAATGCAATATCGCAGGGCTACAATTAGTTTGTTGCCCGTTTTCCTTTCTTTGTGTATTCGAACATGTACCATTTCAAAAAACTTGAATCCAACTCCAAAGTTCGAAGTTTGATTGCTGTATCAGCATTATTATATCAACATAATTCAATGCCAGTGCATATAATTTGACATATTGCGTTAATTAATGTCCTGTTGATACATGTGAAGCATAGCATTTAAAATTACATCTTGGGGCAATTGCGTTAACTAACTTTGCTAATACAGGAAACTGCGCTTGAGTTGGTGTATCAACGCAGAATATTTCGGTGCGTTGCCCATGCCTACAAAAAGTGCTCGTGGGTATACGAGACTGCTAGAAAGTTAGATCTGCTATCTATGCCAGGATGACTTTACGTACAGTTTAACCTTTGGAAAAATAAATTGAATTTATCTCAGTGAAAATGAACAAGCCCTTATTTAAATTCTGCCCTAGCTCCGGGATTCGCAAACCCGAATGAAATTGGTGTAGACGTAATCTTAAAGCAAGTAGAACTGAGGTCAGAAGTTTCCATAAAAATTCCAAAGATCAAAGAAACAGGAGTGAGACTGAATTGTATACACTATATACTAAGGGCTCATTTATAGTGGCGACTTGTTGCTGGACCGGACCGAACCGAGAAGAAAAGCTGGAAAACGCTGCACACACAATCATATGAAACAAGCTCAAAGTGCGTATAGTACCAGCCGAGCTTGCAACTTCAAGTGACTTGTGCGCTGGTTTCCATCTTCCCGAATGTTGCTTTCTTGCTCGCTCGCACGGTTTGCTTGTGTTTTGATTCATTTTACACGTTGCTTGCTTATTACTTTCGCTAAATAACATGAAATGGAAAAAGAAACAAGGAAAACAATTTTTTTGTTGTTTTTGTTGTTGCTCCTTTTCTTCGTCTTTTCTTTGTTTTTATTGTGCACAAAGCAAGTGTGTAAAATGAACAAACGAATAAAAAGGGATTTTTCCCACAAAGTTGGTAGCAAACTAAATTCCTCGGAAAAATATTGATACATGAAAAAACAACAAATTGCAGCACACTTGACTGCCAGCGTCGCGATCGATTCTGTATTTCCTTGAATTCATTCATTCAAAAAAACAAAGAACCACACGATAGCAACAAAGAAGACCAACAAGAAAAGTAATAAGCATACAAGAACACGAAATTGCGCTCAGTTGTTATGCTGTATTTTCTTGATCGCAAAAAATACACACAGAACCAGAACTTTAAAGAAGCAACGAAGATAAATTTCTATCAACTGTTGCACACAGAAAACAAAAACAGAAATAGTGAAAAAAGCTAAACCAGCCGGTGAAGCAATTCGTCGATTAGCGGCTGTAAGTGCGTTTCATCTAAAACAGAGAATCGAAGATTATCAAATTTTTTTATGTGCGCTCTTCCTTTCCATTTGATTTTAAGCACAAAAGTAAACAAACAAAAATAGCAGCAACAAGATATAGCAACTTTGTTTATATTAGTTTTGTATTGCTTTGTTGCAATATCAAAAATAATACAACAGAATCAAAACCTAAAGAAAAAAGTTAAAAAGTTAAAACCAGTTGGATGATCAAGTGGCTTCATGCGGCTTGAAGTGCGTTTTCGCTGAGTCATAGCATCAACAAATCTTGGGCCAGCAGCTGATATACATTTTTTTAATGTGCGTTCTTTCTACGATCTTCTTTTTTGTGAAAAAAAATTTGATATAAAAACACAACAAGAAGGCAACAAAAACCAGCAGAAAACACTTGCGAAAAAAGTCGAAACAAGCTGGTACCTCAAGTGACTTGAAACGACTTGCAGTTGCAGGAAGCGCGTTTCAGCAGCGTTTTTCGCATTTTCGTCTCTGCACTTGTTGGTTTGAGGTAAGCAAAGTGAATGAACGAAATCATGTGGCTTTTTTGATGCTTCGGTTGCAAAACTAAACAAAAAAAAAAACTAATATATACAAACAAACCCAAAATAGTCAAAAACCAGCTGAAACAAGTCACCAGCGACAAGCGCGCACTATACGCACTTCCAGCTGCTTTTGGCAGGACGCGTTTCCAGCTCGGTCCGGCCCAGCAACCAGCTGTCACTATAAACGCGCCCTAAGATTTGAGCACAAGTCCTTTAAAAGAGAAATTTTGAAAGTCTAAACGGTAATTATGAAGAACTTTTTGCAAATCCATAAAAAAACACTAGCGATGCGGCCCGACTTTGCAAATTCCTGGCGGCCCACAGTGGAGCAAAGCCCTAATTTCCCACCCAAATTGATTTTCTGGTTGTAGAATGTGTGCTTGCAAAACTGTTCTATTTAAAATGTTCGTTTGTGAACTGAAGTTTATTGAAACTCTTGCAACACAAACACGTAAAAAGAAAACGATTAAGCAATGCGTGACATCTGGTATGATTTTTTAAAAAATACTAAACACTAAATAAATATACTTATTATTAAAATTCCTATACTTTCTACATTAAAAATAATATACATACTTATTATTAATACAAAAGATACGTTATAAAGTACCCCTATAATGTGCTTTAGCATAAATATATTATTAAAAAACTTTTTGCATTAAAATCGGTTCAGTACTTTTGGAGTGAAATGGAAAATGTTAATTTGCACTTGACTTTTATGTAATAGTATATATTGCCTTAGCTGGAAAAGTTTGCTGCTTCAGATATTTTATTAATTTAAATTCTTCATACTTCAGTTATTTTATTAATACTTCAGTTATTTTATTAATTTAAATTCTTGAACAAAAGAGGGATTCTGAATTCAGGGTTACGGAATTGGTAACATATTCTAACAGGGATTTGTTCCAAAACTGTGTTTCTAAATTTTATAATTTTTATAATAAATTATTATTTTTTTTTATTTATTTTAAAATTATTATTAAAAAATTATTCGAAACATTATGCTTTTTAATTTTATTTAGAAATAGACCTTTCAAAATACAAAAATTTTGCAAAATAGTAAATGAAAATTGAAAGCCCGGCTAGACAGAGTGATATATAACTTAAAAACAAACATTTAAAAAAAGTTTTACAAACTCGTATTTTTTAACCAATTCAATTTTAATTAGAAAAATTGGCTTTCAGTAAAAACACGATTTAAAAAAAAAAAATAGGAAATTGCAATTTATAATCTGGTCAGACAGATAAAATATAATTTAACTGCGAAATTTAAATTTAAGCTTCGCAAGCTTAAATTCAACTCCGTGACAGTGAATTTGTAAATTCGACACTAAATTAGTCAAGACTCAAACCTATATTTCTTATTCGCTTTCGAATAAGAATGTAAATTCGTATTAGTTAGTGCAAAGTACGAATTTAACTCTCGGTACGAATTAAAGTCATGGTATTAAGTTTTGATGAAACAATCCTAATGGCCGAGCTACTAACTTGGTATATTATTGATACCACTTTATAGGACATGAAATCACCTTTCCAACGATTTCGGCCTTCGTGATTGATCAAATTATACGTCCAGAACATTTATATGGGTGAAAAAGTAGGACTTTGTCCCACTCTTCGACCTCGGTAGCCAAATGGTAGTGGGATTGACTGACAGTCCCAGTTTTGCATTACATACACAGGCCATAATGTTATGTCCTTAACTTTCATCATTTCTTTTTTATATCTAATAAAATAAAATTAAAAAAACATCAACATTTACGACCTAAAATGTTTGACAGCAAAAGCTTTATCGAACATTGAAGTTAAAATGAGAACACATCAGCTACAAATGTTGCCGAAATTGCGTGCTTGCTTTATTCACCAAAATACCCATTAAAGATTCATCTAACGTAAATGTTTGTTTCTTTTGTTTATACATTTAAATTCTGTTTACACACCCATTTCTATTTTCTCGACTTTCTCCAAACTGATTTTATTTTGGCACGCAGGCCCAACAACACCAAAAACATACAAAAAAAGAAAAAAAAAATAAAAACACGGAAACAAAATCAAAAGAATCCGTTGACACATAGAAATCGAAAAAAAAAAATTGAAATGATTCCATTGCGAATGTTAATTATGATAATTACCCCAGATAAAAAATATTGAAGTGCTTTAAAAAACAGTTAATAAACGAAAATACAAGCAATTTATAACAATAAATAAAGCAGAACAACATTAACTCGAGTATAATTATTAAAATCGTACACGTGAAACAGACAGCCGCCAGCCACTCGGCCACCCACTCAATGTTTGTGTTGCTGCTCAGTCGAGAGCAACTGCCTCCAATATCTCAAATTGGCAATCTGCCGGCCGGTTTGCTGATGATGACAGTTTGTTAGTCATCAAGCAGGAGGAGGAGGAGGAGGAGGAGAAGAAGAAGAAGAAGAAGTAACGTCACCAGCAGCAGCACGTCTGACGGTGTGTCTGCCTAGAGAGGAAAGCCGCAAATGACTGCCCACAATTTTTCAATGAAATTAAAATTCCCAAAAGCAAAAAAATCAAAATAAAACAAAACGTTAAGAAATACAAAATATTTAAATTTGAAATATTTTCCATTTACTTAAATGAGGGATTAGCAGCTATGATAATGAATATGTTCAAAAATCACTCAATTTTTACGAATTTAATTTTAAAATTGTTTATTTTTCTATAAATATTTTTGCTGAAAACAAAAATATTGCTGGAATTCATTAAAGTATTTATTGATTATTTATATTTATTCAATTTATATTTATCAAAGTGTGTCGTTTTTTTAAATATGCCAATATTAGGGAGCGGGTCAGTTTTATGCTTGTCAAAGGTCTGTATTGCCAAAATGCTGTAATTTTTAACAGTAGTTTTAAAATACTGTTTGTCTAAAAACCTGCATTTCAATATACTGTTTTTTTAAAAATTTTGCTTTCAAAAAGTGCTCTCCATTTACAGCATTTTAACTATATTTGGGATACAAAATGGTGTTATTTGAGATACAAAATGGTGTTTTTTAAGATTAATGATTTGTGATTTGCTTTTGTACGGAAAGTTGTTATTTTAACTTTATTTGCCTTAGTTATTCTCAGTCCATATTTTGCAGAATTTTGGTAAACAGAATTTTTTAACACAATTTTATGTTAATGCAGAATTTTGTATACAGAATTTTATACATACAGACAACTGCACCGAACCCCAACATTATTGATATTTTACCAATTTATATAAGTTTTTTTATATAGTTGTTGTGTAGATTTTTATATGCAGTGATGTGCAGAAACTGTATTTTTTTGTTTTATGTTATGTATTTTTATATTTAAAGCTGAATAAATTATATACAAGGTGCCCCAGATATAGCATTAATTCAATCGTGTGGTGATTCTCCTTGATTAGGTGAGTATAAAAATTTATGGATAAGGACCACCCCTCCCCCTCTTCGGACCAAGAAAATGAATACTTGAAAATTTGCGTCATTACGTCTTACTCTATATTTTATTTATCTCTTAACCGATCTCCAAAGTCAATAGCATTTTGAAAAAGAGACCATGTGACCAATGATACAAAAGCCGTTTTTTTATCTTACCACACTAAAAGCTAACTGATATTCGTGCGGTAATTTAAAATGAAAAAGTAGTTGTGTTTGCATTAAGTACTCAAGTACTATGGCAAGATCAAAAACCAAGTCAATAGAGAACTTAATCATAAAAAAATTACATCATAAAATTTATCAACACATTTATTTAATATTCGAGATATTTATTATCAAAGTTCAATTAAAATTTTTTTTAGAATTTAGTTGCTCCTAACATTCTTAATTGAGATTTTATGCAAAACCTTTTAAAAACAACTTAATGTCAATTTGATTTTCTTCTCAACAAGTTATAAACTTTGGAAATGGGCTAAGAGATACATTAAATATGGATTAAAATGTAATGAAACATATTTTTTTCTTCTCTAGCTCCCGAAGGGGGGAGTAGGAGACCCTCATCCTTGAACTTTTTTACTCAACTAATCATGGAAAATCACCAACAGATGGGATTAATTCTATATCTGGGTAATCTTGTGTATTCCATGCTGCTTTAAATATAAAAATATAGGTGTCCCGATTTTTTTGAACATAACTGTACTTCTGTTTGTTATTTTCTTCTCGAGTTTTCTTTTTCAACTAATTTCAGGCCTTTCCTGAACGAAAGAGTCCGGAACCTATTCTAGAGCCTTTGAAATATTTGTTTACGTGCCAAAAATAGTTAAGCACCTCACACAACAAAAGCTTTGTATCATAAGGTCTAATGTAAAAAATATAATAATAAGTACAAAAATGTAAAAATGTAAAAATATAATAATAAGTACAAAAATGTAAAAAATATAAAAAGTAAAAACATATTAAAAATAATAAAAATAATAAAAAAATAAAAATATAAAAATATAAATATAAAAAATATAAAAATATAAAAAATATAAAAAATATAAAAAATATAAAAAAAATATAAAAAATTTAAAAATATAAAAAATATCAAAAATATAAAAAATATAAAAATATAAAAATATAAAAATATAAAAATATAAAAAATATAAAAAATGTAAAAAATATAAAATATATAAAAAATATAAGAAACATAAAAAATATAAAAATATAAAAAAGAAAAAATATAAAAAAAAATAAAAAAAGTATTTAAAATATAACAAAATTAAAAAACAAAAAATATCTACTTAAAAAATTTAAAAAATTCAAAAATAAAATAATAAAAAAATAAAAAAATATAAAAATATAAAAATATAAAAATATAAAAATATAAAAATATAAAAATATAAAAAATAAAAAATAAAAATATAAAAAATATAAAAAATAAAAAATATAAAAAATATAAAAAATAAACATATAAAGAATTAAAAAAAAAATTAAAAAAAATATAAAAAAATATAAAAGTTATCGTCGTTGTGCATGCAATACCGCGTATCTGCCACTTGAAATACAGCGTATATTTAAAAAAAAAACCAAAATTCATTTAATTTTGATCATTCATGAATTGATTCATTTATTTTGAGTTTTTATTCTTATTTAAGAACAAAGCAAATATTTAATTTCAATAAATGTTTGGTTCAGTTGAAAATACATTCAACAGTTTAAAAGGAAATCAGTTTTTCAGCACTCTTGTAAAATTTTACTATCACTGTTCGTGTGTATGTGCAAGTGGCGGATACGCGATATTGCATGCGCAACGACGATTTTTAAAAAAATATTAAAAAGATAAAAATATAATAAAATAAAAAATATAAAATATAAAAAAAATTGAAAATATAAAATTTTTCATAGGGGCATTTCCACAGACGAGTCTACCGTGACAAAAAAAACTAAAACTTATTGAAAACTTATTATTTTATGATATTATCTAAGAGAAACATTTTCATTTAATTAATTTAAACAATTTATACATAAATTCATTTGCCATGATGATCAAATCGTCTGCACTGTTTTATAAATGCAGTTTTACTTTTTCGTAAATGTTTAAGTAAATGTTTCGTAAACTTTTTTGTTTTAGTAAAAATGGAAAGCATTGATTGGTAAAGGATAATGCAAAAATAATTGATTAATGGAAATTTCAGTAACGTAACGCCAGTAACGTCACACTAGATAAAAAAGCCTTATAAAAAAAAACCCGAGAAGATTTTCAAATAAAATCGCTTGAAAAATAAACACATATTATTTCAAATCCTTCCAAAAAAAAAAAAAAATTGTATACAAAAAGTCTTGCCCAATACAGAGAGTTTTGCAAATTTCTTAATCGAAGTAAAAAATCACTTCTCTTTTTTGTAACGTTATGCCAGTACATAATTTTTTTTTTGTAATGCGCAACAAAACAAAACAAAACAAAACAACAAAACAAAACAAAACAAAACAAAACAAAACAAAACAAAACAAAACAAAACAAAACAAAACAAAACAAAACAAAACAAAACAAAACAAAACAAAACAAAACAAAACAAAACAAAACAAAACAAAACAAAACAAAACAAAACAAAACAAAACAAAACAAAACAAAACAAAACAAAACAAAACAAAACAAAACAAAACACAAAACACAAAACACAAAACACAAAACACAAAACACAAAACACAAAACACAAAACACAAAACACAAAACACAAAACACAAAACACAAAACACAAAACACAAAACACAAAACACAAAACACAAAACACAAAACACAAAACACAAAACACAAAACACAAAACACAAAACACAAAACACAAAACACAAAACACAAAACACAAAACACAAAACACAAAACACAAAACACAAAACACAAAACACAAAACACAAAACACAAAACACAAAACACAAAACACAAAACACAAAACACAAAACACAAAACACAAAACACAAAACACAAAACACAAAACACAAAACACAAAACACAAAACACAAAACACAAAACACAAAACACAAAACACAAAACACAAAACACAAAACACAAAACACAAAACACAAAACACAAAACACAAAACACAAAACACAAAACACAAAACACAAAACACAAAACACAAAACACAAAACCAAACAAAAAGTTTTTTATTTCGTTTGCATGTATTGTCTTAAGGTAAGGTAATGTATTGTCGAAGCCGCGTTCAACTGTGGCCTGCTAGTATTAATATAAACATTTTTAACAATATGAAAAATATAATAAATTAAAGAAAAAGTTAAAAAAATAAAAAATGCAGATGTACAATAATAGTAATAAATATAAAAATGTAAGGAAATATAAAAATATTACAATTAAAAAATAGTCCATGATAAAAAATATTAAATAAATAAATAGGTAAAAAAAATAAAAAAATTTAAAATTAATTTGATAGAAAATTATAAGTAAATATGTATAAATAAAAAAGTTAAAAATTATAAAAAAATAACAAAAATAAATAAAAGAGGTAAAAAGAAGTAAAGTTCAAAATAAAAAACAGTTTATTAATAAATCAACTGATTGTGAAAAAGGAACTTCATGCAAGTTGTGGCTGTTTCCTTCGTTTGTAACTGCTATATCTAAGCGCATTAAGCATACAGTATTTAAATTATATATATATATTAGGCCGGGTCAATTTGTATGGACGAATTTTTTGGAGGTCTGGCTCAGCGAAATTCGTAAAATACATGTAATTTCAAGACTTTTTCTCCACTACAGCATATACAAATTCTGAAAAAAAGCTGTGCGGACTTTCGTAAATAGATTTTGTTCTCAATTATAAAATATGAATGTATGTGTATGAATCTATTTACGAAAGTCCGCACAGCTTTTTTTCAGAATTTGTATATGCTGTAGTGGAGAAAAAGTCTTGAAATTACATGTATTTTACGAATTTCGCTGAGCCAGAATTTGACCCGCCCTAATATATATATATATTAGAGTACCCATGTGTGCCTTTTTCTGATTTTGTTCGCTCCACGCCCATTTTCTGTTAGATTGAGGCTAAAAATAAGATCTGCATAATAAACTTGATTTCGGTAGTGGAAAAAACCCAGGCCCCCTGGGGTTAAAGGTCCAAAAACGGCTTAAAAATGGTACTTGGCTTATTTACTCTATATCTCTTAAAATAACAGTTTTACGCTCTTAAAATGCACAAACATTTTTTTGAACAATAAACAGATACACATTTTTTCATAACCAACTTTGACCTTGGAATGACCTTTCGTAGTGTTTTACGCAGTTAAAGTCACGATTTGTAAGTAATATATTTTTGAACGACCATCGTAAATTTGTGGAAAGAGATATTTCTGAACAGTTAACACCATATCAAAGAGCATTAAATGAAGTTTAATTCACAGTTAGTTTTTTTTTATAAATTATTGATTTTTGGATGTATGAGAGCATTTCAAATTTTTTTCAAAGTATTTTTTAGAGCAAGTGACTTATTTTCTTCATTGCAAGCACATTTTCAGATGAATTGACACGCTAAAATATAAAAATCTGTTTATTGTGCAATCTGTAAGAGCGTAAAACTGAAATTTTAAGAGATATAGAGTAAATAAGCCAAGTACCATTTTTAAGCCGTTTTTGGGCCTTTAACCTCAGGGGGCCTGGGTTTTTTCCACTACCGAAGTCCAATTTTTTATGCAGATCTTATTTTTTAGCCTCAATCTAATAGAAAATGGGCGGGGAGCGGGGGGAAAATGGGTGCTCTAATATACATATTATATGATTAAGGGAGTAATTCAAAGAACAATTATTAAATCATTTTATCAGAAAAAGAATATGTGAAAAACGCATTTTGCGTGATCAAATCGATGTCAATTGTACTTTCTCACCTCTTCAACAGGTCATTAAACAAAAATCACTCTGAATATCATAAATCAATGACACCATTTCGTGATTTACTTTAAGCATTAATCATTTTCCTTTCAAGATATAAAGCTGTCATTTCCTTGCAAAAAGGAGCTTTACCATAAAACAAAACAGACGCCGCCGCCTAAAATACGATTCATCGTGAACAGCCCACACCTTAGTTTACATTATTTAGCGAAAGAAATAATAATTCGCAAGCTTTCACTTTTTTTATATATAACTCAACTTTAATCTTTAGTTTCTTAAAAATTAACTAAAGCACTTTTGATTTATGTCTTTATAGTTTGTTTACTAAAAAAAATCACTTTGTTTATGCCGTTTACACATCATCTTTGATTACAAATTCGCTCAACCCTTTTAAATCAATAAAAAAATATCGGAAAAATTTTTTATATGTTGTGGGTTTTGAATAACTTCAGTATCAACAACCGTTTTTGTCTTGTTCTTGTTTAAATTGCTTAACACTCTCAACTTGGTTGCTATCGTGTCATTCTATAGCACAATGACCAGACAATGATGCAGACCAAGACCAAAGACCACAGCGAAAAACATGCGGTTAGCAAAAAATAAACACAACTAAGGGTTATTTATACTGATATATTTATATATATATATTATAAACAGCAACGTCTAGTTATCAACAACAGTATTGCACAGATTAAAAATAAAGCAAATGTTTTGAAATATGATGTTGTTCTTGGTTTAGTTGTTTTGCTATAGTTGTTGCTGTTGTTGTGTTGCGTTATTACAATGTGATGTTGATGTTGATGTGATGTGATGTTGCAAAGTTGTGGGACCGAAGTACCAAAGTTTAATAGAAGCGTTGAGGCTTGTAGACCGATCAAATATCATTTGTTATTTTTAACTTGAGCTTCGTTTATAATTTAATAAAGTTACCGTTGTTTGTTTTACTCGTGTGAGCATATGGTCTCTTTGTACGTAAGATAGATACAAAGCCAGAATTTTCTATTGGGGGTGGATTTGATTACAAAAATATATTGGTACCAATATGACATTTAGAGTATGGACATGTGACTTTTAAAGCAAAATTGAAAAAAAAATTTAATTGATAAGAGAGATTTTAAGAAAAAGAAGCCAAACTTTTTAAATTGAGAATTAAGTCATTGTCTATTAAAATAAGTATTGTAAAAAATCATTCAAAGTTAATTTTTCTGCCTAAAAATATAGAAATAAAAAAAAATGTTTTTAGAATTGTAAAGTTGAATATAGCAATAATTAATTCATTGATATTTAATTTAAAATTTCTTTCGTCTTAATAATTTCAGAGCAGACGCGATTCCAGATCCATTTTTTGCACTAAATGTACATGGAAAACATTCATACCAAAACGATATTCGTAATTATTTACTTTTTGTAGTATGTGAATAACATTTTGCCTTTACTACTTTCTTCAATTTACGGTTTCTCAATTGCATTTCCATCACTCATTTTGATAACATTTTTTTAAAAACAAATTTTTTTATCGGACAAAATTTAGAAGTCAGTTCATTTATCCAAACAAATGTCATCAAAACCAAACTTCTCAATAAAATCAAGAAGAAATCCCTTTTAAAATAAGAAGGAAACCTTCAGAATAAAATTAAGAAGAAATCTTAAAAATAGATGGGCAAGTTTAGCTAATATAATTAAGAGGAATCTTTTAAAAATAAGAGAGTTAAAAAAACATCAAGAAGAAATCCTTTAAAATAAGAGGAAATTTGTGATATCTCTATTTTTATTTTATAAGTTGATTTTCTTTTCAAATTAATATACATTCCTCTGTATATATTTACATAAGTTAAGCTGGGTCGATTTGTTTGGAGGTAAAAAAACCGATGTTGTCTGGGCGATTTTCGGTTCGGGCGTGAGTAGGGATGGGAGTGCACTTTACCCTATCACACCTTCAATTTTGTGCATTTTTCTTTAGCAATTTTTTTCCAAAAATTCCTGTATAAAAACGTGCTCAGCTAGAGCAAATAAATCAATCACAACACCATCTAGGTTGTTCTAACATTACAAAAAAAATTCCGGAGCACCACACGAACATATGGTTTGAATATAAGATAGATATCTTCAGTGCTTCAGCCGTGATGGTCAAAAATATATACGCACCAATGCATAATGGTCCAGCTGACACGTTTAAGTGGCAGTAAATACAAAAAATTGTTAAAATTTGGTATTAAAACTATATGATTTGAACAGAAATAGTTAAAATATTATGCAATTATATATTTTTTTAAATAAATTTTTTAAACTTGTTAAAAAAAACTTCGAATCTAAATTGAACTGATAGAATTGTAAGGAGAAAAAAGTGTCATTCGGAAGTCTCAAAAATTAGTGGAGCTCTTCTAAACGATTTTTATAATTTTTTTTTTAAATTGATTTGAATTCATGGGAGCGAATCCATCAAAGCGGTGTTTTGAATCTTCTATAGATACTTTTTGGTAAGAAAATGTGTTTTTTGTTTTCCACAGAATTCGTTCTCACTGATTCGCCATGGACGTTTTTTTTATCAATCTCCTGTCAAGCGAAATAAAAAATATTTATTTTATATTATTTTTCTATAATTCTAAAAAAAATTATTTTTAGAATTATATTTGAGCTTAATGCAACATACGTTACTGAAGCAGCAAGTTCAAAACATTTTTTTAGGATTATAGAAAAATATAGCAGTTAAAATATGCCGTCAGTAATTTTTCATGTAAATATTTCTTTTGTTTTAGAGTGTAGCACTGCATGTTTAAATGTATCGATGTTTTTTTACGCGGCTTGCGGGTGTTGCGATTTGGTAGAAACCGTCACGTAACAGTAAAATTGCTGTGTGTGTATGCGTGCAAGTATCAAGCAGACCATCCCAGTAGTTCCAGTCTTGAAGAAATCTCAAATGAATCATGTACGATTTTTCTTGATCCTTGACGAAACATGCTGATTTGGCCATACATTTCATTGACAAAAATTTCATATAAATGTTCCAAATTCGTGCAAGACGCAATGCAGAAACGTCGGGATTTACCATGCACGAACCTAATATCGAAATATTGAGGAACGAAACGAGTTAACGAAAAGTAGACAGTTATATAAAGAAAATTCGTCAAGGAATTCAAATCGAAACGTACTTCTAGACCGAATTCAACGTCATGCGATATATTTCATAGGGGATAAAAATATTTCATCCTCTCTCAACTCTATTGGAAATCGACGTAATGTTGGTTTCGTAATGGCCTGACGCCGCTCGGTCCACTCGGGCAGCTGTCCAAGCTCATTCCTTTACCATTACACAATGCTCATGCATTTATAAGAAACATCACCTGAGCTTCCACTTTACAAGACAGAAAAAAATGACACCAAATTGCCAAAATCAAACGAATTCGACAGCAATGGCAATGACACCTAAACAGTGGTGCCAATGAATATTTAAATAATATCAAAAACAATCGATAGTCAGTCCAAAACTATCGATAGTCACGATAGTGTGAAATTATCGATAGTATCGATAGTGTCATCTTTAGTTTGCGAACTCTACAGTTTAGCCTCTGAACGATTCGGCGAATTAAAACAATCATGAATATTTTGAAGTTGTCGTAATAGAGAAATAGAAAGTTAGGCGCTGACAACCGCTACTTTGCATTATATTTTGTATGATTTGTATTTAAGTCCAGCAGCTCATACGAAAACTTCCTTTAGGAAATCATCCCCAAAAGTTCGTCAATGACGCCGCGAACTACTGGGATGGCATAATTATTTGACAAGGTAGTTAGTAGTGACAGTTTTTTGGTGATAAGTAGCTCGGTTTTGTAACTATTGCTACAAATAGTCACTTTGTCTGACGTCACATAGTTTCATTCCAAAATACTCATTTTGCGAAAACTGTGTGATAAAAAAGATACACAAGTGAAAGGGAATATATGAAAATGCAACTAGTGACAGAAAACTTTGTGAGAAATTGCATTAGTTTTTTCTATAAACAACAAATAAAAAACAAATATAAATATTATTTGTGCTTAATTTATGAATATGGCGCAAATATACATGTTTATGCTATTTATGCTGACAATTACTTGCGATGGTAAACAATTTGACATTTAGTGATGTTGATATTAAATGCACTAACCTTATCTACACATTCCGATCCGAGTATTCTTTTAATGCGGTTGCGTAATGCATTTATACAAATTTTATTATGAAATATATCTCATCTATGAAATATTTCCGTTTACATATTCAATAATTTTATAATATACTAGCTGAACCCGGTGTGCTTCGCTACTACCTTCGTTACAAAATAAAATTAAAAGTATTTATATATTTTTCACGCCATCGAATTTTCGAAATAAGTCCACCCCAGCGCCACCTACCGTGTCCATTTATACACAAATTATTTTCTTATGATCAAACAAACATGCATTCTGAATTTCAGTTAAATTGGTCCATAAATTCAAATTTTCGATATAAGTCCACCCCAGTGCCACCTATCGGGTCCATTTATACACAAATTATTTTCTTATGATCAAACAAACATACATTCTGAATTTCAGTTAAATTGGTCCATAAATTAAAATTTTCGATATAAGTCCACCCCAGCGCCACCTATCGGGTCCAAATATAGCCTATGTTACCCACCGTACCAAGATGAACATTACCTGAAAATTTCATCAAAATCGGCCCAGCCGTTTTGGAGTCCATACGTTACATACATACACACATCCTATTTTATATATATAGATGTTACCCACCGTACCAAGATGAACATTACCTGAAAATTTCATCAAAATCGGCCCAGCCGTTTTGGAGTCCATACGTAACATACATACACACATCCTATTTTATATATATAGATAGATAAATATACATTGTAGTGCATATAATATTGTGTTAATAATATATTTATAATCTGCATGAATAAATATAAGTTGATACCTTGTACCCGGTAGAAGCATTTGTAACGTGGATACATTTATATCCACAACTTCATTGAATATGACTGTTGCACAAACAAGCAAAAATGTTTCTCACCAAGTTGGAACATAGTGAGAACTTCAATCGATTCGAGTCGCATATTTTAGTTTACAGAAACACTTCGTCTATCGAATTCCTTCAAAAGTAGAATTGAAACAAGTAGACGAGTCACTGATTTTTCTCATTTTATTACAGAATGACGTCACAATGATGTCAAAGTGAGAAAATCTGGTGAGAACTTCGGTGAGAAAAGTTACAGAACCGAACTACAAAAGTATGGACAAGGAAGGCATGCATTGTCATAAAAAAAAACAAAAACTATCAAAAATCGCTGCAATTCTTTTTGTATCGCTATTTTATGCTAACAGCATGCATGTTGTCTATACACAGTAGCATGCATTATAAAATACGCATGCTTTATTGTTACTAAAGAATGTGCCGAGCAAGCGTAATTACAAAAATAAAAAAATTGGGCTAAATTCCTATTAATTTTGGCTAAGCCGATAGTATGCATACGAAAATATGCATGCTGTAACTATGCTAAAGCATGAACCCTGTATGTGTAGCCTTGCTTAAAACAGATGAACTCCCATTGTGCGTTAAATCTTTAAGGAGTGTGGTTGTTAAAAATTTATTAAGAAAATATATACAGCAAAATGGGTGCTTATTAAAAAATGACAGTTACATTTTTTATTACAGCATTTATGACAATGTATGCATACAATATTAATGACAATATATGCATGCAGTATTAATGACAATATGCCTATGCATACAGTATTCATGACAATGTATGCATGAAGTATTAATGACAACATGTGCATAGAGCACTACTAATTCTCCATGCATACAGTAGTAATTGTGCGGGTTCACAGCAGAGAACTGCACAAGCCTACTTGAAGTTCAAGCCTTTTCAAGAACTTGAATTCAAGTATGTATCCAAACTTGAAAAAGCAAGCTTTAGCCAGCTTGCAAAAATACCAAACAGATACAAGTCATATGCATGCTTGCTCGTTGGCTTGGCTTGTTTAGACTTACTTTGTCGGGCAGAAACTTGAAAAGCTTTAAACGATCGGCAAAAGCTTGTAAGCTCGCAAGTATCCAATTAATTGAATTTAAAGCAAGTATCCAAAAAATTCAATGAGCTTGTGTAGAGAGAGCTTAAGCGTAATAGGACTTTTAAGGATTCTATGGACTTAGTGGTTGGAAGTTTTAGTGGTAGATGATTTCGAATCTGATGACAAAATTTAAAATTTAAGAAGGCGGACAGAGTTGCCACATAGATTTTTTTTTGTATTTTTGCGAATTCTTGTAATTTTGAAATTCTGACAACGGATTTGATTTCGGATATAATGTTACACATTTAAAATTTAAGATAGAGGTTAGGGTTGCCACCTTAATTTTTTGTATTTTTATGAATTCGGGGCTGGCAAAAAAAATGGTATGCCAAATATGGGTCGCTAAATCCGAATTCGTGGTCAGAATTTCAAAGTTATAAAGTTTTGAAATAATAGGGCTGCCACCTAAGAATATCAATTTTTAAGAATTTTAATCATCATTCAACAGTGTTAGGAAGTCACTGATTTCGAATCTGAAGTCAGAATATTAAAATTCAAAATGGTGGATAGGGTTGCCACCCTAATTTTTTGTTTTTTTATGAATTCGGGGCTGGGAAAAAAATGGTATACAAAAATGGGTCGCTGAATACGAATCCGTAGTCAGAATTTCAAAATTATAAAATTTTGAAATAATAGCGTTGCTTTTACTTTTGAAAATACATATTATTAGGTGGCAACCCTATGCTTTGAAAACTTTATAATTTTTAAATTTTGACAACGAATTCGGATTCAGCGACCCATATTTGGTATACCATTTTTTTGCCAGCCCCGAATTCATGTTGCTTTCATAGAAATTTACATTTTTCAAGTTGAAAACAGAATCTATTGAATTAAGATTAATTAAAGTGTATCATAACTTGCAACATAAGAATAGCATTGTTTGTAGTTACTTGTATTGGTGGTATTGAAGTTTGTGAAGTGCCTAAAATTTCTCTAATTTACTGCCACACTGAAAGTTTCTACACATTAAATATCATTCCATTTTTCAAAGAGTTGGTTCAAAAGTAGTCATAATTGTTAATCTTTATTCAAGCTTAAACAAAAACATAAAAGTCATCACAAAAGTAATCCGCGTCACTAACAAATGAGTTTCACAAGCCAGGATTTAAAAAATACCAACGGAGAGACAAATAAATTTACAAATTTTACGCTAAAGTGTATAAAGTTTTCATATTTGTCACATACGGACGTAATGTAAGTTTTTAAGAGTGTCTCTTTTTAAACACTGTTACAAAAATAAAAAGGGTTCTTGTGGGAACACGTTGCATGAAACTTCATCAGGCTGTCCGTACAATCAGCCACGTAACATCAACGTTGCACCCACACTTTTGCACTTTGAAGATGTGTCAAAAAAAGACTCGTCGAAATGGAATTTTGTTTCGAACAGCATGCAAACAAAGTAAGTCATATAATGAAGAGGTGCCCCCGTGTCACCGCTCCTCTAAGCACAAGTGTGGCACAATTGCACGAGCTTCTATTTTATAAAAAAAAAAAAATTAAAAAAAAAAAGAAATACCAACTTAGTTGCAGCGAAATTCAGATGTCTTTTGGCTTATTTTGTGTGGCAATGTAGACAGCAGCAACAACAACAAGAGGACCTCTTGAAGTGCTAAGTGTCTGGAATGCATTTACAGGAATTTCTGTTTGCAAAGAAAGTGAAGGGTGTTTTTTTCATACTTTTTCTATAAAATTGACAGTGAGTTTATTTCTTGGTCTGTCTGTATGACTGTCCGTCTGTCTGTTTGTTTAATTTGCATACATATACGATAGCTAGAATGAAGCAATTTGCAATCTGCATAAAAATGGCAACCCTTAAAATTGTTTTTTTTTTTACTTATTGAAGTTTCTGCGTGTTCAGTACGAAGCTTTGGAAATTTTCAGACACATTTTTAATTTAAAAAATTTGTTTGGGTGTGCATTTCTGTGACAAAGTGGCTTGTGATTGATGGCTGTAAGGTTATGTTCACAATTGAAGTCACTGATTGCAGTTACCAACAGATATAGAGAGAGTCAGAGAGAGAGAGAGAGAGAGAGAGAGAGAGAATGGAAGAGGACATTGAACATGCCGTTCAACCAAAAATCAATTTTGCTTAAAATTACGTCAACGTAAACAATAACGTTGCTTTAACCAAACATAAGGCGGCATAAAAAATAGTAATTGAAGTTCAAATTACGTGACCAGAATCTGAAATCCTTTCTTATTTATTTCTTTTTTATTCAACTTTTTACTAGGCAAAAACGTGTCAATGTCAGAATTACTGGCATTTTCAGCAAAATAAATAAAGTTCAATTTATTTATCTAAATTGTTTCTTTTTCAAAATTTTAAGCCGTGGATTAAAATTTTTGGTTTGAGCGCAACTCCCACGAGCAGCCCTGTAACATGTCTTTTATGCCTGCATCTTGGAATTGCATAAAGATTGTAAGAGAATGGGACATAAAAGAATATCCAGTGAACCAACATTTGCTTTTACAAATGAATGCACAATATTACTTCACAGTTCCAATATTTTTAAATGTTCGAAGAAAACTTCATGTTATGTTGAATTAAAATGAAATTTGTCTAAATATTAACTCAAATGCTTTTTACGTTAAGAAGAGTTCATTGAATTCCAAAGATATCCTCTTTGGCTGCGGTTATTGTACCCTTTTAAGCGCGTGCTCTCTGTCTTTCTCTGTCTTCCTTCATCTACCTTCCTCTACACGGAGAGAAATATTTTCGGAGAATATATTCCTCTACACGGAGAGAATATATAACATTCTATGCTCAATTTCAGCAAAAAGACTATCGGTTTTCACACATGCGTAAAATTCTCAATTCAAGTAAATACTTACTCGATTCAAGTAAAAAAACCAAAATAAATTGTTTAAAATGCTTGATGTAAGTAAATTATAATTGATTTGACATATTCAAGAAACAAGCAAAAGAATTTCTCAATGCAAGAACATTTCTTTTCTCCGTGTAACTCCACCATTCATTCAGTCACTCACTTGCACGAGTCGCCACCGCCTGAAATCGTTTTATGTCCCAAACCTTGTCGTTATATGCAACTTAGCGTCAAATGATTTCAAGACAAAAATCGCCGATAAGTAGTGATTTTCTCTTTGTTTTAATGCTGCCATAAGAAGAACCACTCGCGAGCAGCTTTCTTCTACTCATTCAACTTCTTGAAATCAGGACTTTTAGCACGTGAGCAAATGCTGAAATCACAAAGTAGGAAAAAAATAAAACAACTACGCAACAACAAAGAAAATGAAAAGTACACAAAGCCGAATCAAGTACATTTTAGCAATTCTTATGGAATCATTGAACTTTTCTTTTTGTCACAATAAATTTTGTACTAGTTGGCTTCAGACGGTGGGTGTGGGAACAGAGAGGGAAGCACGTCTGAAATATTTTTGTGCTGGAATGCTATACCAATATATATATATATATATATATATATATATATGTATATGGAAAATGTTAAGTGAAAAGCATGAGAGTTTTGTTGCAAATGGAACATAACTAAAATGAGAGAAGGATGTGCCCAATGCGAAGATAATTAAATTTAAAACATAATTAAGTAATATTTCTTCGTTATTTGCAATTCAGTCATCGTGAATGGAGAAAACAAATTTCATGCAAGAACTTATTTTTTAAGTATTAAATGAAGTCTGTTCAAATCTTCATTAACCTCATATTTGCAAATACAAGAAAAAAAAATTAGGAAAAATAAATTGGTAATTGAAAATCAAAAGTAGCTGATATAAGATACAAAACAAATAGAAAAAAAAAGAAAGTTTAAACAAGAAAATATATGAAATAAACATTTTTAAATTTATATAATGAGAAATAAACATTTTAAATAAGAACGAAAAAAATGTTGAAATTTTTAAATAAAAAAATTATAAAAATTAAAAAAAATTGAAACTAAAAAAAAGAAAAGTACATTTAAAATTTTATAGATATGGAGCATGCCACTGAAAAACTTCATCGCTCCGATTTCGATATAACTTGGCAGTGTTGTTGTACTATCCGAGTACATAAAAAGTACAATGGGAGGGAAGTAAAGTTATAGGGGTTTGAAGTTTAGGTCCGAAATTTTAAATTATAAGTCAAATAACATTGTTATGCAAAAAAAAAAATACTTTGTCATTAAGGATTTCTTCCGTTCTTTTCAATATTATAATACAACATTTGAAGAATATTTAAGAAAATGTTGGTACAAAAATATAAAAAAGTAACGCATTTATTGCAGTCCTCCGCTGGTGCTTCGAAATTTTTTTTGCGGTGACCTCAATTCCTCAGCACTGGATTATTTGAAATAAAAAAAAAAATGTTTTGATTCTTTAATTAGTTTCTCTCTAAATTTACGCTGAGGTTTTTTATTTTATCAATTTTTAAATTTTTTGCATAATTTTAAATAAAATCGACATAAAAAACATAAAATTTTTTATACATTTCTGTTTTTTTGGGATTACATGTTTGGGAAAAAATTTGGGAAGTTTTTTATACTCAAACATACCAGTGGCGACATGTTGTAACTTCACTGTCGAAGCGAACATCAAAGCGAAGTTTTCAACAGGCAATTTGGTTTGTTTCGAAGTTATGTTCGAACATTTAACAGCTGCACGCAAGCCTTTTTCTGATACTTGGCATGCTAAATAACGTGAATCAATATTTTTAAAAATTGTTTTATTATTAAAAAATGCCATTTAAACAAAAAATTATAAATTAGTTATTTTCAACAAATAACATTGTTTGGAAAAAATAAAGTCAACTTAATTTGAACAAACAGTTCTAAGATAATCATATATATACTTTTATTAAAGACACTTTTTTTATCATTTCACTAACTTAAAATCATTATTTAACATTTCTATGGTAAATAAATAAAACCATGCTTAAATGGATAAATATTACCATTTATATTTAATTCGCTTCTCGATCACTGCCACTAAAATAAAGTGATATTTTATCGCAAATATCGCCTGTCGAAAGTGTTACAACATACCGACTTTCGATAAATTCGACAGCTTCGAAACTTTCGAAGTTACAACATGTTGCCACAGTATAAGAGCTGGTTAGTATTCTTCGTTAGTTTTGCTTCGATTTACTTGGAAATTTGACACGATACTCTCCACATTCAGAAAAAATTAAACAAAAAAACAGTTTTTAAAACCTTCCCCAACCTAGCTAAAACTTAAAAAATAAAACCAAAAAAATTTTTTCGGTATAAATATTATTAAATTTTTTTTTTTTAAATTTATATCGAAAAGAACGGGAAAAATCAGTCAAGAACGTCAGACCATTTTATTTACACAACAATATTATTTGACTTATAATTTGAAATATATATTTCGGACCTAAAGCTTAAACCCCTATAACTCAGTAACGCGTGGTTTTTACTCCCACGCCCTTTAATCTTTTTATGTACTCGGATAGTAAAACAACACTACCAATTTTCATCGAAATCGGAGCGATGAAGTTTTTCAGTGGCACACTTGAAGTGGAACATGTATATTAAAAAACTGAACATTAAAAATAAATAGATTGATAAATAAAAAAGGAAAACAAAATAGCAAGTAAAGTCCAAAAAACATAAAAATAAGTCAAAACAAAATAATAAATAATAAAAAAAAATAATAAATAATAAAAAAAAATAATAAATAATAATAAAAAAATAATAAATCAAGCTTAAAAATAAGAAAAAAAGTAAAATATAAATAAGAAACAGAAAAAACTAACTAAAAAAAAAAAAAAAAAATAAATAAGGAGACAAATAAGACTAAAGAAACAAAAATAAAAAAACAAAAATAAAAATATAAAAACGAAATAAAAAATTACACCGAAAAAATAAAAATATATAAAAAGACTAAATAAATTTTAAATCATAACTAAAAAACAAAGAAAGTTTTAATAGTTTTAAAATTAAAAGCTTTTTATAGAAACAAAATTATAAATTTTGATAATTTACAATAATAAGGATGCTTATTAGGGCGGGTCGATTTAAAAATCGCCCATTTCTCAGTGAAAATCGTATTCTAGGGATCAAAATAAGAAACTTTGCCCGAGGAACTATACCTCTAAAACGAATTTTAATGCCCCAACTTTTCCGTAGGGTCAAGTTTGGAAAAATCCCTCTTTGACCCAATGAGAGTGCCCCAATCGAGTCCAAATGTATGAGCGACCCCTTCTAACTTTGGAGGGCCGATCCACCCATGCCAGTGGCGCACCCCCTGGAACCCCTCTGGAGTGTTCCCCATACAAACAAATGTTTCTCCAGGGTAGGGGTTCTCCCTGGTACCCCAGGGGGTGTGCCAATGGCATGGGTGGATCGGCCCTCCAAAGTTAAAAGAGGTCGGTTATACATTTGGACTCGATTGGGGCACTCTAAATGGGTCAAAAAGGCATTTTTCAAAATTTGACCCTACGGAAAAGTTGGGGCATTAGAATTCGCTTTAGAGGCATAGTTCCTCGGGCAAAGTTTCTTATTTTTATCCCTAGAATACGATTTTCACTGAGCAATGGGCGATTTTTTTGCCTCCCCACAAATCGACCCGGCCTAATGCTTATACTATATGCACTATTTATAGTATATAAATATAGTAAAAAAATTTTCAAATATTCAAATTTATTATATAAAAAATAATTCAATAAATAAAGGTATATATAAAATGCAAAAATATAATAAAAATATAGTAAAAATATAATAAAAATATAATAAAAATATAATAAAAATATAATAAAAATATAATAAAAATATAATAAAAATATAATAAAAACATAATAAAAATATACTGAAAATATACTAAAAATATACTAAAAATACACTAAAAATATAATAAAAAATAAAAACGAAATAAAAACTTAAATCGAAAAAAAAATCAATAAAACAACTTAAAATTTTTTTAATCATAACTCAAATACAAAAAGTTTTAATAGTTTCAAAATTAAAATCTTTTGACAGAAATAAAATTATAAATTTTGAAAATTAACAATAATAGGGATGCTTATTAGGGCGGGTCAAATTCTGGCTCAGCGAAATTCGTAAAATACATGTAATTTCAAGACTTTTTCTCCACTACAGCATATACAAATTCTGAAAAAAAGCTGTGCGGACTTTCGTAAATAGATTCATACACATACATTCATATTTTATAATTGAGAACAAAATCTATTTACGAAAGTCCGCACAGCTTTTTTTCACAGCAGCCATGCGTCATCGATCTGAATAGGTGGTAGTCGGAAGGGGCTATGTCTGGGCTATAAGGCGGGTGGGGTAGCACATCCCAATTCAGCGCCTCCAACGTTTCCTTGACGGTTCTTGCAACATGTGGCCGTGCGTTGTCATGTTGAAAAACCACTTTGTCGTGTCTTTTGGCATATTCCGGCCGTTTAACCTTTAATGCTCTGCTCAATTGCATCAATTGTTGTTGGTAGCGTTCCCCAGTGATGGTTTCGTTAGGTTTTAGCAGCTCATAGTACACGACACCCTTCTGATCCCACCAAATACACAGCATAAGCTTGGCGCCATGAATATTCGGCTTGGCCCTCGATATTGATGCATGGCCGGGTGGTCCCCACGATTTTTTTCGCTTAGGATTATCTTAATGGATCCACTTTTCATCGCCAGTGACAATACGATGCAAAAAACTCTTCCTTTTATGCCGTTGAAGCAGTTGTTCGCACATGCAAAATCGCCGTTCAACGTCTCTCGGCTTCAACTGGTACGGCACCCAATTTCCTTGCTTTTGAATCATTCCCATGGCCTTCAAGCGTTTGCCGACCGTTGATAAGTCGACTCCCAATGATTCTGACAATTCTTGAAGGGTTTGACACGGGTCTTCATCGAGCAAAGCCTCCAATTCCTCATCTTCAAACTTTTTCGGCTGGCCCGGACGCTCTTTGTCTTCCGTATCAAAATCAACACTTTTAAACCGACGGAACCAGTACTCACAAGTAGAAATCGATGGAGCATAGTCCCCGTAAGCCTCAGTAAGCGTGCGTTGTGCTTCAACCGCTTTTTTCTACAAATGGAAGCACAAAAGTAAACCTTCCCGCAAATTGCGTTTTGTTGGAACGAAAGTCGACATGTTCACAGAGAAAAAAATATATGTTGTTTACACTTCAGTGGAATGACACATACTGAAAAATGAAGCTAAGACAATGTGCTTTGAAATGAATATAGTCACAGGTGTGCCCGATGCGATCTATTGATAGTTACGCCATCTCTTAGAAAACCTTTAAAACTAATTCCAACCCCCAATAATAACAAATTTTTTCAAATATTCAAATTTATAATTCAATAAATGAAGCTATAAATTAAATGCAAATTTGACAAAAATATAATAAAAATATAGCAAAAAATACATTAAAAATACATTAAAAATATAATAAAAATATATAAAAAATATAATAAAAATATAATAAAAATATAATAAAAATATAATAAAAATATAATAAAAATATAATAAAAATATAATAAAAATTATACTTAAAATATAATAAAAATATAATAAAATATAATAAAAATATAAAAGCGAAATAAAAACTTAAATCGAAAAAAATAAAAAAACTAAAAAAATTTTATATCATAAATCAAATACAATAATACTTTTAATAGTTTCAAAATGAAAATCTTTTGACAGTAATAAAATTATAAATTTTGAAAATTAATAATAAGGATGCTTATACCATATGTATGTAATAAATATAACACATTTTTTCAAATATTAATATTTATAATATAAAAAATAATTCAATAAATGAAGCTATATAATAAATGCAAATTTCACAAAAATATAATAAAAATATAGAAAAAATATAATAAAAATATTATAAAAATATAAAAAGAATATAATAAAAATATAATAAAAATATAATAAAAATATAATAAAAATATAATAAAAATTATACTTAAAATATAATAAAAATATAAGAAAATATAAAAAAAATATAAAAGCGAAATAAAAACTTAAATCGAAAAAAATAAAAACCAATAAAAAAACTAAAAAAATGTTATATCATAAATCAAATACAATAATAGTTTTAATAGTTTCAAAATTAAAATCTTTTGACAGAAATAAAATTATAAATTTTGAAAAGTAATAATAATAATGCTTATACTATATGTACCTACGTATATAAATATAACACATTTTTTCAAATATTCATATTTATAATATAAAAAATAATTCAATAAATGAAGCTATATATTAAATGCAAATTTGACAAAAATGTAGTAAAAATATAATAAAAATATAATAAAAATAGAGTAAAAATATAATAAAAATATAATAAAAATATAATAAACATATAATAAAAATGTAATAAAAATATAATAAAAATATAAAGAAATATAAAAAATATAAAAATATAAAAAAAAATTAATAAAAATATAATAAAAATAAAATAAAAATATAATAAAAACACAATAAAAATATAATAAAAATATAAAAAAATAATAAAACACTGAAATAAAAAATAATTTTTTAGAATTATATATGTTCATGAAGCAACAGGTTGCAACAACAAGTTCTTTGCAGAACAAACCACCAAGCAGACCAGTCAGACTGTTTCGTTGATAACTACATCACCTCTACAGTAGTCTTCTGTGGTTTCTGCAGTAACATTCACTTTGAGAAACTTATACAAACACTTCTGTTTAATCAAAACAGAATTATTGTGCTGTAAGCCGCCTTTCAAAGCAACGTTTTTCTACTACTTTGCAAAAAGCAAAGGTTCGAAAAAGCGACTGCATTGATTCTGTAAAGATTTGTTTATTGTGCTCTTTGTTAAAAACCAAAGGTTTTCTTGCAAGAATAAGGAAAACAAACAAGCTCCGAAGAATTATTCTGCACCAAGACAATGCGAGCTCCCACACATCAGTTCAAACAAAGGCGTTTTTAACACTCAAAACATGGAATTAATGGGTCATACGCCGTACAGTCCTGACTTGGCACATAATAACTTTTTTGTTCCCGAACATCAAGGACAGACAAACTGCGTAGACCACGATTTTCGACACCAGAAGAAGCGGTCTTTATATTTATTCTCGAAATATTCCCGAAACTGGTTTTTTTATAGCTTTTCAAAAGGTTTATAGGGGCCGTTTCTTAAAAAAGTAATTACTTCCATATCTGTTTTTAAACCACGCCATTTTCCAGGTAATTTTGTTCTTTCTTTGAAAAGAAAGTTTTAATTTTTTGCGTTCGTATTTATAATTCAATTCTAAAAATGTTTTTAGTGGCCACTTTACCTAATTTATATTATTCAAAAAATAGTTAAGATTTTCAAGAAGGCTTTTGAATCTGTAGTACAATAAAGTAGTTTTTTATTGAACTGACATAACTCTTTGTCAGTCTTGTCCTTGTGCATGTGTTCTAAAATGTCAGGGTTAAAAAGATAAAAACATAAAATAAAGAAAATTGTTTCTATGTTAACAACGTTCTTACATAAGTGATGATGCACGTGTCAGGCGTTGTTTTTATCTTTATCTTTTGTTCAGCTAAAAGTTTCCTCTATCTACCTACACGTATGAGAACTTTAGATAGAAAATCTTAGTTGTCATTGAGGTTGCTAAGTATTGGATGTCGACAAGGAAATATCACACTTGCTGAACTGATTTTAAACAAAAGATTTTTTTAGTTGTGTTTGAAACTCTGAAGATTTTAATAAATTATGAATCAATCTAACATATACACAATAATATCTATTGTGATTAAATTTATAACGAAAAAATTAAAGGGTATGATTTAAAGTTCAATTGATCATTCATGCAAATCATGCATTCAAAACCAAGTAGTTTCACAGGTTAAATTAATTTCTTCTTTTTTAACACCCAATCGTCGACAAAATTAAAATTTAAAAATTAACAACATGTAATTCAAAGCAGTAGCTATGTTTGTATAAAACATGTGCATTGAAGACATGCACGCATTCATAAAAATGTTTATACAGTTAAACTGTTTATCGAACACAATTTCTATGGACAAACAATTTTAAAGAATGACAACAATTATGAGATGAAAAATGAAAACGTGTGCACAATTTTAATTTTACACTCTACCTTTCAATGATGCATCCCTTATGTTTTTGTAATATATTTTTTTGGACACAAATAAAAAACATAAATAACTCTATTTTGTAAAACGAACGTAATTTTGTTTCTTATCCGGCATTTAACTTTATAAGAAAATTTTATTCAGAGAAAGATTCTGTAATAATTTATATAAAAATGGATTTCCCAAACAAAAAACTCAGATTGAGGTGATTGTGTTTGTTTAATAAAAGAGATCCATACAACTAATATTTAAAATGGTTCATAAGTTAAATGATTGAACATAGAATAACAATTTTAAGTGACTCTTGGCCTAGAATGATACCATTTTTAGTTACTAAAACTATCGCCTCGTAACACAAAATTATAACATTAAAATTTTGCATTCAGAATTTTTATAATAACAATAGGTGCAACCATATTTTGCAACACTTTCCTTTACAGCATACAATATAGCGCTTGTAATTAGCTAAATACACATAGTTTACTTATATTTATAATGGCATGTCCTTTGAGTGTATTAATTGTAAGGAAATTTTTTTTTCACTGTCGGTTATTAAAATGATGATGGCATGTTCAAGAATTAAATGACGTGGGTGCAACAATGTTGTAACACTGTAACATGAACACAATATAACGCAACCGATAAAAAATTAAAAAGTAAAACAAAATTAATGTGGCTTAGAGTATTTCTAAACATAGTTTAAATTAATTAAATATAATTTCTATAAATGATTTAAAACAACTTCAGGCGAAGACTGTAAATAAAACCAAAGAAAAAAATCAAATAAAATAAGTGAAATAAAAAAAAAAAATTTAAACAAAATCAAGCAAATATCTTAAATAAAACCAAGTAAAAAAAAATATAAAAATATGAAGGAAAAAATAATTATATTCATATTTATATAAAAAAATTAACAGAAAAATTTAAAAATAAAAGTAATTAATAAAAAAATTTGAAAAATAAAACGAATACATAAAAATATTTAAATAGTTAGTTGTGCAATTTTTTATCCACTTCTGCATCTGTTTGTGGTTTTATTTAATGTTTTAAGGCTACAAAGATATTGATATATATATATCTTAAAAAACTGGAAGGAAAAAATAATTATATTCATATTTATATAAAAAAATTAAAAGAAAAATTTAAAAATAAAAATAATTAATAAAAAATTTTTAAAAATAAAACGAATATATAAAAATATTTAAATAGTTAGTTGTGCAATTTTTTATCGACTTCTGCATCTGTTTGTGGTTTTATTTAATCGATAAAAAATTGCACAACTAACTATTTAAATATATATATATATAAACTTCATATATATTATTTAATATAAACTATTGCTACTTTTATTTTTGTTTAAAACATTATATAAAACCATAATTGAAATAATTAATAAAACTACAAATAACTAAAATGGTAAAAACACATAAATATATTTACAGAAGTTAAAAAAAAATAAAAAATATAAAAATTAACTTAGAAAAAAGTGAAAAGTTGTTAAAAAATTACTTAACAAAAATGAAAAATGTTTTTAATTAGTTAGTAAGTAAGTTTTGCAGAAGACAACAACAACGACAAATTTAAGTATAGGCAATCACAGACTAGACAGACTGATTCGGAAGGAGCTACCCTTCCATCTTCAGTAGTCTTGAGTGATAAAGCTGTGATCAAACCACTGTTTAAGTCTTTTATCATTTGACACCTGTTTGAATAAATTCCTTTGTTGAAATCGCACGAATTTATTTCTAATCGGCCATTTTCATATTAAGCTCCTCAGTATGCTGTAGGAACGAAAATTCTTAGGCATATAACTCTACACGCGAAATTTTGGTGTAGAGTCAAACTTTTTGTGTGGAGAAAAAACACTTGCTGTTCTGGTTGACGGATTCATATTTTTATTGCTGCAATTTTATATCCTATAAAAGGCAAGACTACACATTAATAAACCATATAAATGCAACAATAAATTTGTTAAATAACAAATTCAACTCTTAAACATGCTTACTGCTTATTTTTTATTGTTGAATGGCAAATTTCCGCGCTAATTAAATGTACGGGCATATAATCGACAGCGAAATTTTGATATTTCAACTCTCCACTCACGAATGAAAATTTGGCAACATTGCAATAATTTTCACTTCTACAGCGTATTAGCTGGCGAAAAAAATTTCGCTGCCTGTTCGTTGTCAAAAATATCAATGTATTTCTTATGGAAATTTTTTTTCGTTCCTACAGCATACTAAGCTTTACGTTAAAGCAATGAAGTTATTTTTAGATAGCAAAGCTGTTACTTAGTTGCCTCTTCCTTTTTACTATTCTTCTTTATAGTTCAACGAATTTGCCGAAATGCACCAATGAAATGTGAGAGCGTTTTTCTTACGGTAGAAAGCTTAGATTATTTAATTAATTTTACATATGGGCATTTCCAAACTGGCCTTACGGACGATTTGTACGAAGAAGTATTAAAAAAAAAGGAATGAATATGTCTAATTTTTAAAAATGATTTTTTATATTTGCGTAGTAATTAAGTAGCACTATTTGAAGAAGAAACAATGACAACAATCGACCATAAGAATTTTATGATATAAGCTGGCGTTACGTTACAAAAAACGGAAGTGATTTTTGACTTGGATTACAAAATTTGCAAAACTCTGAATCGGGCAAGACTTTTTGTATACAACTTTTTTTAGAGGAGCTTAAAATAACATAAGTTTATTTTCCAAGTGATAAAATTTAAACATCTTCTCTGGTTTTTTTTTTATAATTAGGCTTTTTTATCTAGCGTTACGTTACTGGCGTTACAGGGTTATGCTTGACTTTTTCGTATGAGCTGCCGTCATGCAGTGACCTCTAAGAATGCCCACTAGTTCCATGCATTCTTTGCGGGGTGTGCTAAAAAACCCCAAAAATGTTTTAAACTAAAATTAAATGTTTTTCAACATTCTCATTGATACGAAAAGGTTACATTTTTTAAAAAAATATTTTCATAAATTTTTGTAATTTATTAATTATCGTTCGGAATCCCGCACTCCGGGGCCTGCTTTTATGTATATTATGATTCCTTTAACAAAAATATTCTTTATTAGAAAACAAAGACGGTTAAAACAACAAACCTCTTCAGATAGCTCACTTAAATAAATAACTTTGAATATAATAAGTTTTAAAAAAAGTTGGAAATGAAATTTTAAAAAAGCAAATTAAAAAAAATATAAAAAAATAAAAATATTAAAAAAGGTAGACAAATTAAACAAAAAAAGTAGAAAGAAATTAAAAGAAATGTAGAAAAATATTAAAAAAAATTAGAAAAAAGTTAGAAAAGTATTAAAAAAATTATAAAAATATTTAAAAAACAAATAAAAAACAATTAAAAAACAATTAAAAAACAATTTAAAAAATTAAAAAGAATAAAAAAGAAAAAAATGAAAAAATAAAAAAATAAAAAAAATAAAAAAATGAAAAAAATAAAAAATAAAAAAAAAATGAAAAAAATAAAAAAATTAAAAAAATGAAACAAAAAATAAAAAAATAAAAAATGAAAAAAATAAAAAATTAAAAAATTAAAAAAATTAAAAAAATTAAAAAAATAAAAAAAATAAAAAAAATAAAAAAAATAAAAAAATAAAAAATTAGAAAAATATAAAAAATGTGAACATTTTTACAAAAATTTTAAAAATTGTTAAAAAATAAAAAATATACTATTAAAAATAAACAATTAGCAATAATAAAAATTAAAATATAAACTAAAATAGTTATAATAAATTTTAAATTTAAAAAAAATAAAGAAATAAGTTTTAACTTTTATGTAAAACATCACAACGTTTAGGACTTCTTGTTGCAGTGAAGGAGAACTAATTTTAAAAATTTCTTATCAAAAAATGTTTCACATAGAAATTCCTAAAAATTTTGCCATGCATTGGTCTAGTTTGATTTTTTGGCGCTCAGCGAAGTAAAATTCTTAAATTCTTGATTCAAAAACGTCTTCTATACCTCATCGCTTTGCAAACCGATGTGACCAACTTTATATTAAGCCTAAAGCTAATTTTATTTATTATAAAAAAAAAAATGTATTAAATAGAATCAAATCTGTAGCTCACGTTATTAGTCATAATAGCTGATCACATTTATTCACTCTTAAAATGTTTTTTTCGACACTGTTATGTTTTTGTTTTATGTTTTTTTAATTGTGAAGTTTTACAAGTGGCATGCCTCACATCAACTGCAACTAATGTTGCAAGCAACTAGATACATACAGACAACAACTTTTGCTACTACTTTTACTGTTAAAAAAACTTGCAAAAAAAAAACAACAACAACAAATGCTAGTGAACTAAGTGCAAACACGACACGCAATTTGTGCGAATGATATAATTGCCACTGGCATGAACATCAAAACAGACAGACTGACGGACAGATGTTTGGCGACGGACATGATCATGCATTCAGTAAACAAGTTGTTATTGTTGTTGTAGTTGTTGCTGTTAGCTACACCTTTTGTCATAACATGCTGGCATGCTGCATTACTCATCGCAAAAAGGTGTTTTCATTGCTTGCGTTGGTGTTATTGACATTTAACAAAAGTAAAAACAAAAAATTTTAAAGCCAACAATAAAAAATTGTGCAACCAACAAGTGAATCTTTTGTTTAAAATTTTAATAAATAATAAATTTTTAATAAAAAAACTAAGAATGGGATAAAATCAATTATTTTATACAGGGTCCTTCAACAAATTTTTCTTCAACACTATCTGTTATTAAATTGACTTAATTTTATTCCCAGATTGCATAGCAAAATCACTTTATGCCACAATTTTTTTATGCCTCATAACATTTCTGAGCTTATCGAAAGTATCACAGTCCTTTTTTGTGCTTTATCAATGCACGCTACCATAAATAAATTGACAGTTTATGACGCAAAATAATATTAATTTAAGGCAATCAAAAAATCAATACTTATTACTTTAGATGAACAAAAAACAAAAGGCCAAACAAAAAATAATAAAACATTATTTTGACCTTGCCAATGAATTCATTGTACAAAGAATAGGATATCATGTTCTGTGAAAAATCATTTGAAGAGAGCGAAATGTGTTAATTTCGATGATTTAGTGCAGGTTTACATAAAACGGTGAAATTTTGGAGGTTATTCATTAAAGTAGCCATTCCATTCATCTACGAAATTTGTTGTTTTCAAAATAATACGCAGAGAAATGCACTCCTCCAATCTAGCTGGTTATGATAGAATTTTTATCAGATTAAAAAAAATCAGTTTCTAGTTACATATGCATTCAGATTCTATTACATTGTTTTGGATAAGTTTACAGTATTACATCATTAGTTGCTGTTTTTTAGGCGACAATATTATAATGCGCAAAATTAAATAACGTGATCAAAATGTTATTTTAAATCAAAATTAATTTCAATAAATTTAGATTTTTTTTTTATTTTGTATTTTTAATTTAATTTATCTATTTAATTATGATGGTATGCAATAAGACTTAGTCTTTTTGGAGTGTAACAATCTGGCATTTTTGAAAGTTTATCTTAAAACTAACATTTGTTTAGACCTATTTGAAAAAACAATATCAAAAAACGAATACAATATAAAATGGTAAATTGTATGAAAGACAGCCGATGCTTTCTCCACTCGACTCTCAGTCCTGCTTCAAAGCACTCTTCCAATCGATGATATATGTGCGCAGTGGACACACATTTCCAACTCCATGCGTGAGGCTGCTGAAGAGGTGATTGGCTACCACCGCCCTCGCCGAAACCAGTGGTACGACCAGGAGTGTCGCGACGCCACTGCAGAGAAAGACGCCGCCTGCAAAGCCACCCTGCAGTCGGTTGTAACGCGCGCTGCTAAGGAGCGATGCAAAGAAAAGAGGAGGGAAGAGAGACGTATTTTCAGGCGGAAAAAAAGAGAGGCAGAAAAGCGCGAGTAGGAGAAGATTGAGATGCATGGTGACAGGAATGAGGCCCGAAAATTTTTCGAAAAAATAAGACGCCTTGCCGATGGTTTTAAAACCGGGGCCTCTTCCTGCAAGGATGAAAACGGGAATATAGTGACAGATGTCCAGAGTACACTGACGTTATGGAGAAAACACTTCTCTAAGCTTCTAAATGGCGACGCTGACAACAATCCCGCCAATAGAGATGATATTCCGGAAACCCCAATTTCGAATGACAGCGTCGAGATTCCGCTGCCCGACTATGATGAAGTACTGACAGCTATAGCTCGGCTTAAAAATAACAAAGCCGCGGGAGCTGATGGCTTACCTGCTGAGCTGTTTAAGAACGGAGGCGAAGCTCTACTTAAATGCATTCACGAGCTTCTATGCAAAATATGGTCGGAAGAATGCATTCCGAACGATTGGAATCTCAGTGTGCTCTGCCGAATCCACAAGAAAGGCGATCCCACTATCTGTGCCAATTACCGTGGGCCTTCTTAATATCGCATATAAGGTCCTGTCGAGCGTTTTATGTGAAAGATTGAAGCCCATTGTAAACGAACTGATCGGACCTTATCAGTGTGGCTTCAGACCTGGAAAGTCCACCATCGACCAGATTTTCACGCTACGACAAATCTTGGAGAAGACTCAAGAAAAACAAGTCGACACCCACCATATTTTTGTCGACTACAAAGCCGCCTTCGACAGCCCAATAAGGAAGCACCTGTACTCCACCATGTCTGAATTTGGTATTCCTGCAAAACTAATACGACTTTGCAGGATAACACTGAGCAACACCAGCAGCGCAGTTAAAATCGGGAAGGACCTCTCACCATTTATTACCAAACGAGGTTTCAGACAAGGTGATTCCTTATCGTGCGACTTTTTCAACCTAATGATGGAAAAGATCATCCGAGCTTCTGATCTGAGACGTAGTGGCTCAAAATTCTACAAGAGTGTTATGCTGCTTGCGTATGCTGATGATATCGATATCATTGGCCAAAATACGCGCGAAGTCAGTGCAGCATTTTCCAGATTAGAAAGAGAGTCAAGTCGAATGGGTTTGGCAGTGAATGCAGATAAGACGAAATACTTGTGGGTGTCAACAAACAAACAGTCCCAGCGTCTTGGAACCCACGTTACAGTTGACAATACCTCCTTCGAGGTTGTGAAGGACTTCGTTTATCTGGGATCCAGCATAAACTCAACCAACGACATCAGCATTGAGATCAAACGAAGAATAACTCTTGCCAACAGGTGTTACTTTGGGCTCAGTAGGCAATTGAGAAGCAGAGCCCTCTCTCGACGAACGAAAATCACGCTCTATAAATCGCTCATCATGCCCGTCCTACTTTACGCATCACAAACCTGGACGCTGAGCAGTTTACATGAAAAGACTTTAGGAGCATTCGAGAGAAAGATTCTTCGTAAGATCTACGGACCAATCTGCGTCAATGGTGAGTACCGAATGCGGTGGAATGATGAACTGTATGAGCTGTACGCTGACATCGACATAGTCAAGCGCATTAAAATCGAGCGGCTTCGCTGGCTAGGTCATGTTCAGCTCATGAAAGACGATGCTCCAGTGAAGAAAATATTCGATTCGGTACCCAGCGGCGGTTAACGTAGAAGAGGACGACCGCATCTTCGTTGGAAAGACCAAGTAGAGGACAACCTGACGAAGCTTGGAGTTTCCAACTGGCGCCAGCAAGCGAAAGACAGAAATGGCTGGCGCAAATTCTTAGATGAGGCCAAGACCGAAATACGGTTTTAGCGCCAACTAAATATATATATAAATAGATGATGGTGTACAATAAAACTTAGTCTTTTTTAGTAGTTCATTGGGGTGTAAGAATTTGGCATTTTATAAAGTTTAACTTCAAACTAACATTTGCTTAGAACTATTTGAAATAACAATATCAAAAAACGAATACAATATAAAATGGTAAGTAAATTGTATGAAATAAAAGATACAAAAGAGATAATTACAACTAGGAATTAGGTTAGGTTAGGTTAGACCGGATGCCCTCGTGAGGCTCACATAGACCAATTCAGGTCCTTAGTGGTACCGGTAGCGAACAAAAGAACCTTTGTGTTTGTTTTTAAAAGTCTTTAAAGATTTGCGTTGAGTTCGCAAACCTTAGGAGGGATTCTAGAGACACCCTGGCTACATCTTTAAGTGACGGGAACGTCGATGAGCCTAGGTATTTTAGTCTCGATCTAAGTAGGGCGGGGCATGTGCATAGTAGGTGCTCCAGGGTCTCCACTGTGCCCAGTTCTTTGCATTTCCTGCAGTTGTCATCCGTGGTGATGCCAAGCTTCCTCGCGTGGGCTGCCGTCATGCAGTGACCAGTGAGCATGCCCACTAGTGTCCTGCAATCCTTGCGCGGGCGTGCCAAGATGAACAGAGTTCGTTTTTCGCATTGTGCATTGCACATGATTTTCGAGATTTTGCACGTTGTCGTATCTCTCCATCTACGATTCACTGCTAGTGTGGCTCTTCTTTCGAGGTTCCTGTACAACTCTTGTAGCGGAGTAAGTACATGTTCTGCGAGTTCTGATTCCAGCCCGGCGCCTTCCTTTGCTAAACCATCTGCCATCTCGTTTCCCTCAATGCCCTGGTGGCTAGGGACCCAGTAGATGCGCACTCTCTTAGAAGCGCATAGTGCATCTAGTGCATCTCTGCCAGCCAAGACACTTTTGGACTTGATGCTAGGGGAGCGCATGGATTTGATCGCCGCTTGACTGTCAACGAAAATGTTGATGTTAGAGTGTTGTGTGTCCATGCTGAGGGCTATCTCAGCAGCCTTCCTTATGGCAAATATTTCCGCCTGGAAGACACTGCAGTGGTTCGGCAGTTTATATGGCTGCCTTATATTAGGCTCTGCGCAATACACCGCCGCACCTACCCCCGTAGGCATTTTGGAGCCGTCGGTAAATATTTTGACCGCCCGCTGTGCTTGTTCTATACCTTTGCACCAGTCGTTTGGTCCCAGAAGAGTTCGTACTTTGGAATTGACTATCGTGCGAGGTACCATGTAGTCCGTGCTACTAAGTAGATCCTTTCCGATTGTACAATGTCCAAAATTTTGAATGTGCATGTTGCCTGCTGCCGTGAGGCGTTGTGCCGTTTTTCCGGCTATTAGTTTTGCGTGTATGTCCAGGGGGTCCATACTTAGAATCGTTTCAAGCGCTTTAGTTGGAGTTGACTTCAGTGCCCCCGTGATGCATAGCGCTGCCTGCCGCTGAGTTTTCTCCAAGTGCCTGAGGAATGTTGATTTGTTCACAGCCGGCCACCACACAATTATCCCGTAGAGTAGAATAGGACGCACTACCGTTAAATAGATCCAGTGCATCAGAAAGGGTGAGAGACCCCAAGTACTGCCTAGCATCTTTTTGGATGTGTATAGTGCAATGGTGGATTTCTTCACCCTTTCTTCCACGTTGGTTTTCCATGACAGCTTGCTGTCCAGGACGACTCCTAGATGTTTTGTGTGAGTTTTCGGTATGAGACGTATATCGTTCAATTTCGGTGGTATCCACTGTGGTATCTTGTACCTTTTCGTGAACAAAACCAGATCCGTTTTCTCTGCATTAATACTAAGACCGACTGAATTTGACCATCTAAGTACATCTTTGAGTGTGCTCTCCATTATGGAGCTTACTGTTGATAGACATTTCCCTACTATAATAATGCTTATGTCGTCTGCATAGGCAGTTATCCTCGGGGCTCTACCTGCGAACTTTTCGAGTAGTTCATTAACTACGAGATTCCATAGTAGTGGCGAGAGGACCCCTCCCTGGGGTGTCCCACTGCGAGCTTCTCTTACCATGAATTTAGTGCCCCACTCAGCCCGCACCTTTCTGCAGCTTAGCAACTTGTCTAACCATAGGTTTATTGCTGGTGGTGCCTCTAATGCACGTAATCCACTAAGGATTGCGGTGGTTGATACATTGTTGAATGCACCTGAGATATCTAGAAACGCCCCGAGTGCGGTTTCCTTGTGGTGGAGGGCTTTTTCTATGGTTACTACTAGGGAATGTAGTGCCGTTTTAACCGATTTCCCTTTCGTGTATGCGTGCTGGTTGGTTGATAACTAGATTGAATTGTTTCTTAGGTGCAAGCCAATCAGTTTTTCGAGCGTTTTGAGTACAAAGGAGGTCAGACTTATTGGCCTGTAGTCTCTCGGACAGGGATGGCTGCTCTTACCTGCCTTCGGTAAGAATACAACCCTCGCCGTCCTCCAAGCCACAAGTACATAGTTTAGCCTGATGCATCCGTTAAATATATTCTTCAGCCATGGGACGACTCGCCATTCAGCCGTTTGCAACATGGCAGGAATTATACCGTCTGGTCCCGGAGATTTGTATCCCGAGAACGAGTTTATAGCCCATACGATTCCGTCCGACGTTATTAGGTCGTATGGAACATGTAGCGAGGTTGTCCTGTGCCCTCGTATTGTAGAAGTGCTTGGAGCTTTGGTACAGGCAGGAAAATGCGCCTTTAAAAGCACCTCAAGGGATTCCTGACTGCTCTCCGTCCACTGGCCATTGTCTTTGCGTAGCTGGCTCTGGCTGCTTTGAGAGTAGCTTCCTGAGCCTTGCTGTGTCCGCAGTTTTTTCTATGTTTGAGCAGAAGTTCTTCCACGAGTGTTTTTTGCTCTGCGTACGTTTGTTTTAAAAAGTTTGAGCCTACATTTGTATTCCCCCCAAATTTCCTCTTGGTCAGCTATTTTAGCTAGTTTAAAGAAATCTTTTAGGTCGCGTCTTTGCTCTGTAAGATTCGGACTCCACCATGGTGGTCTGATCTTACGCTTTGTTCGCGTGGGCTTACAAGAGGCATGATAGGCCTTGAGAAGATGGGCCGAGAGAATCTTCAGGGACCTTTCAATGCCCTCTTCCGTATTAATTTGTTTAGTAGCTGGTAATTTGGTCTCAATGATGCTTCTGAAGCGGTTCCAGTTAGTGTTTCTGGGGCTTCTAAAGATCTTTTGAGCTGGAGTGTAGTTAAAGCTTATACTAAAGCTAATATAATTGTGGTCCGAGAAGGAGGGCAGTGCTAGCACCCTCCAATTTGTGACCAGAGTGTTGTTGCCGGAGGATATTGTTAGGTCTAACACGTTCGACGAGGTGGGGCCTACATACGTGGGTTCCTCGCCGATGTTAGCTACGCTTAGTTTATATCGTAGAATAAAGTTAAGTAGGGACTCACCTCGATCGTTGATGTCTGGGCTGCCCCATACTGGGTGGTGTGCATTGGCATCTGCTCCGATGACAACTGCTTGGTTCTTCCCGCCGGCGATTGCGACCATTCTTTGTAGCTCGTCTGGTGGTGCGTCGACGTCATGCGCCATGTAGCATAAGGCGACCAGGATCGGCTCGTCCGCGTCGCCCTCTAGCGCCACGACGGTGAGATCGTCAGTGCTGTAATGAGACATTAGATAAGTATAGATGCCTTTCCTTATAAGGATGGCTGTTCTTGTTCTACTTACTGTTGTTGCGAAAAACGTGTTGAAGTTTTGTGACTTTAGGCCAGATACCGCGTTGCCCGAGGCAATCCACGGCTCCTGTACTAAAGCCACATCGTAGCCTCCTTCCTCCAATACGAGAAGGAGTTCTGCGCTGGCGGTTTTGCTTTTATGCAGGTTTATTTGAAGGACCTTCAACTCCATTAGGCTGAAGGTTCCTTTACGGGGTCAACTTTTGTGAGTATGCCTCCGTCACCCGCATCTTCCAGACTGAGTCCTTGGGCAGCGTCGGTTACGGCTTCTAGGCCGAGGTCTTTTTCCACCTCTCCGGACTCTAGTGTGTTGCTGCCAACGCCCCACGCCATCTTCCCGTACCGCGCGTAGAGGATATCCTCTGCCTCCTTGTTGATTTGGAGTATGTAGTGCTGCCCCCCGCTACTATCAGGTAGTGGATCAGCAACCTTCAACACCATCCAATTAGCTGTTGGCACGTCCGGATTTTGCTTCTGTAGAAGCTTCAGTGCGGACTCCTGCGGCACTACTCCTGGGAAGAGTACCTTCGCTTTTGGCAGGGACGGGATACTAGTCCTGTCCACTACTTCCAGTTGGGCACCCCCCATAGGCCTTGGAGTGTCGGGGCTACTGCTTTCACCCAGTGCAGAGTTGGATCGTCGTTGCACTTTAGGATCTTAACCCCATTGAGCCAGCCCGCTCCATCGAATGTGGGCATGGGAGCGTCAGGTTGGGCTTCCAACCTCACGAACATCACCTCGAGAAGCTTCATCTCTACGGATTTCCATCTCTCAAGGGTAATTTTGCCTTGGGGATCACTCCGGTCGATCAGTGCTACGATCAGGTGTCGTTTAGTCACGTCACTGGCCTTGGTTCTTACCTCCTGTTTAGGCTGCGGGATTGTGTTTGTGGTCGGTTTCTGCTTCTGTCGTTTGCTTGCTGGAGCTCCGACTTTCGCACTTTCCACCGATCTTTGGCGTTTTTGAGCAGCCTGCTCTTCTACTTTGTTCGCAAACTGCGAAGTCGTAGGTGCAAAGCTTGGTCTGCTCGCGAAGTGTATGCGACCCTCTTCCACCTTTAGCTTAGCCCAGGCGAGCGACTCCTTCTCTTTGGAAGAGAGATCAATCTTGCCTGACAGCCGGCTGCAGATTTTAAGGGCCACTTTGTAGTTGGCCTTGGCCTTCAACCCCTCCTTTGATTTGGTCTTGGGCCCTTCCTTGCGAGAGGAGCTGGAACCCGCTGACTTATCCGGAGAGAGGAGAAGCCTGTCCTCAACTGAGTTTGCGCTATCGTGGTCCGAGTCTCCATCGACTATGGCACCCCTGCGCAGTAGTGTGGATTTTTTGGCAGTAGTTGTCTTTATGTTATGTTATGTTATGTTATGTTATGTTATGTTATGTTATGTTATGTTATGTTATGTTATGTTATGTTATGTTATGTTATGTTATGTTATGTTATGTTATGTTATGTTATGTTATGTTATGTTATGTTATGTTATGTTATGTTATGTTATGTTATGTTATGTTATGTTATGTTATGTTATGTTATGTTATGTTATGTTATGTTATGTTATGTTATGTTATGTTATGTTATGTTATGTTATGTTATGTTATGTTATGTTATGTTATGTTATGTTATGTTATGTTATGTTATGTTATGTTATGTTATGTTATGTTATGTTATGTTATGTTATGTTATGTTATGTTATGTTATGTTATGTTATGTTATGTTATGTTATGTTATGTTATGTTATGTTATGTTATGTTATGTTATGTTATGTTATGTTATGTTATGTTATGTTATGTTATGTTATGTTATGTTATGCTATGTTATGTTATGTTATGTTATGTTATGTTATGTTATGTTATGTTATGTTATGTTATGTTATGTTATGTTATGTTATGTTATGTTATGTTATGTTATGTTATGTTATGTTATGTTATGTTATGTTATGTTATGTTATATTATGTTATGTTATGTTATGTTATGTTATGTTATGTTATGTTATGTTATGTTATGTTATGTTATGTTGTCTTTGTTATCATATTATTCTAAAGCATTTTGGCCTGTTGGTTGTCTAGTCAGCTTAGTGATTGACTCTATACAGAGTTATTGTTGTTGTTGCTTTCTTAAAAACTTACGTGATCTAAAGCTCGAAATTAAATTCATGTAATAACTTAATAGATCACATATTAATTAACATTTAATTTAATTTTTAAAAGTTAACTGTCAGTTTTTATGGTAACGTTTATACTGTCTTCGTTAAAGTTAATTATTAATTATATTTTTCCGTCTTGTTAGTTTTTCTGAAGATGGCTTACAAAGTAAGCCGAAATATTGAAAATAAAAACTAAAAAAACCAAAAGTGTTTTTTTTTTCAATACGGCCAAAGCTCAGCAACGTTATATAAATATTTTTTAGTAAAATACATTTTTTTTACGTTCAAGAAACACCTAAAAATTCAAAAATTTCCGAATTTAGATAAGATATAACTTATAACAAAACAAAAACAAAAAGATCCTTGGATTTTGACGAAACTTTTTTGTAATTTTCTTTTAAGTATTAACTCTTGTTATCTAAAATATTACCTTTTCATAAACAAGAAAGTTATGTTTTTGAAAAAAATGGTTAATTTTGTAATAAGAAATACAAATTTTTCGTATTAAAAATTTAGCAAAGTTCGAAAAAGAATTACAAAAAAGGAACAAGAAGTGCTGGAGGGTTAAGTATAATACAGATTTAATGATATTGTTGCTGACATCTGCGCCTCTCCTAGCATCCAAAAGAATTACCAAACGCAAATCAAATGCAATTATTGATGAAAAAGCTTAGAAGTTTATTAAATTAGTTGATGAACCTTTTATTGTTTGTAGTGACGTTTTAGGACGAAGAAGTCAGTAGCGATATGGGTTTTTGGCTTTTTGTACATATCCGTGCATTAATTTTTTTTATTTTATTTTTTATTATACATTTTGTCAATGAAAAAAAGTAACTAATTTTGTTTTCCTATTTGTAAATAAAATAAAATGTTCCTAAAAGTGGAGTTTTTAATAAATACAAATGGCAATATTTATGGGGTAATAAATGTACCTCCCATACAAAATCATGTAAAAAAATTAATATAGGTCTAAGGCAGGTACCCCTAGGGTCTCACCGATTTCGATCATTTTCAGTACACATCTATAACTCTATTTGCATAGCCTTCTGATCAAGTTTCGTTAAGATTGACCAACTTTTGTATGTACCTCCCATACAAAATCACGTAAAAACTTAATAGAGTTCCAAGGAAGGTACCCCTGTGGTCTAACCTACTGACATTTGTAGTACACATCTATTAATCTATTTGTCTATCTTTCTGATCCAGTTTCGTTAAGATCGGCTTTCTTTTATATGTATCTCCCATACAAAATCATGTAAAAAATTAATAGAGGTCCGATTTCGACCATTTTTTAAATTTGTCTTAGGTAGCTTAAGCAAACCAAGCATGCAATTTGATCATAGGAGCACTCCTTCAATTTTTGTTCCAATTTTGTTTGGGTGGTTCAAACTTTTGCCGCCGAGATTTGTAGTTTGCAGTACCAACCACTAAACAACGGACTTCGCAAATGAAATCGCGCTTAATAATTAATTCTTGAACAACAACCTAAACTTCATGTTAGAAAGTCGCGGCAACTTTGATTTGAAAATGTAAGGCTTTTTACGCATGGAGCAATTGAAAATTAATGCAACTGCAACAAAAGTTGCTAGCCAATGTATTTTTACCGAAGCTTTCATATGAAGCAACATGTGCACAACAAGTTGGCAACACGTTTGCGAGCATTTCAATGCAACACAGCTTGCTGCAATTTTTATCGGCGATTTGTGTTGTATATTGAGTTTTCTTTACATCAGTTTGCTGCCGTTCTTTTGCTGCGATGAATAATCTGCATTTAATATTGTTCCTTTTGTATGGACGCAGCAGCAATTATATTTTAACGTTGAGTTCTTCAAGTATAATGATATGAAATAACATCTCTCGAATAGCTTTGACTACTTAATTTTTTGTTTTTATTTAACATAGCTTCAATTAAAAAGTATTTGTGTTGTTATGAATTTATCGATGTTGCGTTACGACGTGACTTGCTCATCTGAATGCATAGGTTGCAATTCAGTTTAAAAATGAAGTGGCTTCCAACTTTTTAAGCTGTTGCGTTTTAGTTGCATTACTTTTCAATTGCTCCACGTGTAAAAGGCCTTGTATGATTTAAATATAACTTCAAGAATTGCGAACTTTTGGCTGAAAAAGAAATTGTTTGTATGTGTTGCAATCCAACTATTTTTAAAGCCCACAAAAATTACTGTATCGTTTTTGGCAGTAAGATTTACACCTATCTATATGATAAGTTATCTCTGGTTTGATATAGGTACACATTTACGTTATATATATATATATATTTGCGCCGTTTTGCTCGATATTTTGTTGTCATTTTGGAAGTGGTTTCATTAAATTTGTGTTAAATTGAAATTTTTTATAGTAAAGCATCATGTTTTTTGTATTTTTTTTTATCTACATACATTTATACAATAAAATTAGAGGAATGAATCTTACTAGAGCTCTTATCTTATTTACATTACGTTGTAATTTATTTTAATAAAATTATCAACTATGGAACTGAGAGCAATTTTGCTTCTGTTAATTGCTTAAAATTGACCCACCTCTTGTTTTATCAATGTAATTTCATTTATATAAATAACTTATCATTCTATTTTTTATCATTATAACTTCATTTACCATAACATTTTCAGGACTTAAAAATGGCAATTCTTTAATAATGTTTTCTTACATATATTGGTATAAAAATTTTGCCACTTAAAACTTAAAATATTTTTCGCCAAAAAATGCTACTTTTAAAAAAGGTTTTCATGCATAAAATTTTAATGTTTTCATTTTAAGAATCCAACATATTTTAAGGAGGATTTTAAGACGAATTTAAAAAATACCCTAAGTTTTTACTTAAACCCGCATTTTTCGATAAAATACCCTACATGTTAGGAAACTAACCCTTGTGAGGGAGGCATCACTGTTACTAACTGAATTTTTGAAGTTTGCTGCACTGTGTAATCGTTATTTGTAGAAAATTATAATTTTTTGCATGTTTATTTTTTTTTTTTTTATAAGACAAGTGATGCAGCACTGAACAATCTACTGTCATTATATGTTATGTAAATCGAACGAAATTTATGACGTTTGCCTTTTTTCTTTTTGGTTATCTTATCTGGTCAACCCACATGGTTTGTACCAAGTACTTAAAATAGCAACATCATTCGTTCTGATTGCGCTCTTTTTATCGCTTTCGAGAAATACATAGCTCTGGTTTACGCCTTATCAACTTCTTTGGCAGTTAAGTTGATGTAAATTAGTTATATTCATTAATTTTCATTTGGAAAAACCAAATAGAGTATATTAATAAGGTAAAAGATTAAGATAGCACTTAGTTAAATATACACAATAAGTTATTCTTTAATGAAAATCATATAAATATAGCATTAATGAAATACGCCGGACACAACCAAATTCTTAAACTTGAAAAACTTAAAAAAGATGGACCGTAAGAGTTGCTGAAAAAAAAATAGTTAAAGTCAACCGTTTTTTTCCTCATATCAATTGTCAATTGAACTCACAATTTATGCGTCCTCTCTCAAATCGTCATAGAGTTTTTGAAATTGAAAAAACACCTGTGAATTCTTTTTATTGTTAGCTCTACTAGTATTAAAGAATGTCTCCAAGCACTTGAAAATGTGTTAATTCGTTATGATAAAAAAATTATTTGTTGCCAGTTCTATTTCGATCGATTTTTTAATTAGGTGTTTATTTATATTCTTATTACTTGGGGCATAGGTATAAAATGTGCAAAATAAATAGGTAATAAAAAACTCTGCACATTTGTATGCCAACGCATTCTTGTGCAAAAACATATATTTGATGCGGACTTTGCAATCCAACGCACTTAAAAATATGAGACACAAATCTACTCATATTTTTTTGTCCCTGAAGAAAAGATTGTAGCGGTCGGGAGACCGACCCCCGTTAGGAACAAAGTTCCTTAAGCTTTTTCTTCAACTCCGAATGAATTAAAAATAAAATCTGTATATTTTTATTTATTTTATTATTTTGTGTTTTATATAATTTTTTTTCAAGGCCAAAAAATGCAAATCAAAAAGTTTTATTTAATATTATAGAAAAAAAAAATTTATTTATTTAAAATTTACCTTAGGTAAATTGAAAAAATCTATTTGTTTTATTTTTCGATAATTTATATATTTGAGAATATTTCCTTAAAAAGATTTTTTGAAATTCGAATTATTTCAAAAGTTATAGCCAGGGCTAAGATTTCGATAACATGTCTTTTTTTTGCTGCTTCTAAGACATTTCCTGGTTATTGAGAATTCCTGGTCATTCCTAAATTCCAAATATGAAAAGTTTTAAGGTAATTTTTTGTGTAATTTTTCATCGTTTTATGTCGGTTTTAGTTTTCAGGTCATTTTTACTAGATTTAGGGCATTTTTTTGGCAATTTTAAGCTGTTTAAAAAATATTTTATTATAATTATTGGACATTTTTATCGATTTTTTGGTAATTTTAGTGTAATTTTAAAATAATTATTTTTCGATTTCATTCGTACTAAAAATTTTAAAAATGCAAATTTTTAAACATAATCTTTAACAAAAGAGTCCAATCAAAAACATTACCTCTCGAAAAGGGAGTAGTTTTTTTTATAGACCTTGATGAAAAAAATAGATCTGACGAAAGCTTATGTAGAAAGATGAAACAAGCGTTATATAAAAACTCAGGATATGTTAGTTTTCATTAACTCTATTTGTATGCTCTATTTCTGAAATATTAGGCGGCTAAACATTTTAATACTATGAAATTAGACGAGGAACTTACATCCGATGACATATAGCTCATTTACTTGAAAACGGTCATAACTCAAAAAACACGATTTTTGGGTTAGTGATGCAGAATTTTTCTTTTTATCATGCTTCATATTGTGTAAAAATTGCTCTCTGGTGAATACTCTTGTGAATACTCTCCGCGTGACAAGAGAATATGTCTTTTTTTTCATACAAAATTCGAGTCAATTGAAAACTTTAAACGCATAATCGCGTTTTTTGAGTTATGACGTCTTCAGTAATGAGCGATATCGTTTTTTATATATAAAACAAAAACATTTTGCCAGATAATCGACGTTCTTTTAATGTTAATAACTTAAAAATTTGCCTTGTAATTTGGTGTAACGCTATGTATAAAAATTATATAAAAAAATTTTAATTTTAGTAATGTTTTCTTTTTAATACTTTGTTTTTGTTTATTTTTTATGTAATTGTTTGCGTTTTTTAGGTAATTTTTATCAGTTTTTAGGTGTTTTTTTGAACTTTTTAAGCACTTTTTGTCATTTTTTAAGGTATTTTTTTGCAGTTTTTTAGGTCATCAAAATCCGAGCCCTAGTTATAATCATTTTAGAGTCGTGATTATAAGAAATCCGAAGACATCCGGGCTTGAATAAATTTTGCATTAATTTTTTATCTCTAATTTAAACAAAAAAAAAAAATATTTCTAAAGAACAGAATATGTTTTCTTTTTCAAATTAATATATTATTGAGTTAATAAAAAACATTAAAAAATATTATTTTGTGTATAGTTTTTATTTCTAAATTAATTTTTTTTCTCGGGTGTGACACACCCAGTTCATTGGTATGGTATCTTAAGTTCTAATGGACCGAATAACTTAAAATTTATTCGAGAGAGAGAGGAGAGAGGGGAGAGAGAGGAGAGAGGGGAGAGAGAGGAGAGAGGGGAGAGAGAGGAGAGAGGGGAGAGAGAGGAGAGAGAGGAGAGAGAGGAGAGAGAGGAGAGAGAGGAGAGAGGGGAGAGAGAGGAGAGAGAGGAGAGAGAGAGGAGAGAGAGAGGAGAGAGAGGAGAGAGAGAGGAGAGAGAGGGGAGAGAGAGGAGAGAGAGAGAGAGGAGAGAGGGAGGAGAGAGAGGAGAGGGAGAGGAGAGGGAGAGGAGAGAGGAGAGAGAGGAGAGAGAGGAGAGAGAGAGAGGAGAGAGAGAGGAGAGAGAGAGGAGAGAGAGAGGAGAGAGAGAGGAGAAATAGAGAGGATAGAGAGAGGGGAGAGAGAGAGGAGAGAGAAAAGATAGAGGGAATAGAGAGAGGAGAGAAAGAAAAGATAGGGGGAAAGAGAGAAGAGAAAGAGGGGAGAGAGAGGAGAAAGAGAGAGGAGAGAGAGGAGAAAGAGAGGAGAGAGAGAGAAAGTGAGGGGAGATAGAGAGAGAGGAGAGAGAGGAGAGAGAGAAGAGAAAGAGGGGAGAGAGTAAAGAGAGATAGAGGAGAGAGAAGAGAGGAGAGATAAGAGAGGAAAGAGAGGAAAGATATAGGAGAGAGAGGAGTGACAGAGGAGAGAAATGAGAGATAGAGGAGAGAGAAATGAGAGATGGAGGAAAGAGAAATGAGAGATGGAGGAGAGAGAAGAGATAGAAGAGAGAAAAGAGAGAGAAGAGAGAGAAGAGAGAGAAGAGAGAGAAGAGAGAGAAGAGAGAGAAGAGAGAGAAGAGAGAGAAGAGAGAGAAGAGAGAGAAGAGAGAGAAGAGAGAGAAGAGAGAGAAAGAGAGAAAGAGAGAAAGAGAGATGATAGAAAGAGAGGAGAGAGAAGAAAGAAAGAGAAGAGGAAGAAGAGAGAAAAAAGAAAGAGAGATAAGAGAGTGAGAGAAGAGAGAGAGAATAAAGAGAAGTGAGACAAGAGAGAGAAAAGAAAGGAAAGGAAAGGAGAGAATTGAGAGAGGGAGAGAGGAGAATGGAAGGAGGAAAGAGAGGAGAGACAGAGAGAGATGCATTTTAAGTATTATTAAAAAGGATGTAAAGCTTCCAAATTTGAATATTGACTCAGCGCATATGGGCATTTCCATGGCCGCGCACGTAACGCTCGTACGCCTTTTTGGTTGCTGAAAATTAAAGAAAGCAACGAAAAATTTAAACTTTTTTGCCCTGCTTTGATTTTTTACAGCACACTTATACAGAACTGTATTTAATGTAAACGGTGGAAGTGATCGAAAGTATTGTCCAAAGATATATGTAAACAAAAAAGGACGCATTACGTAACCAAAAATATAAGTGGTTTTTATCTGCATCAATATAAACTAAAAAATCTGCGAAGTGTGCAAGAGTTTTTTATGAAACTTTTTTAATATAATCTGGAATAATGTTGCTGTATATTCATAATTGTTTCGTTGAAAAATCTTTTCTTATTCTTTTTATACAAACCATTATATGATACGTTACGATACATACGTTCCGATGCAGATTTTCTTCTTCAAATAAGTACACAATTTTGTATAGTCTTATTTATTTAATTGAACTAGAAAAACATATTAAGTGTAATTCAGTATCGAAAACTGGAAAAATTTAATTAAACTTTATATTAAACAAGTATTCATGATATTTACAAAATTCCAACTTTCGTTAAAATTTTTCAACTTTTGTTACCATCTTTCAACTTTTGTTGCCATTCATCATGTTTGTTGGCATTTTTAGAAATTCTAATTGAGATCAGGTCTCAGTACTCTCACAATATAAATTTAAACATTTTTTTCTCTATTATGGAGGCTTACAAGAATTTTCAGTAACATTTAATTTTTCAGTCGCGGTAGACCTTTTGGTGGAAATTCCCATATCGAACTGCTTAGGCATGCAGTGTGTCATGGGTTCGAATCCGGATGATAACCAGTAGAATTTTTATTCGAATTTTGAAGTTTTGGCTCATTTTTCACAAACAGTTTTAAAATCATTCTGAAGTTATATTGTAAATCCTAATATAGGTCAAAAAAAGCTTAATATTAAAGGGCATAGATTAAAAAACGGCCAACTCAACTTTTAACTGTTTTGAGAAAACCAAGAAAATCTGATACACGGGATAGTAAACAAAACACACACATAATTGTTATAAAATTGTTCATTTGCGAAATAAATTGTAGGCCAATTCCTTGTAAAAACTTTTACAATGGTGTTATTGTAAAAAAATATTATAGGGGACAGTTGGTAGTTTTGAAGCATGGGGAGATACGAAACACGGCCATAGATGTCGCTTCGAAGTGGTTTGTATAGCTCTTACCTACTGTCAATATCTCTGTCAATATCTTTTTCACCTAATATCTCAGTTTTGTACTAGCACTCGTTCTGATAGCACACTTTTTTCGTAGCTCTCCAGACTGTGTGTTCAACATTTTGTTCAAAAAGATTTTTGAGCATTCGTGTTTGTTGCATTTCAATAAACATTTTCAAAAAGATTTGTGCAAAAACATGTTACTGACGCTTTGGCAATTTTAAAATAGTAGCGCGTGGGGAGAAATGAAGCACATCAGATGGGGAGAAGCACGGCAAATATGACAGATGTCAACATGAAATTGTATTTTACATGCGTATTACGGATGACTTGTAAAAAATTCGAATATTTAGTGCAATTCCAAGTATTTTTTAGGGCATCCAATCTCGGGATCCCGGAGTCCCGGACTTTTTTAGTCCCGACAGTCCTGGGATTTCAAGGCCTAAAATCCCGGGATTGCCCTCACTGCAAAAAACTCCAACAAATTCTACCATAAAGTTCAATGATGCTACCTGAGAAAAACCTGAATGTGATTTAAAAAATTTTCAGATAAAAACTTTCTGAAAATAACTGTACAAAAAAACACAATGTGAGAAACACATGATACTACCTTAGAAATACTGAAATGCGATTTTAATAAAACTAAAATAAAAATATTTTGTAACTATCTGTACAAAATATGACGTGAAAAATATAAAAATATCAACCTTTCCTGAACTGAATTAAAAAAATATTACAAAAACTAACATAAAAAAACTTAAATGTGACCTTAAAAAATTAAAAAAACTTCCTTAAACAAGCTGTAGAAAATATCACAAAATTCGTACTAAGAATTACTAAAATAATTGTACGATTTCATTGTTTTTTAAATAATTTTATTAGCCTTCCGAATGATCTCATTTAATTAATTTTTTATTAAAGAAGTCATCTTTGTTTTTCAGAAATAAACAATAAATACTATCCAAAAATTTAATCGAAACTATGTTTTTAGTTTTTTAAAATCTTCTGCATTGTTTTTTGCTGTAAAACTAAGCATAACTACTTTGGAACTTCATATTACGTCTTCCAAAAATTCATTTTCTAAGGTTTGTCAATCCTGCGATCCCGGGATCGTCGGAACGTCCCCAAATTAGATGCCTTAATTTTTTTCAATAAATTTTGTAATTTATCTGTGTTTCCCTTACGAAAAATATAGTTTTCAACTCGAGGAGAAGACTAATATTGAAAAATAAGATAATTATGAAATCTGTTAGAATACTTTGAAAACTATAAGAAAACAATGAGAAAACTTTGAAAACTATAAGAAAACTATAAGAAAACTATAAGAAAACTGTAAGAAAACTAAGAAAACTTTATGAAAACTATGAGAAAACTATGAAGAAACTATGAGAAAACTAAAAAAACTAGGAGAAAACTATAACATTTTTTTTTAATTTTTTTAACTCCCAATCCCAATAGAGAATTTTCACCAAAAAATTCAATTTTCTGCAGCTTTTAGCTGTGCTTCATAACTCCCACGATTTTTGAATACTCAAAACTAGTTTTTCGTCATATTTGGCCATCCAGGCAATTCACTTTTTCACTTTAAAACATTCTAAAAATAAAATTTATTGTTCATAGGATAAAATATTGGGGGTTGGAATTAATTTTAAAGGTTTTTTTTCGGTTTTTGAGCATTTATTTAGAAACAACGGTACAATGTATATTATTCAAAGTATTGTCCATCGTTAGCTACAACATTTTCCCATCTTTCTGGCAGCATATGGATTCCGCGCCGGAAGAACGATTCGTCTTTTGAGGCAATCCACGAATCGACCCATTTTTTGGTATCCTCGTAAGAAGTGAAGCGCTGCTCAGCCAAGCCATGCGTCATCGATCTGAATAGGTGGTAGTCGGAAGGGGCTATGTCTGGGCTATAAGGCGGGTGGGGTAGCACATCCCAATTCAGCGCCTCCAACGTTTCCTTGACGGTTCTTGCAACATGTGGCCGTGCGTTGTCATGTTGAAAAACCACTTCGTCGTGTCTTTTGGCATATTCCGGCCGTTTAACCTTTAATGCTCGGCTCAATTGCATCGTTAGGTTTTAGCAGCTCATAGTACACGACACCCTTCTGATCCCACCAAATACACAGCATAAGCTTGGCGCCATGAATATTCGGCTTGGCCCTCGATGTTGATGCATGGCCGGGTGGTCCCCACGATTTTTTTCGCTTAGGATTATCGTAATGGATCCACTTTTCATCGCCAGTGACAATACGATGCAAAAAACTCTTCCTTTTATGCCGTTGAAGCAGTTGTTCGCACATGCAAAATCGCCGTTCAACGTCTCTCGGCTTCAACTGGTACGGCACCCAATATCCTTGCTTTTGAATCATTCCCATGGCCTTCAAGCGTTTGCCGACCGTTGATAAGTCGACTCCCAATGATTCTGACAATTCTTGAAGGGTTTGACACGGGTCTTCATCGAGCAAAGCCTCCAATTCCTCATCTTCAAACTTTTTCGGCTGGCCCGGACGCTCTTTGTCTTCCGTATCAAAATCACCACTTTTAAACCGACGGAACCAGTACTCACAAGTAGAAATCGATGGAGCATAGTCCCCGTAAGCCTCAGTAAGCGTGCGTTGTGCTTCAACCGCTTTTTTCTTCAAATGGAAGCACAAAAGTAAACCTTCCCGCAAATTGCATTTTGTTGAAACGAAAGTCGACATGTTCACAGAGAAAAAAATATATGTTGTTTACACTTCAGTGGAATGACACATACTGAAAAATGAAGCTTACACAATGTGCTTTGAAATGAATATAGTCACAGGTGTGCCCGATGCGATCTATTGATAGTTAAGCCATCTCTTAGAAAACCTTTAAAACTAATTCCAACCCCCAATACATAAAGATTTTTTAAGACGTTTATACAAATTACATAAAAAGCGGCTCTTAAATGCTAACGAAATGTTATGTTATATAAAACAATAACAGAAACAGTGTGCAAACGATAAAAATATTGCAAAAATAAGTTAAAAAATAAGGTCAAAGGGCAAAAAGAAAAATATTAGCGTGGTGATAATTTATGCAGACGCACCTGTTTCTATAGCGTCATGTTGCTATAACGAATGGCATTTTTTTGATTGATAGTTTTTTCCTGGTAACACGCTGATCTAAGAACAAAGTTAAGGGAAACTATCCAAATAACGTTTTATTTATGGCACATTCAAAGCGGGCTAACATACAGGCTGCAGCAAGAAAAACATATCAGTGAAGGTAGAAGAACTTTTTTGTGAATATCGATTTGGTGTCGGGAAAATTAGTGAAACATATATGAATTTCAATGAATGAGACAATCGTTAAGACCTAATATCATTTAGTTTATACACTAAATTTTCAAGAATTTTGGCAAACTATATGAAAATTTAAAATTTTTCCCTAAGAAATAACCTAATTTTTTTTTATTTTTAATAAAGAAAGAAATTTTACTAGAAATCCATTTGCAAATTAAGTTTATATAAAAATCAATTTACTTTTTGAAAATTGATTTAACAAAAAGGCCTTTGTGTTTGCAAAAAACCAAAATATACTTGTAATACAAATTTGGTTTAAAATTTAGTACAAACTTGGAGTAAAATATTATTAAAAAAAAGAACAAACACGGTGAGATTCGAACCCAGGGCATCCAGTTTGTAAATTCAGTAGTCTAACCACTAGGCTTTAGCACTATACGTAATAGAAGCAATAAACAAACACATGAACCGAATCGTCTAAATTGAAACTCAACATTGCCAGCCTAACTTTGCACGGGTCCAAATTAAAAGTTAGTATCCAAATGTACTAGAATTTAGTATAAATTGTATTAAAAACAAAAAGTAATACAGAATTGTTCTCAACTTTAAACCAAAAAGCTAATTAAAAGAACGTTATAATATTTTTTATACTTAAATTTAAATCAAAAACCTAAAAGTGAAGCTGAAATATTTCTTTGGTTTATATTTTTATATGCCAGTAATGAACCCATCAACCGTTGCTGTAGAAAATTTAATAATATATCCGACCACTACTACTCACCTTCCATGTCCAAATTCTTATTCAAGCGTTCTCTATACAAGTCTCTTTCTCTGCCTAATCAACCCAACCTCTGAATTCTCTTTTTTTTCTCTTCTCCTCTTTCCCTTCTTTTTTGGCGTGTTCGTGAAATAATGTCAATTAGGTGGGCGGATTACGCCCACTTCGAATTGCACATCTTTGAACACCAAAACAAGGAAGGGGGAGAAAAGGAAAAAAAAAATTATAAAAAATAAAAAAATAAAAAATAAATACCTGTTAGAATAAGTTAATTAATAAATTTGTAAAAACCTGTTAGAATAAGTAAATTGCCTTGGTTGGCCAATAAATAAATAAATTTTAGTACAGTGGAGTTTTAATTATGAGTTAGTGTTTGCAAAATTTAAAATTTTAACAGCAAGGTTTAAAAAATACAGTAATATTTTAGTTGGACAAAAATGTAGTCCAAGATTTTCAACCGTGTAGTAAGCAGTAAATAGTCAGACGTCAGTAGCCAATACTTATTTGAATAAAAAAAATGTCAGGAACTCTTAAAAATCATAGATAAATCAATAACAGAGCTGCTGCAACGAAATGCATCCAGTTGATTTTATTTATAAAAAGGTGAATCATTGAATAACTAAATAAGGATTCGTTCAATAAATACAAAATTGATTCATAAATAAAATTTTTTATTCTCATCCAATTTTAAAAGAATTGATGAATTCTTCATTTCAATTATTAATTTTTGTTTTTCAGAATAATGAATAAATTTGTCTATTCATATGAATGCTGTTAACAAAGAATGCAATTCACAAAGAATTTCAGAATTTTCTTTAAATTTAATAATGGATACAAAAAAAGAATAATTGAAGATTCTGAAATTCTTAGTGAGTACCAAATAGCATTCACACGAATAAAAAATTGATTCATTATTCTAAATAACAAAAGTGATTTGGAACGAAGTTCCTTTACGCAGCTTACCGGCAGTGCCATTTGGTAGAAAAAAATCACTTAACAGTGTGATTGCTGTGTGTACGCGTGCGGGTATCGAGCAGACTACAAACTAGCATCCCAGTGGGCAATTGCAGGAGTCCGAAGGCCTTCTAGTAGGCTTGCGTTAGGTTTTAAAAGGCCTTCCACACTCCTTGTAAACACCGTTTTATTGCTTGTATGAAATCGGAAAATTTGTCAAGCCTTTCGCTCTCCTTGCTCAAAAGAGAGCTGCCAGAAGTGCTCTTTCGAGAAGTCACGTTAGAAGGAAAAGCAATATAAATATCAACTTGAAATAAAAAACGACTAATAATTTCATATTTGAACCATGGTTCTTCTTATGTGCCGGTCCGACATTTTACCCAATCGTCTATCGTGGGTGTTACGAATCAATAGCTTTTTTACCATCAACACAAATGAAAGTAAGCTTTCAGGAGCCCGGGTTCGAGACCCAACTCGGAAAAATTTTCTTTTGTTGTTTTTTTTTAAATCTACATTTTTTTACAAACTTTTCTGTGTATTTAAAATTTTATTTTAATTTTTTTATAAACTCTCTTCATACAAAAATATAAGAAAAGACTTGGAGTTTTTCCATATAAATATTTTCATATAATATAATATAATATGTAAAGTGTTGGTTTTCGGTGTAATGTGTGTAATTTAAAATTTTTTTGAAATTTTTTTTGTAAATTTTTTCATATAAAATAATATGAAAAGAATCAGAACCTTCAAAAGGTAGGCCTTACAGAAGTACTCATCAATACTTCTGCAATGCAATGATCATGGAAGGTGTATTGATGCCAATAAAAGGAGTGCTAGCATGCCTTCTTTGCGGAGCACTCGCTAAAATGCCCACTGGGGAGCAGATTACAAACTAGCAGGCGAGTGCGCTGTGTGTGCGTGCGAGTGTTGAGTTTCGAGCAGACTAGCAAATGAGTACGCGAGTATGCAGCTCTCTGTTTCTCTCTCTTTCTGTGCGTCTCTGTTTCTGACACGTAGATATGGCGTTAAAACGCAATTGCTATTTATATTTGCGTGTGTTTGTTTTAAATCATACGTGAGAATCTTTATTGCAATTAAGTTTTAAGAAATTGATACTGCAGCAAATATGTGTAATATAGTGTAATACAGTGTAATACAGTGTTATCTGATGTTAGTATTTCAAAAAGTTTTTGACACTACGGTTGACCCTAAAAATGTGTTTTTGTTTTATACTCTTTGTAGATGCGCTGGTAGCTGTTTTTGAATCTGATGTAAGAATTTCTAAAAGTTTTTTTGATACTAAAATGGACTCTAAAAAAGTGTTTTTTTGTTTTGTTCTCCTAAGTAACCCAGTTTTCAACAAACTTTTTGATCAATTGAAGCTCCAGACGTGGAACATGATGTATGTTCAATCCTCAACGCCTTTTTGCATCATGAAACAAACATGGTAACTGCCTATTTTCATCTCATGAGAATTTTACATCTTTATTTTCAACAAATAAATTTTTTTTCCTAATATATTAAATTAAACTTTTTGATTTGATTTGCTCATTTACGTTATTTGACATGAAAAAATTATATAAAATTTTTAGGGTCCACCCTAGTGTTAAAAAACTTTTTGAAATTCTTACATCAGATTTAAAATCAGCGACCAGTCAGTCCACATTTTTGGGGTTCGCCGTAGTGTTAACATTTTTTTAAATAACATTCGAAATCAGGTACCTCTTTATACTGCCAGCAAATAGACAAAGAGTATAAAGCCAAAAAACATTTTTAGAGTCCACCCTAGTGTCAAAAATTTTTTGAAGTTTTAACATCAGGTTCGAAATCAGCGACCATTAATAATACTGCCAGCACATATACAAAGAGTATAAAACAGAAAAGAACCCCGAAATTAGCGACCCTTTATAGTGCTAGCACATATACAAAAAGTATAAAAATACCATATTTTTAGGGTCCATCCTACCTTAAAAAATACTTTTTAAAATTCTAACATAAGATATGAAATCAGCGTCCAGCGCATCTACAAAGAGTATAAAGCCAAAAAATACATTTTTAAGGTCCACCCTAGTGTCAAAACACTGTCTGATATTTTATCATCAGGTTTGAAATCAGTTTCAAAAAACTTTTTGATTTTCTAACATCAGATTACACGGTGTTACACACATTTGCTGCAATTGCAATAAAGATTCTCACATATGTTTTAAAACAAACACAAATAAAAATAACAAATGCGTTTTCACGAAATTTCTACGTGTCAGAAACAGGGAAGACAATTTAAATTTTCGGTTTGGTACTTAGCGGACTAAAAGTACTGAATTATGAAATAAAATTTAAATTTTGCAGTTTTATATATTTTTATTAGCTTTGAGAGTTTTTCAAACGTGATTTTGATTGTGACTGGTTACAATAAAAATTAGTGATTAGTGAAATCTTACAAGGTGTTTACACTGGGCAGTACTGTCAAGACAGTTGCAATACATTCAAAACTTTTTTCCATTTGTACCCCCTTTTGCAACTGTCTAGTCAGATGCCTCAACTTTTTGAAGACATTTCACGAGACAGTAGCTGAGGCAGTAATTACATCAAGTATATTGAAGAACAGAAAAGATCAAAATTTCAAAGAATTAATTGGTAATGTACATTTTTTTTAAGAAAATATAGGTATTCAAAAAATAAAAACAAAAGTGAAATAATGTTAACTTTTATTAACAGTTTGGCCAATTGTCTTGCCAACTGTCTTTATGCACTTAACATACTTGATCTTGAGTATTTTTTGACAATCAATACTTACACGCATTGTGGACTGTCTTAGTAATATCTACTGTCTATTGTAAACTTTGTGTAAGATAAAAAAGTTAAAACTGTTTTCGACAATATTTGTAAAAGTACTAAAATCATTGCGGGGGTACTGCGGTACTTTTGAAAAGAGAGAAGTATATGAAGTGCTTCAGTGCTGAATTCAGTACTTCAGTACAGAATTTATCATTCCTGGTCAGAAGCAGAGACACTCAGAGAGGGAAAGAAAGGAAGAAAGGAAGAAAGAAAGAAAGAAAGAAAGGAAGAAAGCAAAAAAGGAAGAAAGAAAGAAAGCAAAAAAGGAAGAAGGAAAGAAATAAGGAAAGAAATAAGGAAAGAGAGTTGCACACTCGTCTATTCGTCTGTTAGTCTGCTCGAATCTCTATACTCGCCCGCACACACATAGCGCACACGCCAGCTAGTTTCCCTGTAGGAAAATCAACTAATTTAAAAGTAGTTGAAAAAGTAGTTTTTTGTCAACCACTACTAGTTGAATTTATGACTTTTTTCCATAGAATGAATTAACATATTTTGTATGGTGATGTCCGCTAAATAAGTCAATTGACTTTCGTCTGCATATGTTTTCAACTACTTGTTAAATTAGTTGAATTTAAAGTATTTTTTAACTACTTTAAAATAAATCAACTGAAAACCGCATATATTTTCAGCTACTTGTTAAATTAGTTAAATTTAAATTATTTTTTTAATTACTTTAAAATAAATCAATTGAAAACTAGTTTGCATTCCACTTACTTAAGATGAATTTAAAAGCATAAAAATTTTAAATTTCTATACATTAAAGAGATCATTTATTTTATTGTTTTGAAAAAAGAAAAATACATAAATTCATATTCGTGAAAGCCTAAAGCTAATAATATCTGATGAAATAGCATGGTTGTTATCTAATAAACTGTTATCTAATAAAAATTTGCAATAAAAAAATGTCAAAATCAGAGCAGTCGTCGCCTTAATATAATTTAAAGTAGTTTTTAAGCCACTTGATTTGAAGTAGTTTTTCAATTACTTTATATATAATGCAACAAAAACTATTCAAAATTGAAATGGATGCCTCCGTAATATAATTCAAAGTAGTTCATAAACTAGTTTATTTTAAATTAGTTTTTTAATGAGTTGTTTTTAAAAACAAGTTAGTTTTTTCCTATAGGGGTCTGCTCGATACTCGCACGCATACACACACAACAACCTCACTGTTACGTGACGATTTCTACCAAATCGCACCACCCGCAAGGCGCATAAGGGAACTTTGTTCCAAAAATAAAGTTGAAAACTTCATATTAAGAACTGAATATCATTACTTTTTATGTGCTCTAAAAAGAGCATCTTTTTTGTATTTATTTTTTAAAAACACTTTTTATTATTTTTCCACAGATATATGAAAAGTAAAAATAGAGCTGGTCGTGATAAATCTATACGGCTATTCACAGTTTAAGCGTACATTTAACAAATCGTATTTATAGCATTTGTTATTGTTGAAACTGTGAGCACTTCGCCATGTGACTGTCGTATTAGATAAAATTATGCAACCCTGTGATGTATGTAATATGGCGGCCATAGGCAGAGCATAAAAATACGAGGTACAAAAAACACGTCCAAGGGCTACTTTAATTTACGCGTGTTTGCGTATTTTCGTTTGCATGTAAAACAACAACAAAGCAAAATACGCTTTCGTAAATTGGCGTACAAATAGCAAATCGTGTGAATAGCCTTTATGATGTTTCAATAGTTCGAAAATTTTTCTTTTTTGAAAATTTAAACGACAAATTTAAAGAAAACCTTAAAACTTTTTTACTCAATTTGGTTTTTTTTATTTCGTAATTTTGAAAGATTCGGCGAAATCGAAAGTGGTAAATTTTTTTTGATGTTAACTATAAAATGGCTTCAACTATTTTATACTGCAAACTCCAAGATAACGTAAAATTTTTTTTAATGAATTAGATCGAGGTAAAAATTTATCTGATGCCCTTAATTGGCTTTAAGAAATTGCTGTTTTCTCTTCATTTTGTGTTCTTGAGCTAATTGGAGTACTTTTGCATGGCAACGCCATTCTTTTATTTTTTTTATCTTCTAAAAATAACCGCTAATGTCGTGACATTTTCCAAGTGTTATAAGCACACACACACACCCACCCACACTGACTCACAATCACACAGATACTCACACATGTGCTCTTTCCCATATGACTGCAGGTGTCTGTAGAAAACAACAACAACAAACATTCTTCAAACGTGAAAAAGCAACAACAACAATGACTTACGGCTCAAACGCACCCCTTCATCCGGTTGAAATACTGCAGTCTTTAGTACACTTTAGGGTTTGTTTCTTAATAACGGGACAAACAATAAAGGCGCTTTGAAACCCTTTGGGTAATTATAATAAAAACAACAACAGCAGATTCCGGCTTCTTCTGCATGCGTCTAGCGTTTGCTTAGCTGCGATTATGTATGTTTCTTTACTTGTTTGTTTGCTTGTTTGTTTGTTTTTTTGTTTGCATATTCCAAAGAAGCGGTTTACATGAATGAGTTAAATTTACATTCTTCTGGTTTCATCTTGAAAGTAGCTAAAACACAATTTTTCTTCCAAAACTCTTGACATGTAAAATTAACCGTTAAATTTATATTTATTTGCTGACACCTTATAGTTTATTTAATAATATGATAATTTAAATTCAAATAAAAAATTTAAATCAGTTAGGAGGTAGAAAGAGATACATGATAACAAAAAGAGGTAGGGAAAGAGTTAAAAAATTAACAAATTTATAAAACAGACAGCAATATAACAAAATATAAAAAAATCGAAAAATATTTACATACATTTTATTTTGCAACAAATGCATTTAAATTCCTAAAAAGTAAAAAATTAAGAAAACTTTAAAAATAATTATGATGAGGAATAACATTAAAAAGAAATCCAAATTTTTTCACATCAAAAAATTATTTAAAAATATACAAAATATTATAACTATGCATATGTACTAAAAATATGCAAAAATTGAGATAAATTAAAAGATATAAAAATTAATTGCAATGGTATATGGCTTGTTGATATCGGGCGAACGAGAATATAAAGTTATGCTTATATTGAGGAAAAAATTAAAAATCATTAACGCATTTCCACCACTTTTTCTCACTAAACGTATTTAAAATTGGCATATTGAGAATTTCTTTTAATTGCATTCATTATTCTATGTATATTTGTAGTAAAAAATGTGTATCTTGATCACATCTGAACAGTTGGAAAAAATTCTCAAAAAAAAAAAAACCCATTTTGTATTAATAGCCTCTGGTTGAAGTTCCATTTATTTTGACACGGTGGTGATATGTGTCGGTAGAAATAGGTTTATATAGTAACAAACATATGCAAACATAGTTTTGATATAAAAAAAAACTAAAACGATGAACCTTCATTAATGTTCAAATCAAACCAAAAATGTACTTTAAAAGATTTAAAATAAGATTAAGATGGCTAGTTCTTGTAAAGATGTATGGAAATAATCCTAAAAAGTTATTTATAATAATAAGAGAAAATAGAGAGATAAAAATTCAAGATCTTCCTTTTTCTGAGCCCCAAGAGGTACTTTAAACTCAAGGTGAAGCTTCAAAATCAAGTTTTTGCAAAGATAAACTCAATTCATTGGAGTTTTTTCGTTCGCTCATTTACTGACTCAACGAGTGATCTTGTTAAGTAAATATTATTGCATTTTTTAATGAAATATTTAAGAACATATTAAATATGTTGAATTTATATGATTTAAATACAAATTCTAAATGTTTGATAGTTTAAATCATACTTGATTTTAAATACAAATTCTAATTGTTTGATAGTTTAAAATCGTTTATTGAGCTTAAGGTCAAAGTTAGAACAATTAATTGTTCTAACGAATCTTTCCAAAGAAACAACAACAACAACAAAGTTTTTCAATATGAAAAGGAAAAATCACTAACTGATTTTATTGCAATTTCGGCCGTACTAAAGTATAAAATCAACATAATAAATAACAAGGTCATTTAGAAAAAACTTTAAACATATTACATTTTTTAAATGTTTCTTTTTGTTTATTTACCGCAGTTTCTTATAATTTCATAAAATATAATGATATTGTAAGTTTTTTTTTAAATATATTATTAAGAATAATACTTTATATTGATTTAGATCCTTTCAATTTACTATGTGCGATTTGATGTGATGTTTAACTTAAGTTTCGCATCAAATGAAAGCGAGCGATTCAATGAGTTTATCATTTCAAAATTCACGAGCGATGAAAACTCAACATCTCTCATCAACCCGACTTCGCTCTTTTAAAATTCCTCAGCATACAAACTCACGAACGAGGAAAGCAGTTGAGGAGTTCAAAGAATATTTTAAAATGATAAACTCATAGCAAAGATAACTCAGAAGAGCGGGAGCGCATTTTGATTGCTTTACACACCCTGCTCCGAACGGCTTATGTTCTCAAGAAGCTTTACATGGCAATTTTTACTCTCTGAGGTTTGCCATTGTCTGCAGAGATGTGACGACCGCACAGAAAAATTAATTCAACTGAAAAAACTTTCTGTCTGAGCTGGGAATTGAACCCAGGCTACCGCGGTTCCTTAGCTTAGGGGGCCACGCATTCTACCCACTAGGCTACGGTCGCCAAAAAATAATAAATAAAAAAAAAACAAAAAATCATAAATAAAATAAATTAGGAAAATAAAATACAAAATAGATTACTAGTTAGGAAATGGCAATTTAAGTTAATACACGTAACTTTACAATGATTTAGTGTTAAAATCTTTTAAATATTTCTTCTTTGTAAATGAATTGAATTTTAAATAATTTGTAATTTGAAATTGGGTATCCACCCTTAAAAGCTTAAAATAACTAAGTTGATAGAAAAGTGACCTTGAAATGTAAATGTCGTTATGTAAAAATATAGTTTAAATTTAAGAAAATTTAATCAAGGCGCACAAATATTGATCCCAACGTTTTACCAAGAACCTTATCTATGTAAACTCTTAGGTTACCACATAAAAATCACTCGAGCATAGACACGGCAGTGCATACATGCAAAACTTTCTAATTGCAAAAATGTTTGTCTGTTTGTGTGTACGTATGTACTTAAAAGGTTTAAGCTTGAGGAGGTTAGACAGAAAGATATTTAGACTCAACGGAAAATCTTTATAAAGTGTGCCCACACAACTAGGGTAAAGGTCTTGTTCAAGCCTCGGAACAGCATTGTTCGTCATGGCATTTGAGCAGCAGAGAAGCAGCGGAGCAACAGCAAAAGCGGCAGATGGCAAAACAACAAAATGCATGACTTTGTCATCATGTATTAAAAAGCTCTTCCGGGGTATTTTTTACCTTTTTTTTTTGCAATCTTTCTGCTATTTCCAATAACAATATGCATTAACTTTTTACTTTACACTAGATTAGATCCCATGCACAGTTATTTTTAAGTTTTTTTTTTTTTCGCTGCTATAAGGATAGAGCTTAGCTACTTGGATATTTTGTTTTATTTTTTAAAACTTTCCACTTGTGTGTTTTTCCACTTTGAAGCTTCTTTTGGTGCTGCTGCTGCTGCAGCGATACAACCTCTTTCTTCTCCATTGACTCTGGCGTATATCATTTAATCAGTAGTTCACCGCATTGCGGCACTAAGTAGCGTCGAGCGAACCAAGTACGGGAACTTTACTCTATTAAAACGTTACCAAAACCTGAGCTACTCTTAATGGAAGAATGGTTTTAGTTTGTCGCATGAGAAAGCCAACGCAAGTTATTTGTATCTCTTAACAATTTGAATATCGATTAATTTGTCATTCGAGATGCATCGCTTCATGACAACGTCTACGATGCAGTGAAATAAGACCTCGAGGTTGGTAGGTTGGTTGGTTGTATGCTTGTTGGTGATAAGCTTGAGTGGGTGAACGGAAGGCGGTTTTGTAATTTTGTATTGTTAATAACTTTTAATTTAAAATCTAATTACTGAGATTATGGAAGGAATGATATTGGTTTGTTTTGAGTTATGCATCTTGAGTGGTTTGATTACGAAATAATTCTAAGAAAAGCAAATTTGTCGATTAGCTTGAAGATAAGTGTTAGTTTGAACGTTTTTTTTTTATTTGATAATAGTATTTTTGTTAATAAAAAGTAATAAAAATAGCAAATATAAAATTTAACAATCTGAATTAAAGTTAAATCAATCGGAACTAGCAATAAAAAATTTAGAAATAAAAAAAACAGCAAAATATAATACAACAATTTAAAAAAAAATTACATAAAAAATTGTAGTGCAAATAACAAAAAAATAGTCATTATAAAGTAATATAAATTTATAAAAAAATTAAAAGATATTAAAAGTATTAAGAAATATATGAAAATATAAAAAAAATATAATAAAATTGAAAATATATAAAATATTTAAAAAATATTAAAGATATTAAGATATTGAAGATATTAAAGATATAACCCTTTCGGGCCCTGCCTACACATATGTGTAGCATAATTTCTCTACTTTTCTCGCGCTTGTTTTTAATATATGTTGTAACTGTATTTTTACTGTTAACGCACCAGTCGCTTAATTTTTGCATTTTCTACCTGATTTTCTGATAAGTATTTGATTTTGTGTTATTAACAAGTGTGTAGTGAGAAAAAAGTGACACCATGTCGGAGAATTTGCATAAACCTCAACGTAAGTATTATTTTCACTATAATATATTGTCATATTTGGTAATGCTTCGATTAACTTTGGCTGAAAACATATTAAATTTTAATTAAACATCTACAAGTTCCACTTTTTTATGATATTAGGGTTAAAAAAATATCAGCAAACATGATGCTACACATATGTGTTGGTTGGGACTAAACAGTTGTGCTTTTTTAAATTTAGGCAAAAAGTTTGACTTGGGAAACGATCGAGATGTCGAAGAAGTTGTGCGCATTCTCGCTGGAGGATCAGATGTGGAGGACCTTAGTGGCTCGGATAGTGATGGTCTGTTTGAGGTTGACCCAGTTAATCTTCTTAGAGATGAGGAAATTGATAGCTATAGTGACTCCAATAATTCTGATAATGTCGTGCCGCAAAACGTAGATGCTGAAGAAGATGCAACATCAATAAGGCCGTTGATTTGGAAGCGCATGGAGTTTCAATCATCCTCACGAGCATTGGCCATTTCTACATCCATCACAACTAATGTTCTATTGCCTATTGAATACTTTCAAAAATATTTCCCGGAGAGTCATTTTTTGGATGCAGCAAAATACACAAATATGTATTATTTGAAAACTACTGGCAAAGAGTTGAAAACAAATCCTATTGAAATTAAAAAGCTATACGGTGCTCACTTGTATTTCAGTTGCATCAAACTTCCGCGAATCAGGATGTATTGGCAGAGCCAATTTAGACATAATTTAGTGGCATCGAACCTGTCAAGAAATCGGTGTACTCTTTTGAGAAAATGTCTACATTTTGTCGACACAACTATTCCTCCATCAGGATGGTCTGATAATGGGTTTTGGAAAGTTCAACCGATTATTGAAGCAGTCCGAAGTCATTGTCTGAACATTAACAGGAATTTTTTAAATTACTTCATCGATGAACAAATGATTCCATTTTTAGGTCGATGCCCGAATCGACAATACGTAAGGAATAAGCCGCGCCCAGTAGGACTTAAAAATTTTGTTTTAACTTCTTCTTCTGGTAATACATGTTTTCTTTTAAATTTCAGAGTCAAAATTAATATTACTCGTTATTATTTTTAGGTATCGTATTGGATTTCGAGTTATACCAAGGTGCAAAAACTCCACTTCGGGATCGGAACTTGGGTTTGGGACCCAGTGTAATCCTCCATTTAGTCCGGACTTTGCCAGAAAAATCGTTTGTGTATTTTTATCGATATTTTACCACTATTCCACTTTTGGAAAAGCTGAGTGGTTTAAACATAAATGCCACAGGTACAATTCAGAACAACCGCATACGTAAAATCGATCTAATGTCTGACAAAAAAATGTGCAGAGGAGAAATTGACGAAATAGTCCGATCGGACGAAAAAATAGTGGTCGTTAAATGGATGGATAACAAATCTGTAACTTTAGCATCTACGGCTTTTGGAAAAAATCCTGTAAGCTCAGTAAGCAGATGGAGTAAGCAGGACAATAGTAGCATAGAGGTTCCATGTCCAGTAGTAGTAAAGGAGTACAATAATTATATGGGAGGAGTTGATATATGCGACCAGATGATGGAATGCTACAGGACATGGATTAAAACAAAAAATGGACTTTAAAGGTGACGCTACATTTTATTGATTTAAGTGTGGTCAATTCTTGGATGGAGTATAAGAGTGACTGTATGGCTAACAACCGTCCAAAAAAATTTATAAAAGATCTCCTGGAGTTTAAAATAGAGTTAGCGGAAGCCCTACTTTCTACACGTAAAAGGTTTGAGGTGGACTTATCTGAGAGTGAAGAACAAGAAGAAAATGAACCAAAACCGAAAAATTACCAGTGCTCACCTTTACCGGGAAATAGCAAACGAATGGATGGTGGTGAACATTGGCCAATAATAGACAAATTATCGACTGCGCGCAGCTGTCGGATGAAAAATTGTACAAGTCGTACGCGCACTCGTTGCGAAAAATGCAATGTGTATTTGTGTCTTACAAGTGACAGGAATTGTTTTAAGAATTTTCATACGTCTCCATAGATTTAATTGATAACAAACCACAAAATTATATGAATTTTAAATTTTTTTTATCATTTTGATTAGGTTCGTGAATAAACCTGTAAATCCTCTTTTATTTAAAAACTTTTTCTTAATATAATTTAAGTGTAAATTTGTTATTTAAATAAAATGAATTTTTGAGACGTATGATGGATCTTTCAGAGTTTTTGTACGAGTTGAGGCCCAACCCACACACATGTGTAGGTCCCTTTTCCAAGGAAAGAAAAGTTAGAAATTCTTAAAAACGTTATTTTCGGCATTCGGGAACCTAAATTAACTAGGATATTAACAATCAATGAAATCATGAAAAATTGAAGGACCCTGGGCCCGAAAGGGATAAAGGAAAAGGAAAGGTGGAGTTGAGCAAAAATTATAGGGGAGGAGGCAGGGGTTCATTTTCACAACCTTAGGAATAACAGTGTTAATTGATATTTGTCTGACTTGACTTGCGTTACTGCATCTGTCAAGAGACAACAGAAAATAAATATTAATACCTCGTTTCAGAGGCAATGAAATGGCCTCTGTAACAGAACCCTTCCAACTTACCGATTTCCGAGTTGCCTTCGTCTGAAGGTCAAATTATTTGATTTAAATCAGAGTCCGTATCATTTTGTAGTATGCATTTTATAATAAAAAGCAATAAATTGAAGTTATCTTTTGCATTTTAGAATTTTGAGCAAAAACACGATTATGTTCGCATTTTATTTTTTAAGGCAAAAATAAAAATGAAAATTTGTATGGTAATTAAAAAAAAACGCGGAAATTTTTTAATTTTTAAGGCAAATACAAAAGCAAAGTTATAATTCAATGGATTTTTCGCCTTTAAGCTTAGTATGCTGTAGAAGCGAAAATAAATCTTCCTTAAGAAATGTATTGCGTTTTTGTCAGCGAAAAGGTAGCAATTTTTTTTCGTTGGTTAGTACGCTGTTGAATAAAAAATTTTTTCAATTCAGCCAAGTTCACAACCGCGATTGGAGAGTTAAAATGTCAAAATTCCGCTGCCTTTTTTATGTTCGTACATTTAACTGGCGTGAAAATTTGACATTCGACAATAATGTTCAACTAACACATTCAACAAACAGGTTATAGTAAGTATGTGTTAGTGTTGAGTCTACACCAAAATTTCGCGTGTAGAATTAAATGCCTAAAAATGTTCATTCCTACAGCATACTAAGCTTTAGAAATAAAAATAAAAAATTACTGATCTTATTTTTGACTACATCGAGAAAAAGCTTAAAATCATTATAATTTACAATCTGTTATTTTAAGAACTACATTTTTTTAATAAAAAAAATAAACTGGCCATTTCAGCCCTTGGAAGGACTTTGACCTAGCTTCTATTGATCAATTGTGTTGTGCGTGTTATTAAAGGTTTGATCACAAATGACCGAGAACTGGACCTACGTGTTTTATGCCGACTCCGAACGGCTTATGTTCTCAAGAAGCTTTACATGGCATTTTTACTCTCTGAGGTTTGCCATTGTCTGCAGAGAGGTACGACCGAACAGAAAAATTAATTCAATTGAAATAACTTTCTGTCTGAGCTGGAATTGAACCCGGGCTACCGCGGTTCTTTAGCTTAGGGGCCACGCACTTTACCCACTAGGCTACGGTCGCCACATTTTTTTAATAATTCTTTATAATATTTTTTTATTTTCTTATAAAATTTTTTTATTAATTAATTTTCCTTAAAATAAAACCAAACTCATTTTACCAAATTTGTCAAAGCTTGTAAAATAGAAAAGTAGAACAAAAAAGTTTTAAACGAAAACCGAAAAGAATACAACGTCCAAAATTAAGTAAAAATATTTTGTTTATTGTTTTTAAAAACAATATTGTTTTTAAACAATGTTTACATAATTGATAACATTGGCAACCTTGTACTTATACCGGTCCATTTCTCTGTTTTTAGAATTCGAATTGTTCGTGATCTTTTTATTTAAAGTGGGTTAAATTTTTCAACTTGCTCAAAACATAAAAAAAAAATTCAAGTAATAAGTAGTTTTTTAAGTCACCAGGGTTAAAAAACCATTTGTGCAAAAAATTATTGTTCTGTCAAACATATGAGCGAAATGTTTTAGTCGATTTTTAATACGTATTATAAGATCCTTACGTTTTTACATCAATCTTATTTTTATTGTACCAGGACCTTTTTTAAATTCTATAATAATGATTTTGGTGTCATTCTAAAGAAGATTAATTAAAATAGAAATTTGGTATAAAAATTGATTTAATCAGTCCTTATACTGAGTCCCGTCGTAGTACGGTATAGTAGAATCTACAAAAAAGGAATCACTGAGTTCATTCGTAGATTATTTGTAGATTTTTAAAGTAATTTTTTACGACGACGTGTTTTGGCTGTCAGAGAAAATTTTGAAATAAAATTCAGAAAATTTTCTCCGACAACCAAAACACGTCGTAACAAATTACTTCAAATATCTTACGAATGGCGCAACGAATGAACTCAGTGATGCCTTTTTCGTAGTTTCTTCGATATCGTACTACTACGGGACTCAGTGATAGGGCTGATTATGTATATTTTTGCTACCTTTTATTTATTTCTATAAACCATATAATTTGACCTGCACTCGAAGACAGCTCGAAAAAAAGACAAAATCTAATGTAAAAATATCTCGTGTTACGGTGTTTGTGGGCGCATTCCCGCTAACGGCTCGACCGATTTCAATGAATTTTTTTGTTTATTTAGTAAGTATTAGAATAGGTCGCAAAGTATTTTTCACGCTCCTACCCCCACCCCCACCCCCATTTCTTAATCGGTATTTTAGTACTTTTGTATGAACATTAGACTGGCCGTACGATGTATGGCTTGGTTTTTTTTTTGGAAAATAAAATTTTATTTTTTCTTAAAACGTTTGTTTTGATATAAAAACAAACTCCAGAAATTTTCAGCCAAATCCGATGATGCCTAGTGGTGCCTAGTTGACCTTGAAGTTTACTACGCCAAAAACTTTTTTTTCTTATGCGTTGGACAAAGTTTGTTCTTACTTTGACTAAAAAAAAATGTGCAACAGATTTAATTTTATTATATTATTACTATTAAATTTGTTATATACATATAATTCATTCAAGGCATAGCTTTTTTCTATTCTCTTTTAATTACTCTCTCTTTCGCTCCAAAAAAAACAATACATAATTGTTAAAAAAAAATTAAAGCAAGTTGAGATGATGAGATTTGCATGCTGCAAAAAAGAAATACAAATTCCTCTTTGTGTAGGGTTTGCCTAATGGTGAATTTAATTTCGATTCCTCTTTATGGTTAGCTTCGTGTTGCATTATATTTCGATTCCTCTTTACGGCTTGCTTTTTTCACCGCGATTCTTCTTTAATTACATTTTCTAAACAAGAAAAATGTAACGGCCACCACCAAAGCCACCATTGCAAATAAACATTGATGGTAGTGTGAAAGAGCTATTAACAAGCATGTAAGCTTTGCGTTTCATTACTAAGTAGAGTCTGTGAAGTGACAGTGAATATAAGTGAAAATTAAAAAAAATAGTGAAGAATAAAAAAAATAACAAATAATGGCATTAAAAAACCAACTGAGATCTGGAGATGATTTAGTGTTGTTCATAGGAAAATGTAAAAATGAAATTTTGGGTGCAAAATTACCGTCAGTGAAGCAGGTTCTTCAATTTTTTTTTTATAAAATGCGTATGGAACACTATTCTTTAAAAAGCAGTGCAAAATTTACAATTGCAGTTGTTTCTGATTTTTGGAAAAGAGCCAACATTCCGATAATGTCAGAACAAAACTCTGTTAAAGCCTTGGAGAGAATATATGAGAAATGGAGAAATTTGCAGAAGAATGCCAAGTCCAAGTATGAGAAGCACCGGAAAAACGAAGAGGAATTTGTGGATCACATTGAAAATTATATATTTGACATTGCAACGTCAGATGCACTTGCGGTTATGAAGATCCAACAGGATAAAGACTTTCTTGTTCTTCAAAGGCAAAGAGGTCGACCAGGAAGTATGTCTGGAGTAGATGTAAAAATGGTGGAAAAACAGAAACGAAAAGAAAAGCGTTCTGATATATTAAAAATGCGCGTTGAAACGTATCGCGAGAAAAATGTTTATTTAGGTAATTTAGATTTTTATTGAATTATCATGCAAATTAGTTTATTTATTTTTTCTTGAAATATCAGAGCAAATATCTGCTATGGATATTTCAGGTAGTACTGAAAGTAGCGAAATGGCGTATTCTGTGGTTGATCAAAATGTATCAATTGATATAGCAGACGATGAACCCACCGTCGTAACACAAGGTCAACAATCGCGTGGAAATATCCATTTTATTGATGATAGAATGCTGGCAAGTTTGGACAAATGCAAAATTAGTACGAGAGATGCCATGCATTTAATTACTGCAACAGCAGCTGCACTATTACGAGCAATTGAGGGAGTCAACCCAACTTCCACAGCAATAAAATTGGACGCTTTAGTCCTCAATCGCACCACTATTCAGGCGATGAGGAGGGATTATCGCCGCAAACAAGCTCAGCAGATTCTGGAAAGTTTCAATGTAAATACTAAAAAATCTATTTTTGTGACTAGTTGCATAAAAATAATATTTTTTTTTTAATTTTTCTGATTCAAGATACCTGAAGTATTTGTCCTTCATTGGGATGGCAAACTACTTCCAGAAGTAAAAGGCAAAGAAAAATCAGAGCGACTAGCTCCAGTTGTGACTGGCAAAAATGTGGAGAAACTGCTTGGAATTCCAAAAATTCAAGACTCCTCTGGTGAAAGTATAGCTGATACAATATTTAACTTGTTGATAAAATGGAAAATGGGCAATTTAGTCGAAATAATATCTTTTGACACAACAGCAAGTAACACTGGCATTAATAAGGGTGCAGCCTACTTATTAGAAAAGAAATTGAAAAGGGACTTGCTGTTTCTTCCATGTCGTCATCACATTAGTGAATTGTTGATAAGAGCTGTCTTCGAACTAAATTTTGGTAAAACTGCTGCACCAGAAGTTCTTATTTTTAATCGCTTCTCCAAGTTTTGGCCAAATATTAACCAAAATAATTTTAAGAGTGGAATATCGGATGAGGATGTAGAAAAACTTTTTACGGTGGGTGAAGTAGAATACCACAAAATATTTTGCCTTGAGGTATTGAAATCTCAATACGTTCGGGCAGATTATAAAGAAGTATTGCAAATGTCATTGCTTTTTATTGGTGAAAAACCACCAGGCTTTTCGGGATTCCGTGCACCTGGTGCAACAACGCATGCTCGATTTATGTCGAAAAATATATACTGTTTTAAAATATTTCTGTTTCGTGAGCAATTTAAACTAACGACAGCGGAATTAAATAGCTTTCGTAACATTTGTGTATTTTTGACGCGAATTTACGTTCCGTATTGGTTTGGATGTGTCAAATCTGTGAATGCACCAAGATTAGATTTGCAACTTATAAATGATGTAACTGCATATTATGATACAAATATTTCCATCATTTTGTTAAAAAAAATTATCAATCATTTATGGTATTTGAGTGAAGAAGCTGTTGCTCTGTCTTTCTTTGATGACAAAATCCCTTACGATATAAAACTAAAAATGGTTAATGCCCTTGGTAACAATGAAGAATTATATGAAGAAGATATTTCGAAAAAAATTAAAACTACAATAGAAGATGTCAGAGCGTATACTGAAAAAAATTTGAGCGATTTCGTGTCTGCAAAAACAAAAAGATTCTTCACTCGATTGCAAATTGATTGCAGTTTCTTGCATTCGGATCCGGTAACGTGGAAAGATAGAGATGATTTTTGCGCTGGAAAAATTATTTGCGAAAATTTGGCCGTTGTCAACGATGCAGCCGAAAGGGGAGTTAAATTGATAACAGATTTTAATCGAGCGCTAACGTATGACGAGGAAGACAAGCAATATCTGTTGCAAGTGGTGGAACATTATAGGAAAATACATCCGTCTCACACGAAAAGCTCCCTTGTAAACCAGGTATTTTAATATACATAACTCAAATAAATACATATTTCTAAAATCTACCGTTTATTGGTGAAAACGTTATTTCTTTATGTAGGTTTCCCTATAATGCACATATTGTAAACTTCAAGGTCAACTAGGCACCACTAGGCATCATCGGATTTGGCTGAAAATTTCTGGAGTTTGTTTTTATATCAAAACAAACATTTTAAGAAAAAATAAAATTTAAATTTCTAAAAAAAAAAAATTACGGCCAGTCTAATGAACATGTATGTGGGCATGTGTGTATATCTCGTCTAGACTCCAAAACAGCTTAACCGATCTTAATGTAATTCTCAGGAAAACTGAAATAACATCTTGAGAGTGTTCCTGTGAAGTTTGGTGTTGATTGGACAAGTGAGTGTGCTACCTCCCATACAAGCCAAATTTCCTCTATCGCCCACAAATAAAAAAAAGAAGATATATTTCAGACGGTTTTGATCGTATACAACTAAAATTTAGTAAGTTTGTTCAGATGGTTACTTTTGGAAACTGTACAAAAAATGGGAGTGGTCCCACTATAAATACTCCCACTTTTTCGGAATCATGCTAATTTCGGAGTTATACACGTTTTTATAGTGAAACTTGGTATGTTGGTGCTCGAAATTGCGGTCACTGATACACCCAGCGACAAAAAACCCTCGCACACAAATAATTGCAACTTTTCACCTTTTGACAAAAAAGCTTTAAGCTTTTAAAGCTTCTTGGGTTCAACTTTTAAAAAAGGTTTTTATTGTTATTTGTTTTGTGCTATTGTTAAAAATTGGCGCCAAATTTATTGAAAAACAGCTGCCACCGGACGTTTTAATAAGAGTTCAATAAATTAAATTCAAAAGCTATGGTTTTGTCATTGGAATTGAAGGGTGAAATTGTAGCTTTACATAAGCAAAACGTCTCCAACAGGAAAATAGCACATCGCGTTAATACAAATGAATGGAGTGTACGTAATGTCATAAAAAATTACAATGCTTGTTTGTCCAATTTTCAAAAAAGTGGTAGCGGAAAGCCTAAAAAAATAAAACCGCGAGAGGAACGCCTTATAGAAATAATTACACTCCGTGATCGCATTCTTCATGCTGGTACCGTCAATAAAATATTTAATTCGCAAAACTGGAATAGAAATCAGTGATCGGACAATGCAATGTCAGCTGAAAAGATTGGGATTCGATGCACGAGGACCTGCATAAAAACCACTAGTAACACCGAAAATGAAGTCTCAGAGACTGCAATGGGCTAAAGAGTATAAAAACTGGACATCGGATGACTGGGGACAAGTTATATTTTCCGTCGAGTCCAAATTTAACTTATTTGGACCTGTTGGTGGAGCCATGGCACGTCGCAGAAAAGGCGAACGCTATTCGGGTAAATGTGTATTACCAACAGTAAAACATTCTTCCTACATAATGGTACACGGTTAAAAATCTTGGACTAAATTTTAAACTTTTTTGGATTACATATAAGACAATACCAAAAACAGATTACTTTTTAATCCAAGGAATAGTTTATAATTTTTCTATCCAAAAAAAATTAGTTTTCAATCCGAAAAAAGCTTAAGAAAAGCAATATAAATATCAACATAAAATAAAAAAATTTTCTGACCAGTCCATGATTTGAACATACGTCCTCTGTTGTGCCGGTCCAACACCTTATCCACTCGTCCATTTCATTTGTTAAGAAAGTTACGCTTATTTTGCATCATAACGAATGCAAGTAATCTTGCAGTAAGTAAGCAAGCGAGCAGAAACGGGTTCGAGACCAAGCTAAAATAAAGTAAAATAAAAAAATGTTCGGACCAGTTCGTGATTTGAACATTCGTCCCCTGATGTGCTCAGTTGTTGACATAGTTTCGCTTATTTTGCATTATTACGAATGCAAGTAAGTTCTTTTCAGGAACCAGGGTTTGAGCCCAGCCAAATTAAACTAATGTTTGGATTAAAAAGTAGTACTTTTTGGATTAAAAATTCCTTTAAACCAAAGTTTGGATTAAAAAGTATTCCAAAATTTTTATGAGTGTATGGGGAGCCATATCACAGTTCGGAGTTTTCGAAATTTTGCTTTTAAGTGAATCTATTAATGGCTCCAAAAACGTTGAAATTATTGACGATGTTGTTATTCCAGCAATTGAGACATTATCCGAATATGTGGAAAATGTAATTTTTCAGGATGATTCGGTTCCATGCCATAGAGCCAAATTGGTAAGTAAAGCAGTGTCAGCAACAAAATTAATAGTGTTTTTTTATAAACTACAATGTATTTTTGCCATTTTAGGTACAAAACCACAAGGACTCACTGGGTATTTCGTCACTGCCATGGCCCGGAAACAGTCCAGACATGAATCCCATTGAGAATTAATGGCATATAATGGGTCAAAAAATAAGAGAACAAAAACCAAGTTCTATAGAAAACATGAAGAATAACAATATCACAAAAAAATACTTGGAAAACCTGTATGATTCAATGCCAAGACGTTTCAATGACGTCATTACTAACAAAGGCGGCGCAACAAAGTATTGATATACCAACATGTTTTTTTTGTGTTTTTATTATTTTTTTTAAACGTTTATTTTTGTGATACTTTCAAGGATTCTCTTTTTAAAATAAAATTTATATTGTATACATTAAAATAATTATATTGTCATGTCAAGACTTTTCAAATTTGGATATTCTGCTATTTTTTTAACTGCAGTACTTAGCTTTTTAAATAACATTAAAAAATAAGTCTGTATTCAATAAAAATGTCCAATAATAAAAAAAAAGCAAAATCGTTTAAAACCCGCATTTAGATTCTAATTTCTAAAACATTAAAAATATTTTACTCTGGGAAGTTTTTTGTTCGCTGGGTGTATGTAAATATTAACACGCCCACTTTTATCGCCCACAAATCAATATAACTTCTATATATCAGAGGGTTTTGATCGTATAATACTAAAATTTGGTAATGTTCATGCATCTGAACCAGGGACCGAAAATAACAGTTATTTTCGGAAATTCTATTCAAAAAGTCAGATGGAAAGAATAAGTCTATTCGATATTTGAATATGGTAATGTGCTTGTAAGCTAAGAAATAGTAATATTTAATGATTTTAATTTTTCTGATTTTTTTTAAAAAAGTCAATAAATAATCGTTATTTTTTGACCAATTTTATTTCCATCATAAATATAAGTTAAAATTTGACTTATTTCTTGACCAAATATAAAAATTAAAATTTGATTTTTATTTTTTTGATCAAAAATAAAAGTTAAAATTTGACTTTTATTTTTTTGAACAAATATAAAATTTAAAAGTTGACTTTTTTCGAACAAAAATAATAGTAAGAATTTGACTTTTATTTTTTCGATCTAAAGTAAAAGTCATATTTTAATTCCTTATCATCTCCTTGCAGTCGCTGTTTCAGTCGCTTGCGAAATACAATGAATACAAAATCTGCTCTATTAATTGTTTTAAAAATTTCAACTGTTAAAGTTTTTTCCTAAATGACCTTGTTGATTTTATATGATTTAAATACAAATTCTAAATGTTTGATAGTTTAAATCATACTTGATTTTAAATACAAATTCTAGTTGTTTGATAGTTTAAAATCGTTTATTGAGCTTAAGGTCAAAGTTAGAACAATTAATTGTTCTAACGAATCTAACGAATTTAAAATCAAGTATGATTTAAACTATCAAACATTTAGTATTTGTATTTAAATCATATAAAATCAACATAATTTAAACTATTATTATAGTTAATAAAGAAAAGCATTGTACAATTTTAAATCTCTATTTTTGAACAAAATTTTAACTTTATTTTTGATCGAGTGGCACCTCCCATGCAGCACATATTCGAGAAATTGAATGACTTTTGAGTTCTAGGTCGCACAGCAACGGAATTCAGTATTCGATAACAATTTAATCATGCAGTTTTACTGATAAAATTTTATGGTCGTATGCCAACGGGGGCGTGGCAGAAACCAGGTTTCAGTTAGTAGTAAAATACTAATTAACCCTGTTCCTCCCATTCTTTGTAAAAAATGGATTCCTCCCCTATAATTTTCTACTCAATTTTCTTTCATTACCACTCAATATTTGCTCTCAAGTCTTGGACCCGTGTAGGATATATAAAAATGATAAAAACAACAAAATAATATGAGTTTTAAATTAAAAGTACAAAACAATATTAAAAGAAAAATTTAAAAGTAACAAATGTATTAAGGAATATGCAAAATCAAGAAAAACAAAAAAATTTTTATGCATAAAAAATTCAAGAATAGAAATTAAAAAAATGAAAGTAATGAATTGACAAAAAATATAAGAAATGAGTAATAACAAAAGATTTCAACGTAAAAAAAATATCAAAATATAGAAATTTTAAGAATAATAATATTGAAAAATTAACAAATTAAAAACTTAAAATATAAAACAAATGAAAGAATTAAAAAAAGAACTAAAATATTAAATTAAAAAATTTATCAGAAATAAAAAATGAAAAATAAAAGCATCAATATAAATGTCTAACAAAGAAAATTAAAAAAAAAATGTTTGAAAAATATCAAGAAATATAAAATATGAAAATTTATGAGATAAAAAATGTATCAAATATAAAATATTTGATACATTTTCTAATATATCAAATATAAATTATATAATTAAATTTAATTCGACGATTAATTTTAATTGTATATTTAAATAAATATAAATTATGGAATCCAAATATACACAATAAAATAAAAAAGAAAATATATATATATAATTTAAAACATCAATATAAAAATGTAGAATTGAGAGTAACGTTTGGAAATACACCTAAACTGTCAATTAGCACAAATGTGATATTTTAAAACTTATTTCATAAAAATCGGCCCAGTGCTTTTGGAGTTTACCTGGAACAGAAAATGTTCACTTCAATTTTATATAATAGTATGGATATAGATGTATACAAAGTAAACATAATTAAAACAAAAAGAAAATTATACTCAATTAAAATAACAGTATTAAATAAGATTAAAAACATTTCTAAAGCAAACGTCCTAAGAGTACGGTTTGAATTTTTTTATCTTAAGACAAAGTTTTTCTAGAAGCTTGGCAAATATATTGAAAAAAAACCACCATGAAACCATGAATCACAGCATAGCATGAAATTGAAAGTTATTTCAATGTAATGTGATATTAGATTCCACAAATTTAATGAAGTTTTCGCTAATGCGTTATTCACATGGTTAGGCTAAACTAAGAACAAAATAATTTTTTTGAGGTAATATTCCTATCATTTAGGTCATAAAAAGGTGAAAAAATCTACCTTTGATTTTTACCTGCGCTACTTACGTTTTGCAAGCTTGTACAAAGAAAAACTTGTTTTGCTCCCGTTCGGCACAAACATTGTTTTTTTAATGCCTTGAAGGTTTTTCAAGTCTTTAAATCTTTGTTTTTTTTTAAAACCCTCTTAATATTATTAGGTATCATTAAAGCCATAAAAAGATAAAAATATATAAATGATTTTTGTCCGGTTGAATTTTTCTTATAAAATAGGCCAAAAAATTTTTATTTGCTTTTCTTCGGCACAAAATCCAACTGACTTTAATGTCAAATATCTCTCTAAATTTATTTTTATTTTGTAGGTTCATCTTTATTTCATAGAACCAAAAGATTTTATGTAAAAAAAGCGTTGCAAAATAAAAATAAAAATTACTTTCTTACGTGTCCAATATATCAGTCAAATCCACAGAAAGGGTTAATGCAGCTTATTTTGAACAAATCTGGGGGCGCTCTTTTGCACGCAATGGAGTTATTTGACACGAACATGCTAGAACACCATGACTTATAACGAGTGTTATTACTGCACAAAGATTTTTAAATACACTCAACCATAATCCACAATCAGATCTTTCGTATGTATTTTCATTGTCCATTCATTCAATGTCTTATTTTTGAGTCACTTTGATTAGAGACTGTACTTAATGAAAAAAAGTTCATTTTTAGCATCATCAGCGCAAGCTTAAAATTCGTAATAAGCGGCAACAATCCATTTATTATTTTGTAAATGTATTTTTCTGAAATAATTTTCCCAATGATTTTTCGGGTTGTTCGAGTTTTGAGTTTAAATTTGATGAGTTCTTAAATATTAGTTTTCGTTTACTTTTGTAAAAAAAACATCGTGAAAACAACTTTCTCCCAATAAATTATTGACATTTTGTCTTTAATTGTTTTAATTAATACCATTCAAACTTTTTGCTCACTAACTTTTAAGTGTTGGCATTTTGAGCTTTGCAACTTCAACTTTTGTCATTTCTCGAAAATTGTATATAATATTACGCTAAAAAAGAAGAAAGTTGCAGTAGTTCTTTTTTTTTAGTTATGTCACGAAACATCGATAATCTCAAAGTTCAATGAAAAACAAATTCTTGTTCTAGTTTCAATTTGTTCCTTTTTTGTGCTTTGGGCAATGGAGTTATAAAACTGACAGTCGTTACTACGAAATTAGGTCATAGTTTAAAAGGCTTAGAGCGACATTACCACACCTTGACTACACTGTGAAGTCTCTACACTAGCAGTCTGGGTGGGTGCATTTAAAATTACACCCACTGTGATTTTATGCCGCCAATGTTGCAGTTTGTTCTTTGCGATGCTGCTGTTGCATTATTCCCGTGATGACGTAAATCATAAAATCCGTGGAATAATTTAATTTAAGCATTATTTCGTACCGTTTCAGCTACTTTCTATACTATTTTATAGAAATTTTTAAGAATTGGAGAATATATACATATTTTTCTTATGCTTAGCATAAATATATTTTAAAATGTTCTTCTTCGTTTTTATCACATATTTTTATTTCTTTACAGGTAACTATCAAATCATCAAAGAAAGAAGTGTACTTGTATCCTAAAAGAAAGTAAGTTAACCTTTAAAGCAAGAATAATTTCAGGAACTGGTTTAATAAATTTCAATATTCTACTTTTCCACCTTTGGTCACAGGCATACGATTTTGCTCACTTTTACAATTTTTTTCATCATAGACAAACTTAATAATTGCTTTACTTAGACAATTAAAACTTATTATCTAAAAGCAGTTTCATAAAAACTTGTTCCCGCAAACTCAAGTGATAGTTTGATAAACTTATTTGTTGCCGCAAAGCTGATGTCAAAACTTGAAAAACTTAGAGATAGAAAATCTTCATAAAAAAAAAGAATCAGATAAATAGAGTTATTAAAGAGCTCAACAAAAAGATAGCAAGACCAAAGCTTAGTGCAAATAAAAAAATAAAAATTATTTCGATCTGCTACACATAATTAAAAAAAAAGTGAACAAGTTAAAGATGCAAAAGCAGAAACAAAAGACGAAGTATAGGTAGGAAAAAGATATGTTAAAAATAAAATAGAAAAAAGAAGGAAAAAGTAGAAATACTGCATTTTTAATTCTATATATTGAGAATTTTTTTCCTACACAATTACAATGACAACCAAGTCTCATTAAATTGAAGCAAGAATTGAATTGAAAAAACAAAAAAGAGTTTTCCGTTTCTCTAATTTTTTCATCTATTTTCTTCTAAAATTAAAAAAAAAATAGCGTCAATATAAATACTTCGAACTTTTTTTATAAATGCGATGTAGGAGTAAGAAAAAAATTAATTGAATATTCAAATAAAGAAAACCAATTTAAAAATTAAGTAATTAAAACAACTAAACATTTTAAAACTTAATAAAATTTTTTAGAAGTATTCAGAAGTAAATATGCGAATAATTAAAATATAAATAATTCAAATTCTTGATAGTTCTATATCGTAAGAATTTAATAATAAAATAATAAAATACGATAGAAAAAATAAAAATACATACATAAAAATAAGAAATGTATATAAAATGTAAATTAACCTTTAACTGGTACCCTTGTTGATGATTTATGTATTGAGGTAAATGAAGACATGAGTAAAATAGTAGATTGGGCTAAAGCTAATAAGCTTAATCTTAACGCTCTTAAATCATTTGTTCTGCCGATTTTTAAGTCTAGATATTCTTTTTCTGATATACCAGCCATTTTTTTGAATGGAGTCGACTTGAAATTTATAGGTAAAGTCAAAAATCTCGGTTACTATATTAACTCCTCACTTTCCTGTGAAAATCATATAAACTCTGTTGTTTGTAAAGTTTACTATATCCTACGGATCCTGAGGAGAACTGCATCATTTGTGCCTGTTGAGACTAGAAGAAAGCTAGTGGTTCAACTCATAATGCCAATAATTTCCTACTCAGAAGTTGTATACAGTAAGCTTGATTCGAGGTCAAAGTTACAACTTGTGTTTAATAATGCTGTCAGATACGTTTATGGTCTTAAAAAGTTTGACTGTATAAGTCATTTGAGTAATCGAGTACTTGGTTGCAATATTTTCAATTATTTGGATGCTAGAAACTGTATTTTTTTGCATAACTTGATTTATACACTAACTCCTAATTACTTATTTAATAAGTTACAGTTTTGTAGATCGACCAGAAATATGAACCTTGTAATCCTTGTATACAATTTTTTGAATTCTAACAGACTCTTTTTTGTGAACGCTATCAGAATGTGGAATTCGCTACCTTCAAGAATCAAAAGTATCCGAAATAAGCACAACTTTAAGCATGCAATATTCCAACACTTTTCTTGATACTATCTTTCTTCTTTCTTCTATTTTCTATTTTATTAATGTTATCTTCTTAATTATTTGATAAAGTTCCTTAAAGGCAACTTATACATAAGTCTAAATTCAATTCAATTATAATTTATTGTTAAAATTTAAGCTTATAACTAAATTTAATTTCTTGAGTCAAATGCATTTGTTTGTTGATTATAACTTAAATTTAAAGTTAAATTTAGTCGTTGCTTACAATTTTTTTTAAATTTAAAATAAGTAATTTAAAATTTTTTGTTTTTAACTATTTGTTGGTTATAACTTGTTGTTATTTTTTGATTTCTTACTGCATTTAAAAGACTTTGTCTTATATGTGAACATGATAATTAAATTAAATAAATAAAATAAAATAAAAATATAGCCCCTGGTCTGTGGGACCAGAACAAAAAACAAAAGAGTATATTTCTCTAATAATTCAATTCAAAATTCAATTCTATTCAATTCATTTATCAATTCAATTCATTTATTATTAAAAAAATTCTTTATTAATAATAAGAAAGAACTCTATTTAAAAAGTTCCTAAAAAAACATTTTTAGCATTTTAGTTGGTGTGGTCTCTGGTACCAGATGCACTGTTAGTGTAATTTTTTCGAGGTGTACCAGTTAAGGTTTAACCCTTTCTGACCTAACGCTAAACTAATGAGATTTTTTTTTAATGATTTTTGGAGTAAATTATCTTTATAAGTATGATAAGAAAACAAATTCAACGCCTAAATTGTGATATTTTCATATCCTTCAAGGATTTTCGAGAACCTAAAGTTTGTAGTGCAACAAATTTCTTTTGCATCAAATGACCGCATTTTAGATTTTAAAATATATTATTTTTTTAGTTAAAATGTGCCTTCTTCACTAAAATTGCGCTATTAGCAATTTAGTACATATAAAAACAACTCTATTCCGGGACTCATTTAAAAAAAAAAAATTAAATTTGGATCGAGAAGTTCGTGAAAACTTAAGACTGCAAAAAGAACAGCGAGAAATTATGAGAGGCAAACATAAACAATAATTAGCGCAATCGACACATGCTAATTTGTGTAACATTTGTGAAGATATTCATACTAGAAGTTACAACTGTGCGTACTCGGTTTAAGGTTTAAAAAAACATATAACAAATGTACATAGCAAAATATACCTACAAAAAATATATATAAGCACTATATATATACAAAATATAGTAAAAATATAAAAAAGTAAAAATATAAAAAAGTAAAAATATAAAACAAGTAAAAATACAAAAAAAAAGAAATAAAAAAACTAAAAATATATAAAAAAATACCTATAAAAATATAATTACATTAAAGTTTTTTCCTAAATGACCTCTATATTTATTATGTTGACTTTATATGATTTAAATACAAATTCTAAATGTTTGATAGTTTAAATCATACTTGATTTTAAATACAAATTCTAGTTGTTTGATAGTTTAAAATCGTTTATTGAGCTTAAGGTCAAAGTTAGAACAATTAATTGTATTTAAACAAGAATTTGTATTTAAATCATATAAAGTCAACAATATAATTAAATATATTAATAATATGAAAAATATAATTTAATGCTAAAAATAAACAAAATTAAAATTTAAATCGCAAAAATATATCAATATATGTAAAAAAGGATAAAAAATACAGAAAAAATAAAATATATATAAAAGCTAGCTCAAACGCGGCGCGTTGCTACCATGCCCCTGTTGCCAAACGCCCATAAAATGTTATCAGTGAAACTGCATGTGTCAATTGCGGTCAAATACTAAATTCCGAGGCTGTGCGACCTATAACTACAAAGCTATTCGATATCGCAAATTTGGGCTGTATATAAGATGCCACGCCCTTTTTTCCAACACCCAAAAACATTCTCAGTCAAACGGACTTGTAAATTCCCAGACTGAGCGACATATAACTCCAAAGCTATTCGATGTCGCAAATTTGGGTTGTGTGGGAGGTGCCACGCCCCATTGTCTATCGCCCATACAATATTATCAGTAAAACGGCATGTGTAAATTGTGATCGAATACCGAATTCTGAGGATGTGCGACCTATAGCTCAAAAGCTATTCGATATCGCAAATTTATGCTGTATGAGAGGTGACACGCCCCTTTTTTCAATGCAAAAACCTTCCTTGGTATGTGTTTAATAACTTCCTAAAGTTTCATGAAAATGGATTAAGATATATGAACTAAATTACTAAATTTTAGTGCTATACGATCAAATCCATCTGATATATAGGAGTTATATTGATTTGTGAGCTGTGAAATTGGGCGTGGCAACATTGATATGTATAGTGACCGCCACTTGGAGCACCTACATACCAAGTTTCACTGTAAAAACGTGTACATTTGTGGAATTAGCATGATTTCGAAAAAGTGGGCGTAAATGTATTTCAACTGCGTCCATTTTTTGTACAGTAATCATCTTAATAAAATTACTAAGTTTTAGTTTTTTACGATCAAAATCGTCTGATAGATATTTTTTTTGGTGTGTGGACGATGGCTCAAATTTGGCTTACATGGAAGGTACCACGCCCCCTTGTCCAATCAACACTAAACCTCACAGGAACACTTTTAAGATGTTGCTTCAGTTTACCTGAAAGTTTTATAAAGATCTGTTTAGCGGTTATGGAGTCTTTATGTGATATACATACATACAAACATACCCACGCCCGAATTAAACTGAAATACGAAATTACACTGTAAGCCTGTTGAGAATTTTTGACTTTTCTTTTAAATGAAACCTAGAAATTGGAAACAATTCCGCGGAGGGAAGTATCCAATTTGTTCCAGACGTTTTCAAGTTTTAAGCATCCGAACAAACCATGATCCATTTGTATACAAAAATATACTATATAAATAAAGAAAAAAATATATAAATAAAAATAAGAAAATACAAAACAAAAATAAAAAACATACATATACATATAAATACAAGAAATATTAAAAACATATAAGAAATATAAGACTGAAAAGTGCAATAATTTTAAAAATTTTAAAGTATAAGAAATTAAAAAACTATAAAAAATAACATAAAATTAAAGTTTTTTCCTAAATGACCTCTATGTTTATGAAACTTTAGTTTCTAACTTTGACCTTAAGCTCGATAAACGATTTTAAACTGTCAAACAACTAGAATTTGTATTTAAAATCAAGTATGATTTAAACTATCAAACATTTAGAATTTGTATTTAAATCATATAAAGTCAAAATAACATAAAATATATAAAAGGTGTAAAAAATAACATACAATACATAAAAGGTGTAAAAAATAACATAAAATATATAAAAGGTGTAAAAAATAACATAAAATATATTAAAAGGTGTAAAAAATAACATGAAATATATAAAAGGTGTAAAAAATAACATAAAATATATAAAAGGTGTAAAAAATAACATAAAATATATAAAAGGTGTAAAAAATAACATTAAATATATAGAAGGTGTAAAAAAATGACATAAAATATATAAAAGGTGTAAAAAATAACATAAAATATATAAAAGGTGTAAAAAATAACATAAAATATATAAAAGGTGTAAAAAATAACATAAAATATATAAAAGGTGTAAAAAATAACATAAAATATATAAAAGGTGTAAAAAATAACATAAAATATATAAAAGGTGTAAAAAATAACATAAAATATATAAAAGGTGCAAAAATAACATAAAATACATAAAAGGTGTAAAAAATAACATAAAATATATAAAAGGTGTAAAAAATAACATAAAATATATAAAAGCTGTAAAAAATAACATAAAATATATAAAAGGTGTAAAAAATAACATAAAATATATAAAAGGTGCAAAAATAACATAAAATACATAAAAGGTGTAAAAAATAACATAAAATATATAAAAGATGTAAAAATACAAAATGTATAAAAGGTGTAAAAATACAAAATGTATAAAAGGTGTAAAAATACAAAATGTATAAAAAATACAAAAAGTATAAAAAATGCAAAAAGTATAAAAAATACAAAAAGTATAAAAATACAAAAAGTATAAAAAATACAAAAAGTATAAAAAATAAAAAAGTATAAAAAATACAAAAAGTATAAAAAATACAAAAAATATAAAAAATATAAAAAATATAAAAATATAAAAAATATAAAAAATATAAAAAATATAAAAAATATAAAAAATATAAAAATATAAAAAATATAAAAAATATAAAAAATATAAAAAATATAAAAAATATATAAAACTAGCTGAACCCGGTGTGCTTCGCTACTCCCCTCGTTATAAAATAAAATTAAAAGTATTTATATATTTTTCACGCCATCGAATTTTCGAAATAAGTCCACCCCAGCGCCACCTACCGTGTCCATTTATACACAAATTATTTTCTTATGATCAAACAAACATACATTCTAAATTTCAGTTAAATTGGTCCATAAATTCAAATTTTCGATATAAGTCCACCCCAGTGCCACCTATCGGGTCCATTTATACACAAATTATTTTCTTATGATCAAACAAACATACATTCTGAATTTCAGTTAAATTGGTCCATAAATTCAAATTTTCGATATAAGTCCACCCCAGCGCCACCTATCGGGTCCAAATATAGCCTATGTTACCCACCGTACCAAGATGAACATTACCTGAAAATTTCATCAAAATCGGCCCAGCCGTTTTGGAGTCCATACGTTACATACACACATCCTATTTTATATATATAGATAGACATAAAAAATATAAAAAATATAAAAAATATAAAAAATATAAAAAATATAAAAAATATAAAAAATATAAAAAATATAAAAAATATAAAAAATATAAAAAATATAAAAAATATAAAAAATATAAAAAATATAAAAAATATAAAAAATATAAAAAATATAAAAAATATAAAAAATATAAGAAATATAAAAAATATAAAAAATATAAAAAATATAAAAAATATAAAAAATATAAAAAATATAAAAAATATAAAAAATATAAAAAATATAAAAAATATAAAAAATATAAAAAATATAAAAAATATAAAAAATATAAAAAATATAAAAAATATAAAAAATATAAAAAATATAAAAAATATAAAAAATATAAAAAATATAAAAAATATAAAAAATATAAAAAATATAAAAAATATAAAAAATATAAAAAATATAAAAAATATAAAAAATATAAAAAATATAAAAAATATAAAAAATATAAAAAATATAAAAAATATAAAAAATATAAAAAATATAAAAAATATAAAAAATATAAAAAATAAAAAAATATAAAAAATATAAAAAATATAAAAAATATAAAAAATATAAAAAATATAAAAAATATAAAAAATATAAAAAATATAAAAAATATAAAAAATATAAAAAATATAAAAAATATAAAAAATATAAAAAATATAAAAAATATAAAAAATATAAAAAATATAAAAAATATAAAAAATATAAAAAATATAAAAAATATAAAAAATATAAAAAATATAAAAAATATAAAAAATATAAAAAATATAAAAAATATAAAAAATATAAAAAATATAAAAAATATAAAAAATATAAAAAATATAAAAAATATAAAAAATATAAAAAATATAAAAAATATAAAAAATATAAAAAATATAAAAAATATAAAATATATAAAAAAAAATATAAAAAATATAAAAAATATAAAAAATATTAAAAAACATTTAAAAAATATAAAAAATATAAAAAGTATAAAAAATATAAAAGATATAAAAAATATAAAAAATATTAAAAATATAAAAATTATAAAAAATATAAAAAATACAAAAAAAATATAAAAATTATAAAAATATAAAAAATATAAAAAATATTAAAAAACATTTAAAAATATAAAAAATATAAAAATATAAAAAATATAAAAATATAAAAAATATAAAAATAGAAAAAATATAAAAAATATAAAAAATATAAAAAATATAAAAAAGAAAAAATATAAAAAATACAAAAAAATATAAAAATATAATACTGGGTGTCCCAGATCAACGTTCCAATCCGGAGCTAGTTGATTCCTTGGGTCAAGACAAGAAAAAAAATTGTATGATAGGGGGTCCATCTCCCCCCTGTTTCGAGCTATAAGCGGAAGTATAGCAAAAAATGGCATAAATAGGTGTCATCAGTTTTAATGCAATAACTTAAAAAGTATTTCAGATAGGAACTTCTTTGAAACGGTTTTTTAAAGATTTTTAATTAGTTAAATAATAGGTGTGTTTCCGTACTCTACACTGTCTAAGATTTGTGTAACTTCTGGTAAGCTCGAACTGAGAGAGTAAAAATGAAATTTGAGAATATTGGCAAAAGTACAGAAGCAGCTTCTAGCAAGTTTCGAGCACAAAACAGTTGATTCTGACAGCAGACGAGTCAGACGTAAATAGCGCCAATTGAAATTGTCGTAATTTTGTTTGTGATAGATAACATTGCATTCGTTATCTTCTTACCGTTTAGACGTGTTTTTGCGAGCTCTTACTTTTAAAGATATATTTAACCAAAAGTTCAAAATTAATATAAATAAATAGAAATTAACAGCTTTGATCAGCGTGCTCATCATCTGGAAGCGTGATAACGTGGATTACATCCTTTTAAAATACTTGATATTTAATTTAATTTTCAATATAAATAAATATATATATATATGTATATTTGTTTATAATTTGCTTCTTTCCTTCTTCCTGTTTTGTTTTTAGCGCAAACAGGTTTCTATAGAGCAAATTATTGTATTTACTTTTACAGCTGTTTTCACGCTACTGCAAAAACTCTAGTGCTTATAAAACTTTTCAATTCGTTGGTTCTATAAAATCAGGGCTGCAAAGTTTCTACAGTACAGTGTCTTTAAACAAAATAAACTGTTTTTCACTAAAAGCATTTAAGTTCATTTTTCTCCTTTTACTTTCATCTATATTGCAAAACTTACTATTAAACTGAAAATGATCTGCAATTTCCGAAACTGCGCTGTAAAGGGTGAATCAGACCGGCTGGTTACTTGCTGGTTGTGTGATTCATTTTTTCACATCAAGTGTGTAGCGTTGACTGCGAGGATCTTCGATGCACTCAACGAAAGTAAGGGACTTCGTTGGTCATGTGAAGATTGCAGGTTTACAAACGTTGAGATTTTTAAACTTATTAGACAATCTCGGAAAGGTTTTTTGGAGGTGGCTAAGGATCTAAAGGTAGCACAAGATAGACTGAGTGAATACGAAGATTTGTTTAAAAAGTTTAAAATTATGGAGGAAGCTTACAATTCTCCAAAACGTAAACGTTCAAACAAAAATCTTCGTAGTTCAGCTAAAACTACTGACATAGCCATGCCGTCACCCAATAATAATACTGTTCTACCTTCTACTTTAACTGTTTTCCCTAATGTGAACATACAGATTGAAGATCAATCAATTGGTGCTGTCAATACTGATCAAATGGCTGATAATATCGCACCAACTAAGGTCGCTGCGTCAGCTGATCAGATTTCTCTTTCTGTTGAAGCAATACCAATCATAGAGGAAAATGCTGATTCTCCTCGCGTTTCTGCCACAAAAAAAACTTACGCTGAAACTTGTATTTCCTCAAATGTGGTCCCTGCACCTTCTCAGATTACTCCGTTTTCTACAGGAGCGATACCGAAACAAGTATCGAACAGCAGTATCAAAGCCCCTGTTCATAAAGAACTTGTGATTATTGAGCCTGCAAAATCTATATTTGTTTCTCGTTTTGCAGCTGATACATCCGGTGAAGACGTGTTATTCTATATAAACTCTAAGCTGAATGTTGTAAATAAAAATATCTCTGTTTACAAATTCAATTTTTCATACGAGCGAATTACGTCCTCTTTTAAAATATCTTTGCCTGGTGATCTTTTTCACAAGGTATTGGATCAAAAGTTTTGGCCTGACAATACGATGGTGCATGAATTTATTTCTAGACCTCGGCCTACAACTTCCTTGGCTACTTTTTCGGTTTTTAACAAGAATCAAAAAAACTAGATTGTTGCTTTCAGTTCCTTATCCTTTACCAAAACGTTCGTGGCATTAACACAAAACTAAATAATTTATTAATTTTGAGTCACAACCTTCACTTTAATATAATAGCTTTTAGTGAGACTTGGCTGAAACCTAACACTCTAAATACTGAAATTCTGTGCAACAAATTTAACATATACCGCAAAGATAGAAACTCCATTCCTGGTATTTGCTCTAAAGGTGGGGGTGTGTTGATTGCAGTCAAAGCGACACATTTCTCTGAAGAGTTATTAATTCCAGAATCCTTGGACATTGAATTCTGTTGTGTTCATGTTAAGTTTGGTTTCTTGAGCCTTTTTATTACATGCTCATATATTCCTCCCCTTTCTACCTTAGAAGTTTATAGCAAACATTTGGCTTCTATTAGTAAAGTTTGCTCAAAACTGCAATCAAATGATCATATTTTAATAACTGGAGATTTTAACCTGCCAAACGTTTCTTGGAACTACTGTTCTGAAATTCCTGAAATATTTTTACCTTCGTCTGAAAGTTCATCCGATAATTACTTTTTAAACGAGCTCTCAATCCAAGGGCTATTCCAACTTAACTGCATTTTTAACAAAAATAATCGTTTGCTTGATCTGGTGTTTTTTGATGACAGTAATATCGCTTCTGTGTCTAAATCAGATCCTCTGGTTACACCCGAAGATTCTCATCATCCAACATTAGAAATTATTTTAAATTTTCCAAAACCATCTGCGCAGTATTCTGATTCTCAACCACCTATTGAGTTTAACTTTAAAAAAACAAACTACGTGATTTTGAAGAATAACTTGTCTAATATAAACTGGAATTCTATTCTAAATATTAATACAAATAGTTTATCTTCTCAGAGTCTTGATGATGCGGTATATGCGTTTAATAGAACGCTCAATGATTGTTTTCTTAAAGCTGTTCCGCAAAGGAAAGCTTCCTTGACATCGGGTCCGGTATGGTATACAAATGAATTAAGAAAAATGAGGAATTTGAAATCTAAATACTATAAAAAATATCAAAAAACACATAACATATGTGATTTTGGATGCTATACCTCGATTAAATACAGTTATCAACAGTTATGCAAACAATCCTATAATACCTACTTAACAAAAGTAAAATTAAACATCAAATCTGATGCTAAATCCTTCTGGAACTTTGTTAACACAAAACGCAAGATTGATTCCTATCCTTCTTTTATGAAGTATAATTCGGTTGAGTCTGATAATGATAATAGTATTTGCAATCTTTTTGCTGACTTTTTCAAGTCGACTTATTCATCATCGTCCTATGATTATTTAAGTTATCCTTTCAATATTCAATCTGGGGATATATATTTCCCAATAATTGACACAAACACAGTCTTATCATTTTTAAAAAATATTAAAACATCATATAAAAGTGGTCCTGATAACATACCTTCGTGTATATTAAAATACTGCTGTGAAGAATTAGTAACTCCAATCTCTTTACTATTTACTTCATCATTAAAATCCTGCTATTTTCCTGCAGCCTGGAAGCATTCATTTATCATTCCGCTGCATAAATCCGGAAATAGGTCTTTAATTGATAACTACCGTGGCATCGCAAAATTGAGCGCTTTGCCTAAACTTTTAGAGGCAATTGTTACATCACGACTATCGCATAGCATTAAATCTTTAATGTCTCCTTTCCAACATGGATTCCTTTCTGGAAAATCCACTGTTACTAACCTTCTCGAATTTACATCAAAAACTATAGAAAACTTTGGAAAAGGCATGCAGACTGATGTTATTTACACGGATTTTAGCAAAGCTTTTGACGTTGTAAATCACAAACTATTGATCTTAAAATTACATCTTGTTGGATTTCCTATACCGTTGGTAAAGTGGATTGAATCTTACTTAAGCAATAGAACACAATCTGTTCTTTTTAAGCTCAAGAAATCACACGAGTTTCCTGTTACTTCAGGAGTACCTCAAGGAAGTCATCTTGGGCCTCTTCTGTTTCTACTTTTTATAAACGATTTGCCATCTGTCATAATGCATTCCAGCATCTTAATATTTGCTGACGACGTCAAACTCTTCCTTTCTTTTAAAAATGATAATGACGCTGTATTTTTGCAAGCCGACATAGATCATCTTCATAACTGGTGCAAAACGAACCGTATGAACCTCAACATGAAGAAATGCAAGCATATGTCTTTCTCGCGCAAACCACCAATTAAATGTACCTTCAAAATTTGTGGTTATCCATTGGAGTCCTTAGATAGCTTCAATGATCTTGGAGTTACAATGGATCCTAAACTACGCTTTAATATTCATGTAAATAAAATAATAAATAGAGCAAATAGTACTTTAGGATTTATTAAACGTTGGGCAAAAGAGTTTAATGATCCTTTCATAACGAAAACCTTATTCACTTCCCTAGTGCGGCCTATCTTAGAATACGCTTCAGTTGTTTGGTGCCCAAGATACGGTTGTTACATAGACGACATTGAATCAGTGCAGAAACAATTTCTTTTGTTTTGCTTAAGCTATCTTTATTGTAATACTGATTTTCACTTACCACCTTATGAATATCGGTTACAACTCTTAAATCTTCCTTCTTTAAAAAATCGGAGAATTATGATAAATGCTTGTTGGATTATAAAACTTTTACATGGCTATGTAAACAGTCCATATTTATTGAGAAAAAAATTTATTTTAATATTCCTCTTCGTCCTAGAAGATCTTTTGAGTTACTCCACATGAACTTTTGTAGAACTAATTATTTGCAAAATGAACCTCTTAGAAGCGCTTGCGGTGATTTTAATTTTGTATCTGATGTTATATCCTTAAGTGAATCCATGGACTCAATCAAACATAAAATTATAGATTACCTGCAGTACCGTCGTTGATTATGTAAAGTTCTTTCAAACATATATCTGATGCATCTGGTGATTTGTAAACACATAAATATAACAATCTAAATGGACCTAAGCGTAAAATGGAAAATTTTGGTGTATAATATATCTAAATAATCTGAATGGACCTAAGCCTGGGATCTTCAAATGCCTCATATCTTCAAGATGGTTGTGACAACATTTGTTGACGGTACCGTGGTGTCTTGGTGTCTTTTTACCTCTTGAAACACTACGTTAGATCGATTTGTAATATATTAATATGAGTGGCCGATAAGACCTAGTTTGTCTTGGTGCCTGCGTTCGCAACTGGTTTTTTTTATTTTATGAAAATTGGTTTGGTGAAGTTGACCTAGTTTGTCGAGTAACCACCCTGTCAAGCCAGGATTTCACCGGCTTCAGGGAGACAGAACGATATATATTATATATATACCTATTGGAGTGGTGTTTTATTGGGTATGAGACCTTGTTTGTCACACGACTCCGCCGTATACAAAAATTGTTGCTAACTTGACCTTGTTTGTCTTGAAAACGTAACCCTGCTATGCTGTCTGATTTTATCGATTTTGACTTAACTTTTTTTCTATTATTTTTTATACTTTAATAAAATTATATACTTTAAGCAATTTACTAAAACTTTTTAGTTTGTTAATAATACATTATTTCATTCAAAATCATACTTTATATTTTTGAATTGTATTAAATATCTTATTTTACAATTTTAAATTTGCTATAAAACCTGTTAAGGTTTAGCAATCAAGTAAATAAATAAATAAAAAAAAAAAAAATAAGTAAATTTTTTTAAGCTATAAAATCTTGTAAGCTATGTTTTAAGTTATGAAATTTCTTTAAATAATTTATTAAAAATGGAAGAACAAAAGAAACTGCAATTTGTAAATTTATTTTTAGCAGCACAATTTGTGAATATTTGTGAAAAACATAAACAAACATTTGACATTTGCTTGTTCTTCTTGATGCTTCTTCTTATTGATGCTTGTTCTTAATTTACTCGAAGTCTTGAGTTCTAGCACTCTCTGTGCACATTCTGTGCTCGAGAGAGCGATTTTATGCTTGTTCTTCTTCTCCCATTTCTTACACAAAAAGTACGGAAACAGAAAATAGCGACTCACAAGTCACACAGTGTGAGTACGGAAACAGACCTAATATCTGTTAAAGTTTTTTGGTATTTTTAACCAAATATAATTTATAACCAAGTATAATTAACTAAAAATAATTTATAGCAACTTAAATATGAAATATATGTTTTTTATTTTCATTTTTTTCACTTTAAGCTCGTTTTACATAAAAATAAGTTCTAATATTATTTTTTTTTTCTGATGCAGTCTTAACCGCCAAATAATTCTTTGCAGTATTCCATTATGCGGCTTCACCGTACAGTAACAAATAAGAGCCAATTAATTATTTTATGAAAACATACACTCAAAAAGCACTTACAACCTAACACGGCAACAGCAAAGTTTTGCTTCATAAATTGCTTTTTAGACATAAAACCAAAATTAAGAAATGCACATCTCTTCATTTTTCCCATATATAATATTTTCTTAAAAATCAAATTAGATTCACATATAAATGGTATGTACTTTTTGAGTGTATGTTTTTATAAAATAATAAATACGCTCTTATTCGTGGATGTACGATGAAGCCGCATAATGGAATAATGCAGAGAATTATTTGGCGATTAAGACTGCATCAGAAAAAATATAATATTACAACCTTTTTTATGTAAAATGAGCTTAAAGTGAAAAAAAGAAAATAAAAATCATATTTTTCATATTTAAGTTGCTATAAATTATTCCACGGTAAAAAACATCAAAAAACTGTAACAGATATTATTTAACTATTCAAAATCTTTAAAAAACCGTTTCAAAGAGGTTCCTATCTGAAATACTTTTTAAGTTATTGCATTAAGACTGATGCCACCTATGAATGCCATTTTTTGCTATACTTCCGCTTATAGCTCGAAACAGGAGGGAGATGGACCCCCCCATCATACAATTTTTTTCTTGTCTTGACCCAAGGAATCAACCAGCGCCGGATTGAAACGTTGATCTGGGACACCCTGTATATGAAATATAAAAAAAATGATGGAAATAAATACATTAAAATTAAATAAAAAAAAATATAAAGTGGATAAAAAAAAATAATATTTTCCATATCAATGACACATTTATATTAGTATCTCTTATTTTTCAACATTCAAGTTCAATAAATAGAGATTGTGACGGTCATGGCTTTCTAGTCAGAGTCCGTGGCCAGAGTGCTTAAGAACTGTGGTAGCCCGCGTTCAAGTACCATCTGACACAAGTTTTTTCAATTGAATTAATATTTCTGTTTATTCATAATGCTGAAAATAACAAACCCCAGAGAGTTAAACTACTGGCATGTAAAGCTTCTGGTGAACATAAGCCATTCTTAGTCTGAATAAAACGTATGTAGGTTCAGTTTTGGATCATTTGCGTTCCAACATGTTACTATGTTTTTAATAGCAGAAGTTCGGTCAAAAGTGTTTTATAGGGCTGAAATGGCCATTACGTTGTTTTGAAATACAAATATAAAATATAAATACAATGAAAAAAAAGATTTAAAACACAAAAATTTATATATAAAAACAATAAATAATATAACAAATATAAAATATATAAAAAATATAAAAGTATAAAAAATGTAATAAAAAATAAAAAAAAATAATTAAAAAGTTCTAAAAAAAACATAAAAATATCAATAAAAAAGTTAGACATGTCTGTGTTTTCTGATCAAATTAAAAAGGTCGCAGAGAAATAACAAATTTCATGATTTATCTGTATCAAATTGTCCCTTTAGGTTTCTTATAGCGAGTTCGATTATAAAAAAAATATAAAAATTTAAAAAAAAAAACTAATAATGATTGATAACATAAAAACTAAAGAAAACATAAAATAAAAATACAATAAAATAAAAGATAAAAAATATTAAAACAAAAATATGAAAACTTAATACTAGGTATTAACTATTAAATATAAAAATATTAAAAAAGTAAAAAATTAAATAAATCATAATAAACTTGAAAAAGTCAAAAGGTTGAAGTAAATATTAAAAGGTTTAACCAGGTAATAAATCTATAAAACGAAACTTTAAAATGAAAAAAAAAAACAAAGAGAATTTAAAAAATGTATAATTTCTTTAATGAAACAGAAATGTGTTGTTAATATTAACAATTCAGAAATGTATAGATGTAAAAATTAAAAAAAAAGTTAGGCAAAAAAAAAATTTAAGAAAATAATCAAATTTAAAGATATTTTAATAATTATTTAAGTTTTTAACATAAAATTTCATTGTTCGCAAATCTTTTACAAAAAAAATTTAACTTTCTATACAAGGCATTACCTTTCCAAAGAAAAAAAAATGTAAAAGTTTAAAATATATTTCATCACAGAAACTTGTTCTTTTTGGCTTCATTCTATATCTGACTATAACAAGATACAATATTCTCTGTATTCCTAATTGTAACTAACAGCAAAGATTTTGTGATAAAAATAGTTAATTTCTCTTGCCTTCGGGATTGAATAATATGCAGTCCATAAACAACATTTGTTAATAATTATTATTTTGCTCAGTCATTCTAGTGCAGATACTTTTGCTTGGAAATAAAATCAAGTTTTTAGAGTAAGCTTTATATTGCTTATATGTTTTGTGTATTCAATTGGTTTTTGAGCATCTTTCGGAAAAATCCAAGTCTTACAAGCAGCTTTGAATTTGTTTTCTAACATTTAATTTATGTATATTCTTACATTTTCGTTAGCCATAAAAAATATTTCCACACACAAAAACAAAACAACGTGAGTTTCTGCGCCATTTAACTGGGGGAAAGCAGGCAGCACCAGCAGCAAGCTTACTGAATGAATACTAAATCATCGTGCTAGTAAAAGTATTTTTATATTTATTTTCTTTGCTTTTTGTGCACAAAAGAAAAAACAGACTTAAATTACGTTATAGAAAAAAATGCCAATAGCACGAAACCTTGCAATTTTTTACCCCAATGCGATTACCTACCAAACAAAAACAAATCGTTAATTTTTCGATTTCGCTTTTATTTGAATTTTTATAACTAGAAATAGCGTAAACAAAATACTAACAGCAAAACCAAAACTTAAGCTAGACAGACACAGTTATAGGTTATAATTATTTATGTTGGCAATAAGTAGAATTGCTTTTTTTTATTATTAAAAAAGGTATACAATTGAATAAAAATAATAGTCATAATGTTAATCTATGTTTGGTTTTTGACAATTGATAAGAGTTTGTTCAGGAAATATATTACTTCAGGCTAATGGAAGGGGATATTTATTGATTCGTTTTTCTTGGAAACATCAAACATTTACGCAATGATGTGTTTTCAATGAAAAATATTCAGTAAACTGTTGCACGCAATTGTACCTGACATCAGACCCATTCTGCAACAGTGTCGTAAAGAGAGATTTAATGCCAAAGTTGAACTATTTGTCAGCATGACCCATATAGGCCCATTGGTGTTAAGTACAGAATTTTGACCTATTTCGAGATCAAAAGACGAATCACATATTTTGAGGCAATTTTGACGAGAAAAAGACTCCAATTTTTTGAACTCATGAGATTGAGAATTTTGACTGAATATTAAAATGGGATAACTTCTTATTAATTATATCTCTGTCATCTTATTTCAGATGTAAATAGATATTTTGTTAATTTCCAGAATTCATGAATTGCAATTTTAAAATTCATAGTCAAAACATTTTAAGTTAACCCTCGGACTGTGCTAGGTCTGGTCAGACTTTTTGACTTTATGAATGCATGCAACTTTTCTGTATGACAATGGAGAGCGGAATGGTTGCACGAATCTGTCAGGCATGACGAGAAGAACACACTTAACGAAAAAACCAAAAAAATTGTTTTAGTATTGATAAACATTGCTTTTTATGTCGTTTCGTGAATGCAACTGTAATAGGTCTGGCCAGACCTCATACAAAATGTAGAGAATCTGTTTGGCCCGGTGTGCGTAAACCAAATTTGAATTTTTAGGGTCTGTTCGGTCATTCATAGTACGGGATTTAAAGTTATTTGTACAACATCGGATGAGCGGTTCTCGAGATATTGCAAAAATAGTAGATCCTCTTTCACCCATACGATTTCTCATATAAAATCGCTATAGCTTTGGAATTATAGGTCGTACAGCTTCGAAATTAGGAATTCGATAAGAATTTACAAGTTCCGTTTTACTGATAATACTTTATGGGCGTTGTAAAAGGGGTGTGGAACCTCCCATACAGCCCAAATTTGCGATATCGAGTGACTTTGGAATTATTGGCTACACAGCCTTGGAATTAGGTATTCGACCACAATTTATAAGTGCCGTGTCACTGATAACATGTAATGGGCGTTGGACAAAGGGGCGTGGCACGTACCATAAAAGCTTAATTTGTGATATCGAATAGCTTTGGAGTTATATGCCGAACAGCATCGGAATTCAGTATTCGAACTCAATTTACAGTCAATTTCACTGATACCAGTGTATGTTGGTGAACAAGGGAGCGTGGAAGCAACGCGCCGGGTTTCAGATAGTAATATAAATATATATATATATATATAAATATAAAATGTACTATAAAACTATATAGATATATATATATATATATATATATATATATATATATATACAGCCATAAACATATACACGAAGACACCTGGGCATACATTTTATATTCGGTCTGGCCAGACGTAATACTGCAACTTACCACCTCCGAAAGGTCCCTGAATCCGAGGATTCATGAAACGGTTCGTGAAAGCTATCGTATGGCACTCCTGCTTTAATTATATCATTATTTCGAATACTTCGTTCACATTTTGCTCCAAAGTTTATAGTCTATATTTAATTGACAAGAAAAGTTACCAAGATTTTTTGTAACTGATTTGATGGGACGATATAAAGTTTTATTCTGTTATATGATATCCTATGTAGTTTTAGCAGCGATGAAAACCAATAACCAATTTAATTTAATCGAACGTTGATATTAAAATAAGGTTATTTTTTTTTTATGAGTCAAGCTTACGCAATTTTCAACAACCAAGTTCACGCAAATGTTTATTTTTGATTTAATGACCCTAAAGACAAATGTGTTTTCTTGGTTAACTTTGTCGCTTAGCAGACATTTATTTTTTCGCACCTAACAAAATAAATAGTCAATTAATCCGGGGAATCTTTTTACAATTGATACTTCAAATAAAGAAACTGAACTAAACAAAACTGTTTTATGGCAAGAGCCATGAGTAAAATTAAAGTTGATATCTTTTATGTACATATAAAAAAAAGAAGATTTGTTCTTTCGTCATCACATTTTACTTCAAACATACAAGTATCAATATATATCAATAATGTTGTTAATTTAATTTTGTTTGCAGAAATCAAGAAAACAGAAAAGAATATTGCAGAAACGAATTACGAATATAAAAGAAACTGCTTTTGAGCAAGAACTAACCCATGGCAATTACTGGCAGTGTGTATATATAAAATTTTATTTGTAAACTTCGATTCGAGAGCTGTTCCAATACTTTTTAATTTTCAGCCAAAAATAACAAAACCAAAGAATTACATATAGCAAAAATTGAATAAAATCAATATAGCAAAACAAATTTTTTTAAATGATGACAAGATTTCGCAAATGCCGAAAATTAAATTCAAGTCAAGAAATCCAGATATTTGCGGATGACAGGTAAATTTTAACGCAACTATTAAATATTATTAAACTATTTTAGTGCTGTTAAATGCTTTAGTTGTTTCATGATAATGAAAAATTATTTATAATGGGGCATTCAGGGGGTTAAGGCGTTGTTGTTGTTTCGAATTTGATGTCGAAATTTCAACATTAAAAATGGTAGATCCAACTAGGCGGCGTATAAGAGCCCCTCTAAGGTGGCGGACAGAGTGAACGCCGATTCAGACAGGCAGGCAGATAGGCGCAGGCAATTTATGTGAACAAGCGAGAGAAAAGTCAGCTTGGCTTTATTTCTTTCTCGTTTCTTCGCAGGTTACTGCCTGCGCCTGTATGCCTGCCTGTCTAAATCGGCGTTCATTCTGTTTGCAACCTAAGGTGTGGTTTAAGGGGTTAGGTCCCAAAAAGAAAAATGTTTATCTTGAAAAAGTAATGGGGGTCAGTCATACACACTAACCTTCTCCGGCTCTCCCTAAAAAGTGGAAATATTGATTGATTTAACAGCAGGGCATTGTGGGTTTGCCCTGTAGCCGCCTCCCGATGTAGTACGAAAACCTAATGTGACTCAAAAAAACTGCCTTCATATTCGGTTTCAGCGACCTCCAAAACACTAAATTAAGTCGTGAAGTTTCACGGTTTTTTTTCATTTGACAATTGCTGTACAGTGTTATTAACCGACGATTTTCGAGCATGAATTCCTTGATATGCTTGACGTGGTGCTCATTCGTCAATGTTTTTGTTTGTCTTTGATAAGGCTAATGCTCAACGCTTTAGGACTTCGATAGGACTTGGTTACCAATTCAATCCACAAGCAAAATAAAATACATTTTTCTTTGTGCAACTGAATCACACATATTTTAAAAAACAAATTTGAAGAAAATCACGTTCGAAATAATAGTTTTTGTTAATTTTTTTTTGTTTGAACTGCTTTTGAGCAAGAACTAACCCATGGCAATTACTGGCAGTGTATATATATAAAATTTTATTAGGAAAATTTTACCGTCTCCGCGAAATAACTCCTAATGAAAGAACTCCTAACAGTAAATGAAATAAGTCCTAACGCTGAAAGATGAAATAACTCCTAATTCCTGGTGAAATAAAACCTAAAGAAAAGAAGAAATAAAACCTGACATTTAGGAGTATGTACATTATGAAATAATACCTAAACGGAAATGAAAAATTAAGTCATAATTTTCAGAATATTAAAAAAAACAATTGTGGTTCTTCTGATTGCGACCATAAAGCGAGCACACAAAACGAAAAATTAAATAAGGGCCCAAATTCGGGATCTTTTTTTAATGTGAAATATTGCCCCACCACATAAAATGATATTTGGCCGATAAAATGGTTTTCCCTTGCACGGAATTTCGAAACCATATTTCGTATAAGGGCAAATCGTTATATCATAAATAAAAAAAAAACCATTTGGGCTTTATACGGACATGCCCTTTTTTCGTTTTACAGTACTTCTGGATATAATTCTCTTTTTTAATAGGCGGCCTTTGGCCGCTGCTTAGGAATTACAACCCTCAGTTAGTTCAACACCGGCTTCGCTGTCTACATTATTTCTGAATTGAATTTGAAATTGATCTAACAATTTGATGACAATTAGTTTACATAAAAAGAGTTATATCTGAATAATAATGAAGCAACGCCCCAAATAGAAAAATGAAATAAAGCCCAATTTCAATGAAATTTCATTACGAAATAACACCCAAATTTTGTATGGAAAATTTTTGGCCTTTATCTCATTTTTAATTTTTGGACGTTATTTCATTATGAAATAAAAACCAAAATAGAAAAATTAAATAAAGCCCAATTTCAATGAAATAAAGCCCAAAATTTTGGGCCTTATTTCATTATGAAATTACGCCCAAATTTGTATGGAACATTTTTGGGTTTTATTTCATTTTTTATTTTGGGCGTTATATCATTAGGCGTTATTTCCCTGAACCAAATTTTGATATCAAACGAATTTTTCAGTGTGTTATGAATAATTTACTTGAAGGGGGTTAAATTTTTCTCCATCATTATCTCAGGTGTTCAGACAGGTATAGACCTAAATATTATTTTATTTCTATTTATTTATTTATTTATTTCTATTTTAACTATCAACAATCGTTTAACAGTTTGAGTAATAACATATAAATTATAAAAAAAATATGATATAAAACTAATAAAATGTAAACATAATTATATTAAAGAATATTACACTTTTATAAATTCATTTTAAACAATTCTTAATAAATTTTGTTTAAAAGTTTGTCTATTCAGAGTGAGATCTATTTGAGCACTTATGGAATTGAACGCTAAGCACATATTATTAATAGGATCATTACGGCCATAGTTTGTCCTATGATACGGAATGTAAAAAAAATCTCTTTGCCTAAAATATCTCTGAGGCGCATATATTCTTAAAAGAGCGAGGAGTGTCGCGCAGTCTATATACATATGTGACATAATTATATCGCGAACAAAAATAACAAGAAAAAATTTACGTCTGGAGGCTAAGGTATTAAGACCCAGAAGAGCACACCTAGATACGTGCGTTGGCATAAATTTCCAATTTAATTTAAACATTATGTAACGAGTGAAACGTTTTTGTATTTTTTCCAATCGCAAAGAATCTACCTCGTAATATGGATCCCAGATCACACATCCATATTCCAAGATAGACCTTACTAAAGATAAAAATAACGTTCTAAGGGTATATGGATCCTTAAATTCCCTCGAATTACGCCTCAAAAAACCCATCATTGCATTAGCCTTAGTAATTATGCAATTGTAATGGTTGGAAAAAGAAATTTTTCTATCAAATAGAATTCCCAGATCAGATATAGACTCGACACGTGAAAGACTACTATTTGCGATTGAGTAATTAAAAAAATTTGGTTCTTTTTTCATATAAAAAGACATTATGTTGCATTTGGCAACATTTAAATAAAGTCTATTAACTGAACACCATTTAATCATATTGTTTAAATCAATTTGAAGAAGTCGATGGTCGGAAGTTGAAGAAACCGAATTAAACAGTTTAACATCATCAGCATACATCAAACAGTTAGTATGCTGTAAAAAGTTTGGGAGATCGTTGATGAACAAGACAAACAATAGAGGTCCAAGGTGGCTTCCTTGGGGCACACCAGAATGGTTAGTAATAGATTTTGAGTAGCAGTTACCAATACGAACAACTTGATACCTATCAGAAAGGTAATTCCTCAGCCAGGATAACAAAGAGGAATGAAACCCCATTAGGGAAAGTTTTTTAACCATAATGGAGTGCTGAACTCTATCAAAGGCTTTGGCGAAATCAGTAAAAATTACGTCAATTTGATTGCCTTTTTCCATTTCAGTTTTAATGAAGTGAGAGAACAGTGTTAGGTTTGTAGAAGTAGATTTACCACTAACAAAACCGTGTTGGAATTCAGAGATAGAGTTTTTAATTCTAGCATAAATGTGTTTTTTGACAATTGACTCAAATAATCTAGGGATCAAGGGCAATTTTGATATCGGTCGATAGTTCGCTATATTTTGCCTAGAGCCAGACTTATGGATAGGGACTATAATGGATTCTTTCCAAATATTCAAAAGCTTCCCTGTCTTTAAAGATAAATTAAATAAAAGCGCTAATGGCTGGGCTAGCACAGCTGCGCAGTTTTTTAGAAATATTAGGGGAATATTATCAGGACCAGTTCCTTTATTAATGTCTAGAGTGAGCAAATCTTGTAAGACATCATCATCAGAAAGAACTAATGAACCCATATCAATAATAGGGTTGTCATTATAATAAAAAGGGCAGTTCACGTCATCTCCGTCGTCTAATAAAAAATTCGATTGAAAATAATCAGCAAAAAGATTTGTGACGTCTGAAGTGCTACTTGCAGTTTTTTCGTTAAAAAACATATTTTTAGGGAAACCCTTCGTGTTCCTTTTTTTATTTAAGAAATTCCAAAAGTTCTTCGGATTTTCTCTAATATCAGACTCCAGCTTATTAAGGTGAGATTTGTAGAGCGATTCTTTAAGAGATGCGTATTCACTATGCGCCTGTAAATAGTTTTGACTATTTGAAGGGATATTCTAGGTATCCCTTGCTAACATATGTGAATTTTGTCAAAATCGACAGACGGGAACTATGTGCAGACTGGAATGACCGCTCCGAGTTTTGCACCATATAATCCCGAACCATCTGTGTCCAATGAGCCTATTTTAGTAAATCAAAATATGCTTGATTCAATTGTTGCCAAATTGGAACTAACACAGCATAAATCAGAAGAACTGGCTTCTTTTATGAAGCGTCTACCTATCAGCGAGTCGAATAAGATTTTCTAATAAATAATAAAGTAGTTTATAGTCAATGAAAAAGTAGTTAAAATTTTTACTACCAATTACAATTCCTGTAATGGAATTCACGATTTTTTCCAATTTCATGTCTGAGGCATTGAAGCGTTCAATTACCAATTACAATTCCTGTAATGGAATAGGCAATTTTTTTCAATCTTATTCCATGATATTGAGGTGTTCAATTTCTAATTACAATTCCTGTAATGAAATTGACAAATTTTTTCAACTCCATTCCGAGAAATTGAGTTGTTCAATTAATAATTACAATTCCTGTAATGGAATTGAAAGTTTGTTCCAATTCCATTCGATGGAATTGAGATGTTCAAGTACCAATTACAATTCCTGTAATGGAATTGACGGTTTTTCAATTACATTCCTGGAGAATTGAGAAGACTAGTTACCCATTCCTAATTCCAAGGAATTGAGGGGACAAATTACCGAATCCTAATTCCAAGGAATTGGAATTGAATTATAATGAGTACTTTTTGACCCAGCTCTGTATTCAGCTAGAAAGTCAAAAGGGTTAAAAAAGGTTTAAAAGAAGTAGCCCAAACAGCGACTTTTCGGGTATATGACCTAAAATATTTCAAAATACTGATAAGACGGTAAAAAACAGACTTTGCATTTGTAAATAGGTAATTCCAAGCCTTATAGCATGTTCTCACCGCACTCTGAATTAAGTAATATGGTCAGTGAATTACGATTGTGAATTACCCCGTTCTCACGAAGTAATCGCAATTCGGTTTGACAATCAATCAATTTTATCAATTTTATTTTGCATTTTTTTTTGAGCGAAGATTTATTGGAATTGAAAGTTGGTAGTATAATTAGGTTTACAATTTTTTTATTAGAATCTATCTGCAAAATAAATATTCATTTATTATTTAAATTTTTTAAGGTACTATTACAGTGTGTAGCTATAAAAAAAGCACATCTTTTATTAATTTTTTTACCTAGTATTATTAATTTTAATGATTCAAATTTTTTACATAATGAAGAATTTATTCATAAGAAAATAAAATTTTTTTTTGTCTTTATAGTTGTTGTTAATTTTTTACAGGGCGTTGAAGTTAGCGTGTTCAAAAAATTGTTGCAATTGGCTTTTCGTCTCCAGCATTTACAAAGCGTCTGAAAGTACAAAATCAAAGTGCATTCTTAAGTGAAGGGTTGTAGTTGAGCACTCAACCTACGCAAATAAAAAAAAAATAAAAAAATAAAAAATGGCATGCGTTGAAAAAAAATGTACAAAAAACCCCATTTTTTGCCGAAACTATACAAAAAAAAAAATAAAAAAGTTTTTTGGCTTTTTATATGTCTAAAGCTTAACTGAGTCTATAAGGATCACAATAAATCAAGACTCATCGAAATCGATTAAGTAGAATTCCAGATATCTTAGGAGCCGATTCGAAAAACCTTGTTTCGAGAAAAACGCGATTAAAGATTTAAAGGTTCTTGAAGATCACGCGACATACGAATATAATATGTGCTAAACTTTTTTCTATTTAATATTTTTTCCTAAAATTTTGTATACATATCCTTAAGACCTTACAGAACCATATTCTAACGAAAAACAAAAATTGAATTTTAATTTTTTACATACTGTAATAGTACCTTAAAGCAATAAAACACTCACTGACTGCTGACAGTTATTTGTTTTGTTTTCCTTTATTCTTCTAGAGAAGTGCTGTTTTTGATTATTTTCGATAAAAATTAGAGCTGAAACCGATTTCTACGCCATTCGGATCGTAATTCAAACCCTACCATTGAGTTGATTCAGATTGTCAAATATTGTATGGCGAATTACTTAATTCATAATTGAGCCTCATAATTACTTGAACATAATCGAGCCTCGAATTACGAATGAGAGCCGAATATAGTAATTAAAGGTGCCATCAGAACATGCTATTAATCATCAGCTTTTAGAAACGAGAAAAAAAGATTAGAAATAAGTTGTATAAAAATAGGTTTTTCGGTTATTGGAACAAAGTTTCTTTGCGTGGCTTTCGAGTGGTGTGATTTGGTAGAAATCGTCACGTAACAGTGAGATTGCTGGGTGGTATATGCGTGCAAGTTTCAAGCCGACTATTAGTGCTACCAACTCCCAAAAATATTTATCCCTAAAGTTATCTAGTCAAAAATCCCTAAAATCGCTACAATTACTTGGAAATCCCAAAAGCAAATATCAATTAATATTTTGTTATAATCTTTAGTTATAAATGATTTAATATTTAAGAAAAAAATCCGGTTTCTTCGGATTTTATTCCAAACAAGGTGAAAGCGATTTTAAATTTTTGTTGTAAAACACTCGAGTTGTCAAACCATACAAAATCACCTTTTCTGTCTCTTTCATTCATTCACAAGTTTTTCAGCCTTAGCAAAATATTAAGACTTCACGTTCACCTTATTTTTTACACCATGGTTACGAGCAGGCAATGAAAAAGGAAAAAAATTGAGTAAATGCATAGCATAATCGGAATAAATTCAAAAACCTTGTAGTAAATTGAATTATCCAATGCTTAAGAATACCAAAAAGTCCCTAAAAAAAACCCCTAAAAATATAAAACTCCTAAAAAATCCCATTCCACTTCCCCCCTAAATTTAGGGGAAAACCCCTAAATTGGGAACACTGCCGACAATAAACTAGCGGGCGAGTTCGCTGTGTGTGCGTGCCAGTTAGGCAAACGAATAGACGAGTTCGCAACTCTCTAAATATCTCTATCTCTCACTCTATCTCTCTCTATATATATCTCTATATATATCTCTCTCTCTATATATATATATATATATCTCTCTCTATATATATATATATCTCTCTCTCTCTATATATATATATATATCTCTTTATGTATATATCCCTCTCTCCCCACTCTCCCCACTCTCCCCTCTCTCCCCTCTCTCCCCTCTCTCCCCTCTCTCCCCTCTCTCCCCTCTCTCCCCTCTCTCCCCTCTCTCCCCTCTCTCCCCTCTCTCCCCTCTCTCCCCTCTCTCCCCTCTCTCCCCTCTCTCCCCTCTCTCCCCTCTCTCCCCTCTCTCCCCTCTCTCCCCTCTCTCCCCTCTCTCCCCTCTCCCTGGGGAGAGCTCAAAAAATATTTTTTAATAAATCTAAAATAAAATAATTTAACTTATATGTTATTCTTATTCTAATGCTGGCAGCATTAAGGGGTCGCTGATTTCGAATCCAATGTAAGTATTTCAAAAAGTTTTTTGACACTAGGACCCTAAAAATGTGTTTTTTGGCTTTATACTCTTTGTAGATGCGCTGGTCCCTGATTTCGAATCTGATGTTAGAATTTGAAAAAGTTTTTTGTGGACCCAAAAAATGTATTTTGTGCTTTATACTCTTTGTGTATGTGCTGGCGGAATTAAGGGGTCGCTGATTTCGAATTTTATGTAAGAGTCTTAAAAAGTTTTTTGACACTCAACGTTAACTGCCTATTTCCATTTCTCATAAGATTTTTACATCTTGATTTTCAATAAATACATCTTTTTTTTATAAAATATTTAATTAAACTTTTTGATTTGATAGTTCATTTACATTATTTGCCTTAAAAAATTATATAAAATAAAAAATTATAAAAAAATAAAAATGTACAGATGTTATTTGCGATTACATTCAAAGTTGAAAAAAAAGCGTAAGGAACTTCGTTCCTGACGGGGGTCCCCCGGCCACACCACTTTTTTTGTATAATACACTCTTTTAGGAACATTAAATGCTATTGTGAGCTTATAAAATTCTTTACAATAAATTATTTTGGCTTAGAAAATACAATTTATTTGTAAGTTCTGTGATAAAATTCCACAAAAAAAAAAAAAAAAAAAGGAAAAGTTCTAACAAAAATTGATTTCTCTGTTTTATCAAATTTAAAAAATACACCAAATTTTTACACTACTTTTGCCACAAACTTTTGCCCTCCGACAAGTTTTGTACTTAAAAGCACGATGGCTTAAAGATAACAGTTTTAGCTTTATTCTACCTTCTAATCTAGTGAAAGTCAAATGTCAGAGCTGAAGTAATCACTTCCTGAAGAGCACAACAATAACGCCTAACAAAACATTGTATGAATGTCACAAAGAATAGCCCTCACTCCATGCCTCCCCGCATTTTTTCTCCCTCTTTAATCCACTGAACAATGATCAAATTAATCGCTTACAGCAACAATAGCAACAACAACAAACACGTTTTACTCATCAAGAAGACTCCCGAAGAATGATTTGTAAGGTTTTGCAATTTAAATTCTAAAGAATTTCAATTTCATGAACATAAATTATTTGAGTACAACACAAAAAAAAAAGAACAGAAAAGTCCTCTTTTCTATTCTGTATATGAATAATATGTATGTTTGTCTATTAAAAAAATGTAACGTTTTCACTCTTACGTCAATTGCAGCATTATAAGATGCTGCTGCAATGCACTTCCAACAGTAACATGCAGCGCTTTCAACATATTTTTGAAAATCTCATTGTTTGTTGCTGCCTTTCTTCGTACTTTATTTGTGTCTGCTGCAGCAGCAGCTTTTGAACTTTTGCACACACACCGCTTTACCGCTATACCACCCATTACTAGATACATGATACAATATTGTATCCAATGAATGCGCAATGATTAAGTATTCATAAGCGATGCTGCAACTACAACAACAACTCTGACAACAACATCATCATCATCATCATCATCATCATGAGGTATATGTGCGCCATATGAAACTTCAGAAATTCCTTAAGGGGGTCCTCTGGTAATCTATGCCAAATTTTAGCCTTTTTTCAAAATATTGTGGAAAGAAAACGAGTAAAGATATTTTAGTTCCGTTTTTTGATTTGGGTAGCTTAATTTATTGAAAAAAATACAAAATTTTAAAAAAGTGAATTTATGGACCGTTCAGAAAGTTCTCGGCCTGGTAACGAGGTTCTCCGGAAAAAAGGTGGGTCCAAATTGCGCACGATTCCAAGAGTAAACATCGTCTGAAAAAAAAAAAAAATATTCAGTTACTTAGAATGAATGTCCCTATAGCCCCTACCTCGGAAACAAAAATCGAAATTTTTTTAGGGGGGGAGCCGCCACTTTGAAAATGAAAAATCGAATTTCGACCTTTTTTTTGTAGTCTAGTGTAGAAAAAAAATAGTAAACATTATTTTTTCGGCAAGTTTGAGGTAGGGGCTATAGCGGCGTAAATTCTGCGTCGTTTCATGCCTCATATATCAAAATCGGTCAAAAACTGTTTGAGTTATCGTGCGCAAAGTTTTGAAAAACATGGTTTCGAGAAAAACGCGTTTAAAGTTTTGACTTCAATTTTGAGGCACACAAATGACATTAACACATATTTTTTTAATACAATACTTACGAATATTAATCGGCAATTCCAGCCCCATAAAGTGTGCCTTCCTCCATCTCATAAAACGAGTTTTCCATGGCTTTTTGGGCTCTGCGGGCTGTGCGACCCTCTTTCGATGATGCGTACGTTTTTAGCTCTGAGCGTTGAAGTCGTTTTCCGTCGCGAGATTCAGCATACATCTCGGCTTGTGGGCCGATGACAATACCCATTGTTGACATTATTTTTAAAATACTTGTGAAGCCTTCGTTGAAAATGCAGGTTGCCAGAAAATTTGCGATTTAGACTGTGGTAGCACCACAGTGGATATGTTTCGGCGCAAAGGTCCACAAAAGCGAGTTGAACGATTCGTTACAATTTTGCGTTTCACCTCCAGTGCATCGGTTGAGTAGATCGTCGGATGATAACGCTTCGTATATGGGCTTCATTACTTGCAGAACCTTTCCATCAAGTGGGGCGTACGTGTGGTGAAATGAGGCTAATGAGCCTTCTGCTGCTGACTTTTGATAGGCGCACCAGCTGGACTCACCAGGTGGGCAATACATATGTTGTGGATTACTATCACTTGAACTTTTGTGATAATATGTTGACCATATTTCTTTTCTCATGTTTTCCACAGAGTCCTTATTACGTCGAATAGCAAGTCCATAGTAAGTAGTCAGCTCGCTTATGACTTTGTCTGTCAGTTTGCCAGTGCCTTTTCCACCGATGCCTTTGTTTTCTTTTTTGGCCTTGCGCAGCCGTGTGCCCATGCGTTTTTGCACGTGAGCGATGCACTCCTTTTTTGTGACAACGGGGTCGCCGTTATACGGATCAAGGTCTATAATGGCCTTGAAGGTTTTGCTGTCGCCATCGCCAATATATTTTTCATATTTTATGGCATATTTTTCGATCGATGAGGCAAACATTTCCTTCACGGCATCTACCTCCATCTTGCCCGCACTCCCACTGTGGTTGTTTGTGCATGTTTTCTGGTGCGATTCGTACCATTCTTCGAAGTCTGCAGAGTCATTTTTTTTCCCCCACATTTTGCATGCCTGGCAAAGGCTTGATTTGACAACGGAGTCAACCACTTTTTTGGTATGTTTACCGACGAGCGTAGTGACACCAAAAAGAGACGAGAATCCCCGTTTTTTTCCAGGTGCCATCCCCTGAAACGGTCAGCACTGAGGAGTCACAGTCAGGATTTTTTTCTTTCTGCTGTTCCTGCTCTTCTTTAACCGCATTCAACAGGCACTGCTTGTAAACTGCTTTAGCAGACACATGCATGTTTTTCAAGGTGCCATAGTACGCATCAAGGCACAATCCTTGGCATATGTCCATTAATCCGCAGAACATATTAATACCTTCTCTCCCTATTCCAAGCAATCTCATGGCAAATATCAACCGGCGATTTACAACAAAAGATTTACCGACCACCGGCGAAGAATTAATATACTGTGTAGCTTTACATTGGCACTGCAGACTCACTTTGAAGCCGACTCCACGCATACATGTTTTTCCAAATCGAATTTTTTGTTTACATTGGGCGCAGATAACCAGAGCAGCAAGCGTTTGGAAAAATGAAAAAAATTCCAAGAAACAGAACTGGAGGTTGTTTTCGATGATGACTTCATTGTCTTGCGTTTTCTTCAATTTTTTGGCCGATGTGCTGGCAAAGTCGGTGTCCTCTACTTGGGAGTGCTGGTTTCCACGGAAATGCCTCTTTTTTGTTCGATACGCGTACTTACGCGGCGCGTTTGGGTGGCTTTTTTTATCCATAGCAAAAAAAAAAAACACAAAACGATTTTTCTTTTATTTTACAACAGCAGTTATCGCGCACGCGTAGCTTTCAGCGTTCGAAAATAAACTGAATCTCGTTCGTTTGCTTCTTTCATGTGAACACCTGGGCTCAAAATCATTTCAACCCCTAAATCAAAACATGCATGTATACATACTGCATGTATACATACTGTGTGTGTATATTTTGTAATATCAATACATATTTTGGAAGAATTCCACAGAATTTTCGACTAATGACTGCAGGCAAATAAACAACTTTGCTGATGCGTTATTTTGACGAAAACATACCTACACAAAAATGCCTGTATCTCCTAAACTATTTCGAATTTTGAAAAATCCTTTTGGGAAAATGTTTTTGAGTATCTGAGCAATAGAAATATGAAAAAAATCGAAAAAAAATTTTTCGGATTACCAGAGGACCCCCTTAAGTGCAGCCCATGAATTAAATTAGGAAAAAAATCCAAGCAAAGCATGCAATACACACGCTTATAAGTGTTTGTATGCCTGTGTTTGTAAATTGCTATGAAAAATATATGTTTTTTTTCTAATGACTTCTCTCTCGTGCATCATTTTGACGCCTCTAAATTGCACGTGCGCGATTAATTATTTTTACTTTCTTCAGGTTTTCGTTAATTTGAAAATGGTTTTTTTTTGTTTTCCTTCTCAAGGTTTTTCACTTTTAGTCTGCATTTCGCAAGATTTCTTTTACACGTTCTTAAATTTTTTAAAAAATGAACTTTTTTCCGGCTCCGATTCACACTTGTAACTTTAGAAGTATAACTATCTGCGCTACGTCCTTAAAATTTCAAGTCGATCCGAATAAAATTGACTGAGATTTGAGCGTTGAAAGAGAAGAATCCGTTGCGTAGACGACTGAAGTTGAAACTATAAACGCGTTTTTTCGAAGTGACATTTTTAAAATCGGTGACAAAAACTACTCGAAAACTAGTAAACTTATGTAAGAGAAGTTTAAATCTCTTCAATTTTCTCTTATCTCTTCTTCAAAATCTCGTCTTAAAAACCTTTAATTTTGAGAAATGAACGATAAATTTGACTAAACCGAGTCAAGTTTCAAATATGGCCTTATATCTCCTTATTAGCTTTTTATTTATTTCTTTGCACATCACTGTAAATAATAATCTTCTTATCTGTCTTATTTATTTGAAAAGTATTAACAAATTTAATAAGAAGACAATCTTCTTCTATATTGTTATATAAAATTGAAGTGCATATTTTTTGATTCAGGCAAACTCGAAAAGTGCTGGGCCGATTTTTATGAAAAAAGTTTTAAAATATATTTGTGATACAGCATATTTTAGAGGTATTTTTCTTTCGAAATTTTAATAATAAGTATATTTAATTAAAGTGTTAAGCTATTTAAGAAATCAACCCAGCTGCCACGCATTGCTTAATCGTTTTCTTTTCACGAGTTTGTGTTGCGAGAGTTTCAATAAACTCCATATTGCTATCTACTCTTCTCTTTTTGTGCTCAGCTAACACTACGCAACGAAAAAAAAAACAGATAAGTCTCGAGTAAGGCGAAAAGTGAGATACATATAAATGCAGTGTTGCGTTCCAATACAAAAGAAAACAAAATAAGAAATGTTTTTTATTTCGTTTGACATGTATTGTCTTATGGAGATTGATAAAAAAAAGTCCTTGGCGAAATCGCCGACAACTGCGGCCTGCTAGTACTATTATAAAATTTGAAGTGAGTTTGTTTAAAATCTAGTAAGTAATTATCTTCGACTGGACCGAAGTTAAAATCCAAACGGCCGTATTTTAGTTTTTTCGAAGTCCTGAATGTTGTATTATTTTGGTGATGTCACTTTTGTAGGGCGTGGTTTTTATCCAAATATCACATTTCACATTTGAAGCTATTTTTTGGAATTTATAAAGGTTTTACTGTTATAATGACGTCACTTTGTATGGGAGGTGGGCGGAATTTGAAGTTTGTTTTAGCAAAATTCCAAACCTCAAGTGCATACTTTTTAAATTTGCAGCCATTTTACTAATTTTTTTTTAATTTATGGAGATTTTACTGATTTCATAAAGTCATTTTGTATGAGAGATAGCCATGGTTTTCACTCGGTGTTTAAAATTTCATACTCAAAGTGAATATTAAGGGTAAAAGCTTATTTGCAAAATTCGAAGTCATTTGATTAATTTTGTGGAATTTAAAGAGATTTTACCGTTTTGGTAAAGTCATTTTGTATGCGAGGTAGGATACCCAAATTGGATGAAAACCACCATCCTATTTGGGTCATTTTCTAACTTGTTCTGTATTTTTGAATATAAAGCTTATATATGTTGAATTTAGTAACGATAGCTTTAAAATAACGGCTGTTATCATGATCACAGATAGATGCCACTCCTCTTTTTGTGCGTTACAAACGGAGTGAAAGAATTTCTGAACCCCCAATGATAATCTCCTTATTATATATCTTACTAGCTTTTTCTGGCGCGCTTTGCTAACCTGTATATTTATAAATTTGCAGCTTATGTTGTGTGCCTGTTTCAAAATAAACAGACACAGAGATAAACATTTTACGAAAGTTTAAACTCAATCCGACGGTTAGCTTAGGAGTAATCGATTTTGTTTCGTTTTGAAGATGTATGGGTGGTTTCACGTTCTCTTTTCGAATCCCGCGCTAATTTTTTTTGAGGTGATTAGTTTCTATAAAATCCATCGTCCTTCCCAATTTGAAGGCTTTAACTTTCATAAGTGGCAAAACATCATGTTTAAGGTGTTGAAATTGTATGAGCCGTGCCACGGCCCGTTACCTTATACCACTTATATTATTTGTGGGAATTGACTTGGATAACACATTTGATTTCAATTTCAAGATCGTAGATTCCATGTGTGCCAAGTTATTCGGTTTTATTAAATTTCGTTGTTAAGCGCCACCTATTGCAAAATTTTTTCACTATGTGTGTAACAAAGTGCTTCCTATACAGTAAGCTCAGTATATAGCTTTTGCAGAGTAAGGCCGCGTTCATAGTGAACGCTTTTTGCTGAGCCGAGCTGAACTGAAACTCAAAAACGCATTGGGGTAAAAGAAATGCATGACTTGCGTTCTCTATTGCTCCAATATGTTTCTCGGCTCAGCTCAGCAGAAAGCGTTCACTAAGAACTCGTCTATGAACTCACTATGAAGCACAAACAATTAAGGGGGATAGAATCCGGCAAAAGTGTCTAAATGCCCCAATTTTCCAATCTGCGATTAGAGGTATATAAAAATAATAATAGAATTTTTAGTACTTAAAACTTGAAACGCATTTTTATCGAAACCACTTTTTTTGAGACGGCCGGACGCATGACTCGAGCAAATCTTCACCGATCGATTTAACATTTTTACAGTATGTATATTCAAAATACCTTTATCTATCGACACACGTAGGATTGTTTTAAAAATTGCTGACTTTTTGTTTTATCAGCAATTGTAATTGTTTGTTCGATCACGTACCATTTCTCGAAAAATCAATATTTCGAAAAAATCCTATGTGTGTCGATAGCTGTTGATGTATTAAAACTGAACAAATTTTGTTTTTTGTTCCATATCAAAAATTAAGGACGTTAGGAGTCCGATACAAAAAATAGGCGCCTTCAAACAAATTCTGCATAGCCGCCATTTTGTAATGAAGTTTTTTTAAAAAATTACATTTTGTGTATCAATACTTTTATTATAAAACGTATTTTACAGATTTTTGATTGACCAAAAAATTTGACATTGAGCCAAAAAAAAAAAAATACCTGAAAATATGCATATTTTTCGTGAGTTACTTGGTTTCCTCCCTTAAGCATACGTACATTCCCTTTCTTGCTCGCTTTCATCGTGTAATCTTATTTAATTTCTCTTTCAATTTTTTTAAAATGTTTTTTAAATTTTTTTTGCCTTTTACCTTCATATTTTAAATCTATCTACATTAAAAAAAAAAAAAATTGTAGTGAGTTTTATTGAGTTAATTTTTTTGTTTTTAAGTGGAAAATTTTCTTATAGTTTTGAAATTTATTAAAGGCAGGTTCTTTAAGGACATGTGAATTTTTAGTACCGTTTTTCACATTTTTTGCTCTTTAAAAAAATATGGCCAATATAATTTGAACGTTGGTTTAGGTATTTTAAATAAAAAAAAAAAAATAAAGTCAATCGATAGAGTAGTTCTTGAGATATAGGGGGAAAACCAGTTTGGAAAACATGTTTTTTCAGAAAACGAGTTTTACGATTTAGTTAACGATTTTTTCGAGTTCATTTATGAAAATACGGGTTCCTTTCGTGATAAATTTTTATGCACTCGTTATCGGCCCAACCGCTTTTGGAATATATTCTACACATCATAAGCTATAGAAAATTAAAAAAAATAATTAGGTTTCCAAGAGAACCTCCCCTTAAGAAGATATATTCTTATAACTAAAAGTTACCTAATGAGTTTTATTAACACATTATCTTCTTCATAATATTAGTTCCTCTTTTTGAATTTATTAAAAAGAAAATTATCTTAAAATAAGGGCAAAAATTCTTATTTCTTTAAAAAACCTTTTCTTCATATGCTTTGATAGGAAAAAATTTGTTTAAGATGAAAATCTTTTTTTATTTTTAGAGATACTTATTTTATTTATTAAGAACATTTTTTCTTTTTCTAAGATTTCAAGTTGATTTTGTTTTTTTTCTAGTTCACAAGGTATTTTTCGCTGTGTCGAGCGTTGTGTTTCATCATTTTACACACATTTCCATAAATTAACTTTCATTATAAGAAGATCATTTAGCACGCATTTTGTGTTCAAATGGGTAAATTTTGGGTTAATTTTGGTCTAATTTTATGGTCGGTTTTTCCTCTATCAAACAATTCAGTTATATAGTGTGACTTTTATTATAATAAAAATATAAAGCTACATTTAGGGTCAATTTAAGGGCAGGTTCTCATCTAGAGGTCCGAAAACACGGTGATGTTATTGATTTTTGTTCATAGAAGGAAGTCAATGAGCACCTTGAGTTTTTTGACATTTATTTATTGATTCTTAACCCATTAAAGACTGCTCATAGATTTCGCCGTACGATTTTTTCAAAATTTATCAGGAAGCTTATATAGGCCATAGAAGTTGCTTTGCAAAATTTTAGGTTTGTAACTGTCACCGTATTTAAGATCTGCATTGGGTATTTAAATACCCAATCGGCTAATCCGGGTTCTTTGATGTTAATAAAAACTTGCATATATGTCAACATTCTTTTGTCATAATGAACACCTGATAAATAGAGGATACTAGAGGCATACTGACCACGAATTTTTCCCTCGATCTTTCCATTTTCTAATTTTCTACATAGCTTTATATATTTTTGAAAATCACACATCTTCGATCTCGAAAAGGAACATTTAATTGTATGAATTTCGTTTCACATTGTAAAGACAATAAATAGTTTAATTTTTCCGTAATATTTAAAAAAAAATTATTATGTTGATTTTATATGATTTAAATACAAATTCTAAATGTTTGATAGTTTAAATCATACTTGATTTTAAATACAAATTCTAGTTGTTTGATAGTTCAAAATCGTTTTTTGAGCTTTAGGTCAAAGTTAGAACCATTAATTGTTCTAACGAATCTTTCCAAAGAAACAACAACAACAAAGTTTTTTTCAATATGAAAAGAAAAAAATCATTAGCTGATTTTATTGCAATTTCGACCCTGCTAAAGGCTTCATCACAAATCTTTGTGATACCCATGCAAGCGCACACTAGCGCACTGCACCACAGAGGCGATGAGATTTTAAGTGTCAATTTCTCAGCTTTTCTCCCATTTCACATTCTCACTTTTGTTGTTGTATTTTTGCTTTACTTTACTCTTTATGCTTATGTTATTAAAACTGAGAAATTGACACTAAAATCTCATCCTACTTTCGAGATATGGCCTTTTTTGAAAACACTGTTGTATGGGTATTTAAATACCCATTAGTCATTAATGGGTTAAAGTGCATGGAAATATTGTTTTTGTTGCATAAAAGTGTAATGTGAAGTGTCAATACGACATCAAACGTCACATTGAGAAAAAAGGTACCCAAACTGGTCCATATCAGACGACAGATATAAAAACCATAAAAAATTTTATAAATTATTTTATATTTTTTAGAGCTTGAATTGATATTATAAATAAATAGTTGAAAGTAACAAAAATGGCGGACACTTGAATTTTAAGTAGCGTTTTTTCACATTTTTCACTCTTTAAATTTATCTTAAAAAAACCTGTCTAAATTTAGGTTTGTGATCCAATAAATGTTATCTACTTTAAAGTAAAAAAACTCCAAGTCAATCCATTGAGTAGTTCTTGAAATATCTTGGAGGCCAGTTTGTAAAACATGATTTTTCAGAAAACTCGTTTTAAGAGTTGGTCAACGTTTGTTTCGAGTGCGTTAATGAAAAATGGGTTCCTTTCGTATGCGTTAACTTTTTTATGCAATTGTTATCGGCCAAACCGCTTTGGGAACATAATTGCTACACATCAAAAGCTATCGAAAAAAAATAAAAAAAATCGAGTTTTTTGGTCGAGCTTCTTGAGAACCTGCCCTTAAAATGTTATAAATTTTGAAAAAAAATGCTTACTTTAAACATCGTATTAACACCAATAATTTGTTGTGGGGCAATCATCACTCATAGAAAACCCTTTCTACGCGCCTGTACCAGACTAATTTCCAAAAAACATAAAGTTATGTTTGAACCAGATTCTAACGTAAATATCATGCAATCCTTTGATTCTTTTCCAAGAAAATGAAGGCACATTTTTTAACACTTTTTTTATGCTACACCCTCTTCTTTACGCAATGTTTTCCCATTGAAAATACTTCAGGAAGTGGAAATGTCAAAATTTGTGCCAACACTAAAACAAGCGGCAGTAAAAGGTTTACAACTTTTTCGTTTCCGCTTTAGGCAATGAACACTGATGATGATGATGATGATGATGGTGACGGTATTGGCGATGATGAGGCAAAACGATGATGAGGAAATAAGTTGTGGAAATGATTGGTTTGAAACTTGCGTGTAGCTAAGGCAAAAAAGCAATATTAAAGGAAAGGCACTAAAGACAACAAATAGGATAGAGTACACAGAAAAAAATCATAACATAAAGCTTACTTCAAAAGTGCTCCTTTTTCATTCTAAGAAAAATGTTATAATAAGGGTTCTCATCTGAGCATGTAAACATGTCAACATGTAAAACAGTTGAATTTTTGATGAGCGATAAAGTGTAAAAAGCGTAAATGTCGACAAAATGACAGTTGCGATTAGGGTTGCTGAATCACTTATATACAATTTTAAATCTTTTAAAAATCTTTATAAACATAGAAATATAAATAAAATTTGTATTTATTTCAACTATGTACTTTAACAGCTCTATACTGGCATCATCGTCACAATCAATTGACACTAAAAATTGTGATAATTTTGATCTGGCCTCTATTGATTCGTATTTTGTCTAAGCTGTGTCAATCGATTACTCTCCACAGCAAGGTGAAAAGCTGTTCTGTGCAATGACCATAGATTTGTATACAGAAATGCATGCCGCTAGTCAAATGTTCAGTTGGATGCTTAAAAGAGTTATGTTTGTGATCAAATGCTAAAACTATGTTATGAAGCAGTGACTGTCTGTGACAGTAATGGCTTCAATAACGTTACTTCAATCAAATTTGTTTAGCCATAAAACGTAGCAAAATAACTTTTTAACACATTAAATAAATCAATTCTTGGCTCCAGATTAATTAATATAAGTGTTAGAAATTATTCTTATTTTGGTTCGTTACGTATTTGAGACCTAATTTGCTGCTCGTCACTATTTTGATCACTGTTGATACAAAAAGAGCTTTTTAAAAGTGCTCAGAATACGAATATGCATCAATTGTGACTTCTGTATCAATTGATACTGAGGTGATTTCTGTGACCTTGTTAGAATAGAGCTGTAAGTATCTAATGATCAGCGCCAAAGGCAACCCTCATTCACACACGTGGATTACATGCTAGCTTACACTCCAAAATAGGCTCAGAAATGATGTAAATTCACGCCCATACAAATTTTGACAGATAGCTTACGCGCATGCAAGTTCACAAGGTTTACAATGTTTACGGGTCAGTTACATGCTTAGATGAGAACCCTTATTGATTAAAATCATGTATAAATTCAAAGAATAGATTACAATTATCAAAAATGAACTTTTTATTATGCTAGAGCCAGACCCAAAATAAGAAAATTTTAGTTGATGCAAAATTAATTAAATAATTAAACATCACATTTAACCAAGGTCATGAATAATTGTGTCAATAGCCATTTTTCTTCTTTAGCTTTCTAGCAGAAGCAAAAAATTCTCACAATTCATTGGTGCATTTCGGCAAATTCGTTGAACTCCAAAGAAGAATAGTGAAAAGAAAGAGGCAACTACACTCAGAAAAAAACACCTATCTTTTTGTGATAAAAAATGTCTCTATTTTCGATAATAGAAATTTTCTTTATTTCAAATAAAATTTACTTCAATTATAATAAATTTTCACATATTTGAAGAAATACTTCCTTCCTTGTGGGAAATGAAAATATTTTATCTCTCTAATAATGATAAGTATTTTTCTCTAACTGAAAAAATCTCATTTATAGAGAAAAAAATATAGAAAATGAGAAATGTTCTCTATTGTTGATAAATAATTCACTGTGCGAAATATTTTCTTCAAAAACAACAAATACTTTCTCAAAAATTAAAAAGGCTTCTTTTCAAAAATCGATATATTTTTCTTATATTGAAAGAGGTACGAAAAAAATAGAAAGCGTGAGAGCAATTGATTAATACTGTGAAAAGCAAGTGTTGCATATTCTGCATATTATGACGATTGTTCCTTCAAAAGGTTTTTTTACTTAACATAGCTACAAAAACTGATGTTGTTTCCCTGTAAGAAAAATCAACTAATTTAAAAGTAGTTGAAAAAGTATTTTTTTGTCAACCACAACTAGTTGAAATTCTGACTTTTTTCCATAGAACGAACTAACATATTTTGTATGGTGATGTCCGCTAAATAAGTCAATTAACTTTCATCTGCATATGTTTTCAACTAATTGTTAAATTAGTTGAATTGAAATAATTTTTTTAACTTCTTTAAAATAAATCAATTGAAAACTAGTTAATATTCAACTTACTGAAAATGAATTTAAAAGCATAAAAATTTTAAATTTCTATACATCAAAGAGATCATTTATTTTATTGTTTTGAAAAAAAATACATAAATTCATATTAGTGAAAGCCAATATGATATTTGATATTTGATATTAATAATATTTGATGAAATAGCATGGTTAAATATGTATAAACTTGTAATCCAATAAAAATTTTAAATAAAAACATGTCAAAATCAATAAGCCACTTGTTTTGAAGTAGTTTTTGAATTACTTCATATATAATGCAATAAAAACTATTCAAAATTGAAGTGGGTGCCGCCTTAATATAATACAAAGTAGTTCATAGACTAGTTTATTCTAAAATAGTTTTTTAATTAGTTGTTTTTAAAAACAAGTTAGTTTGTTTCTATAGGGTTATTACTACTGTTTCTTTGGATGCATTTACAAAATCGCTTTTCAGAATAAATTTCTGGAATATTTATAAAGAGTCACGAAAAACAATGCCACAGCAATAATTCTACCTCTTAACACATTTTTAACTAATATTTTTAAAACCGAATCACAATTTGATATTAATACTTCTACTATGCGTAGAACTGAGTTAAAACAAATGTTTGATAAAAATAATTTTTTAATCGTAATTGCGGATCTGTGTTTTAAAGAAATATGTTGTATCAGTGTTAAGATAATATAACTTTCTTTAAAAAAAAGTGTTATTTTTTGTGAGAAACTATAAACGCAACTTAAAGAAAGCATTTATTAAAATTAAATAAATATTTCTCTGTTTTCGAGAAAAATTAACACAATAAAGAAAACGGTTGAACGTATTATAAAGAAATATTTTTCTATTAAAGAGAAGGTGTCTTTTATTAATAAGAAAATATTTCTCTTTTTCAGGGAAGCTTTTTGCCATTTTTAGGGAATTTTTGGGATCACATTTAGAGAAAAGCATTCTCTGGAGCAAAGTCAATACCATTTTTCACTTAATATGATGCCTTTTTTCTCATATTCTGATAAACTTTTTTCTGAGTGTAGAACACACAAAATCCCTGGTCAAAAAATTAAGGATCAAATCTGGTAGAGTTTCGGGCTGGAACTAAAAATTTTACTTTCCTTTGCTTTAACGTCATATAATTCAGTCGAGTTTATTCGAACAAGTCAATCGCTAGTTGTTAAAAGGGCGTATGTGATCTTTAGCAAATTTTACAGGAACTAAAAAATACTTTCCTAACACTACCCTATGATTAATTTGATTAATTTTGCGAATGATAATTATAAACCAAGTATCTATAGAAAGAGTTTCATTGTTGTTCAGCCGTTATTAAAATTTGACGAGTTGCTAGAGCGTTTTAAAATTTGGCAATATACGGCCTTTTAAAAAATTTACCGCAAAGTCATAGAAGTGTATGGTAAATGTCAGAGAAAAATCATATATTTGTTTTATATGTATTTTATTTAAAAAGTAGGTACAAAAAATAAAAATTTTTTTAGAATTTATTTAAAATATTGTGAGTCATTAAAATGTTTTTATTCGATCACAGGCCAGTCGGAAAGCTGCACATTAAAATAGTTTGAGAGGGTGGGAATGTATTGAAACATTTTTTCAAATTCATTAAGTTTATTTAGTTTTATAGGTACTTTTCCTGTTGGATGGGCTGGATGACTTGTTTGAGAAGGATGGTCTTTCTTTGTTTTCATAAAAAAAGTATGCTTTGCTAAGCTCTTTGTAGTTTCACATGCAGTAATGTGCCCTTTTTTGTACTATCGTACGTAAAATGGTAAAAGCTGCTTATAGTAAATGGTATCTTATCGATTCTCGGTTTTCTTTGGGTCTCCATAGAAATTTTACTTTTCCTATAATAGTACCGTGGCCACCATTCTCTGAAGTTTAGTATATCCTTATCGGTTAGTAGATTCACAGTTAACTTTTCGGGAGCCCCACTCTGGAGTATGAGATCTTTCACCTCGTCTAGTAAAATCATTCTATCATGTTTTTTTAGCTTCCTCGAAACTATTCCGAAATACCTTCGTCGAGCTTTTTTGATTTTCTTTTGTGAACCAATAACTCCACCACGGCTACTATTTTCGATGGGGTGATTTTATTTTTAAATTGAGTTGCTCGCTAGGCAGCAGGTGTCCACATGAGATCTACGAAATTTTAGATTGAAACCGGTTCTAAAATCAATCGAGTAAGCATATTAACTAGCTTTATCATATTGTGGATATAATTTTAAACATTTTTTAAATTTCTTTGATGGTAAGCTGAGGACTTAAGTAGCAAATTTTTTTCAGTAGTGTAAAGTGGTTAATGCAATTGAAAAGATCTTATATGATTATGAATCGCTCATGAACTTCGCTGGCAAGAGCATTGCCGATATGCTTTCCCCTTTTATCTTTAAGGGATATCCCCACCTGCTTTAGAGCCCGTAGTCTTCACATTCTTTTTAATGATAGGTCAAATAAAGATTATTGTTAGGGATTATTTCCATTCCCTGCCTAACCTGTACTTTGTCTCCCTTCACCTACTGTCTATTGAATGGTTTTGTTAAAAAGGCATATGTTAATAACTTACGCCTCTTTAACAAAAACCGGAGATTTCTCAAGGCCATTAGACCCTCTTCCTTAGATGCTTCATACGTCCTTATAACACAGACCTGTTGGCCTATATCAGTAGACACCAATTATTAAAAAAAAAATGAAAATGTCCAAAATGGCAACATACGCCCTTTTAACAACTTGCAATTCAAGTGTCAAATCATATAAAACTGAATGGGTTGGTCACAACTGAATCACTCAAGACTACTGAAGATGGAACGGGTAGCTCTTTCCGAAACAGTCTGTCTAGTCTGCTGTGTGATTGACTCTATACTGAGTTGTTGTTGCTGTTGCCTTGTTCAAAACTTACTTGATCTACATAGTTCGTGATTAAAATCATGTAAAAATGTTTTTATTGCATACATGTTTTTAAAATATTTGTTGTCTCTTTGATGAAATCTGTTGTATTTTTCTTTTGAACACAAAATTTGTCAAATTAATTCACTTGTCTTTAATTTGAAAACATGTTTTTTTTTCAGTGTAGGGAGCAGCATATTGCGCCAGTTATAAATTTGTTGGTTTAAAGAGCGCTTGCAGCATTTCAGCGAAACATTTTAGAGTTTTGTTTTTTTATTTTAAGAAAAGATTTAGGGCAACGCGGAAAAATCTATTTCATGCCTACCGAAAAACTAAATCTTGCAGGGTTTTTGTGGCTCTTTTTTTGTTGTTGTCTAATACCTAGGTGCTAATGAAAAATTCTTAATGATAAAAATGGCAACGCCATAATGGGGTGTGTCCTAAAGGAAATAAGAAAATATTTGTTTAAACCAACCTATTACAATCTGAAAGGATCATAAATGAGGTCATACAAAGTTAAACAACTTAAGCGAACATATTAGTTAATCTCTCTCCACTACGCTTAGTTAGTGTAGGGCTCCTCTCTGCCTAAGCAGAGTATGTGTCTGGAGATTTGTTTATTTTTTGGTATCCCGTGTTTGTTTACTCATGTGATTTTTTTTACTGACTCTTTTGTTAGTGACTTACGTAATGCTTATAAATGAAGAAACTGCTAATGACCACTTTCGCACACACCCTGTTAAATGGTTTAATATTTAAGATTATAATTAATAAAAAAAATTATTTCTCTCCTGCTTTTTCTTGATATAACTTGATTAAAAAAAAATGCACATATAAAGAAAACATTGTGAAAAAATTTATTATTATTACTACTATCATCTTTATTATTATAGAATCACACTAGGCAACAAACCAAGTGTGTTCCGTTAGCCATTATAAATTTCTAACATTTTTGTTGAATTTTTTAAATTATTATAGTAAAAAAAGGAAACCTAAAAGATTTTATTGTCACATTTTGATGTTATGATCGACTCTTTCTTACTACGTAATTGAAAGATCTTTCAAGCTTATTTGAATAACGTAAAACTGTTTTGCTTTTAGTAAAACTGTTAAAAATAACTGTTTCCACAATTTTTTCTACCCCATGCTCTTGGCATAAAATGCTTCATGATTTTCAAATTGCTTGATTTCCAAATTTATGATGCTAATCTAATTTTAAATTAGCTATGCTTCAGTTGCTTGGAGAAAGTGAGTGAGTAGTGAATCAATGGTTGAACTGACTGTAGCTGACGTCTTTAGTTTTAATGATTATTTTTATGATTTTACAGTAAAAACAAACAGCAATTCACTTGCAAACTGAGCGCAAGCGCAAGAGATTTCAACCAGGTTTGATTTGAATACGACAATAAAATTTATTGTTTTGAAAAAAATAATAATCAATTAGACGTTTTAAGAGCTTATGTTTCCTTTTCAAAAACATAGCGTCGTAGCCATTCTTTACAGTTTTTTAACTTTGTGCAAATTTGTTTTCCTGCAACTTTATTTCACAGTTGAATTTATTTTAGCTTATGCTTTTTTTAAGCACTTAAAAATCAGCAAAAAAAAATCACAATTTATAGCTTATTATAGCAATAATTTTCTCTTTTTTTTTTGTAAAGCTATATTGCTGCTACCGCTTTTTTCTCCAATTTCAACCAGTAGCTAATAAATAAAATTATGTAAACAAAAGTTTGCAAACTTTTTTAATTGTTAGCAAGAGTTTATCATTATTGTTTATTGCTGATGAACGTAGTTTTGTTACGAAAAATTTTTATTTTATACCTCGCATTTTAAGGGACTGCACCTAAAAATTTTTGTTAAAAAAAAAAAACCGACAAAAACAAATTCTTACTGAATATATACAAATTATTGACATTTGAATAAAAAATAACAGCAAAGTTAGAATTTATTAACCAGCAAACCATAGTTTCCGAATTCGTAAAGAATTCGTTACAAATTTTTCGAAATTATTCCGAGTTCGGCATCCGAATTCATTCCGATTTCGTAACGACAATCGTATGGAGGGGTTGACACGAATTCGTAACGAATTGTCGTAACGAATTCGGAAGGAATTTTAGTAACGAATTCGTAACAAATTTGTAAAGAATTGACGTATCGATTTCGTAACAAATTCGTAAACAATTGAATTATCGTTTTCGTAACGAATTCTTTACAAATTCATTACAATTTCTTAACAAATTGTAGCACCGAATTCGTAACGAAATGAAGAATCAAATTTGCAACGATCTCTTAATGATTTTTGTACCGTATGAAATTCAAAATTAAATAACAATTTCGAATCAAAGTTTAGTTAGGGCTTAAGATGCCCCAGACTATATGTTTTGTACAAATGACATGCCAAAAATTATAAATTACAAATGTGAATCTGACATGTCGCTTGTATTTGCATCTGTAAAAATTAAAATTAGAACCATATTTTGTATCATCTGTTTTAAAGAAAAAGTTGTTTAAAATTAAATTATCTTACAAATGGAAAATGCCGCTAGCCTCATGGCCTACCTCAACTCGAAATATTATAAACACCTCACAATTTAAATTTGAAATTTTGATTTCGGAACTCTTTCGAATTATTCGGAAATGTTCCGTAATCAGTTTTGCAAAATAGTTACGAATTCGTTAAGAATTCTCGAAATAGTTACGAACTAATCGGAATTCAGACAAATTCGGAAACTTTGGTTTGCAGGGTATCTGTAAAACTAGTGTGCCAAAAAATTAATATACAAATGAAGAAATGAGTGGATGAAGGTGATAAGTCGCATTTTCGGATTTTCGCTGATCTATGCATGGATGAAGATGTAATGTACATACAAACAATTCGAAATCTTGAAACAACCATGTTTGTGGCTATTTTAGAAAATAACTTCTTCACAAAGTTTTATTTTGTGTATATTTCAGTACAAATGCGAAACTTTGAACTTAATTTTCTCGAAATTATAATTTTTTGACATAACACCTTCCTCCACTCATGTCTTCAAATGTTATATGAGTTTCTTTTATTAATGCTTTTTGATGAAATAAAAGAAAACATTTTTTTAAAATGAAATTATAAAAAAACAAAAGAGTTCCTACACAAAAACTTAAGTACGATGTAGATAAGCCCATTGTTAGAAAGTTCTTGGTGGGTTTTTTTTTAACAGAAATATATAAAGAGTGGAGTAAAAAAGTTAAAATATTCTTACAAGAAGACAACTCATGTTGCGTTAAAGTTTGGTTAAGTATCTCTAACATCGGCGGCCTCGATAGTCTAGTGGTAGTGCGCTTAACTGTCGCTCAGGGGTCCCGGGTTCAAATCCTGGCCGGGCCATGGTCCTACACGGAGATAGTTATTTTTTGCTTATAAGCAAATCAGCAAAACTTTGCTCAATCACGGTGTGATTTTAGAAATAGATTGTTAAATTAAAATCACTCCTCATGTATTTAGGAAGAAGCAAAATTTTATTAAACTCAAGTAAATATTTCCTAAGTTACTATAAACTGATAGCAAATTTATACTTAACTTAAGCAAATATTTGCTATCATAAGCTTGAATAGTAAATTTTTACTAAACGCAAGCAAATATTTGCTAAGTTATTATAAACTCAAATAGCAAATTTTTACTAAACGCAAGCAAATATTTGCTAAGTTATTATAAACTCAAATAGCAAATTTTTACTAAATTCAAGCAAATTTCTTTCAAACACACGAGCTTATGTTTATTCTTAATGAAGAAAATTAGGCGACGATTAGTTTACAACTGCGATGGTCGAATGGGTAAGCTCATGCACTTACATTCACGCGACCGAGGTTCAAGTCTCAGGATAATTGTAGTTTTTCAATTTGATTTAAGATTAATAATTATTTCACTTCATAAATATGCTAGATTTCAGCAAAAACTAATCAAAATTTGCCATTCCAATTTATAATAACTTGGCAAATATTTGCTTGAATTAAGTAAAAATTTGCTTTTGCAGATTATAATAACTTAGCAAAATTTTGATTAAACTCAAACAAAGTTATTATAATCTGGAATACCAAAATTTGATAAGTTTTTGCTGAAATCTAGCATAATTTTGAAGTTGCTGAGATTCAATCGCAAGTTTTGCTTAACCACAATACAAATTTAGCAAACAGCGTTCTCCGTGTACTCTATAACCTCTCTTTCCTTATTTCTTATCAAAGGAACACATCAATTTACCAGATTTTATGTCACATATTTCTACAGCTTCTGCCACATTAACCCATTAAAGACCGCTCATAGATTCCGCAGTACGATTTTTTTCAAAACTTATCAGGAAGCTTTTATAGGCCATAGCAGTTGCTTTGCAAAATTTCAGGTTTGTGACTGTCACAGTATTTGAGATCTGCATTGGGTATTTAAATACTCAATCGGCTAATCCGGGTTCTTGGTGTTAATAAAAATTTGCATATATGGCAACAGTCGTTTGTCATAATGAACACCTGATAAATAGAGGATATTAGAGGCAAACTGACCACGAATTTTTCCCTCAATCTTTCCATTTTCTAATTTTCTACATAGCTTTATATATGGATTTTGTCAATTTTGAAAATCACACATCTTCGATCTCGAAAAGGAACATTTAATTGTATGAATTTCGTTTCACATTGTAAAGACAATAAATAGTTTAATTTTTTCGTAATGTTTTAAAAAAAATTTTTGATATCTCCTACCACTTTCGAGATATGGCCTTTTTCGTAAACACTGTTTTATGGGTATTTAAATACCCATTAGTCATTAATGGGTTAAGAACATCCTACACAAAAGTTTCACTTGATTACTCCCTTCTTCCATTCTGTGGTATTACAACGGACCAATAATATGGTTTAAGTGGGCTAGTCTGAAGACCTTCCGCCACCTTCACCTAACCTATAATAAATACTATAATTTTAGAGATTATATATATGCAACAAAGAGGCAAAAAAAGAAAATGTGTTTCGAGAATTTTATATTTGAAGAGCTTTCAATTTATTTATATACAAATTTATGTAAATGTTAAGGTATTGTATAAAAAAAAAAAATAATGAAAAAGTTGGTTGATTTTTTTTAAACAAGCCAGCTTTAGACTGACGGTCTTGGATCAAGTTGCTTGTAACAGACGTGGGTTATGAAGTAACACTATCGAAAAATGAATTTATTAAAATTTTTTAATATTTAAGAGCAATTTTATAAATCAGTAACTTTTCAAGCTAAGCGATGTGAATGACTCAGCATGCATCAAAAAAACTCTAGACATGAGCAAGAATTGCCGAAACCGGCCCGCTACTGCTCGAAAAACCTTTTTTTAGGGGTTATACGATCCAAAGCAAATATAAATTTATATAAACAAATATTACTAAATTTTCTACTGTATTAATTTAAATAATCACTTTACAAAAAAAATTGTACGTTTTCCAAAAATGATCAAATTGAATGTTTTTTATTTAGTTACTGTCTACACAAAATGGCCCTAGTACACAGAAAAAAATTTACAGTAAATTCTACCGATACGAATGGAAAACTGTCGAGTGAAAACGAGCCGAACGATGAAAATTGTAAATTCTACCGTTAAAAAAATTGTAACCTGTAAACCTTGTTGAGTAACAGTCTTACGGTAGCTCTACCGCAGAAGTTGTTAAATAACAATTTTTACAGTGCATGTACTGCAAAACTTATATGCTAACAAATTAACAATACTATAGCAATTGTTAAATAACAATTTTAACTGTGAACAATTTACTGTAAAACTTGTTAGGTTACAATTATACAATAGTCTTACCGCAAAAGTTGTTGAGTAAAAATTTTTACAGTGTTTACTGACAGATTTACTGTCACAATTGTTAAGTTACAATTTTAGCTCGGTAATTTTAATCGAAAAAATAGTATCTGTGCAACAATGGAATTCACGGAATATGTTGTTTTTTATATTAACGCCCTACTTAAACTGTTCGGAACGTTTAGATTTGCTGTTACAATTGGTTAGTTAAAATTTTTGATCGGTAATTTCAAACTAAAACATAGTAACTCTGAAACAACAATTGTATTGACGGTAAAGTAACCGCAAATATCGTTTGAATTTACCGACGACATTTTTTTTTGTGTACTGCATAAGAAAAAGCTTTTAAAAATCTTTAGAATCAACCATAAAAAATCAGAAGCATACAAAAAAATAAAAAAAAAATAAAAAAAATAAAAAAAATAAAAAAAATAAAAAAAATAAAAAAAATAAAAAAAATAAAAAAAAAAAAAAAAATAAAAAAAATAAAAAAATAAAAAATAAAAAATAAAAAAAATAAAAAATAAAAAAATAAAAAATAAAAAAAATAAAAAATAAAAAAATAAAAAATAAAAAAAATAAAAAAAGTAAAAATAAGAAACTTCAGCTTTCAGTGAGTTTGGTGGCACCGCACTAAAATATTCGGTAATTCCAAGTTCAAAATCAGATTCTTCACCAAATTCTACATCAAAATAGATGGTTTGTGTTGTTTTTCGGCAAATTCCAAATGCATAATTTGTTTTTGTTTTTAAATCTATAGATACTATTATATAAAACGGTACTCACGTATGTTCGGGATCGCAAAACCTTAGGACGGCAAGCGCTATTTCAATAATTAGTTTTCTATTGGATAGCTATAGTGCATACTTGTCCCAAGTTACCTATGTCTTTAAGTAACCTATGTCCCATAGGTTATATAAAATTGTTAATCATTATTTAAATAATTAATTAAAACTTATCCCAAGCGAGAAAAAGCTCTCTATTTTCAAGCTCTATTTGAGCAACATAAAGATGGAGTGCAACGCTAAAAAAGTTGTACGCAAAGCTACGCGTGCCGTTCCACTGATAACATTTTATAGGCATTGGTCAATGGAGCGTGGCAACTCCCATACAACTCAAATTTGCGACATCGAATAGCTTTTAAATTATAGTTCGCACAGCCTCGGAATTCAGTATTCGACTAAAATATGCACGTGCCGTTCCCCTGATAGCAATTTATGGGCGTTGGAAAAGGGGATGTGACGCCTTCCATACAACTCAAATGTGCGATATCGAATAGCTTTGGAATAGTTCACTGGTAGCATTTTGTGGACGTTGGAAAAGTAGGCGTGGCACCCAATAAATTTATTGTTAGAAACTATTACCAGAACTTTATGCAATTTTTAGGACATACCATGTAAAATACAAACATTCAAATAATAACTTTTAATTTTTCAACTAGACCCCAGCTCCCCTACTCGAAATAAATATTACTGCTTGCCGCAAAGAGATTGTATTGCAGGCATGGCTTAAAAAAAAATAAATGCCATAGACTACAATTATAAAAAGACGAAATAACGTGTAACAAATAAAATCTTACATAAAGATATGAATGCTAAGCAATGCAATCATAATCTGTAAAAAGCATTCGCTTGCATTTAAAGCTGAAAAAAATGAGCATTTATGAGTCATCATCAAGCAATAATAAACGACAGTGAATGCGTAAAAAAGAGCCAATAAAAAGTTATGCATTGATTAAGCTTTGCTTAAAGAAGAGACTGACTACAAGCAAAAAATAAACTTTTGAAATAATTGTATGGCCAACATAAATTGCAAATTATTTGTTGAATTGATACTGTGCAAATTCAGTGCCGTTAAAAAGCATTTGCAATTTTTAAAATTGAAAACTACTTTTGAATGCTTTTAGTCTTTTTACATGTAACTGATTTATCAATGAGAATCCAAACATCTGATTTAAAGTTTCAATACGAGTAAACTTTTGACAAACTTTTGACAACTTTAACATTTCTTTTGAAAAGTTTCCCCCTTTCAAACAAAAGTACAAGCATTTCAATTGTTGAACGACTTGACACTACACTTACTTAACTTGCCGTACCGCCCTTCTTCACTCACCTTTGCAAAAAAAAACCCATGCATAAAACCTTTCCATTCATCACCAGGTTTAACCTGCTCGGAAATGATTTAACTTAATTGCTTTCTTGGCACAAAATGTGCGAAATTTTTAAATTACCCTTGCGTGCAGCACTAAAAGTTGTGCTGAACTTTTATAAAGTTGTACTTAATTTTTTTTTTCATTTGTGCATTGCAACTGCTAAAGTTTTTAATACATATTTTTGCAATGAAAATGCTTGTAAGTAGTAGTTTTATATATTATGGTCAAAGTCATAATACAGCTTTGGTGGAGAAAGACCAGTTGGGTAATTGACACTTTGACCTTGAAAGGTAAAAATAACTCTAGAGTCACGTTATGCTGCATTAGATGTTCGTATTGAAATTAAAGAAGTAGTTTAATTCTGTCAAGAAAGTACCGGGAACTGATTATTTAAAAAGCCCGCTTAAAGGGTTTGCCAGCGAATGCGGCGTTTGAGAGAGAAAATTCGTCGAAAAATGTCAGATTTCGTGGAAAGAGAACTTCATACACAGAGCCAAAAACCACCACTTAAAATCAAGAAGATCACCTTATTGAGCTATTTTAAGGTTTTCTTCTTGATTCTTAGAATAGGATTCTTACAATCAACGTATAATAGTACATATTACGAATATTTTATTTCAAATAATAATAATATATTTTTTATTTCAAATATATCAAATAAGAATAATTTTCTATTGATAAATTTTTCTAAAGAAGATATATTTTCTATAGAGAAAATCTTATAAAAACTGATTAAAAACATTGCTTAATTAGATTTGTTATTGAATGAATAAAATGATGTGAAAATCTTTTTAACACTCATGTCATCCCATTCCTTTGTTTGCTTTTACTTTAACTACTACTACTTAAACTTTACAGTGACGAGGCATAGAACGTATTACATTCTGAATAACATTGATTGGAATTTCATTACAAGTAGTTTGGATTCTTTGAAAGAACTCTTTGGAATTCTCCCATAGGTTCTAATGAGAATTATATATGAAGATTGTGGGGGCGATTTCATCACATTCATTTCATTGTCGCTAAACCACTTCTTATCAGTTTGGACTTGTGTTAGGGATCATTGTCTTGATGGAACAACTAACGCAAAGGCATTTCCTAATGTATTTGTATACACATGTTGATCTATTTTGCTAATATTGCGATGAATTGGGCCTAAGTAATACTGCATTCGAAAAACATCCTCAGACTATGCCATGCTCTCCACCATGCTTTACTGTTTTGACACAGTACACTAAGAAAATGTACTAAAATCTAGGAAAATATTCATATTTCAATGAAAATCTGGGAACAGAATTGCAATTAAGTCCTATATTATTTATCAATATAATTATTGGTGCTAGGAATCTCATGAAAATGCATGTTTTTATTGGGCATCTTAAAATGGAAATGGTTAAGTTATCTTTACGAATCAGGAAATTTCCTTTAAAATGGCATTCAATTGCTAGTGCATATTTTTTCATACTTTGCAATAAATGCATGGTTTTGTATTTTTAACAACAAATGCACACTTTTGTTTTTTTATTTGCTACCATTTAAATTTTGTGCGACATATTTTGTGAAAAGATAACTTAAAATTATTACTTTTATATTCATATTTTTCATATTTTTCTCTTTTTTGATAAATTAATTTTATATGTATTTTAAAATGAATTGGTTTTCTGTTTTTGTTAAATTACATGCGATATTTATTTTTGAACCAATAATAAAATATTAGAAAAATATTTTTAATTGCATATTTTACCTGTTTTTAGCGCATATTTTAGAGTTTTAAGTGCATGTTTTATGAGTATATTTTCGGTTTTTTTGGAGCTAAGATTCCTAGCCCTAATAATAATCCTATATTTTAGGATGGTGCTTTACTTAGTTTAATGAATTTTGTATTCAAGAACTAAGAATATTTCCTTAATCCAAGGGGGATAAGTTCCTTAAATGTAGGATAAACTTAGTAAAATTACGGAAATTAAACTTTGTTTAAAGAGAAGTTTATACTTTACTGAATGAAATAAATCTTAAATGTAAGTATAGTTACTGTAAGTTAATACTTGTTTGTAGTAAATATATAATTTATTTAAAGCAGTGATTTTCTGCATGTAAAGAAAATCTAGACTTGCGGCTAGGAAATATTTACTTCGATTAAAGTACTAATACTCCTATTATAAAGAATAAAAATCCTTAATTTAAGGATAATTATGTACACTCAAAAATATTTATGTACAAATATTACCAATAACTGCGTGTATCCTACGAATTTTAGTCCTAGTTTTCAGCTACGAATAGGATTCGTAGAATCCACGTATAACAGTACATATTACGAGTATTTTATTTGTATTCGTACAAAAGCAAATGTATATTGTACGAATACATTTGTTACATTTACGAATGATCATTATATCGAATAACGAAAAAAAAGCATTCTGTCTGAGCTGGAATTTAAACCTCGGCTCTTTAGCGTGCGGGCGACGCACTCTACCAGTAGGCTACAGTCACTTTACAATCATACAGTTCCTCATATTCAGTAGTTGTTCTACAAACCAAACAAAAAATATAAAAAAACATTTTGTCTGAGCTAAGGTTTGAACCTCGCCTCTTTAGCTTACAGGTCACGCACTCTACCAGTAGGCTACAGTCACTTTAAAATCATACAGTTCCTTATAATCTGTAGTTTTTCGACAAGCCAGGCTGAACGATTTTTGTTTTAAGTTTTTTAAAATCAACTAATAATTCGTACATTATACGAATAATTCGTACGGTCAACCTACGAATGAATTTTTTTCTACTAATATTATTTTTCATTCGTAAATAGTACGAAAGCATTAGTAAATACTACGAATGTAATGAAAGAAATAATGAAGTAATTCGTACGAGAAATTTACGAATGTTATTATTTATATGTACACAATCATTCGTACAATGCACTAATACGAATTGTTTTTTTTTGCTTACGAATATCATTAGTATATAAAACGAATAAATTCGTAGATGCTACATCAAGTATTAGCAACACTTTACGAATGAATTCTTAAAGATATCTCGATACAAATACTTTGTATATTGTACACCCAAAAAAAAGCTTCGTACAATGAACAAAAAAATTATTATATTCTACAAAGCTGTTTGTTCTTTTCAGCCTACGAACGACTTTGTGAATAATACAAATGACCCTTTGTACATTGTACAAAGAAAAATTTGTATATTTTACTAACGCATTCGTTTCATCTAGAAAAGATACGAACAAATATACGAACGCTGCTGCCACCGCATTGTATATTATCAAACAATGTTCGTTCAGTACACAAATTTATGCATTATAGAGTTTTACAAACTAGCGTTTGTAGAATGTACAAAGTTACGAATTCAAAAATTTTTTTTCATGCGGCCAACACTCAAACGTTTGTACTACCCAGTAAAAAATTTTGATGCGCTTTACTCGTATGCGCATTAAGAGAGCTTTCATCCCCTATCGTATAGTGCTATTTGTAAAGCGCTAAGTTTGGAGCTCTTTCCATAGTGATAACGTAGCACTAGCAAAAAAATCTTAGAACGTAAAGTCAAAAAAATAAATAAAGTTTTGAAGAAAAAAATAACTAAAATTAGAGCCCGTCACATCCCGTTCTTTTGAAGTTCAACCATAAGTCGACCATAAGCGAGCACATCGCATATCGCGCATAACTACTGTGAGCTCTATCGTACCTGTCATTCCCGCGAGCGCATTAAGTATCGCCCTTAAGTCCTGCTAACCCCTTAGTGCTGCATAGTTCTTGCGGCATCCTTGCTTTCATACGCTAGTCAACAAAAGTAAGTTTTAATTAAAGTTTTAAATGAAAAAAATAAAATGTTGTTATATTTTTATAAAAGTAAAAGTACTGCATCGAAGTTTTGCGAGATCGAATCTATCCAGCGAGTCCTCCTTTTAATACGCGAAATTCTTAAAAGTAAGTATTTAATAAAGTTTTATTATCAAATGAAGAAATGTGTTCTATTTTTAAAAAAGTGCAAGTACTGCACCAAAGTCCTGAACCACAGCCGTACTGCCCCTCCGCATCGAGTCTATACAGCAAGTCCATCCTCAAGTCCTGCGAAACTGCATCGTATGCCCCTCCGCATCGCGTCTATCCAGCGAGTCCATCCTCAATTTTATACGCGAATCTCATAAAAGTAAGTATTTTAGTGAAGTGTTTAAAAAAAGCAAAAAAAAAATAGGGAAACTATTGTCGGCCTCGATCGACCATTACCTCTAAATACCCGTGTTCGGCCAACAAAATCTGAGCCGAACACTTATTTTTAACTTTATATAGATCCTAATTAATTAATTTTTATTAATTTAATTTTTAATTCATATTTGTTTGTTAGTGAAACTGTTGGTCATACTTGTTCCAAAGGATGTTCCAAATGTAATCAGACTGCTGTTAAAATAAGCAATCGCTTAACGTATAGTACTACAGTTGCATAAATGCATAAGAGTTAATAAATGTACTATTTATTTGTTTTTTAAGAGCTAGTTTTTGTATTACTATTTAGTAATACTACTTTTTATTATTAACTACAAGGGAAAAAGCGCTCGGTTCTCGCTACTTTTTGGTATTAATACTATTTCGTATTAACTACAAGGCGAACAAAGCGCTCGGTTCTCGCAACTATTTCGTATCAACTACAAGGTAAACAAAGCGCTCGGTGCTCGCTACGATTTTATATTTTTAACAGCGAGATTGGAGCGCATACATCTGATGACATACTAATGTTAAAAAAATGCGCTTCATGCAAAGAGAATGAAGCGCTCTACTCTTTTTTTGGAGCGCTCGGCTTCCTACTGGGTATGTACACAACATTTGTACATTCTACGAATAGCCTATGTTTGTATTTCTACAAAGATTTTATTTCTAATTTTATCCTAAATATATTTTGGGTGTATGAATATTCGTAGAATGTACAAATATTTTTTACGAATATCACTCGTAGAAATTTTACTAATAAATGCTTTGAGTGTACTTGCTTGTAGCAAATATTTCTTAATTAATTGAAATTGTTAAATTAAATCGCGCAATTGTTGAATTGGGGACTTGACTTACTTCAATTATGTACGCGATTTTTTTAAGTGTACGGCATTTGAAGTCGGTCGCCTAACTCTGGTCACACCATCACTGGGAATCAAATTAAACTTTGATTCATCGGTTTTCCATTGGTGATTGTTCAATTAAGATGCCTTTTTGCGAATTTCATACGTTTTTCTCGATTTCGCTTTGATATAAGAGTTTTTCAGCCAGCACGACAAGACGGTATCCAATTTTTGAAGATATTGGCAATTGAGGAACATATGCAAATGTACTTTTCTTTACATGTCTCTCTAGTAAGTTGTCAGTTCTTTAGGTCGTTTTGCGGTAGCGGCCTCCATGGTGCACCACATTAAACTGCTTGGTTTTTTGAATTAAGGGAATAATTTGAGAAGTGGATGACTTGTGCATTTTATACATTTTTCAAATTTCTGTTTAAGAAAGTCCGCTAATAAAGTCATCAATAACATTCTTTCGCAGAGCTTTACGGAATTTGTTTATGCTATGTTCACACTGAGAGCTAAATGCGCATTTACGAAATCCATATTTACGAACGGCCCTCTTTACCTGTGTAAGAGGGACAAATATATATAGGAAATGCTCTAAATGCGCATTTAGCTCTCAGTGTGAACATAGCATTAGACTCATTTTTTTTAAATATTTAAATTTTTTATTAGTTTATTATTTATCACTTATCTGGCGAAATATATAGTTATTAAATTATGGCGATAACTTCCCTTACAAAATTTACTGTTTGGGTACCGTTTCTTTTAGAACAAATGTTTTGTCAAATTTGAGTTGCAAATGTTTTGTCTCGCTCATATTTCCATGGACTTAGCGTTCTGAGGGCAACTCTTTAAATTCAAGTGAAAAACTATACATAAATTTTTGTTGGTTTAATTACAAGCAAACCAATTTATAAAGGAAAAAATCTTAATACACTGGAAAAAAGTAGGTGTTTTTGGCCATGATATTTTTTGTAAAGAGTACTGTAAGACCCCACTACCTTACCTTAATTTAAGCGATGTTGTTTTAATGTTAAGTAGCAACTGCATTCGCCACTTGTTCAAGTGCGATTACAAAATGTAGTATTAATTAACCAATCAATCAATCAATCAATCAATCAATCAATCAATCGAAAAATGTATCTATATATGGGCATTTCCAAACTGGCGTTAGGGACGATTTGTACGAAGAAATATTAAAAAAATAGAATGAAAATGTCTAATTTTTAAAAAGTTTTTCTTATATTTGCTTAGTAATTAAGTAGCACAATATTACGTAAAAACAATAATGGTATTCAGTACAATTTGTTAACTCCTGCTTAACTGCTAAATTGTTAAAGTTAGCAGCTATTGATGTGAACGCATCTGCTAAGACATTGACATTTAGCAATCGAGTGCTAAACTGATATGTCGAAATCAGCTGACAGACTTCTACAGCTAAATATCTGTGGTTTTAATTACTCGAGTAACCAGTACTCAGTAACCACAAATGTATTTTAATTTTAATATTACAGTGCGTTAACCCCTTTTATACATTTGCTACTCAGAAACTTTGGAATGTTTTAAATCTTTACCAACCCCATTATAAAATTTTTATTTTTTTATTAATAAAGGGCAGTTTTTAGACTTTGAAGTAGCAAATGAAAAATAATTTGGTCTTTGTTAGAACTCATTCAGAAAACGAGTCATCACTACATTCAATAAGTTTGACGTTTCCGACTTAACAAATGGTATCTGCTAAACAAAAACACGGTGATGAGTTTGTTAACTTCACTCTAGCAAAAATTCACGAGAATTAACTACAATAACTGCTGGCAACTAATTGCCTACATTTATTGTCGTTAGATCCCATAGAGCAAAATTATAAATATTTATCGTTAAAAATGCGTGAATCCTCTCACCTACAATTATTTCTTTCGCTCTCTTGTAAAAACTCTCTTCTAAAATTATTTCTTCCAATCTTGTCTGCGCTTTTAAAAAAAAGCTAGAAATGCGTGTAGTCTCTCAAGTAAGTTTTGAACATGGCAACAACAACAACTCTGTATAGAGCCAATAACTCAGCAGAAGGCGCTACTCATTCCTACTTCAGTAGGCTTGATTAATTAAGCTGTGACCAATCTACTGTTTAAGTTGTACATATATAATTTGACACTTGTTCGAATAAACTCTTTGAAATCATATGGCGTTAAAGCAGAGGTGTTTATTTAAGGACAATCGTAAAATATCGCTGCTGAAGCGTTTTTAGTACTATCTGAGCGAGAGCTGAAATAGTGTGAAAAGTAGGGAAAATATACATATTTTAAGGCTCTCTAAGCGAAAACACGCTGAAATAGCGTGAAAACTAGAAAATATACATATTTTAGAATTCTCTGAGCGAAACCACGCTGGAATAGCGTGAAAAGTAGAGAATATATATAAATTTTAGGGCTCTCTGAGCGAAAACACGCTAAAATAGCGTGAAAAGTAGAGAGATGTAAATATTTTTAGACTCTCTGCATATTTCTCTGCAAATATGCATATTTTGGAAAAAGACGTTGATTTTCAGACAAAATTGAAAAAACTCGCTGCATAGCGTGGTTTTTTTTACAAAATCGCCAATAAATGTGAAATTTCACAACATTTATTGTAGAGATTTTTCAATCAGTTTTGAGAGTGTTGCTAACAAGCTGCTAAGTCTTTTTCCATACAAAATTTTGACAGGACTTAACAAATTTGTTAAGTTTAGCAAGTTAGCAGGGCTTAGCAAATGTAGTGAATACCATTAATGACAACAAGCGACCCTAAGGCTTAAAAGATATAAGCAAAAATATGTGCTGGCATTACGTTAAAAAAAACGGAAGTGATTTTTGATTTGGATTACAAAATTTTTATGCAAATTTTTTTTAGTTTTTTTTTACTAGTCTTTTTGATCTGGCGTTACGTTACTGGCTTTACGTTACTAAAATTTCCACTGTAGGTGAATTGGGTAATTAAGTAACTAGGTAGTTAAGTAATTATGTAATTAAATACAAATTTAATATATTTTCCTTTCCTGAAACCATTTTTTTTATTATCTCTGGCCAACGCCTTTCATTTTTACTAAAACAAAAAAGTATGGAAACATTTACTAAACATTTACGAAAAAGTAAAACTACATTTGTGTTTTACAAAATTTACAACAGTGCGGACGATTTTACCTTCAACGTAAATGCTTAAATTGCTTAAATTAAAAAATTCAAATGAATCGCAAAAACCCGAAGAAACTTTTTATATAAAACTTTTGTATTTTTTATGGGAAATATCACACCTCCGGAACTTCTTTACCGATTGCTTCGACATTTGGCCACTCAGGCCAGTTTTAAAGAGAAAAAGGAGGCTTCTCTCATACAGCTAAAATTTGCGATATCGAATAGCTTTGAAGTTATTAGCCGCACAGCCTAGGAATTCTGTATTCGATCACGATTTACACATGCCGTTTCTCTGATAAAAGTTTATGGGCGTTAAAAAGCGGGCGTGGCACCACCCACACAGTCCAAATTTGAGATATCGAATAACTTTGGAAGTAAAGGTGGTACAACCTCGGAATTCAGTTTTCGACCACAATTTGCACGTGCCGTTTCACTAATAAAATTTTATGAGCGTTGTAAAATGGGGCGTGGCACCTCCCACACTGCCCAAATTTGCGATATCGAATTGCTTTAGAGTTAAAGGTCGCACAGCCTCGGAATTCAGTATTCGACCTCAATTTAAAAATCCAGTTTTACTGATAAAATTTTATGGTTGTTGGGCAAGGGGGCGTGGAAACTCCCATACAGCCCAAATTTGCGATATTGAATTGCTTTAGAATTATAGGTCGCACAGCCTCAGATTTCCGTATTCGACCACAATTTACACGTTCCGATTTACTAATAACATTTTATGAGAGTTGGAAAATGGTGCGTGGCATCTCCCATACAACCCAAATTTGCGATATCGAATAGCTTTGGAGCAGTGGTCGACAGATTTGCCCTGAAAGCTTTCCCACCAAAGCTCTTTTTGCTTTTACGTGGAATATGGCTGCTTTTTGCATGGAAAATAAAAAGAACTTTGGTGGAAAAAGCTTTAAAAAAAATCGACCACGATTTTATGCATGTTGTTTCACTGATATAATTTTATGGGCGTTATACAAGGGGCGTGGCACCTCCCACACAGCTCAAATTTGAGATATCGAATAATTTTGGAAGTAAAGGTGCTACAACCTAGGAATCCGGTATTCGACCACATTTTGTACGTGCCGTTTCACTGATAAAATTTTATGGGAGTTGTAAAATGGGACGTGGCACCTTCCATACAGCCCAAATTTGCGATATCGAATTGCTTTGGAGTTATAGGTCGCACAGCCTTGGAATTCTTTTTTCGGTATTCGACCTTAATTTACACGTACCGTTTCACTGATAACATTTGATGGGTGTTGGACAAGAGGACGCGGCATCTCTCATATAACATAAATTTGTGATATCGAATAGCTTTGGAGTTATAGGTCGACCAACCTCGGAATTCAGTATTCGAACTCAATTTACACATGCAGCTTCAGTGATAACATTTTATGGAATTTTGGCAACGGGGGTGTGGCAGCAACGCGCCGGGTTTCTGCTAGTATTTCTATAAATATGTTGATTAATAAATAAATTACATTTGAATATTGAATTGAATATTGTATGTATAATAAGATGAGATATAATAAGATGTAATAAAAACGACTTTTATTACACTATTTGTAAAGGGGTAGTTAAACAAACATTGAATTGACTTCAGGTGGATGTCACAAATTAAGTGACTTTTGTGTAAATATAGTTTGGGTTGAAAATGCTTACATTTGGCTATGCCTATAATTTTTAATGTTCAACAGTTTCTGTTTTACATGCTTACGATAACTAAAAAATATTGCAAAAACTGTCTTGAAACTGACTAAATTATTATTAGTCACAGGAGTTGCGAAAACATGTTCATGCCACAAAAAACAAATAAACAAACAAATAACTCATAGGATAAAATGTTATGTAGTTAAATTATAAACAATATCTATGTTGGCAATTTTAAAAAAGTAAACTTGTTTGAAAGCTATTAAATAGCTTGATGCAGAAAAAAGCATTAACTTCTGATACAGAGCACCGGTATTCGTCATAGCAGTCGTTCACACTAAATTTATAATTTGACCTATAATTATGTTTAAGAAATGGATTGGAAGATTGATGCTTAATGTATCTCACACTGACATAGCCTGCACAGCCTGCAGCCCACAAGGAAATCTTCACAACAAAAGAATGGTGAGCAGCAACAGTTATTGCACCAATAGCAAGCAGCCAGTTAGTCAGTTGGTTGGTCATTTATGCGGCAAAAGCAATCATTAATGTGTGTCTGTATTTCTTTCTTTTTTTTTTTGTAGTGTTAACAACCCAATAACCTAGATACAAATCTGTTTTACTAGGTTTTCTTTTAAACTTACTCAATATGAGCTCATTTATTTTGTACTCTCATTCTGGTTTTTTGCTTAGCTTTTATGTTAAGTTCTTTACAAATTTATTTTCTTTTATTTCGCAGCTGTTTGCGATATTTACTTGTTTCTTGACCGTTTCGTAATTTTAGGTCAGAGATTGGCCAATGTCATTAAATTTTTAGACCATTTCACTCTTAAGTCTTTGAGTGTAATGTTTGTTTTTAATAAAAGAATAAGAAGAGAAATTCGATGTTCGGCTAAAGTAATCATGATGCCGGCTTATATTGATTTTTTTTAGTGAAAGAATTGCTTTTCAACCCAAAACAAATGCTGACAAATTAATTGAATTAAGCAATAAAAAATTTCGTAATTAAGATCAAAACTAGGGGGGAAAATGTTAATCTTTTTTTATTGAATATAAGCAAAGCAAAAGTCTAAAACAAGAGCCTAGAAAAACTTTTACCAAATAAAAGTTATATAGTACATCCTTTTTTTTTAAAAAAAATTATGTTTTTATCTTAGAGTTATTTATAACTTTTATTTTTACTTTTATATAAAAAATCTCTTTTGTTAGTTATTAATAAAAGTTGAACATAAAAGTTTTAAATAAAAAAGTCTTCAATCTTAGTCTTTTATGTTAAGGTATTTTATAATATAAAAGTCTGCTTAAAAATAAAAAGATTGGAAGAGATTGGAAAGAAATGAAAACAAATTATGACATTGAAGATAGAGAAAACTTCGTCAGAGTTTTCTACCTATATAATGTAGCAAAATGTTTCAATAAAACTTATTTAAATTTAAATACAAATGTTTGTGTTTAAGTATTTGAATAAAAGTGTTTCTTCTTTTCTCAAAGGGATCGCACAAATAATTCATGTGATCCTGCATTTCAAGTGTCAGTAGAGCAGGCTTTTTCTCTGCTTAAAATATGATAGAAAAACATTTAAAGAATATAATATAATGTATAATTTTATATAATATTATATAATCTTAATTCTTATCCTTACTTTTTTATCGTTTTTGCAACATTTTTATGTGAAGACATTTTTAAATGGCGGCCTTTGTGGTCTATTGGAGGGTGCGCTAGACTATCAACCCAGAGGTCCCTGGTTCGAGTCCGGGCTCGGGCATGGTTCTTTTCACTTTCTTTGTTCTTTCCTACATTTAAGAATTATGGAAAAACTCAAAATCCTCAACTAAATTGAGAAAAATGTGGAATTAAAAGACAGGAACAACTAAATGCTGGAAATGCCTGCCGAGGTTGAGGCATAACACTAATTGCTTCTAAGCAATTCAAATTGTCTTTCACGGTTGTTTCGCCTAATCAATAATTCACGTATGGTTCCAATCAATTCCTCTAAATAAATCTATCCCTTTCCTCTCGGGTCAAAGACCAATCCTTGTTTGTTTAAGGCGCATGCCTTGGTTCTTTGATTTTTTTTCTTAAAAAAAGTCCTTTATAACCCTTAACTGGTACACCTCAAAAAAATTACACTAACAGTACATCTGATCCCAGGGACCACACCAACTAAAATGCTAAAAAAGCTCAAAATTTAGTTAGAAATTCATATTGTTTTTTTAAGAACGTCTTTAATAAAGTTTTTTCTTCCTACTAAGAAAGAATTTTTTAATCAACCTGAATAATTGAATTGAATCGATTTGAATTTTGAATTGTATTAGAGAAATATACTCTTTCGTTTTTTTCTAGTCCCACAGACCAGGAGTACCACTTAAGGGTTAAATTAAAAGTCCCAAAACACACCTTTAAATCTAATTTTTTAAATTTAGTCTTTACAAGCTGCTATAAATTACTTTACAAAAGCCTCGGAAGGGTCTTTACCTTTACTTATTTCACTTTTAAATAAACAAGAAAGTAAAAGTTAAAAGAAGATGTTTACTTTAATATTTTAATTCAAAAGTTTACAGTCGAAATTTTCTCGAACTAATCCATTTGTTAAGATTGAAATAAAGTTTTTTCCCATAAACTATCGATGGTTTACCTTTTTATTTCAAAAAACTATCTAAAAATACCTATTCAACTATCCATTTCTGACTATTTCAAAATACTAGTTTTAAAAATGGATATATTTGGTCATGTCTTCGACACACCCGTGTATACTTTAGCTTTAAAACGAATCTTTATCCTTGTCGTGGTCACTGAGCTTATTCTTATTACAATGCTTGAGCAAATCCTAGAAGTTAAGTTACTTGTCTTTATCCTTGTCCAAAGCCCTGCACTAATCCCTGTTTAAATCTCTGTCCTGATCCTTGCCCAAATCTTTGAATTCAATACGTAGCAAAAAACATTGGAAAATAGTAGTAGGTATTAATATACATAATATATCTTACCGTCATACTAAACCCATCATTCCATACCATTATACCATACCAATATATTACACAATCATACAATACTATCATTAAATACGTAGTAGGAAATATCATTAGAAATTAAAGTCGATGAACTTAAATAGCAGCAAAGTTAGAATTATAATTAGTAGTAGAAATATTAGTAAAAAGTAGTAATAGAAGTAGTGGTAAAAAGGAGTTTAAAAATTAAAATAAAATAGTAGTAGAAAAAGTAGTAGAAAAGTAGTGGGTAAAAAAGGTTAAATAGTAGAAGACAGTAGTAGTAAAAAATAAGCGGCTGTAGTCTACTGGGTAGAGCTCGTGGCCAATAAGCTAAAGAAGCACGGTAGTCCGGGTTCAATTCCCAGCTCAGACAGAATGTCTGAATTTTCAATTAAATTAATATTTCTTTTCAGCCGCCACCTCTCTGCAGACAATGGAAAACTTCAGAGAGTAAAAACTGCCATTTGATACTCAGAACATAAGCCGTTCGAAGTCGGCATAAAACTCTTAGGTTCAGTTCTCGATCATTTGTGTTCAAACATTTAACAACACGCTCAACACAATTGATTAATAGAAGCTCGATCAAATTACTTACTAAAGCTGAAACGACCAATATATTTTATTGTAATTGTAGTAAAAATAGTAGTAAAATATAGTAGAACAAATAGTAGTTGAAAAAGTAGTAGCAAATAGTAGTACAAATATACTAATCAGCAAATCCTAGCTTTCGGATGTTGCATTCGGATACATTTTTTAAAAAATTTCTCAAATTTTATTAACAGTTTTTTAATTAAGATGCATCTGATTAAATAGCTCTTCATGAGTATAATTTATAATAATTATAAAATCCGTCGTCTTACTGCAGTTTACCTAAATTTTTTTTTTCTTCTGTGAGACTAACACTAGAACTTAGCATATTTCTAATATTACTAATATTTTTAAAGTCACAGCTAACAATTTTATACGTTAGCTAAAATTGTTCGTCACACATTTTTCCATTGTAATTCAATTGGGTAATTAAGAAATAAGGTACCTAGTTAAGTAATTATGTAATTTAGTAATTAAAAACAAATTTAATAAATTTTTTTACCTTGCCTCAACCATTTTTTCATTATCTTTAGCCGATACCTTTTATTTTTACTAAAACAAAAAAGTTTACGAAATATTTATGAAAAATAAAACTACCTTTGTGAAATATTACAGATGATTTAATCATCATGGTAAATGAGTTTATGCATAAATTGCTTAAATTAATAAAATTAAAATGTTTCTCTTAGATAGTATCATAAAATAATACGTTTTTAATAAGTGTTAATTTTTTAGTAACGATTGACTTTGTTGTGGATTTGCCCATATCATCATACGAAACCCATCATCCCATACCATCATACCGTACCACAATATCACACCATGATTCAATGTGAAGAAAGTGGCAGTAGAAATAAATGTTCATAAAGTGATGTATTAGAAGTAGTTAAAATTAAGCTGAAAATAGTAATGAAATTATTAGTAGAACAAGATAGTAGTGAAAATAGTAGTATAAAAAATAGTATACATTTTAATAGAAAATGGTTAGAAAATGGTAGTAGAAATAGTATTAAAAAGTAGTGGAAAATATTAGTAGGAGATATTTGTAGAAATAAACATATTGTACTAAACCATCATACCAAACCTATCATCCCAAAAAATACCAGCACAATATACTATCATACCACACCATTACGCAACGCCATCATTCAGTACAAAGTAGAAATAAGAAAAAAGTAGTATAAATAGTAGTAGAAAATAGTAGAAAAAAGATACTAGGTAAATATTATTAAAAAAATAGAATAAATATTCATATTAGTAGAATAAATATTATTATTATTTTTTATTTATTTATATTAGTACATTAAGAACTAGGTACTTTTATAGTACAGAGCTCAAAGACATAATTTGAATTCAACTTATTATAAAACATTTAATTAAATATAATTTACATTTAAATATACATTTAATTAATATAAAAACATTTAAACAGTAAATATGAAATATAAATTTCAAACTATCATTTAATTGTAGGGACCGAAAATAACTCTTATTTTACAATTTTCAGATGAAAAAGACAACGAAAAAGTTGCTGGTGGACCTTTTTAAATATACCATTATTATTGTAATAGCAGCAGTTTCACGAATATTACACGTCTTTAAGTGCTATTTTTGCCTTTTATTTTTTCGAGCAAAAATAACTGTTACTTTTGACTTTTATTTTTTAGGTCAAAAATAGCAGTTATTTTGTGGCTTTTATTATTTCGGTCAAAAATATCAGGCAATTTGTATTTTTTCAAATGCCGCTTGACCAATAAAAAACTATTAAACCTTAAAAAAGTGTTATAGCTCAAAATGTGCGCGCTGATGAGACGATAAAAATTGCATAAAACTTTTTTGTCATTTAAGCGGCCTTTAAAAAACTGTAATTACCTGATATTTTTGACTGAAAAAATAAAAGGCACACAATAACTGTTATTTTTTACCTAAAAAGTAAAAGTCAGAAGTAATTGGTATTTTTAGCCCAAAAAATAAAAGGCAGAAAATAACCAGTATTTTTGTCTGGAAAATTAAAGTTAAATGATAACTGTTAATATCTGACTTTTTGATGAAAACCATAACCGGTACGGTCCCAGAATAATTCACATAATCCTAACCATCATCCCATACTATCATACCATACCGTCACGCCATCATATCATATCATATATCATTTCCCCTACCTTCTATACCATACCATACCTTTATTAATTTTGCTTTTGCTCATATTCTTTTACTTTTAACTGTTTGCTTTCGTTTTTGATCTGTTGATTTTGTTTTTGCTCTGTTGGTTTTGCTTCTGTGTTTATCTTTGCTCATTTGCACTTGTTTTTGTTTATTTGCTTTTTTTAAGTTTGCTGGAATTTAATTTTGCTTTTGCGTTTGCGATTACTTTGCTTCTGTTTTTGATTTTTTACTCCCGAGGCCTAATCTCTAACCTTTACTGTAGTAACATTTACATCAGTACCATACAATACTTCGATGGTGCATATACGTTAAATTAAAATGCTGCATTAGCAGCCTGATGACGTTATTATAGTTTTTTATTCAATTTATAAACCCTTAGAACCCATCGTTACTATCGCACCATAAATAAAAAATTAAGTACAAGCTTAACTGTAATGCATATAGTCAAAAATATAAAATTCCATTTAAAGTTTTTTCTAAATGACCTCTATATTTATTATGTTGACTTTATATGATTTAAATACAAATTCTAAATGTTTGATAGTTTAAATCATACTTGATTTTAAATACAAATTCTAGTTGTTTGATAGTTTAAAATCGTTTATTGAGCTTAAGGTCAAAGTTAGAACAATTAATTGTTCTAACGAATTTTTCCAAAGAAACAACAACAACAAAGTTTTCAATATGAAAGGAAAAAAATCACTAGCATTTGATTTTATTGTACAATTTCTGCGCTGCTAAACGCGTCATCAGAAATCTTTGTGATTACCCGTGCAAGTGCGCGCTAACGCACTGCACCATCGGGGTGATGAGATTTTGAAGCGTCAATTTCTCATTTTTTCCTCAATTTCATAATGTCACATTTGCTGTTGTATTTCTGTTTCTTAAGCTCAATAAACGATTTTAAACTATCAAACAACTAGAATTTGTATTTAAAATCAAGTATGATTTAAACTATCAAACATTTAGAATTTGTATTTAAATCATATAAAGTCAACATAATAAATATAGAGGTCATTTAGAAAAAACTTTAATCAAATGGTAGAGCTCGACCAAACGGAAACAGCTGAAAACAAAATCAGCAAAAATTCTAAAAACAACTTCAGTAAACATGCTTTGTTAGTGCAGACTTCCAGCAGGCTGTTGGACTACATATAATAACATAAGCATAGAAACTAAAGTAAAACAGAAATACAACAGCAAATGTGACATTATGAAATTGAGGAAAAAATGAGAAATTGACGCTTCAAAATCTCATCACCCCGATGGTGCAGTGCGTTAGCGCGCATTATAAATTATATAACTCGCACTTGCACGGGTAATCACAAAGATTTCTGATGACGCGTTTAGCAGCGCAGAAATTGTACAATAAAATCAAATGCTAGTGATTTTTTTCCTTTCATATTGAAAACTTTGTTGTTGTTGTTGTTTCTTTGGAAAAATTCGTTAGAACAATTAATTGTTCTAACTTTGACCTTAAGCTCAATAAACGATTTTAAACTATCAAACAACTAGAATTTGTATTTAAAATCAAGTATGATTTAAACTATCAAACATTTAGAATTTGTATTTAAATCATATAAAGTCAACATTCCATTTAAAGTTTTTAATTTTTGTTGTTTCGCCGAAATAGTATAACGTCATCAATTATTATATATTGTTATCAGGAGGGAAAAGGAAATTATCTTTACTATCGTATAACATTTTTTACCGTAGAATCTATACTCAGCGAGTAATAATTACTTGTAACGATATTGCATTTTAGTTGCATAGGCTGCTACCTCTTCAACCTGATTTTTTTTTACTTCTGTCGTGAGGCTATAAACACAACCATTTAGGGTATTTACAAGGTGAGTTATCATGTCATATTGTCCTAAAATTTGACAACTAAAATTTACAAGATTATTAAATGCAAATAAGAAACAGCTGTTTGATAACGACACTTCAATAAACATAGCTTTCAGAGTTGTAATATATTAGTACTTTTTTATATGGAAGGCAACAATAAAATGTTTTAAGAGTGTAAAATCTTAGAACAATATGACATTATGACATGATAGCACATTTTGTGAATACTCTAATTGTTTATTTCGTTTTTCTTTCAAAATATTTATCATAGCGCATATTGTATATTCACCAGAGATGGGGGTAGTACACTAAACGATGAGTGCACTCAGCATTTCACTAGCACTAAATATATTAAAAGAAATTATATTTTTTACTACGTTTTTACCTGATCCTGATAGTGAATAGTATTATTAGTGATAGTATTATTTTGTTGCACTATAACTTAATTTAGTGTTAGTGAGAAAATCTGCACTGCACTCAAACTTAGTGCAAAATGTGAGCAGCCACTAAATGAAAGCTGCAATTAAAAATGTTTTCACTTAACTTTCGAATATTATAAATCTATAATAATAAATATAATTTTATAAATGGGTTAACAATATTGAAATTTATAATTCATAGTAGTTCATATTCATCACACATAAAAGTGGTTTTATTTAAAATAATAGTTTTATATAAAAGTTTTCAGTATTATAATTACACTAAGATACCTTCCAAACATATATTCAAGGAGAACGATTGAAAAACCTTTGAATACAAATTTTATACATTCATCTTATATCTATTATTAATAAATAATAATAATTAAAGCCATTTTTATATAGCCACAAAATCAATGAACCATTAGTGCAGATATATTTTTTGCACTAATAATTTTAGTGCAAAAATAAAAGTTGCTCTAAGCTGTAGACTTTTTTCCACTATTCTTATATGGATTTTAGTGAAAAAATTTTCAATATCACTATCACAAGTGTGTAGTGAAGATTATATTTTTCAATTCACTAATAAGAACACCAATAAAAGTAGTGAATAATTTTACACTATCAGTACATGTTAGCCATCTCTGATATTCACCGAGTAATAATTCCATGCCACGCTGTGACGGCGATCAATACATCTTCGAACTAGAAGCGGCAGGAGCCGATAATTTTCGATGGCGTCATAATTTTTGTTTATGTCATAATATCACAGAATCAACCTTTACAAACCAAGACTTTATTAAGATCTTTATTAATTTTTTTTTAATTTTTTTATAAAGGCTTGATTTTTATCGTTATGTTTGGAAAAGACGTTATCGTTATCGCTATAGAAAAAGAATTTTTATATCTTCTTTTATTATCACAAATCATATTTTCCTTGAACCAAAGCTGCATAATTGTAGGTACTTTTTTATAAAAACATTACAGAACAGAAACATTGTATATGTTTAAGTTTAAAGGTTTTCACATATTTTTTGATGCACTTTTTTTTAAAATAAATTAATTATTTCAGAATGGAAGTTCAAACTGTTAACAACCATCTTAACAATGCATTAATATCACAACAACATCATCAGCATCAAGAGCAAATCCAACAAGCGTTAAACAACAGTATAATAATAAGTCGCAGCAACAGTCCAGAGAGTTCCAATTCGGAGATTGAAAAAGAGCTACAAGATTTAGACTTAAACAGTTCGCTGGGCGGTTGTGGAAGTGTTAGTCTTGGCGCTGAATTAAATAACAAGTCAAATGGTTCACTTAGTGGTGCCTCAACTGCCTCAGCTACAGGCACAGCACCAAACACCTCCTCAACAATCACTAATGGCACAACAACTACAACAGTTGCCGCTAGTGGCGCTGCAGCTGCTACCACTGGAAATATCAAGAAACGCATTTCGAGTAGTCGAACACCGACACGCAAGGCGCGAAGAATAAAATTCTATCGCAACGGTGATCGTTTCTATCCGGGTATAACCATTCCAGTTTCAAATGAACGTTATAGGTGAGTCGGGTCAACGCTCCTAGTTGTTATGAATAATTTATCAATTTTTATCTGTTTCTCCAGATCGTTTGAAAGCCTATTTGAGGACTTGACTCGTCTTTTAGAAGATAATGTCAAAATTCCGGGTGCTGTGCGTACCATCTATACATTGTGTGGCAAAAAGGTGGGTATCTGGTGTATCTGGGCAAACTATAAGTGAATATTTAAAATAATTCCTTCAGATCTCCAGTCTTGACGAGCTTGAAGATGGTCAAAGCTATGTTTGTTCCTGTAATAATGAAAACTTTAAAAAAGTCGAATATAACACCACATCCCAACCTCTTGCCAATCTAACCGTTTCCACTAAAGCAAACAACCGCCTCTCGAAGGTTTTACGTCCATCGTCACCATTGAAAAATGGTGCCGTCACTGGTCCTGGTACCAACGGCAGTCCAGTGCAGATTAAACAAAGCGAACGTGAAAGTGTGGTGCACCCGCGTATCGTTACGTTAATACGTAATGGCACGAAACCCAGAAGGGTAGGAAAAAATAAATTTCAATAAATCATTTATTAACTTAAATAAATTTACAACATCTATATTCCAGATAATGCGACTTCTTCTTAACAAACGCAACAGTCCGAGCTTCGATCACGTGCTCACCGCGATCACACAAGTCGTTAAGCTTGACACTGGCTATGTGCGCAAAGTATTCACACTTTCCGGCAGTCCCGTCATACAACTTGCCGATTTCTTTGGCTGCGACGATATCTTCTTTGCGTATGGCACAGAGCGCGTTAACAATCCGGATGACTTTAAGCTTGAAGCAGACGAACAAAAAGCTATTCAGGCCATACGTAAAACCTTGCGCACCTCTGGCACCGCGTGTCAGGGTCCGAAACCGAAAATGCCTGTTAAAAGCAAAAACATTCACAACGTGACATACGATTGCATCGAAGAAACTCTCAACGATAGCGGCATCGACGCCTCGGAACTGCCGGCAGTCATACGCGAACGCTATGCATTGGGCAATATCATAGGTGATGGAAACTTTGCCATCGTGCTGAAGGTCAAAGACAAGCAGACCGTGCAAACGTACGCTCTGAAGATAATCGACAAAAGCAAGTGCAAAGGCAAAGAGCACTACATCGATGCGGAAGTGCGAGTAATGAAGAAGCTTCAGCACCCGCATATCATTTCACTGATCATGGATGTCGATCAGGTGGCGAATATGTATTTGGTATTGGAATATGTGAGCGGTAGGTGGAAGTTTGCATTAACAATTGCATTGATTTTAAATTGTTTTCGAAATGCTTGTAGGCGGTGATCTTTTTGATGCTATTACACGTGTGACACGCTTTTCCGAAGATCAATCACGAATTATGATCAATCATTTGGCCTCAGCAATGGCCTATCTACATTCCATGGGCATTGTGCATCGTGACATAAAGCCTGAAAATTTATTGGTATGTAAATAGAACAGAAAAAGTATGCTTTAAAATTGTTATACACTCTGTTGCAATTGTATAAATCCACGCCAAATGTAAACAGTTTTTATATTGCTAACGGTAATTTTGAGTTAATTTTTTTTTCACAACAAATTCATAATTCTGAGTGAATTAGAAAAGAAAAATCTTTTATGAGTTGTTGGAGATTAACGGTACTTTTTCTACTCTTTTATCCAAATTACCTTATTTTGCAGTTGCATTTCTATAAATCGAATAGTTCCTTCAAGATAATTGAAGCGTTTAAAGGTTATTTCTGTTTTGGAGTATAAAGGTAAATTCGAAGTCATAAATCAATAGGCTCCTTCTTACGTAATCCTGGAAGCTATGGATGTGCAAAAGGTGTTGGCAGAAAAAGAAAGCTAGATGGTAGCGATAAGCATAAAATAATTAAGGCAGCAAGCAACTCAACAAAGCTGCAAGCTACTTGCTTCTCTTTCCTCAGTGAATGTGCGCCGACAAACAGTGGAGGCAGGATAAATGGGCTATTTTTACTACCAAAAACAGCTAATTATGGAACTTTTTTAAAAATCGCACCATTTTGTCAATTTTTTATATTTTGGAAGTATCCTAGTTTAGGACCTGCCTGACGTGATTACCAATAAAATGCCGCCCGCAGAATTTCGATTAGACATCTGGTTATCGAGAAAAACGACACCACGTTTCCCTTCTCATTTTTACGTACCCATTTTCATCGCTATGGCAGGGGGGATAAAAAAATTCAAAAATATAAAAGAACGGAAAAAGTTAGAAAATGACGTCTACTTCCACGTAAAAAAAAACCCAAAAATTGTTAAATTAAGAAACAACTGAGCAACAGCAATTTTAAAAAATGTTAATTTTGTGGGTTTAAACCGCAGGTCATACCTTAAGCATCTAAAAGCTTAAGTTATAGTTGAGATTTACATGTTCTTCTTCTGTTTGCTAATTTTAGCACTTCGAACATGTCACTGTCCCATTGAAAATGTGAAGACCCTTAGCCATTCTACCTTCTTTTCAGAATTAAGCATTCTTTTAGGTATTTTTTCTAAGAATTGTTTTTGATGAAATAAAGTACATAAAACCAAACATGCAAACCTAGATCCATTTCCAATTGTAATTAATCAATTAAAATTCATGGTTCAATAAAACTTGAATCGCTGTAATGCAATTTTAAAACGCGAAAAGTTTCTGCACGACTCGAGAACAGGATCTTCTTTGCCCAAAAGGTGTCATCGATTTCAACTTTTTTAAAAGATGACCAAACCTTCACTGACTTTCGATAAAGCGAACTTATTGGCTGGATTGCTTGCACATAATTCCTTTGTTAAGAGTAGATCTTCTGCAATGCAAGAGATTTACTTTCTAACGAGAACTTTCTAACTGAAAAATGGAACCAATGCGTTCACTTTTTCGGCGTTTAATTACCGGTTATGGCATAAAGCACTCGTGTCAAAACTAATTGAATACGGTGTGGGTGGTAACTTTGCTCGTTGGATCACCCGTTTCCTCAGGACAGAACGATTCGTGTCGTAGTTGACGGCATTTCGACCGAAGAGCACGCCATTAGCGCAGGGGTACCGTAGGGTTCGGTTCTATCAACGACCTTCTGTCATTGACAAATAACTTAATCCATTCGTTTGCGGACGACAGCAGCATTTGCCATTAAAAAACGACTAAGTTCCTTGGAGATTGAGAGGAAGAGCCAAAATATAAATGATACACTCTTTAATGATCTACAAAAAAGATCTCCGAATGGGGTCTTGCCAATAGAGTAGAGTTTAATGCAAGCAAGACCCATTGCTGTCTGTTAACCCAAAAGCGGATGTATTGTTCCTTAGCTCCCCTCATTATGAACGGTGTGGATCTTGTGGAATCAGCCACATCAAGTAAATCGATCCAATCTGATCTACGTTGGAACGAAAATTTCTTTGATGTGTCGACAGAAGCGGCCAAGAGTCTAGTTTTTTAAAAACGGAGTAAAATCAATTAAAATTTATCAAATATCAATAACAAATCATCTCACAGTGTAAGATTTTGCTTCCTGAGTGATCAAAGTTCTGTAACTTTTGAAAGGATGTAGATATTTTGGTTTGGTTTTTTGTGTTTTGTTGGAAATCGATGCGGCTTTCAAAATTTTAAGAACTATTTTTAGACTAGCGGGAGAGGGCTCAATTTGGTTGCTCCAAAAATCAAAATTTGTATCGTAGCCTTTTTACTGTATTAAAAGTTCTGACCAATTTGCAAGTTTTAATATTATTGACTATAATTTTATAAGTTTTCTTAACCTATTGGTACTCAATGTATCCTAAAAGAAACAACTACCAAAATATTTATAAAGCTCAAAATAGAGTAACATTTTTACAAAAATGCAATATATATAGAAATCGGTGTAGATCTCAAGCCAAAAACAAAAATTTTAGATTTATTTGGGATGGCTCAGTAGGGTTGCCCAAAATAATAAAAAAAAAAATTATAAAGTATTTGATTTTTTTAAAGAAATTTTAAAAAGTTTTTTTTTCGAATTTAACAAAAACAAAATAAATAAAAACATACTTGTTTGCTCTCTTATTACGTATTACGTAGGAGTATTCCACGGTCACATGCAGATAAATTCAACTATTTTTTGAGTTTATGTACAGCCAATTCCAAATTTACACTTTGGAAGTGAAGTCCTTTTGTCTAATTAAATAGATTGCATTCTGTTTCTTCATTGTACGTTCAAACTTTCTTTAAATTTTATTAAATGCAAAAGGAAAAAATAAGACATATACTGTCACGTGTCGGACGGGTCCAGTCAACCAACGTTGTAAATCGTTGTTTTATTACAAATTTTAGCGAAAGTTACTAACATGAAAGCCAATTTTTTATTACTCAAAATCAAGTAATTAAGTAGTTAAATAATTATGTATTTAAGTAATTAAAAAACAAATTTAATATATTTTTCTTTCCTTCCACCAACTATTTTTTCATTATCTTAAGCCAATGCCTTCCATTTTTACTAAAACAAATAAGTTTACGAAACATTTACTAAACATTTACGAAAAAGAAAAACTACATTTCATCATCATGGTAAATGCGTTTATATATAACTTGCATAAATTAATAAAATTAAAATGTTTCTATTAGATAATATCATAAAATAATAAGTTTTTAATTTTTTGGTCACGGTTGACTTTTCTGTGGAATGCCCCTGCAAGTTTCCTTACTTATTTTAACAATTTTTAAGTAAATTTGTTTTAACATATCATCGGAACATACAAAAAAGACGAACAAAAATATCGTAATTTTTCCTTTAATTAAAAAGTTTGTTCTGTTCAACAGTCGGCCCAAAGCGGTACGAATCTATATATGGTTGGAAGGAAGATAAACCAAATAGAATTTCTCGCAGTTCGTTCAAAAGCTTACCGAAAGTTGAAAAATTTGTTAAGAATAGAATTCTGGATTTCAGTTACTGTGTTCAGCAGACAAATGAATTTATAATTGAAATAAAATTGGTTGCTAAATAATATCTTAATTGTGCTAAAAATGAAAACTGTAACTTAAAATATTTAGTATAGTATGTATGTAGTATATAAAAAATAATAAGTAAAAAAAACTTATCTATTAACTTATCGATCTATTAATATTTTTCTTACTAAAAGTTATTTTAAAACATCTATATCTTTGTCATTATCCATTCGATTCCAAAACATTGATATGTCATCTGAAACGTAAAAAATATAATGTTTTTTAAAAGCTTAAAGTTGTACCTTTCGTTTAATGCTATATATAAAGTTTTTGCATTTGTTGATGGGAGAAGCGAATATCAACTATTTGGTTTAATTTAAAAGGAAGCGATAGACCAAAAACTAATAAATAAAAATAAACTGGCCATTTCAGCCCTTGGAAGGACTTTGACCTAGCTTCTATTGATCAATTGTGTTGTGCGTGTTATTAAATGTTTGATAACAAATGACCGAGAACTGGACCTACGTGTTTCTTTCAATCTTTACTCTCTGAGGTTTGCCATTGTCTGCAGAGAGGTGACAACCGAACAGAAAAATTAATTCAATTGAAAAAATTTTCTGTCTGAGCTGGAATTGAACCCGGACTACCGCAGTTCATTAGCTTAGGGGCCACACACTTTACCCACTAGGCTACGGCCGCCACAGACCAAAAACTGTTCGGTTAAAAATTAAAACTGTTTTCACTGACTGGAAAATTGTATTGAATAGTTAGAATAGTTTAAAATATATGAAAATTTTTTCACAGAAATTCTTTTTTAAGCTCTAGAATTTTCTAAAAAATATAAAAACATTTTGAAAAAAATTATTTTTCATCAAAAAAATTATAGGAGGTTTTCATGAGTTTTAATGATAGAAACTGTTCATTGAATTATGCAGCAAAATGAAGACATTTTTGCACATACATGATATGTCATATGAAAGTGGAAAAAATGGAAAAAAACAAATTTACAACAAAAACTACTTTTGGCCTATTTTTGAGCAAAAAAGCGTAAATTTAAGAGGTATTTTGGGAAATATATTTTTCTCATTTCTCCAAAGTCATTGAACTGAACTTTCGGACAAGAAAAATTTGATTAAAATCGATTAGAATTGATTTGCTTGCAAAATCAAAACTTTAAATTTCAATAGCTTTTTCCCCATTCTGAGAAAATAAGAAAATACGTTATACTGAGAAAATCTATAGTTTTCAAGATATCTCAAAAATGTTGATGTCGTAATAACGGGATTTATTTTTATTTCCACTATACGTACAGAATATTCCCGAAAAAGCTTTCGCTTACCGTTATTTAACTAATTAACGACTTTTTTATTTTTTTTTTATTTATTTATTTATTTATTTATTTATTTATTTATTTATAAAATTAAAAAAGCTAACATCAGTACACTTAGTACAAAAATCATTTAGTTTAGTTAAATAAGAATTTAATTAGATTAAATTAGATTAACATTATAACAACCGGGCAATCAGTTAGTTAATATAATTGATATTTTATTTTATTTATTTCATTGTAAGTAATACAAAAGCCTTATTGGCCAATTTACATATTACCAGTTTAATAGTAGCATATGCGAGAGAAAACTTAACTAATAATACATGTACCTTTATATACAACCTCCCTTAACAGTATATGATATTTAATAGCATTCATTTAAGATTAGAATTTGAAGATCCCAAGTTAGCGGAAAGAAAAGAAGCCAAAGGAAAAAAAGATATTTTTAAAAATTAAAAGTGGTCAACAAAAAAGATTTTTAAAAGTAATATATTTAAACTGTTGAATGAAGAAATTCTTTGAGCTTAATTTTGTAGGTGGTTAAGGTGCATGTGAAAATACGAAGATGAATAGGGAGCCTATTCCAAACACGAGCTGTTCGTACCACAAAAGACCTTTCAAACGTAGAACAATCTATTCTAGGGTAGATTATCTGAGGATTCCTAGTAGAGCGACTAAACACAAATTTCTGAGCCAAGTATTGTGGCACGTTGGTTTTCACAAGCTTATAAAAACACAACATCAATCTATTATTTATATATTGATGAAAGGAACAATTTAAAAACTTAACGACATACGAAGATATGTGTTCTCGTCTACGAAGACCATAGACAAAACGTACAATATTATTGACAATGACTTGAACTCGTTTAATGTTAAGAGCTAGCGTACCAGAATAAACCTCGACGCAATATGTTATATTGGACATAAGAAGAGCATGGCCAATATTATATTTTACACTTAAAGGCAGATACAAATTAGTATTGTAAAGTTTCCTCAAAGTAAAACCTATTTTAGAACTTAACGCATTTATATGGGCATCAAAATGTAGCTTGTTGTCAATGAAAACACCAAGGCATTTGATACAATTAACAAATTGTATCTTCTCATTGTGTAGACTTATATTCAAATGGTCTTCAAGTAGCCTAGAAGGGTTAAATTGAATGAATTTGGTTTTGCTGGTATTTAAACTTAAATAATTTTGTGACATCCAGGAGGAAATATTAGAAAGATTATAGTTGAATAAGGACTCCAGTACATCTTTAAACTGACACTCACCCGTAAACAGAAGTTGGATATCATCAGCAAAAATAAAGGGCTTACACGCATTTAAATCAACAGCATTAACGATATCATTCAAATATAACGTAAAGAGTAATGGTCCAAGTACAGATCCTTGTGGGACCCCAGAAACAATATTAAGCAGGCTGGATGCAGAACCATTGTACACAACAAATTGTTTACGATCACATATATATGAAAACAATAACCTACACGCAGTATTTGAAAAATTAAACATGGTTTTTAGTTTGTTTATTAACTTCGAGTGATTGATTGTATCAAATGCCTTTGATAGGTCTAGGGACCAGAGAACTGCAATGAGTATCCGACAGAATTCGGATACTCAAATCATACCCGAGTGTCGTGCTGTTCTGAACTCTATCCATACTTATTAATATGTGTAAAATACTTATAGGCATTCGGCTCATTAGCATTTTTTCGGTTATAATTACATTCTCATATCCGAGAGCGGCGTGATCCGATCCACTTCGAGCCGTTTTCAATGAGTGCGTTGAGTCAGTTTGTTACAAAAGCGCTCGATCCGAATGTATTTTGAGTGTACTCTGAGTACTGCTCCTTCTCTGCCAACGTCTCTTAGCGTTAATTAGTTTTTTTTTTGTGTATGCACTTTTCATAAGTATTTGTCTGCAGGCCATGTGAGCTCTCATTTTTTGTTTGTTTTTTCTCGAAAACGAGTTTTTGCTATTTTATTGTTGCACTCTATGGAGAAAGAAACAATAACAACGCTTGTGATTTTGGTTTGTTAGACATAAACAAAAATAAAACAAAACCAAAAGGTCGGCGCACAGTGGTTAAAAGTTGGAAATAAATACCAAAACTGATGATCTCTTTTTGTGATTTTTTTTTCTTTGCGTTGCTTAAGAATATTCAAACTCACATGATTCCAAAATATTTATCAGAAATATATGTACCTATATAGGTTTTCTGTGTAGACGCCTTAATATACGATTGATGTAAAAATTTTGAAAAAATTTCGTAAAATATTGATATTTTTCAAGAGTTATTACAGACAATTGAGGAAACGTATTGCAATCTGGTTTTTTTAAGTACACAAAACATTATTGAAAAAGTTTTTTGCATTCTTGAAATATTTTTTTTTAATTTTGCAATAAATTTCTTATGCAAAGTTGATATGACAAAAAAACGTAAATTTATTTTTTTGCAGAATAAAACATAATGATCTATGGATGTCGACGATATTTTAAATAAAGAAATGCTTTTATTGGACTGTAAGTTGAGCGATTAAAAAAAACTGACAGAAATTTTTGAGTCCTTGAACAACATTTGGTAAATGCGTTTAGAAGAAAATATAGATATGTTTAGTCTCAAGGTTTATTGCTATAGTCATTTTCTTTAGTATTATTTGAGGCATTTTTTGTTTAACGATCACTTCTTACGAGTTAAAATCGTTAAATTTTTAATGTAAATAGTGAAAGCATTTACTTACTAAATACGATAAATGCTTTAAAAATGTTATTATGCTTCTTTTAGAATACTTTATATTTGCAGAGTACTTAAATATTCTATAGTGTGTTTCTCAGTCTATTAATTTACTATGTTAATATATATTAAATATTTTTTTAAATAATTACAACTAAATTGAATTAGTAAAACAATAATGTGATATGTATAAAGTTAAATTAATTCACATTATCTTATAGCTTACTATGAAACATTTTAATGAATTTCGCAATAAAATTCTTTCAAAACTATTCAAACATTCAAATTCCCTTGTCAAGAAATGTTCTTCAAACATCTTCAATTAGCTGAAAGTGAAATATATATTTTTTGATTCTAAACAACAGAATTAGAATACGTACACGGAGAAAATTAATTTGCTTGAATCAAGCAAATGTTTTGCTTAAAAGCAAATCAGCAAAACTTTGCTCAATCACAATGTGATTTAAGAAAAAGATTGCTAAATTGCAATCACTCCTCGATTATTTAGGAAAAAGCAAAATTTTGATTACATTCAAATTTTTACTTAATTTCAGCAAAAATTTGCTAAGTTATTATAAATGGGAGGAGCAAATGCTTACTTAATTCAAGCAAATATTTGCTTAGTTGTTATATATTAGAAAAGCATATTTTGATTAGTTTTTGCTAAAATTTTGCATAATGTTGAAGTGGCTTAGAATCAAGCGCAAGTTTTGCTTAACCACAATACTAATTTTGCAAACAGTTTTCTCCGTGTATGCAAGCCATGTTTTTATGCTACACGACCTGTGCTCACTTTATCACAGTGCTAAAAAGTATGCTATTATCTTTTTTAACTGTTGATAGTATCACATTTACAACCAGTGCCAATTTGTGGCAAAAAGCATGAGGTTCACTCCTTTTTTTGGAATTCAAACGAAACGATAAGCTTTTTTTTGATGATTTTGTTTTTGTTTTTATAAAAAGCAACAAATAATATTTTTGAATACTATAAACCTTTAATTTAGACAGTTTAGATGCAGCGCTTCATTGAACTTAGAATACGGAAAAACACGTGAATTGGAAAATTTCGTATGGGAGGTGGGCGTGGCAGAAAATACTTTTTTTATAATAGACATATATTGAAGATTTCTGACAGAATGGTTCTTGTATTGGTTTAAGACAAAAAAAATATGGCGTTTTAAATATTTGTGTTGTATGGGAGGCAGGCGTGATTGAGGGCGGATTTAAAAATATTTTTGTGTGTATTCTAATAAGGCAAATTCCAAATAATACACAAAATTTAATTGGTTTACGATGAGTCCTTCTATTTATTGACAACTTTTGTATGGGGTTCAACCACTGTGCGGCGCACGTGTCTGTTTGCTTCTTGTGCGTAAACACGTGCAATAGAAGTGTAATTTATATTATGCGCATGTGATTTGGTAACTGAAGGCTACAGAAAAATAAAAAAATACTTTACAAATTTAATAATAATTGCTGATTGCAGAAAATGAATGACTTACGATACTATCGAAACTGCGTATTATTTTTAAGCCTTAACAACGTTACCTCATGCGCAGCTTTCACTGTGCACGATAAAAACAAAAAGCAACACAAGAATAACACATCTGTTATTCAGCATTTAGATATGCGTAGGAAAAAATAGCACAAAACAAATACAAAAAACTCGCTCACTATTTACTGCTGCGCTCTACTGCGCTCTCTTTCATTTCCGTGGCAGATGAGCCGAGTGATTCGGCTACTTGTGTCGATTATGAGTATTTGGGCAAGTAGGATAAGTATCAGCAAGACGACAACAACCATAAGTATTTATGAACCGAAAAAACCCGATCTTTCCTGATCCGACTCATGACTTAGGATACTCATATTTATTTGAGCCGCCGCATTCTAGCTTCGTAGAAGAGAATATGAGTCGAGTTGTGTGCGCTTAGGGTGAGTAGGTTTTTGTACTTATTTTTTTCGGATATACTCAGAGTCGCAAAAAAGCTATCCGTTGCAGATCTCTGCTAGGGACACCAAAATACTTATTTTGTTGGCATTGACGTTATGTCTAATAGAGTCTGTTAAGCCAAGAAGAAGTGTTGCCGTAGAATAGCCATTTCGAAAGCCATATTGGCACCCATCAATTAGAGAATGCCGATTAGTATATTCCAATATTTGATTTTTTATTATGTTTTCAACAACTTTAGAGAGTACAGGTAATATACTTATCGGCCTAAGATTCTCTATATACGTAGAAGAATTGTTTTTGGGAATCGGCACAACTCTAGCTACTTTCCAAGATGAAGGAAATTTGGAGGACGTAAGAATACTATTGACGAAAAATAACAAATGACTTTGAACGTAGGGGAGAATTATTTTAATGAATTTTAAAGGAATGTTATCATTTCCAATAGCATTCGACTTGACACTCCAAATGGCTTCCACAAGTTCACTTTCAGAAATATTTTTAAAGAAGAAACTATCTTCCCTATCCAAATGCTCCTCAAAATCGAATGGGTTGGCGTTATAATTATTCTGATTATTAACAAAGAAACTATTTAAACAATCAACATCAAATTCTTCACTTGTCTCAATTGAGTTTAAACAACCACTATTTCTTAAGGTATTCCACATTTGTTTTGAATTAAGACCCTCAAATAGTCGAGCTCCAGACTCCCTTTTAAATTTACGTATTACGGACTTAGCACGATTACGATATTTACAAAAAGTTTTCCAGGTATGTTCCGATCTATCTTGTAAATATGCTTTAAAAGCAAGATCACGCATAGATTTAACGAAAATAATCGCTTTAGAATTCAACTTATTACCTTGAGTATACTTAAGTTTATATTTAGTTATCGGGACAAAAGAAAAAGCTTCAGTTAAAACTGCATTCAATACACTACACTGCTTATCTACGTCACTGGTGGAGTACATTTCACTGAAATCAATTCCAGTCATAAATAAATTCAAATGCTCATAATTTATTGCTCCATAATTCCGATACTCAACAAACTTATCCTCGCGAACAATTGGAAAGTCAAGAGAAACAAATAAAAAGGCATGGTGAGAAATTGTTGGTGATAACATTTGTCCTGAAAGTTTCACGATGTTCGGATCACTAATCAGAATAAAATCAATTAGAGACGTTGAGTTATTATAAGAATCGTAATGAGTTGGAAGCGAATTGTGAATACACGACAAGTTACAACGTAAAGCCATGGATCGAAGACTGGTTGACTTAGTCATATCAAAGAGATTATGATTGAAGTCACCAACAATAAAAATATTAGAGTATCGCACGAACAAATCACCTAACAAATTTTCAAAGGACACAATATCACCACGAGGTAAATATACAACACCAATTAATAGTTTTTGGAAATTGTGACAAATTTCTACAAAAAGAGCCTCACAGACACCATACTCAGTAGAACGAAAGACAACTTTATATTTGATTTTTTTCGATATAAAAAGACCTACACCACCACCTCTTACATTCGGACGATCACTTCTGCAAAATGTATATCCTGGAATATCAACTGCAGCATTCGATATATATGGTTTTAGCCACGTTTCAGATACATTTAATTTCATCAAATTTTGATGATTGAAAAGATGGCTTGAAGCTTTGACAGTTAACATGACCAACATTAAGATTTAAACTATGTTTATGCAGCATTGATTTTAAAAAAGAGTTATCGCTAACAATGGGACCTAAATTGCAGTTAGGTGATTCCAAATTCATAGAATAAGTAGGGAAGTCGTAATAAGGCACAATACATTATAACTAAACTTAAATAACTATAAAATAGATACATATATACAGATCAAATTCGTTTAATACAATTCATTTTCGAAGTCGATCAATATGAAAAAAGAGAACATTTTTGGTTGATAAGATTTCAAAGAAAATATGTTTTAAATAAAAGAATAAGAAAACTTAAAAATTACTCCGTTAATGAATTACCACGAATGCCATCCAGCGGACATGATGAAACAGTGGGGAGAGCACCGGGCCCTGTAGTAGCAAGATCAGCTGATTCAAAAATCGCAGTGCATTGTTGAATGCAACAAACTTTATCACTACCGTCCAGCATAGTTATTTTTGATTTTGGAGTATCAGAGTTAAGAATTTTGTATTTTTTTATCTTTTTCTCCTTTAAAAGTTTTCTGCATATAAAGTTTAGTTTGGTGGCAGCTGGCGTGTGGTGATCATTTAGGTAAACTCTTGATTGCACCTCTCCTCCCAATAAATCGCACAATTTCAGGTTCCTTGTTTTAAAATACTGGTTCATTATGTTGTCCCGAAGCCTGACATTGTTAAACTTAACAAGAACAGCTTTTTGATTTTGAATATAGCAACAATGTTGTATGTCGTTATCGCTAATAGGCAGTTTAAAAAAGCTGGTAAGGGCAATGGCAGGTTCATAAATATTATTCATTCCTGACGGCAATCCACTAATCACAATGTCTGCACGGTATAGTCGGCGCTGCAGAATATTATTTGCATTTTCCAGCTCTTTCACTTTATTATTGGCGGCAGAGTCAACAAGTTTGATCATTTGATTGCAACGTGAAATATCAGACTTGAGATCATTAAAGGTAGTAGACCACTCCGACCTGACTTTCTCAAATAGTGCACCGAAATATTCTTTAATATCAGCCAGTCCATCCCGAAGCTCAGCACGAAACTCAGCACGAAGAGAAGTTAAAGATTTATCTCGGTTGTGAGGATTTTCTTTGCATTCAGCACATGTGAAAGATAAAGCACGGTTTTTTAGCAAAAATGCATGTTGTTCAGTTGTAATATCCACACATGCGATATGGAACCAATTTCCACAAAGGCCACATCCAATGCTGGACTGCTGTTTTCCAACGCTTTTATTGCACACTCCACAGTTGACAATTTTTGTTGGTGCCATGTTAAATTATAAAGTTCAACGACACTTCAAGGTTAGCACGAAAGAAAATGCAAAGCAGATAAATAAGACTTCAGCACAGAGCAGCAACAACAACAGCAACAATATTTGAGACAGCAAGTGCAACAGCAATTCGACAAACTTTATTTGAAGTAAATTCGTATTAAATCCACGCAAAAACTTATACTTTCATTTAAATGTATAGTAAAAAGCCTTTATTTTACCGATTATGGACTCAAAAGTATTATTAATTAGTTAAAGACTTGGTTTAAATTAAGAAATTGACCGACGACTTAAATTTGTGTTCTACTCAAACATAGCGTTGCCAGATTCAATTTTATGCAAAAATTCGTTGTACTGAGAAAATCTATAGTTTTCGAGATATCGCAATATTGTTTTTCAAATTTGTTTTTCAAAATATGTAAAAACTTCACCATCACAGTATATATTCACACATGTTACATACAAAAATGCTTATTGTAGGGTATCCGTAAATGATAGTGATTTTCTACATCTCAGCAATGGCTAAAATTCCCTTCTACGCAATTTTCTTCCATTTCTTATAGTTTAGGAGCTATTACGGAAATTTCCTTTAAACGCTCATATTTCAGGTCAAAGGTCATCAATCGAAAAACCAAACCAAATTGTGCACGCCTGCCCATCCAGCTCTTTTATTCGATACCTCATTCACCATTCTACACCCCGTCAATCCAGACATCTCAGAAATCCTTACTGAAATTAATATATAGATTACTGACGCTGTCAGTTATAAGTTATATTACATAGTTACTGGCAAAGTAATATATATTATTAATATATTTCATCACAACACTGTCTATAAACATATCACTAACACTACTATTTCCATTACCATGGTACATTGAATTACATTATAAGGAAATGGTATATAAATGTTGTAATGATGTAGTATCAAAATAATCAAGCTATGAGGTAAAGTAAATTAAATTAAATTAGGTTGTAACATTAAGTTATATTTTCTGGATTTCAATTAATCTTTTCAAAATTTCCATTGATATTTTTTCGAAAATCAGTTCATCTTTTCTGAATTTTAATTAATATTTTCTGAATTTAAAATATTATCTATCTTAAGAGCGCTATCCAGTAGGCGACTTACTAGTCTTTCCGTTGTTAACATACTGGTTTTGGCTGTTAACATACAGCTGGAGTGAAGGGGGGTCAATTCGAAAAACCAGTCCAAATTCTTATATCGAGACGCTTGAGATACGAATAGAAAAAAACAAAAAAAATCAATGAACTTGAGAACCTCCTCCTTTTTGAAGTCTGTTAATAATGAAAAAGAGATAGTTTCTAAGCAGAAAAGGGCGATTTTTAAGGATAACTTAAAAACTATCAACATCATCGTATTCCTCACCCACTAAAACTACTGTTTTCTATTTTCAAAAAGTCAAATCATAAACATCTTAAAACCAATATTTCCCTCTTCTTCTCCAACACAGGTTGAACTGAATGACAAGGGCAACGTTATTGAGCTAAAACTAGCTGATTTCGGACTGGCTTGCGAAGTGACAGAGCCGCTATTTGCTGTATGTGGCACACCAACATATGTTGCGCCTGAAATTCTAATGGAGACGGGTTACGGCCTTAAAGTTTGTTTGATTTTTCTATTTTACTCTGAATATTCTCTTATTTTATTCTTAATCTTCCAGATCGACGTTTGGGCGGCTGGAATTATACTCTATATCTTGCTGTGTGGCTTCCCGCCATTTGTTTCACCCGACAACCAGCAAGAACCGCTCTTCGATGCTATCATCTCAGGTGTTTACGAATTTCCAGATCCCTACTGGTCCGACATAGGTGACGGCGTTCGTGATTTAATTGCCAATATGCTGCAGTCAGATCCGGATGTGCGTTTCACCAGCGAAGATATACTCGATCACTACTGGACCATGGGAGAGGGCAACAATTACAGTTGAATCATGAGCACTCCTGCAGCAACTGTGTTAAACGTAGGCATTGTAGACTAATAGTTGTTAGCAAAGCATATTTTAATGGGAGAACAATTGTATTTTTTTTATAAAAAAAATAATGTTTTACTAGTATGAAGATGCTGTTGTGTAGGCGTGAAGAGAGAGAGACATGGAATTCCAATACAAAAATAAACCCTCGATTACAACTATAAATATTATTACAAAATAAGTGATTAAATATTATATTTAACAATTAATTTATACTACTATATAAACTGTTCGAAAAAACCAAACGAATTATTATTTATATATAAATTTATAAAAATTTAAATATACAAAATTTTGCGGCTTGATGCAAATGCAGCTTTTTGCTTTATACGCGATTTCCTCTACTCCCTTATTTTTTGAAGGCGCTTATTTAGTATTTATTATTTTTACGCAACAAATGATGCGAATCACAAAACCAACAAAAACAACAACACAAAAACAAATGTATATTTTTATATAAATCTTTTATTAAAAAGAAATAATTATTGTAACTGTTATTTTTTATTTCCTATGTTCTTATGTCGAAATATTTTTATAAATATTTTGAACTGTTTTATCTGTAGCATTTATTTTTTTCAAATTATTACTTTTATTTTAATTACCATCAGTTTTATTTGATACATATATAATTTACAATTAAAAAAATATCTATACATAAATATATTAACTTCTTAACTATACAATTAATTTATGAAAGCAAATGTTTTGCATTTTATTGTAACGAAAAAAAAACATTTTTCTATAACTATTTTAAAATAATGTATTTATAATGCATATAATATATATTGTTTTTAAATAAAATATTAAAATTATTTATGAATTAAAAAAAGTTGTTATCCTTGTGTATTGATTGCAAATTTTCAGGACTCTTTGGATGATTCTATTTTTTACTGGGTCTCTCTTTCCCTCTCTCTGTGTGTCTCTGTTTCTGACACGTAAAAATTTTGTTAAAAGGTATTTGTTATTTATAATTGTGTATTTTTTAAATCATACGTGAGAATCTTTGTTGCAATTAAGTTTTAAGAAATGGATATTGCAACAAATTTTTTGCTTTATACTCTTTGTGTATGTGCTGGAAGTATTAAGGGTCGCTGATTTCAAAACGTATGTTAGTATTAAAAAATTGTTTGATAATTATTGTTCGGTTTTATAATATTTGTAGATGCGCTGATCGTTGAATTCGAATATTATGTTAGAATTTGAACATTTTTTTTTACACTAGGGTGGACCCTAAAAATGTGTTTTATTGCTTGATACTCTTTGTGTATGTGCTGACGGTATTAAGGGTCACATGTTTTCAAATCTATTGTAAAAATTTCAAAAAGTTTTTTTTACAGTAGGGTGGTCTCTGAAAATATGCTTTTTCTTTTATACTCTTACGTAAGTCCAGTTTTCAATCCAACTTTTCGATCAATTAAAGCTCCATACGAGGAACATGATGAATGTTTAATGCTTAACGCCTTGTTGCGTCGTTAAACAAACGTTCCTAGCAAAATGCTTGAAGCATGCTTGAACATGCATCTTAATTTTTAATAACAGCCTAGCAAATAATTTCTAGCAAAGTAAAAATTGTTACCAAGTACTTTTAATATTTCTATGTGTTTGTTGCAATTTTTGTTTCCAAAACAAAATTTGAAGCTATTAAATTTTTTATAATGAAATTGTCACTATCTGAAAAACATGTGAATATTTTTATCAAAATGTGTTATTTTTGAGCTTAAAACTTTGTTTTAAAATCTAAAATTTACAACATACACAGAAATATTAAAAATATTGGGTAACAATTGTTACTTTGCCAGTCTGTCAAAGAGGGTCGAGAAAGCGTTGAAGACAAGGCACGGCCAGGACTACCATCAAGATCAACTGATGAGCCACACGTCAACAAAATCAAAGAATTGGTGCTCCAAAATCGTCAATTGACAGTCTGAGACCTTACTGACCTCAATGAAATATCGGAAGGATCAGTGAAAACCATTTTGAGTGACCATTTGGGTTTCAGAAAAGTGAAATCTCGTTTGGTGCCAAAAACGCACTCGTAATTCGTGATAATTTCGCCAAAAACTTAACCCATATCGTTCCGCAACCACAGTATTCGCCAGACTTAGCATCATGTGACTTTCGTCGTTTGAATCGATAGAAGAGATAGAAACCGAAACGAAGAAGGAATTGAAGGCAATACCGGAAGAGGGCTTTGCAGCATGTTTTGAAAATGGGAAAAAAACGTTGGCACAAGTGTATTGCATCCGAGGGGGAGGGACTACTTTGAGGGAGATAAAATTAACTTAGAAGAATTTATAATGTTTGATTGATTTTGATTTTGAACATTGTTTGATTTATAAACAAATTCCCTATATTTTTTGACGACAGTAGTATAGAGAATATAAATATAATATAAATATAAGATAAATATAATATAAATATAATATAAATATAGTATAAATATAATCTATACTATTATATAAAATTGAAGTGAACATTTAAAGTTACGACTTTACTCCAAAGGTACTGGTCCGATTTTAATGAAAATTTTTTTAAAATATCATATTTGTGCTACAGATTTAGATAGGGGTATTTTTCTTTCGAAATTTTAATATTAAGTATATTTATTTAAGTTATTAAGTTTTTTATGAAATCATCCCAGCTGCGACGCATTGCTTATTCGTTGGCTCTTGACGCGTTTGTGTTGCGAGAGTTTCAATAAACTCCATGTTGCTCTCTATTTTTCTCTTTCTCTTCGTGCTCAGCTAGCACAGCGCAACAAAAGAAAAATGATGAGCCTCGAACAAAGCATAAAGTGAGATACATACAAATGCAGAGCGGCGCTCCTAAACAAAATAAAATAAAACAAAACAAAACAAGATGCCATATCGCATCACTAAGTCGGATGTCGCAAAACTAACCGTAGCACATAAAAATTAGTCAAAACCAAAATTAGGTAAAAATTAGCACATGTGTGAAAAAATTGTCCCGTCTTTAAGGAGTTAAGGAGATTGATAAAAAAACGTCCGTGGCGAAGCCGCGGACAACAGTGACCTGCTAGTATAAATATAATATAAATATAATATAAATATAAAATAAATATAATATAAATATAATATAAATAAAATATAAATATAATATAAATATAATATAAATATAAAATAAATATAATATAAATATAATATAAATATAAAATAAATGTAATATAAATATAATATAAATAAAATATAAATATAATATAAATATAATATAAATATAATATAAATATAATATAAATATAATATAAATAAAACATAAATATAATATAATTATAATATAAATATAATATAAATATAATATAAATATAATATAAATATAATATAAATATAATACAAATATAATATAAATATAATACAAATATAATATAAATATAACATAAATATAATATAAATATAAAATAAATGTAATATAAATATAATATAAATAAAATATAAATATAATATAAATATAATATAAAAATAATATAAATATAATATAAATATAATATCAATATAATATAAATATTATATAAATATAATATAAATATAATATAAATATAATATAAATATAATATAAATATAATATAAATATAATATAAATATAATATAAATATAATATAAATATAATATAAATATAATATAAATATAATATAAATATAATATAAATATAATATAAATATAATATAAATATAATATAAATATAATATAAATATAATATAAGTAAAACATAAATATAATATAAATATAATATAAATATAATATAAATATAATATAAATATAATATAAATATAATATAAATATAATATAAATATAATATAAATAAAACATAAATATAATATAAATTAAATACAAATATAATATAAATGTTATATAAATATAATATAAATACAATGTAAATATAATATAAATATAATATAAATATAATATAAATATAATATAAATATAATATAAATATAATATAAATATAATATAAATATAATATAAATATAATATAAATATAAAATAAATATAATATAAATATAATATAAATATAATATAAATATAATATAAATATAATATAAATATTATATAAATATAATATAAATATAATATAAATATAATATAAATATAATATAAATATAATATAAATATAATATAAATATAAATATAAATATAATATAAATATAATATAAATATAATATAAATATAATATAAATATAATATAAATATAATATAAATATAATATGAATATAATATAAATATAATATAAATATAATATAAATATAATATATATATAATATAAATATAATATAACTATAATATAAATAAAACATAAATATAATATAAATACAATATAAATAAAATACAAATATAATATAAATATAATATAAATATAATATAAATATAATATAAATATAAAATAAATATAATATAAATATAATATAAATATAATATAAATAGTATATAAATATAATATAAATATAATATAAATATAATATAAATATAAAATAAATATAATATAAATATAATATAAATATAATATAAATATAATATAAATATAAAATAAATATAATATAAATATAATATAAATATAATATAAATATAATATAAATATAATATAAATATAATATAAATATAATATAAATATAATATAAATATAATATAAATATAATATAAATATAATATAAATATAATATAAATATAATATAAATATAATATAAATATAATATAAATATAATATAAATATAATATAAATGTAATATAAATATTATATAAATATAGTATAAATATAATATAAATATAAAATAAATATAATATAAATATAATATAAATATAATATAAATATGATATAAATATAATATAAATATAATATAAATATAGTATAAATATAATATAAATATATTATAAATATAATATAAATATAATATAAATATGATATAAATATAATATAAATATAATATAAATATAGTATAAATATAATATAAATATAAAATAAATATAATATAAATATAATATAAATATAATATAAATATAATATAAATATAATATAAATATAATATAAATATAATATAAATATAATATAAATATAAAATAAATATAAATATAATATAAATATAATATAAATAGATTCAAAATTATCTGAATTAAGATTGATTTATTTTAAATTCCAATTGATAGATTTTAACTGATTTTAAAATTCTTTTCAAGCGCACAGGTCACGCACGGTATGCTACGGCTGCTACTCTTAATAAGCTTGGCATATTTTGCACTTTTTTCTTTTTTGCCAAGATCCGAACTCAACGGTCTTTCACGCTCACCTGCACAGAGATTTGAAAATTATGCCCATCCATACTCATGATTTTCGGTTATGTTTTCAAACTTGTGTCCCATTGTGAGATGATATAAATGCTGCTTTGTATGAAGGAAGAAATGCCTAGAAGTATGCTCGTAAATATTGCAGCAGCTCAAACAAACTAGCATTGTGAATATGAATTTTAATTTTAAATGATCAACAACAAATTCTTAACCCTTAAGTGTTTATCTAAAGACTGATGTGTCTTATAAAAATTGCAGAAAATGTTTTGCTTATATATCAGTTTTGGAAAAAACACTTTCAACTCTTCTTTCTTTATTCCATCTAACAACATAACTACTTTTAATTGTAACTAAGAAAATCTAATTTATCAAGCAAAAGCACATTAATTCAAAAACTTAGTAAGAAAATTACTTATTTACAGTAGTTTCTTAAGGCCATATTAACTGATACATATTTATTGTGCAAAATTAATACAATTGTGCATAAAAAGCTGAACAAAGTTAAATGCCATATATGCTATATATCTTTTGTTATCTTCACCTAATCTGAACGTCATGTAATTAGAGATAAAACTCACAAATAAAGAGATAAGAGATAAACTGAAGAGCACGTTGCTGGATGCTATGTTTTCTTGATAGCTAACTACGAGTAGCATTGCGTTCGAACTGGCCTGTTTAAATTGTTTTATTTAAGTTTCTGCAATATTATTTACACACTTAAAGATGTTTTATGATAATTTTTTGTTAAACACTTTATAACTTTTCGTTAACTAAAATATTATTAACTAATTTAATATAGACATTAGCTGAAGTTTAGTTGGATTGAGCGGGTTTTCTTGGCAGCACGCGATTTACATTTTATACTATGTTTCTAACGTCGGAATTATTGTGTTGAGTTTATAAGTAGTATTACAAAATTTTTCGACTACGGATAAACCTTTGCAAAAGTACAATATATGCAGAAAACCTACATATGTATTTTTTTGTAAAAAAATTAAAGTGATAAATTTAATTTGCATATGTATTATGTTTAAACTGCGGTTTTATTTGTGAAATATTTTCTTTACTCAAGGCTGTAAAAAATTATAGAAATATACAAAAATATATTTTTGCCGTCCAAAATTGTTAACATGAATGTAATCAGGTTGGTATGATCTACACAAAAATGCGTTAAACAAGATGCGACCAAAGAAAATGAACTGATTTTTCTGATTTATTGAAAAAGTCCTTGTTATTATTTTCAAATAGCGGTATTTTTCGTATGTTTACATATTCTTTTATAATGTTGTCTAACGGTAAAAGTAGAAAAATGTTCTCATACCCATAACAAAAGATATTAGTAAAAATCTAGTGTGGTTATAATTTTGACACGGGTTGTATATGTAATCAGTAATCCAACAAAAAAGGTTTTTTACCGCAGTTTCGAACAATATTAAAATCAGGGTATATATTTCGTTAACAAGAAAAATTTACAATTTAGCGCTTTCAATAAAGCAAAACAAAAACAACAATATTTTATTTAATGATCCCTTTCATTGTGAATAAAATCGGATTTTTTTATGTTTTTATTAAAAAAATTTTATTTGTTTTTAAATATTTATTATTTTAATATAATTCAGTAGAGACTACCTAAATATACATATAAATTAAAATGTAATTATAAAAATGGGTATAACAGATAAAAAAAAAGAAAATAAAGTCGTAAAATACAATAAAAGGATTCGAGATATGGCCCACTGTACTTAAAAAAATTTGTTTCCACTTAATTGCATTTATCTCCAGAACCAACTACAATAATCAAACAAATAATACATCAAGTTTAAGCTAATAAAATTTCCTACAATGTCGATATATCTTTTTGATTCTACGGTTTGTTTCGGCGAAAAAATTAAATTTTTGAGGATTTTTCGTGTTTTTCAGAAAAATTTACAAAGAAGCAAAACTAATTGCAAATTTTATTAATATATTCTGTTAGTTTTGGTATTTTTTGCTTCAAGTCTGTACTTTAAAAAAAAAAAGATATTCTTGAAGAAAATCTACTGAGAAAAGTAAAGTTTGTGTTTATTTCAACGAAAGAACCCAAATTGAGTGATTGTTTATTTATGCATTTTGCGTTATTTTATTGTCATATAATAACAAAACAAGTAAGGGTTGTTGTAGGCAAAATATTTTTTTTTAAAAACTTTTATTCATAAGGAATAAGTTTCAAATCAGGTGTTATGAGAAAGAACACAAAAGATACAAACAAACATGCTACAATTAAACCAGGCTCACGACTTGAAGCGCGACCGCCGAAACGGAATACATTAGTTTGAATGGTACAATAAATCCAGGTAGGCTCATGACTGAGAGTTCAACCGCCGCTACTGTCAAAACTAAACAAAAAACATTTGTTTGCATGCTACAATAAAACCAGGTAGGATCATGACAGAGCACGACTGCCGAAACCGTCAAAGTGAAACGCCTGATTTTTACACTAATGACTATGAGAAGGAGAGCACTGTTTGTCGTGAGCCTATCTGATTTTATTGTACCATGTCTGCAACGCTGGAGTTGTATTAAAGAAATATAAGCAAAAATATTCTAGCATTCTAGCAAAAAAAGTGGCATACAAAAGAAGCCCACAATTTGTAACGAAAGAAAGAAAATAATAAAAATTAAAATAAACTACAAAATAGAATGAGTTAAAGACTTCGAGAATTCCAGTGTAAGAACAATCCAAATATTTTTTGCTACATGTGCGGTGAATTTACTTTCGAAAAGAATCGACTTAATTTAACGAATTTACTACAAACGTCATATCTTCATTATTTTGGTATAGCGGTTGAGAATATTGATGAACCATAGACGCCAAGTATTTTGAGTTTATTGTGGAAATTAATATTGTGTAAATGGAGCTCGGGCAAAAAACAATACATGAAATTTAATGTTCGGATTCATGCTTTCAATCCCGGGATCCCGAAATCCCATGACTACGAACCCATTTGTAGTCCCGGAATATCGGGATTTTATTCATAAGAAAATATAAAAATTTTCAGTAACTATAAATGTAAACGATGTTTTTTTTTAAATATTGAAATTGCCCTGTTCTTTTTTTATCTTTAATACACACTTTGAAAGTCTATTTTAACCAGCCCCCCAGGAAAAATCGGAAGGCTTCCATCTAAAAGTGATAAAGAAACTGTCCCCACCGTATCTTTTGAAAGCTTAAGGGTAGTTTTGTATTTACATTATTTCCCCACCGTATCTTTTGGAAGCTTATGGGTAGTTTTGTATTTATATTGTTTCCAAACCGCTTCTTTAAGAATACATGTGGAAATTTTTATTTATTGTCAAGCAATGACAATAGAAAATATTAATATCATTGTTTTCTAGCCGCTTATTGTAGAATTCGATAGTCTAGTGGTAGCGCGCTCGACTGTCGCTCAGGGGTCCCGGGTTCGAATCCTGGCCGAATCCATTTTCATAACAAGGGAGAGCAATGTTTCCACATTAATTCTTAAAACAGGGGAGAGGACTGCTTCCAATTCACTTTTGAGGACAGTGGAGAGGAATGTTTCCACATGACTTTTTAACATAGCGGGAAGGAATGCTTCCCTCTAATGACATGCTATGTTAAAAAAGCAATGGAGTGTGCAACAAAGGGGAATGCTTCCCACATTCCATGGAATGTTTCCTGGTAACATCCGGGAATGCTCACATTTCCTGGAGGGAGGGTTCAGAAAACTCACACACCTTCACTCATAAACATTTGCTTGAAGCACACAACACCCAATTTTATTTTCACTTCCTTTTTGTGTGTAACGTAGTTATCGTGTTGTTGATCATCCAACATGAATTCATCGTTTTAATATTTGCTTGTGCGTCTTAAACACAAGCAATGATCGATTTCAACAATTCTCTGTATTTCAGTTTTGCACTTATGTTTGCGTCAAAATGTTCATGTTGGAGAATTCAGGCCTTGTCAAAACCAAAACAAAGAGAATTTTTCCAACATGAACAAGTGGTGTTTGCAAAATTGTCTTTGTTTGTGTCGGTCATTAAGATCGATCACTACCGTCGTGTGGCGTAAAAAACAAATGCTGTTCTGGTTGCTGTGCAGCGTATTGAACTGGTTTTTGGCCAAGTGTAGCAAATTTCGGCGACAATTAGAAAATATTTTAAGATATTAAAACAATAACCTAATAATATAATATAACAGGGTCGCTGATTTCGAATCTAAAGTAAGAATTTTAAAATTCAAGATGGTGGATAGGGTTGCCACCTCAATTTTTTGTAGTTTTATGAATTCGGGGATGGCAAAAAAAAATTGCACAAAAAAATGGTAAATGGTACAAAAAAATGGTCAGAATTTCCAAATTATAAAATTTTGAAATAATAGGATTCGGATTCAGTGACCCATTTTTGGTGTACCATTTCTTTTTGCCAGCCCCGAATTCATAAGACTACAAAAAATAAGGGTGGCAACCCTATCCACCATCTTGAATTTTAAAATTCTGACTTTAGATTCGAAATCAGTGACCCCTTAACACTGATAAATGACGTTTAAAACTCTTGAAAAGACATATTATTAGGTGGCAGCCCTATTATTTCAAAATTTTATAATCTGGAAATTCTGACAACGGATTCGGATTTGGACAACACGATAACTACGTTACACACAAAAATTAAATGAAAATAAAATTGTGTGTTGTGTGCTTCAAATAGTGTTTATTTATATTTATGTTGGAGATTTCTGTTACATGAGTGAAAATTTCTGAACCCTGATTTTAACACGTTTTTATTAGCTTCACTTCATGTATGTATGTATGTCCCGTACAAATCTTGGAATCTATTTTTAAGCAACTTCCCGATGAACTAGGGTTTTGAAATTTAGAATATAGCTCAGAACTGGATGACAACACATATAATTAAGGAAAAACTTTTGCCACTTCCCCTTTACCGCCCACAAATCAATAAAAATGCTATATCTCCAAAACTACTAGGCCGATTAATCTGAACTTTTGGCAGTAAATTTCTCCAAGTAGAGGATGATTTAGGAAAAAATGTTGCCACTCCCCCTTTTACCGCCCACAAATCAATAAAAATGCTATATCTCAAAAACTACCGGACTGATTCAGCTGAAATTTTTGCAGTGAATTTCTCTAATAAATTTCAAGTAGAGGATGGTTTAGGAAAAATGTTTGCCACTCCCTCGTTTACAGCCCAAAAATCAACAAAAATGCTATATCTCAAAAACTACCGGGCTGATTCGGCTGAAATTTTGCCAGTAAATTTCCTCCCAGTAGAAGATGGTTACGGAAAAAATTTGGGCACTCGTCCTTTTACTGCCCACAAACAAGCGCGTCGGAAGCTAATTTCATCTGGGGGGGGGCAGTTCAAATGGGGGTGCGAAAAAAATCGCTAAAATTTCTTAAAAGAAACATGAATATGAATAAACAAATTTCATTATTTTAAAAATTTTTCTAATTTCGATATTAGAGATCATTTTTTAAAGGTTCTTTCATATGGTAATATGAAAATATAAGAAATAATTCTTGCCTTTATAAAGCAAGTCTAGGTATATCTTTACATGGTTTAAATGCAATAAGGTACAAAATTAAAAATATCAATTTAAATTATTCCAAAATGTTTCTTTCTGTCCTTGCGAGAAACAAACTCTTTCACCACCTCCATCGAACTCAATTCTTCGGTTTTATCTTTGTGAATGTGTAAAAGTGCCGCATGAGTGAGTCGTTTCTGCGTCATATTTGCTCGAGGATAGTGCTCGAGGACACTTAAAGAACGCTCAGATGAAGCTGCTGATGCAGGCACAGTCAAAACCAAAGCAACAAGTTTTTCAATGTATCCGAATTTTTTTCAAATTGGAATTGCAGTAGAGACTCTACATTTTGTTCTATCTTTTTGCAAACACAGAGAAAAAAATGGTTATCCGAAAGCATGCTTATGAAGAAGAGAGAAAGAAAAGCAAAATATATAATACAAAAATATTATCGTTGTAAAAAAACTGATATTTTGAATAAATTTTGAAGATGTCTTTTTAAATTGTTTATCTAACTAAATAACAGGGGCAATTGCCGCCTTTGCCCCCGCTTGCTACGCCAATGCCTACAAATCAATTAAAATCCTATATCTCCAATACTACTGGCCCGATTAAGCTCGATTAATTGTATCAATGGATTTATTTCGAGTAAGAGCTGGTTTAGAAAAATATCACAGAATGATAGAAACTTACAATAAAATGTAATTTAAAATATAAATGAAATTTTGTAAACAAACAAAATGAGTAATATAAGACTAAAAAGTAAAAAATAAATATTTAAGTAAAAAAAATTTTAATATAACACGTTTTAAAAACGAACTAAAAAGTATAAAATAATTTCTCCTAGAGTGGGGCTTTTCGTTCAACTAAAAACGTGGGGCGTTAAATCTATAAAAGATTTCCAATTTTCTTTTGGGGGTTTTTCATCTCTTTTCTTTTTCGACTTTAATTATTTTGTTTTCTTTCCTTTTTTAAAATCAATTTTTTTTAATTTTTTCATCTCCGTAAGTGTCTTTTTAACCTCTGCTAAATGTCGAAACATCCGCGTTCCTACATGAAGCACGCATTCTAAACTTTGAATGATAAAGTCACCGTAGGGCTTGGCATCAATCAGATTTTTAAAAGTTTTTGAATCGCCATCTCCTAAGTAGAAGGCATACTTTGCATCATGTACTGACATTGAATTCCGAAAAGTTTCTAAAATACCTTGAACTTCCATGCCTCCGGAGCTGCCGGTGTAATTTATTGCACAATTTTCCGCATGCTCAGATTCATACCAAATTTCATAGTATGGAGTACTTAATTTCTTTTTCGATATTTCGCAAGTCTTACACGTTTTTGATGAAAGAATATTATCAAGAATTTTTCCTGTATACTTTCCAATAACAGTTGTAACACCTATTAGAGAAGAAAACCCCTCTTCGACCATGTGCCATCGCCGGAAACAGTTAATTCGTCTTGTGGTAAATGATGTTCTTTGTTTTTATTCTTTTCTTGTTGACCAGCTTTTTTTAAACAACTGTCTGCTACAGTCTTTGTTGCAATTTTTATACAATCTAAAATTCTATAATAGGTATTATGACTAAAAGCCTTACTTAATTCCATCAAAGCACAGAAAAGTTCCAAGCCATTACGTCCCACACCTATAATTCTCATAACAAATTCTTTACGCCTGTGGATTTCAAAGCCAGTGTTTATCAAATTACAAGAATGAATTAATGTCTCGCCACATTTACATTGAACAACTAACTTAAATCCTAGTTTAAAACACCTGTTTGACTAACTTTTATATCATCATTGCATTTTTTGCATTTTAAAATAGTGGATAAGGTTCCGAAAATTAAGGAAAACGAAATTATACAGTAAGTTAAAGTGTGGTCGATTTCAATTTTAAAATCACTATTTCTTTCAACTCTTATTTTTTTAGCTGATGCACTATTATTTTTTTTTTAAAGAATATTGATTGCCGCGAGTTTTTTACTTTTTTTTTTGCACTTTTAAATTTTATCTTTAACCTTTTTTATATGATAAAGCCATTTAAAAAAAAAAAATTAATAACTGACGTCTGCAAAACGGAATGAACACGTGCTGACTTATTAGCATATATGTATTTTAATTATCAGAGAGGTCAAAGTCCAAAGAAAGTTTAAGAAACAAGTCAAAAGAGAGAGTACAATAATAAGCCGTTCGGCCGATTTTTGCTAAAGCATCGCAAATGCATAAATGTATGTTTATACATTGCTATAACTTTTTTTTTTGTTAATGAATATTTTTTCATAAAATTTTATATACATATTTCTGACATATTATAGATCAGAATAATGTGAAAAAATTCAATGAATATTGAAATAAATAAAGAAGCAACTAAAACAGATGGGCAGCCCTTGATAGAGTTGATGGCGGTGATCTATAAATAGCCTACTGCTTTGAAATGTCATATGACTAGCAGCCATACAATTCAAAAGAATGAATTCCAACATCTGCGCACTCATATACTAGTTTAAACAGTGAGTTGATCACAGCTTAATCACTCAAAGACTAATGAAGAGGAATATGTAGCGATTTCCGAAACAGACTGTCTAGTCAGCTAAGTGATTGACTCTATACAGAGTTGTTGTTGTTGTTGTTGCCTTCTTTAAAAACTTACTTGATCTAAAGTTCACAATTTAATTCGTAAAAAAATCCAACTTTCAGTTTTTTCTAAAGTGGACTAATACCTTAAATGAAATGTTCGAAATAGAATTGAAAATAATTGATTATAAAAAAAACCCTTAAAAAAAACCAAAATTAATTTCAAAAACTTAAAAGAAAATATTTTACAACCTTGAACATATATATGTTTACTATATATGTTTACTATATATGTGTTTACTTTTAAACACAAACTTTATATTTTTCTTAATTTAACTGCAGATTGATTGCACACTCTTACTCTTTTATCATTTTTGACCAGCAAAAAAAAAATGCACAGTAGCATCGCGATGAGAAATGCTTACTTTAGCTCTTCTTCGTTTTTGAGCATCGTCCAATCCGATTAAAGATGTTCAAAAAGCCCTTTTTTTCATTGTAGTTTTTATTGTAAAATTTATAATAATGTTCCTTTATTGAATTTATGCTAAATTGCAATCACACATATATATAAGAACAATTTAATTGAAAAAAAACGTAATGTGAAATTAAAACGTTATTCCACTTCACCTCCTCTGGAACGTTTTTGGAGGTATACTTTTGTTTTCTCAAAAAAAAAAATTCATTACCACAATTCCTCAATATTTTATTTCTATTATCAATCCAATTTTCAACATTGGACTTGCTTTTTGTGCCTCTATTTCATTTATCAATTACATTAGATAATTCATATATCATAATTTTGTACGTAACTTACAACGTTCTTCCACTGACTAGCACCAAAGAGAGTATATATAAAGAGTTACAGAAACAGAGAAATTGCTCTTTAAAATATTTTCAAGCATGTAAGGATTGGGTTCTGTCGGCGCGCTGCTATTGTTATGCTGCCGACGTTCTTGAGGTCTGTTTTGGGCAGAGCTGTTGCTAAATCTATGTGTGCACAAGCGAGCTGGGAGCATGTTTGTTCTTTTTTCTTCCTATTAGAATTGCGATCATTTGGTATATTTAAAGAATTATGAATGAAATGAAGCAAAGCAACATTTCCTTGAATATACCAATTTTCAGATATTCTAATGTTCTGTTTTGATTCTCAACTTTTTTTGGCTGAGTTTTATTTACATTTTTTTGCTACATTTCTAGCAAGGAAGATTTTTCATGCAATTGAAATTATATTTCATGAATATATTTTAATTATATATTATTTTAGAATTTTATCTTTTCTATATCCGATCATTTGGTAGATTCAAAGAAATATTTATGAAATAAAGCAAAACGGCTTTCTTTCAATTTACCAATATCGAACATAATACTGTATTTGAATTTAATTTTTACTCTAAAATTTTAATTACAAATTCCAAAAACTTATTAAATTAAATTAAATATTAATTAAAATTCATTTATTAATTTAGAATTAATTTTTTATTTTTAAAAAAGATCAAAGTTGCGAACATTATTGCACAATTTTTTAAACCTGTTTAAGAAAACATTTTCACAACATTTCATAGAAATTTTTGCGATTTTTTTTTTTTAATACAGCTGATGTCTGATCAAGCATGCGATACTTTAAATCATCGGATGTTCGAAATGCAGAATTCTAGATTATGTTAAAATAATTGTGATTTTCTTAAAAAAAAATTCAGCACTTGATTTCTGCAAAAGAAATGCAGAAAAGTAACAATTTTTTTTAAGTGATTGCAGGATTTATTAAGTACATAATTGAATGAAATGAAATATTTTAAGTAATTGAATTCAAATATTGGGAGGTTTTTTACTTACTAATTCTATTTCCGCTGAAATCCTTATTCTTCCACCACTAAATTTAAAACTTCCAAACTTCCAAATAAGTATCTAGCTTATTATTATAATAATTAGGAACTACATGCAGGGCCGTAGACAAGGGGAGTTTTTAGGGGGATCAAACCCCCCGAGAGGTTCGACATATTAATAAGAATTAATACATTTCAGCAATTATTTCATTGAATCACTTTAATACGTTATAAAAAACTTAACAAGTCATATACTGAATTTGCGTTTACGTGTAAAATTCTGTGTCATGAGTTGAATCGTCTAAACAACAATAGTGAAAACCGATGTATCGTTATTTATTTATTTATTTATTTATTTAATCAATGGTATGTTAACCTTAAAAAAATGCTTAAAAAAATGTACATGCAAAGAAATAGATATTACACTTTAATAAATTGAGTTTAATTGATTAAAAATTATCGTCTTAGTGACTGAAAAATCAATAGAATATACATTTGATAGGTTATTAAATTTTCGCAAAGTTCTCACGATTGGTGAATTAGAAGCCTAATTTGTTCTGTGCACTCCAATATTAAATGGTGCACTATTTCTTAATTTTTCAGATCATACGTGATACATTAACAATTGTCATCACTACCCTTAACATCGGCAGTTGTATATGATGGTAGTGATGATAACAGTAAAGCCAACAAGAATGACACATATATACTGAAAAAACCTTTCTAATTCGAGAGATTTTAAAGTATTCTTCAGCCACCAACTGATTTTAAATTTCCCTTGAGCGGTTCCCGAAAATTTAAAATTTAGCACCCATGGTTTTGTCGCTGGAGTTTGTTGGCTTACTCCAAATATGCAAATGGATCCTATTTTAAGTTCTGAGTTTTCTTTAGCTCTGCTTATGGCGACAGACAAATAGTCATTGGGACTATTTTGTAGTCAAGAGTTTTTTCCAATTACCTTTCGAATTAAAGATGTGAGCCTAAAACTAGTTTAATTTTTAAGGAATGTGTTAAGTTATTCATGATATTTTCAAAATAGATCTTACAATTTTGATTTTTCAAAGTTGATTTTTCAGAATTCTGACCCGATGAAAAGTTCTAACTCAATCTTTGAAGTAATTTTTTGGGTTTTATGATTTATGAAGTTTGTGTAAAATGAAAATATTTGAGAGAAATAAAATATAGTTCTCATAATTTCTTAAAAAATTTCTTAAAAAATACGTCCGTAATTCAATGGGTGTAACAGATTCACAGTAACAGATTTTATTTACAAACAGAAATCTTTGCTTTTATTTCTGTAGATTATTTTTAATAAAAATGTAATTGGTTTCAGTAAATTCATGTTTTTTATTTATTATTTTTAATCAAAATTAAATGTTTCTATTAATTAAATTATTTTTACTAATCCTTACTAATTATACATTTTAATTTCTGTGAATTCTTTTATGAATGTGACGTTTTGGAAAAACGGGTAAGAAGTTGTAAAATTGTTTAACCAAGTGCGGCAAATTTATTAAAATAAAACCGTTTTATTCTTATTTTAATTAGTTTATTTTGACTATGTGACTATTTGTTGCATAATGAGCATAAAAACTATAAATGCGTTTGGATAACCTATGAAAGAGGTTTTGATTATCAAAAGGGCTATAAACACCTCCTGGACTGTTTTCGTTTATCTATAATGAGTACCCTACAATATGCATTTTTTATTTAATATATGTTATAGTACATTAACTTTTTTAATTTTCTTAAGGATAATAAAGAAAAAAATTTTCTGTTTGTTTGACACCAATAACATTCTCATACCTTGAAAACTGCCTTAGTACAATGAATTTTTGTAGATAATCTAAAAAGCCAAAAAAGTATTCAAATTCAAAGTTTTGAAATTCGACGCAAATATCTTCGTTCTGTTTTAATATATATCATTTAATCTTCTTTTGTCTAAAAGTTCAATTAAAGTACTTGCAAAAAATTACTACATCATTTCCATTACCTAAGGATTTTTATTTTTAATCTTTTTTAAAAAAAGGTCCAAAAAATATATTTTTCTTCCAAAAAATGGTACAAAAGTTGTTTTTATTGTAAAAACAATTAAAACCGAAAATTACATTTTTATATTCTTTCATATGTCGTATCACTCTTATGCAAAAACTATTTCAGTTTGACATAAAAATTTGTTTTTCTATTTCTTTTAAGAAAAATGCAATATTTCCCCCTTTGATTTTTGTGACGAACTAAATTTTTTAATATGTCGTTTTTATAATTTTTAAAAATTGTTTTGCCTTTAAGAGTAATTTCTTGGGCAGTCGCAAACAGAAAAAGGTACCATAAATTAAATCTCAAGCAATTCAGGGCTTTGTAACTTAAACGCTGAAATTTGGTAACTTGCGGACATGTCTTTCATTATTCGGCATTTTTAGAAACATTAAAACGAGACGTGTACATATGCTAAAATTTAAAATATATTCAACTTCTCGGTAACACTGGGTATATCAGCTAGTGTATAGAATAAAATAGCGTTAATTTGGCTGCACATTTTATTGTAAGACAACTTTAAATTGACAATTAAAAAAATCTTTTGTTTATGTAGGTACTAGTTCTTAGTACATATATTACAAAAACTGAATAATTTAGGACAATTCATTGTAAAATTCTGAAATAAAATATAATTGTAATTGCATTGATATTTTTTTATATTAACTTTTAAAATCTTCTTTTTAAAAATTTAGCAAACAAATGTAAACAAAAATAACCCAAATTTGCTTTTTTTACCACTTTTCGGCATTCATGAATATATAAATACAAAATAAAGATATCTACAAATCTATAAGTATAAAATTCTGAAAATCTAGAAAATAAAATGGAATTGCATCAAAAATCTTCTATTTAGAAATTTTGAAAAATAGATGAATACAAAAATCAGCCAAAACAAAGCTGACAATTTTTGGGCATACTTTATAATCAAAACAGAACATAAGAATATCTGCAAATTGGTAAGTTTTAGGAAAAGTTGCTTTGTTTCATTTCATTCATAAGTCCTTAAATATACCAAATGATCGCAATTCTAATAGGAAGAAAAGGGTAAAAAGAACAAACATGTTCCTAGCTCGCTTGTGCACACATAGATTTAACAACAGCTCTGCCCAAAACAGACCTCAAGAACGTCGGCAGCATAACAGTAGCAGCGCGCCGGCAGAACCCAATCCTTACATGCTTGAAAATATTTTAAAGAGCAATTTCTCTGTTTCTGTAACTCTTTATATATATACTCTTTGGTATATATTTTTGGCTGATTTGGTGCTAAGGCAACGTAAGAGAGTCATGTTAACGGTAATCTGCAATAAAACTGGTTTTGCAAAAATTGGCTTTTACAACGCTATTCGCGGATGTGCTTACTAAGGATTTACTAAGAATGTCTGTTAAAATAAAAGTAAATTAAAATTTAACTTGGACCATTAAATTCACATTTAAATATTTTGTATTTGGACATAGAAATAAATGCAAAATTTTTATTTATAAGAAAGGATAAAATATTTGGATTATGAAAGACAAAAAGGCGTTTTGCTTTAATTAATGCCATCCAAATAGAATCCATCTAAATGAAATGGTTTGCTTTCATTTGTTTGCTTTCATTGCTGATTGCATTGAAATAAAAACTTTTCTAAAACAAATTATAGAACTATTGTCCCAGAATTGAAAAACAGCAAAAAAATTACATTTGAAACAGCAGAAATGAGTTGACGAAATAAGAAAAACTTTTATTGAAAAAATTCACTAGACATCATCGTATCACAATTTTGACTTATGAACTTGTATCAGTGCATTAAGTGAGCTTTTAGTTTTTCGTTAATTTAGAAATTTCTTAATTTATGCTGGCGAATTCCGAGTTGAATAATGATATTATAAAAACAAATCCGCAATGATTTCCCAACGATGATTGGCAGTTAGTTGCGGATTATTGATTTTGAATTATTTGTATATTCAAATAATTAAAAAGCTGAGCACAGTCAATGAACCCAATTACAAAGTGGCCACACCATCATCGTGGCAAGGGAGTGGCCAGATTAGCTACACAGTGTTGCGATGAAGAAAAAAAATTTTAAAACAAGCGAAATGAGAACTCAAACAAAAGAAATACATATTTACACATAAGTTCCTGAAAGCGCAATTAATGCAATAATGAAAGCAAAAACTGTGCTTTAAGCAATTCTTTGTTCTATTCATCAATTAATTGTTGATTCAATCGTACAACAACAGCAGCAGAATTTGCTTATTTATACAAACCGTTAGAATCAACAAATGGAAAGCGAATTAGAGCGTTAAAGTGACGAATTTTGTTTAATTTGGGTGCCGTGGCATCATCAGCATTTAACGCAACGAAAAGTAACAAGAATTCTTTTGGAAAAATTTTTATGATTTTTATAAAATCCCATAAATGTTTTAATGTTTATTTTGATATTAAAATTATTATTTAAGAACTCTCATAAGAATTTTAATAAATTTCAGAGCTTCTATTGTTTTACTAATTTTACTCATCGTCTGCTCTCAAGCTTTAAGCTTGCATCAGAATAGACTTTTGAGAGCTGTTAAGAAGTCAGAAAAAGTGGAGTTGGACGATGACAACGATGATGATTACAATGATGAGACCGATGAGACGGAGAACGCGCGTCAGAGGGGAAATAAAAATATTAATTTTGTAAATCGTATTGGCACCACCTACGCATGGGACAAGTGGGAGAAGTGGAGCAAGTGCACTAACTCGTGTGTGCAGATAAGAAGGCGGCCGTGTATTAAACAGTGAGTTAATTTTCTTACCTTTCCAAAGCTTTTGTAATAACATTTAATATATTATAAAGGAAGTAAATAAAAACTTATTTTAGGGTTAAATTAGTATAGCATCTTTTGAAACGTAAGAAAATTTAAATATTGAAAGTCATATGGTAAAATTATTCTTAAGGCTTTTTCATTTCTATATTACAATATTCTCTTCTCTTTTATTATTACTCTACTCTGTAACAGCATTAAAAACGATACCATTTCCGAGCCCCTTGACGTCACCTTCTATCCGGATACCAAAGATGAACAAAAGGGCTGTCTTGGCGTTAGGCGCAAGTACCGCCTATGCAAGGATGAAAAATGCAAGTCGAATAAATCGAACCAACTTCGTGACGAACAATGTGAAGACTTCAATAAAATATCCTTTAGAGGAAAATTCTACAATTGGCGTGGCTATGAAAAGGAACACAATGAATGTGAACTGTTCTGTCGACCCATCGATTCGGATATTTTTGTGAGCATGAATCAATCGGTAACGGATGGGACACCATGTGAGAAACCAGCTATTTACTATACGCATGCCTATCGGAGGAGAGCGGTGTGCGTTGAGGGAATTTGTAGGGTAAGTGAGGGAGAAGGTAACTGAGTAAAGTAATTAAAAGATACTTTTCAATGCTAAAAACATGCTGCACACCTTTAATAACATAAATTGACATGTGTGGAGCGAATTTTAGTTTGGAAAGTGTTTTGGTTAGTCATGATCACCGTTTTCAAATAAATTAAAACAAGCCAAAATGTCGAGAATGATAACTTGAGGTCAGAAGCCTTTTAGAAACCATGATATCTAAAACTCACTTGGAGTTGTGCGTAGCGATGATCAATGAACTGCAATTCTATAGAACAATTAAAAAAAAAATTATATCAATTAAAATATATTACAATTTATAATGATAAAAACCGTTCTCCGAGTCGAAATCAGTCAAAAAAAAAGGAAGTCGGTGATAAGTCAGCGATTAGAGTTTGTAAAAACCGTCTGAAGACCAATATTTTGAGTGTTTACTCAAAACTGCATGATCGATTCCTTAACCCTTTGAATCGGCAGTACGTCTCAAAAAATCGAATATTATTCAATAATAATAGGATATATGGCAATATAATATTAAAAAAGAACAATGCATAAATATCGTCATTGATTAATTAAATTTTCACTCGATAAAACATTTTCAAATTTTTTTTCTCGGTGCGCGGTGCCCCTATCCGCTACGGGGCCCCTAGGCAGTAGCCTACACTGCCTTATGGATAAATCGGCCCTGCAAAAATTGATTACAACTTAAAAATTTAAATGGGTTATTTTTCACCCATTCGTCGTCAAAGGGTTAAACTTAATGTTTAAAATGCTCTAGATTTCTGATTTACAGAATAGATAAATTGAAATTCAAAAATTCTGAAAAGACCAGTTGAAATTGTGAAAAGATCAATTGAAAAGGAGAAACGATAAATTGATAATTAGAATAGATCAATTAAAATTCAGATTGGATTAATTGAAATTTAGAAATCCCATTTCAAATTCAAAAAATATTAATTTTAATACAGACTAAGTCAATGGAGATTCAGAATAGATCAAGCGAATTTCAGAAATCAAATATTGAAATTAAAAAAAGATCAATTAGAATTCGGAAAAGATCAATTGAAAATCAGGAGAGACTTGATTAAAAAATCGATTAAAATATAAAAAATTAAATCTGCCATTACATTTTTATTGCAATTACCATTACCACTACCGCTAACATCACTATTTTCATTATTATAACCATAACCACTACCATTAAAATTTCCATTTCCATTGCGATTATTATTATTATTACCATAATCATTATTATTAAAATTGCCATAATTATTTAAATTACCATTACTATTGCCATTAACATTACCATTATCATTACCATTGCCATAACATTCATTGCCATTATCATTACCATTACCATTACAATTACAATTACCATTATCATTACCATTACCATTACCATTACCTTTAACATGACAGAGTTTTTTCTAAATTTCTATTCTATTCTGAACTTCATTTGATCTATTATGAATTTCAAATCCAATTTCTATTGAAGGTGTCTAAGTGTCAATTGATCATTTTTGAATTGATCAATTGATAAATTCAAAATTTCAAATGGGTTTTCTGAATTTCAATTGACCTTTTCTGAATTCTCATCGATCACTTTTGAATTTTAATTGATTTATTTTATATTTAAATGGACTTTTTAATGAAAATTTCTGAATTTCCATAGATTTTTTCCGAATTTTTATTAATTTTTTCGGAATTTCAAATGATCTTTTTTTAAGTTTTAATGGAACTATTCTGAAGTTCGAATTGAATTTCTGTATTTTTATTGGTATTTCTTAATTTTAATTGGTCTTTTCTGAATTTAAATTCATCTTTTCTGAATTTCATTTGATCTAGTCTGAAATTCAAATGGAATAAAGTATGTATTTTAATTGATATTTTTTAAATATCGATTGATCTTTTGTGAATGTTAATTAACTAATGCTGAATTTAAATGGATATTTTCTAAATTTTAAATGGAATTCTGCCTTCCGACTGATCTGTTCTGAATTTAAATTGACTTTTCAGAATTTCAATCAATCCATTTTGAAATTCAAATAGTAGTGCGAGTTGAGTGGAATGAATATTTATTTAAAAACTAAATTTAAAATTACAATTCAAAGGCAATTTGATAAGCAAATAATATTTAGAGCAATAAAAATACAAGGTGCATCGCTATATACTCCCCCTCAGAAAGTGAAAAAGTCTCGGTGCACTTTATGTAGAAAGTTGCGAACGTGGTCTTCCTCTTCGTTAAATCGGATAAATTGGCCTTGTAGATTGGAGTTCTCAGTTCTCTTTCAAGAGTGAGAAAGGCTGCCGTGTGTCCAATGTTTCGGCAAACCACAGAGTGCATAACGAATCGCTGCCAGGTACTTGTTCCAAGTTTGTCTTCAGCCAACATGAACAAAAGTATTTTTAAATCCAGGTTCTTACGCTCCACCTTATTTGCTTAAGGGTGATATAAAGGAATCAAGTGTTAGTTAATTTCAAGTGATTTCATTAAGTATTGCACGACAGCTGATATTAATAGCTCTATTCTGGCAAAGTGGCAATGGTTAGCCAGTATTTTTAAAATTTCTATGTGTTTGTTGTAATTTTTTGATTTCAAAACAAAAATTCAAGCTCAAAAAATTAAAATTTTCTAATAAAATTACCACTAGTTCTGTTTCCGTACTCGATTCAAGTAACTTGAAGTTACTTGAAAGCGTTTCTTTACACATTTTTCAAGCTCGAGAGAGAAGAAGAACAAGCTAAACGTCATAATCTATTCTATTACAATTACTTGAACTTTACTCGAAAAATTTCTTTGAGCACGAATTTCCAGCTACAAACAGCTGATTGTCAAATTATTAAATCAATATTTTTTATTGTTTTGTGAAATAAAAATTATTTTAATCATTCAATGCAAGTGTCATTGTTTTATATTTGTTGTTAAAAGTGTCAATCAATTTTTTTCTAAGCAAAAATGCGTAAACATATGTTGTGCTTGAATTCGTTTCCGTATTTTTTGATAAATATTCTCATATTGATAGATAATGTAGTTACTCTCTATTACTCGGACTTCACTCGAACTTTACTTGAAGTTAGTACGGAAGAAACAGACCTACTATCTGAAAAGCAGGTGACAATTTTTATCAAAATTTTTATTTTTGAGCTTCAAATTTTGTTTTGAAATCAAAATATTACAACAAACACACAAAAATTTTAAAAATACTGTGTAACAATTGTCACTTTGTCAGAATACGGTTGTAATTGTGGGCCGTTGTCACTTATGACTCTACGAGGTAAGCCATAGCGAAAAATACTTGATATATCATCTTCATCAAAAAGGTCTTGATCTGTAGGCACGCACAAAATTGTTAGATTTTTGATAAGTGATACCGTTAAGCAGATATGAGCGTTTAAAGTTGAAAAAAATTGCAAAAAGACTTAAGACACGAGCTGGCTTTAATGTGAATGAGAAAAAGTAATTTGCAAAGCGAATACATTGATTGGTTTTTACATTTTTTTTTCATCTGGCTTATCTTTCTGTGGGCGACTTCAAATTCATAAGCCGTTTGAGGGGTTAATTCATGAGTAAAACCAGTTTTGAGCTTTCGAAATAGCCACGAAATTTGTTTATTACCAACACACTTTAAGAGCTTCTTGTTCAATTGTTGAGTAATTCCTTTCGACATCGGTTAATAAGCGGCTTGCGTATTCTATGAGATGTTCCATATCACTCATCCCCGGACGAGAACTCCCCCTCTGGCATCTGCCTTCCTCAAGAAAGGTTCATTCTCGTCGGATTGTTTGAGTATTGGTGGAGATGTAAGCAACTCTTTTAATTCATCCATAGCTCTTTGTTCTTTTTTCCAAAACCTGGGAATGTTCTATTTAGTTAAATAACTAAGAAGCAAGCAAATTTTTGCAAAATTTTAAATAAAACGTCGATTCCATGAGCAAATTTGCAAAAAGGAAAGCACTTGTTTTAAATTTCTTATCTTCGTCATTTTTAAAATTGCTTGTGTTTTATTTTTGCCCACCTGAATGCCATCTCTGGCTAAAAGCACTTTTTGCGATTCACGCGAAAATATTTATCGAGAAGATGCCGGAACACCGCTAGGAGATATTTCCAACGATATCCAACGATACCTCAAATTTGTCAAATTATGATAAGTTGTTTATAAGCTAGGGGCGTCCATTAGTTTAGTGAGGCGTTTAGGGGGGGGGGGTTTAAGCCGCATCTCACTCACACTCACGTGAGGGAGAGGGAGGGTTCTCGCAAAGATTGCCTTATCCGCAAGAAACAGTGTAGAATTATGAGATAACTTGGTTAAATTGAGTAAAACGTTTTTCTCTACTAAAATATGACTAAATTTTACACAATAATATTATCGCGGTTATGCGAGCGCCACAAAGCGAGTAGCCAGTCGATTGTTTAACCACCGGCTAGCAGAACACGCGATTTTTCGAGTGCTGCAAAGCATGGATTAACATAGATACAATGAAGCATAGATTAAAACATTTAAACTGAAAACACGTATTTTGAACAATCTCACGTGAAATTAGAGGAGGGGTCGAGCCAAAGCTCACGATATCTCACTAGGGGGGGGGGGGTGGGTCAAAAAATCGCCAAAATCATCTCACTGGGAATTGCCAATATCGAACTGCTTCAAAATATCTTCCACTTCTGTTTTTTCGACTCTATATCGGATCACACAAAAAATGCTACAAATTTAAAATACCTAAAACAAAACAGGCAAAGTGTTAACCCGCTAGGCTATTGCCATTGATACGTGAATCCTAGCAAATTGTTCATTTTAACCTACAGCCAGAGTGATATTTCAAGTTGACCAGAGCTGCCATATGGTAAGCAGCCAGCGTTAACTCTGTGAGTTGGAGCAGTGTACTTGGTATTTCGTAGTTTGTGTTTTTGCATCTTTATTCTAGTTTTATTACTTTACTTTATTTTTTTGTATTATTTTGTTGAGTTGTCTTTAGTTTGAGTTCTTGTAAATTTTTGTTGATTTTTTTCGATAACATATTTAAAAATGAATTTATCCTGAATTCAATAAATGTAGCTTTATTTGATCTCATGGCTTGCGTTTGTTTGATATACATTAGTTGATAATATTTTTCCCATTTAGCTCGATTATATATAAAAATATCACGCAATACGACACCATGCATTAATTTTGAACTATTTTCATTGACTCGTAAAATGCATCAATGAAAGATATGGTAAAAAATTTTTTCCAAGGTCTTGTCGCCCTAATTTTCATCCTGCCTACGCCCTTGGCAGGACAACCACTGACATTTAAGTTTTAGTTACAGAATTTAAATCTTTACCTTTTTTGGTGTAGATTTGAGGATCGAAATCACTGACTGGCCTTTTAATTTTAATCCTATTAAAAATTTCGTATTCATATCAATTTAAAGGTGATGAAACCAACAATTTTTTAAAGCGATCATCTGTGATCGATCGGTAGTTTAAATCAATCAAAACATTTTAGCAAGTGATTAAGAGTCAAAAGAGTTCAGATAAAAAGTAACTAAAGATCAATATTTTTAGTTTTAATAGCATTCTCTGCATGGCCAATACAGCTTACCTGTAGTTTTGACTAGTCACGATCACTAATCTTTAAGTTTTTATTAAGAAGTGCAGTTTCTACCGTAATGAAAATTGGTCTTAAAAACCACAAAATTTGTAAAGATGTATGAAAATATATAATTGTTAATATGATTCTTTAAGAATTAGATGAAGCATAACCACCACACCCAAAAACTTTAAACTAAAGTAATCCTAGCTTAGATTAAACCTAGTTTTAGATTTTCTATGATTAATTTAAACACCAAAGATATAACTTCAAATATTTTGCTGATTAAAGAACATTAAAAACAAACATAAACTAAGATAAACCAGTATTAAACCGCCACGATCAGGGATTTCTTAAGCCCAAAGCTGTGAGATAAATGAACACAAAACTCTCAACATTCGCTTAAATCTCGTACATGCCTAATGTAGCAGTTAATAATCGCATTTCAGATAATAATCGCACGTGACACAAAAGTTTTGCTCTGACTCAAACGATCTTGTAGCTCATGATCATGGGCAGCAGCAGCAGCGGCGTTTTTGTCTTGAAAGTTATCACGATCAAATGTGATCACTTACAAGAGTTTAACTCTAATTTGTTAAGATACAAGTACTTTAAAACCTTATAACAAAAAAAAAAAAAATCAAGAGTTGATCTTGCAGAACAGTCAGTTACAGCCGCCATGATCAAGAGCGCACATTTTGAAGTTAGAACTTCATATTCATTCATATAATTTAATAAGCCGTGATGCCATTAAGCTTTATTAGCTCGTGAAGGTGGCAAATGTGGCGGCTTCAGTTATGAAGCTGAAAATTATTATCCTTCATTAAGGCTGAACTCCACTGATCTTGGCGTACGCTCGCTTAATCTGCGATTAAGTATATCTAGTTGTCGATAAGGATGGTGATGGCGATGATGGTTTTGAGTTGTTTATTTTTTTTAGACACATTGGCGGACTTGTTCTGTTAAATTCTTTTAAATTGGCAAAATGATCTTGCAACGATCGTAGTTAAGCCTAATAAGCTTTGCTTCATTTGTTGGCTATGTTTTGATCGCGAGTGAAGTACATATCTTCGACTCGATATGACAACTCAATGTGATGATTATGACAGCTTGAGATACTCAATGCACACTTCAAGATCGCTCGCTAAATCAATCGTTGTACATTAACCATATAGAAAAGCTCTTAAGTGCAGCTTAAGTATAGTAAGAAACAAAAAAATTTGATATAATAATAAGCTTCAGCGTAGTGTCTTTAAGTAAGCGTGTGAAGCGTCAGCCGGCAAGTGTATCTCAAAGATCGCAACATCTCCTTAACAATAAAAAGCTATACAACAAGTTTGAGAATGTTTAACAAGCAGTTATATAATTGGAAAATCTCAAAAAAAAAAACAATGTACAATTTTTTTGAAAAAATAAATTTTATCTTTGAAATATTTCACTTAAGTATCTACGTAGCTAAAGTATTGTTGTTGTTATTATTGTTGCTTTTGCCGGCAGAGGGCATCTGCTGAATCCACGCAATTGCGTTCGATTGACTTTTTGTATATTTTTTTACGATATGATTTTTATTTCTGCGCCGTTTTTTATGCTTTGTAGCTATGAAATACAAATTCTATGTAGTTTTCTGATTTTATTTAAAATTGTTTTTTCATCTTTTGTTTGTATCCTATGCATGCCGACAGCAACATCATCTTCGATCTTGTTGTACATCAGACGGTCCATACAATTCATTCGCTTTCGTTTTGTCAACCTTTCAACAACGCGCGACGTGAGAAAATTATTCTAAAAAAAAATTCGTGCGCGTAGCATCTACGGCTCGGTGTAATCTATCTGTACAAGTAGCTTGAGTAACGTGCGTGCATTTCGCTGATCGTTTTAGTGGGAATTTTGACAGCTTCTGACAGCTTTAAATTAATCAAATTAACTGTGTTTAGGTTTGATTAATTTTTTGTTTTTACTTTTTCACTTTAAATGAAAATTTGTGTAAGACTTGAAGGTACTTTTGGGTATCTTTTTGTGCTTGGGCGCATCTTCCGGTCCTTGCGTGCAGATAATTACAATGTTTTAGAAATTTTAATAGTGACTGTGAAAGAACGACTTAACTCTTATTTTATATGCCTACTCAGTGCAAGTCAAGTATTTTGCGCTTTTTGTGAAAAATTCTTTTTCAATCTGGCAAAGATTTTATAAATTTTTTATATAAATTAATTAAAATAAATAATTAATTAATTAATTTAAATTTAAAAAAAAATATTCAACTGTTCGAATTAATTGTATTGTGTAGGTGTATTATTGTGTGCGGTTGTTTTGGCTTTAACTGTTTTATGCATAAATAATTAACAATTTAGAAATTTTTATTTCAAATCGAACTTTAATTTAATTTATAAAGGACTTGATTTTAAATTGTGTTTTAAGTTGGGGAACCTTTTACTCTGAAAATAATATTACTTATAAAGCTGGCATGGAAATATTTTTTTTAAATCAAGTTTTTAATTTTCTTAAATCAAGCTCTTTATGAAAATGAACAGCATTTATCTTAAAATAGTTTAAGTTAAGAAAAATCTGTATATTTGCAAGTATATAACAAATTCAAATTTATGAATAAGGGGCTTAACGAACTTAAAGGCGCAGTTTTAAAGTTAAGCCAACAAACGGATTTTTCTTCTGGTTTAATTTTATTGTGTTAAGCGATGGACAGCTTTCCCGTGATTTTATTCCATTTCCTGGTTATATAAAATATTCACGTAGAAAAGCATCCGTAAATTTGGTACTGCTAACAATTTTTTCTTTTTAAGAAATACTTTTCGGAAAATTATTTCATATTTAATGATATTCTTCTTATAAAGTTCTTGGTCTGTAGCCAAGGGGTATTTTCTTGGTTCCAACCCTCTTTATAAGGTACGAAGGTATGAACTTCAAATGGTGAATTTTTTTAACAAATTAAAACGAAAAAAATTGTAAGAAAACTACACTAATTTTATAGTTTTTTTTTAATAAATTGATAAAATTGTTTTTAAGTTATTAATAAAATTAGCTTTTTTTTAATCCTTTTCAAAAGTAAAAATAAAATTTTTTAAATTAAAAAAATTTATGAGGCAGTTGTTATTAAGGGAGGTTCCCCCTAAGTAAAATTATTAAAAATCGAAAATTTTTTTTATTAAAAATAATAAACCAAAAGATAGAATTTGGCGAAAGTTTCTAAATGCCCAAATTTTCCATTCTGCGATTAGAGGTATATGAAAATATTATACGAGTTTTTAAACGCTTTCACTTTAAACGCTTTTTTTTCGAAGCCACTTTTTTTGAGACGGCCGGACAAATAAGTCGAGCAAATCTGCATCGATCGATTCGAAATTTTTACAGTGTATGCAAAAAACCGTAGGATCTATTTTTATATTGCCTACTTTTTGTTTTATCAACAATTATGTGACTTTTTTGTGTGTAAATTGTAACTGTTTTGTCCAATCACGCGCCATTTCGCGAAAAATCAATATATCGAAAAAATCCTACGTGTGTCGATAGCTGTTGATGTATTAAAACTGACCAAATTTTGTTTTTTGTTCCAGATCAAAAATTAAGGACGTTAGGTGTCCGGCCATGAACCCTTAAAAAAAATAGGCGCATTAAAACAAATTCTGCACAGCCGTGTATTTAAATTTAAAAAAATTACATTTAGTATATCAATTCTTATATTATAAAACGTCCTTTACATATTTTTGATTGACCTTTATATTGAGCCAAAAAAATTCCTGAAAATACGCCTATTTTTCGTGAGTTACTTAGGTTTCCCCCCTTTAAATATACATGCTTTACATATTTCTTTACAATCTTATTGGAATTTTTATGGGGTGTAAAGTGGATTTTAAAAAGAATGTATAAAAATTAATAATAGATTAAATTGCAAAAATCAAATATTAGGTGACCTATTACTTTCTACAATTTTTTTGCACTTTTAGCATCAATCTTTTCATTACTTTCTTCGGCAAAAATGTAGTTAATGTAATGCCTAGATTTATTCCAAATATTTTAAAGCATATTTTAACATTTTATTTTATTTTAATATTTTTATTTTATTCTATTATATTATATTTTATTTTAAAACTCAATTTTTGCTTCTAAACAAAGAAAAATACATCTTAATCCACTTTTCAAAATATTTTAACTAAAGCTAAAGTAGAGGAAACATTTTTTCAAAAAATTGTTACCTTATTCATACTATTATTTACAAGGTGGTTCGGATTCATCATAAGAATCATCTAAAGCATAAAACGGCTATTTTCATTGATGTAGCTTTTATAATTTGTTTTGTTTTTAAGAACCAACAAATTACACCAAACATTGAATTAATTTTTTTTTCTTTTAAACCGAGTTTCCATGAGCATTACGATTTGGTGAAACCTTTCACCATGTTCATTAGACTCAGTGAAAGAAAGCACTTTTTTAAATTCTTCACTTGCAAGTAGCTTTCTGATATCTGTTCCGTTGGGAATGCCTTCAATTAAGAAGAAAAACAAAACTTATATGTATCTGGTACATCGATTTTTCATCACTAAATTTATAGAACATATGCCATAAAACACCGAACGTATGTGGATTCTGAGCCACGGTTCTGAGCCATAGAGTCTGGTTGACGGGCATACGTAAGGGCGGTCACAAGTAATGCCCAACTGTATGCGATGTCTTACAAATCGATATGCGTATTACTTTTACTTATTTTTTGTCGAAAAAATAAAAGAGATATTCTTCATAGTTTTCGAGTTATGACACAAAATATTGTACAAATTTGGTTAAAAAATTAAATTTTTTCACATTTCATCCAATTAATACATGAAGAGGTGGTTTTTTCGCCTCATGATGTTCAAGGCGACTCTTTGGCAAACTTTTTTTACATTTCGTTTGAAAAAAGTATATTTAAATATTGAGCCGTGCATTCTAAGGATGACTAGTAAAGATATCGGGCAAAAGGATAGCGTAACTCGAAAGAAGCTTTTACGTTTTTCATCTATCTAAGAAACACACTAGAAGTGACCACTTTACTGAAATTTTTCAGTAATTTGGAGTTGAAAGCGGGTAATATTAGCTTAACACAAAAATCAAAAACTCATTCACGGTTCCGAATCTACCTGTTACTGCATTTTGAAATTTTGGCGTTTGTGACTTTCTTTCTTAGGACGGCAGAATAGCCCGTGTGAATAAAAATAGCAGATTCGACTTTACTTCAATTCAATATAAAATGCTTTCAAAATTAGTTAGTTTATATGAATATAGGCTCTTTTCTACACTACCGAAATTAGATGTTTCGAACATGCTAAAAATTAGCCGGATTGGTATGAATAAAAGTAGTGTTTGCTACTGATTTTGAGTAGCAAGCGAAAAGGCATACTAAAAGTTTGTAGTAAATTATTTATACATGCAATTCATTGAATTTATTTAATTTTTTATTTATTTGGGCATGCGAAAAGATGATTTGTTGAAGTTTAAAGCCAACTAGAAACATGGCAATGTTTTTAAATATAAGTGAGCGTAATAAAAAATTTTATAAAAACAGACGTGACCCGGGCATGAACAATTTTAAGTCTCTCTTCAGATTCATTCAGAAAAATTTGGAGTCCCTCGTTGAAACTTTTGAACTGAATGCGGCGAAAGAAGAGGTAGAGTGATTTTATTAAAATTAACCAGCTGCGAATAACAAATGTCAAATTTTTGTAGTACATGCTACTTTTGAACTTAGTGTCCATCTAATTTCGAATAAAATTTTTATTCTAAGGTTTTTTGTAGCACTTTACTTTCTGATAGTTATTACAAATTACTGAAGAAGCTATTTTTTATTCATATGGGCCAATATCCTGAAAGAAAAATACCGAGGGACAGCATGCATCGAAAAGTTCAGATTCAGTAAAAGATTTCAAACTGAACTAAGTAGTAAAAAAAAATGGGAAGGTCTTAAAAGTAAAAGGAAGAAGGGAAACTTATAAGATAAACCAGTACAAGATTACATGGAACACTGACGGTTCTCTTACCGAAGAAGGTACCGGAGCAGGAGTCTACGGATCAGGGATGAAATACTCTGAGCAAGAAAAGAGAATACTCCATAGGCAAGAAGAGCAGTGTATTCCAAGTGGAAATAAACGCGATTGACTGGTGCGTATACTTTAACATGGAACTTAAAACGTAGCTATCCTATTCGATCGTCTAGGAGCTATCAAGGCACTGAAGTCTCATCAGGTAACCTCAAAATTGGTGATGAAGTGTCTTGATAAACTTAATACGCTTGGAGGAACAAAACCGTTTCCGAATTTGTCCTTTGCCCACCCCTACTCTACAATATTAACGGCTAAGACGACAGAATTTAATTTTCTTTTTAACTGTATTCTTGAATTTATACATTAAACAAATAGCTCAAAAAAATTGAGTGTTTCTAAAAACATGGCAGCTCTTAAGTTAAAAAGCAGGTACAAACATTTTTTTTTTATATTTTTCAAATTGGACAATTGTAAAGATCTAATGTCATCCACCCTTTGGAAAAATATTTTTTCCAAATCAATGCCCTTTCATTTAGGGCAGGTTCTAATAAAACTCAACCAAAAAACTCAAGTATTTTTTTAAAATATGTTCCCAAACCATTCTTAGAACCAAATCTTAGAACGCACATTCTGAAAAATCATGTTTTTCAAACTAGTCTCCACGATATCTCAAGAACTACTCCCACTACTAGAATTTATTGGATCTTTAACCTAAATTCAGAATATTTCTGGCACTAATGAAAATCAGAAAACCTTAATTCAGGTATTGTGTAAACAACATGCCAGAAGTCTGAATATTGGTAAATTGGATTATATTAAGTATATCTTTAGGGAGTCTTTAGTTGATATTATTTGTGTAACTGAAACGTGGTTGTCTTCGAACATAAGTGATAAAATCTGTGTTATAAATGGTTATAATTTATTTAGGAATGATAGATTTAATAAAAAGGGTGGAGGAATTTTGTTTACTGTAAAAATAACCTCAATGCCAAAGTTCTTAGTAAATCGTGTGGACCGGGAATTGAGTATATTAATATATGTATATCTGATAATAGCAATAAGATTTGTTTGTATTGAGTGTATAATCCACATAAATGTCATCCGGTCGACCCTTTGTTTACTGTTTTGTCAAACTATATCCTTAATCATGACATCATATTCTTATGTGGCGATTTTAACATCAATCTTTTGACAAGCGACTCTGCTCAACAGTGTATGTATGACAAGATATCCTCTTTGGGTCTTTCTGTTGTAAATGATACTGAGCCCACTCGGTTTTCTAATAACACTACTCCCAGCCTTCTGGACTATTTCATTGTTTCTCATCTCTCCTTAGTTTCTATAATTGATCAAATATATTTCATATCTGATCATGACTTGATTTTTTGTTCGCTAAATGAAAATTTATGTCGTAATGGGACTCCAACTACTTATTCCTATCACGACTTTAAAAACATAAATTTTCCATCACTTTATCATGACTTGTCTTTGTTTTCTTTTAATGAGTGTTGGCGTCTTTCCACTGTAAATGATAAGCTTGGCTCTCTCTTAAACCCTGTCAAATATCTGTTTGAAAAACATGTTCCACTAAGAACAATCAGAATAAAAACTACATCTTGTCCTTGGTTCACCCATAATGTACTAAATGGAATAAAGAAGAGAAACAAATTGCATAAACAATGGAAAAGAAACCCTACATCTGCGAACTGGGAAATTTATAGGTCAGCCAGAAATGATGCTATTCTCTTAACCAGACAGTCTAAGTCTCGCTATTTCGCTTCGAAGCTAAATCTTTCCTTTTCTACCAAAACATTATGGAAAATATAAATAATCTTGGGGTTAGCAATAAGATTTCCTCTGAATGTCAAGTTGATCCTGATACGCTAAATAATTTTTTTCTGGATTGTGCTGATCCTTCTTTTAGTAATAACAATAATAATAATTTATCTTTTCTATCAAGCTTGTGTACAAGTAATTTATTTGAATTTTGTATGTGAACTTGATGTTGGAAAATGTGTAATGCAGTTAAGTTCAAACGCAATTGGCGAAGATGGAATCCCAATCAAGTTCATTAAACTAATTCTACCACACATCATCAGTGCATTAACACATGTTATTAATCATTGTTTTGTATCTTCATCATTCCCTGATATGTGGAAAATTGGAATTGTGTTGCCTGTAGCTAAAAAGTCAAATCCTTGTGGGTTAAATGATTTTAGGCCAATAAGCATATTGTCCCCATTATCTAAAGTATGTGAGAAATTAATGAGTCAGCAAATAAATAAGTACTTACATGAATCTGCGCTTCAGTCGCCTTATCAGTCTGGTTTTCGGGCAGGCCATGGATGTGCTTCGGCTGTCGTCAAAGTTTTAGACGATATTCGTCCCGAATATGACGCTGCCTCAATGACCTTGCTCTGTTTGCTTGACTTCTCTAAGGCTTTTGACAAAGTGAACCATAAATATTTATGTCTGAAACTAAAGTATCTCTTTGGATTTAGTAATAGTGCGTTCAGCTTTATATCTAGTTATTGTCGAATAGACTGCAAAGAGTTAAAGTTGCTCAATCATTTTCTCAAAATAGACCGGTACTAAATGGAGTTCCACAGGTTTCAATACTCGGTCCACTTCTCTTCTCTATATTTATAAATGACATATTTGCTGTATGCAAACATGCTTCTGTACATGCGTATGCTGATGATATACAACTCTATCTTTCGAGAAGGACTGGTTTATTTGATGATCTGTGCTGCAGACTGAATGAGGATCTCAGCAGTATTGACCAGTGGGCTAGCAGCAATGGACTGCAACTTAATCCTGCCAAGTCATATGTACTTCCTATTTGTAAGAATAAAACTCACCTTAATGTATTCCCTAACCTATATATTGGAACAAGAAAGTTGAGTGTAGTATCAAAAATTGTGAATCTTGGTTACTGTATAAATTCTTCCCTTTCCTGTGTTGATCACGTAAACAGTGTTGTCCAGAAAGTTTATTATATCCTACGTAATTTAAGAATATCTGCTAGTGTTTGTCCTCTTGATCTAAGGCGTATGCTGGTGAAGCAACTTATATTTCCAGTAATTACATACTCAGATATAGTGTACAGTAAACTAGATTCTTCCTCTCTGCTAAAACTAAATGTTGCATATAACTATGCCACGCGTTTTGTGTATGGATTAAGAAAATTTGACCACCTTTCAAGCTTCAGAACTGCTATACTTGGTTGCGATTTGACAAGTTACCTTAATGCTAGAAAGAAATTTTATGAATTTACCTACATAAAATAATACATGAAAAAACGTCACACACTATCTTTATGAAAAACTACAGTTCAGCATATCTAGAAGAAGTTGTGTTCTAATAGTTCCTAGACATTGTTCTTTAACTACTTCCAATCTTTTTTTCATTAATGCCGTAAGATTGTGGAATGCGTTACCTATTTCTTTGAGAAAGATAACAGGGAGGGGAATCTTTAGGCAATTTGTATTTACTCACTTTTCTTCTCATTAATTTCTTCTATCACTATTTTCTTATTTTTACTATTTGAAACATTGTTAGTTATTAAGATTTTAATTTATTATTATTCACTTTTTGACATTACACTTTTGATTTATTTTCTTAATGTTTTATTTAAATATATTTTTTAAGAACTATTAATTTGTTGTTATATCCAACCAAAATTGTTTGATATCTATCTGTGGTACTGTAAAAGAACATAGTTCTTATTGTACTAATGTATAATCAATAAATTCAAAATTCAAATGGGATTTTTTTCTATATAGCTCTATAAATAGCGAAAAATGTAAAAAACGCTAATAAAAATGTACATGTCCGCCATTTTTGTAATTTTCAACTATTTATTGATATTAAAGGTTCAAGCTCCAATAAATATAATATTATTTATAAAATGTTTGCTTTTTTATATCAGATGATATGGATGAGCTCTGTGCGATGAAGACCGTTTGGGTACCTTTTTTTCAACGTGACATTTTACGGCGTATTGGCATTTCACATAATACTTTTTTGCACAAAAAAAACATTTTCCTACACTTTTAGAAGTAATAAATAACTGACAAAAAACTAAAGGTCTTTATTTACTGTATATGGAAAAAAAATTAAGGAACATCACCGTGTTTTTAAACCTCTAGATCTGCGTTGCCGCTTTGGTTGAATTCTACCAAAATGTGGTAGATTTTTTTTTCAAATCGGTTTTGGTCATTTGGTAGATTTTTTTTTCAACTTGGTAGATTTTGGAAGATTTTTTGAATTTTGTAGACATAAAAATTTTTTTCAAACTAAAACTCTACCAATTTAAATAAAAATGGAAATCATAGCTTTTGGTTCACCCTGTTAAAATAATGAGAGTTTTGTAACCCTTTCCAAGTATTACAGTGGGGGTCCAGTATAACGAACGCCGATATAACGAATGCCCAGTATAACGAACGCTTTTTCTAGTCCATTGTTGACTCTAAATAACGAACGGTTGAAAAATTAAGTATTCTATATAACGAATGCTTTCATTTTCTTTTTCTATGCTTTGTTTTATTCTTTGTTATTTCTGTTTGTTTGCTTTGTGCACTTACACAAAGAAAACGTTTCGTTTCCCTTATTTTTAAAAAGGGAAGTCCCCGTTTAGTTAGTGTGAGATTTGTTAACAATTGGTCGCGTTAAAGAATACATATGTAGGTTAAATCAGTCAATCTGTGTAAGTGAAAATGACGACACGTAAGCGACTTTCGCTGGCCGATAAAATAAAAATAATTGATGATTATAATGCTAAAAGAACATTACATGAGATCTGCACAAAGCATGGATTAGTAAAGTCTAGTGTGTGCACAATTATAAAAAATCAGAAAAAAATTCTAAAAAATGTGAGAGCTACACAGATGGGATCTTTACGCCGGCTATCTTTGAGAAAAGGTGAATACCCAAAAATGGAAGCAGCCTTATATAAATGGTTTGTTATACAACGTGAAAGCCATGTTCCCGTTATTGGCAACATACTGAAAATGAAAGCTGTAGAAATCCAAAAAAAGATTTATGGCGACCGCGGCTTTCTGTCAAGTAATGGTTGGTTAACGAAATTTCCTTGCTTTTAAGGTTTGGAATTCGACTTCTAAAAGAATCAGGCGAAAAACTTTCCTCACGAGTTGACCTTGTTGAGCCATTTAAGAAAAAGTTATCAGGACTCATAAAGGAGAATAACCTTAGCTTGGATGCAGTTTTCAACGCAGATGAAAGCGTCCTATATTGGAAAATGTTACCGAACAGTACGTACGTGCACGCTGGTGAGACAAGTGCTCCAGGTAGAAAATTAAGTAAAGAGCGGCTCACATTCCTTGCCTGCTCCAATGCAAGTGGTTCAAAGAAAATAAGGCCGCTTGTAATTGGAAAGGCAAAGAATCCTCGATCGTTTAAAAATAAAATTATTCCGATCGACTACACATTTTCTAAATCGGCGTGGATGAATGCAAACATTTTTAAAAATTGGTTTTTCTCAAAATTTGTACCACAGGTGGGTAAGAAGCATGAAGATATTATACAATATGTATGCTGATAGAACATTTGTTGGTTTTGAATTTCAGGTTGAAGATTTTCTGGCATCGCAGAAACTACCAAAGCAAGCGATATTGCTTTCGGATAACGCCCCTAGCCATCCCCCTGAAGACGAGTTGGTGAAAGAAACGGCTGATGGAAAAATCTGGGTGGTTTATATGCCACCAAATGTGACTCCGTTGATCCAACCTATGGATCAAAACGCTATTCGAGTAACAAAGCTATTTTATAGACACAGCATACTTAGCAAAGTTGTAAGCTCAGGCAATCAGATCCAAAATGAACTGAAGGAGCTTAATCTTTTTGAAGGGGTTTCACTAATTGCATATGCGTGGGAAAAGGTATCCAAGTCTGTTCTTCAAAAATGCTGAAAAATATTCTACTTGAATCTGAGAAGTTTGAAGATGAAGACGATATTCCATTGGCACTTCTACGTAAGCAAGAGGAGGTGGCGATAGTTACCAGTACCTTAAGTCTTGTTCAATCAAGTTTTCCCAAGGTATGTAACATTAGTGTTCTTAAGATAAAATTTTAATGACTTTAATTTTCCAGAGTAACTTCAGCATACAGGACTTGGAGACTTGGAATAATGCGGACAAATGTTTAATTTAGGAAGGCACTATTTCTGATACCGAAGATAATACCGCAATCGACCTTACCGACAGTGAAGAAGATCATAACGCAGCTTTACACGAGAAAGTTAAGCATACTGATGCCATTAATGCTTTCCAAACGTGCATCAAGTGGGCAGAAGAAAATGGAATTGAGCACACCAAAGTATTTATTTTAAGGAGATTGCAAGAACAAGCTACTGACTTCAGTACAACAGTTAAAAAAAAGCAAACACATATTAGAGATTTTTTTTCTAAAAATAAATAATTTTGTTCATGTATGTAAATTTTTTTTGTGTTTTTTTTTAAATAAATGATTTAAATTATTATTAGTTTTGATTTTATTGATCTTTATTTTAAATTAGTTTTTTTATTTTAATTTTTATTTCGGCTTAAGATCACATGTTTTCTATGGCAATGATCCAGTAGAAAAAACCAAAAATGCATTTGCTTTGAGGAAGGTTGGCTTTACAGCTGTTTCGATGCCTACCAAGACATCATCATCAGAAGTCTTTTCCTAAATTAATACCTATATTATACGAATAGAGTTTAACTTGCTACTATGCTAATATTTGTGAAAAGAAATATATATTTCGATATAACGAATTTTCGATATACCAAACGACCCTGGACATTATATCATTCGTTATATTGGACCACCACTGTATATTTGTGAACGTTTTCAAGTTTAGTCCTTTTGTTTTACTGTCAGAATTGCCCGCCATTTTTCGCGTCATTGTCCCATAGTTCTGCAGCAGTAGAAAGAAAGTTTTCTTACTTGACATTGATAAAAACGAAATGTAGGAAGAAGTTAGAGTACAGCGCCTTTACTAATATAATGCTTGCAAGGAATTGGCAAAAAAAAAACGTTTAGTCAGCTTAAACCGATTTTTAAATTTTTTAACTTTATATGCAATTACACCTTTTTCATTATGCCCCCTTAATATTTTGTAAAGCTTTATTATGTTTTTGTTGTTAAATAAATTAACTGTGATTTTATTTCATAGAAATAATTTTAATTTTATATATAAAAATTTTAGTTTTCTTTTTAAAGAAATTAATAAGTATACATTTTCGATTTTATAATAATATGTGTATTTTTGTTTATGATTGTTTAACAGATATTTTTACAGTATTCCGAAAAGAGCTTTATTTTGCTTCGGTAGTTTTTTGTTCAGTTTGGTAGATTTTTTAGATGATTAATAGCTAAAATTTTATTTTAGTGGCAACCCTGCTCTAGATGTAAACCTGTCCTTAATTGCGAAAAAATGCAAAAACGAACCAATTTGTCGTTTTTATACCCAAAAGCATACTGCGTAAGGGTATATGTATTAACTTTGTCACTCCGTTTGTAACGCTGATAAGGAGGCGTGGCAGGTATAGAAAAGTATACATATGGGCATTTCTAAACTGGCGTTATGTACGATTTGTAAGAAGAATTATTATAAAAATAGAATGAAAATGTCAAAGTTTTAAAAAGGCTTTTTGATATTTACGTAGTAATTAAGCAAAAACAATGACAACAACAAACCCTAAGGATTTAAAGATATAAGCAAAAATATATGCTGGCGCTACGCTACAAAAAACGGAAGTGACTTTTGACTTGGATTACAAAATTTTCAAAACTCTCAGAATTGGGCAGGACTTTTTGTATACCACTTTTTTTAGAAGGGCTTAAAATAAGATAAGTTTATTTTCCAAGCGATTAAATTTAAAATCTTCTCTGGCTATTTTTATTAGGGTTTTTGATCTTGTGTTACGTTACTGGCGTTACGTTACTTAAATTTTCATTGTTGTTTAATTGGATAATTAAGTAATTAGGTAGTTCAGTAATTATATAATTTAGTAATAAAAACACAAATGTAATATACTGTCCTTTGCTTGCCTCAACCATTTTTTCATTATATGTATTAAGTCAATGCTTTCCATTTTTACTCAAACAAAAAAGTTTACAAAACATTTACTAAACATTTACGATAAAGAAAAACTACATTTTCAAAATAGTCCAGAATGATTTGATCATTATCGTTAATGAATTTATGTAGAAATTGCTTAATTTAATAAAATTTAAATATTTTTCTTAGATAATATAATAAAGTAATAAGTTTTTAATAAGCTTTTAATTTGTTGGTCACGGTAGACTTTTTTATGAAAATGCCCATATTCTTGGTCAGCATCACCTCCTGAGTCGATTTCGCTATGTCCGTCTGTCTGTTCGTCTGTCTGTCCATCTGTCTGTCCATCTGCCTACATGATGACGGCCGCAATTTTAAAGCTATCGTATTGAAATTTGGTATATGTGTTAATATTTCAAAACCGACGATTAAGTTCGAGAATGAGCAAAACCCGATGAAAACCACGCCTACCTTCCATACAAAGTTACTTGATCAAAACAATAAATCTCTAAAAATGCCACAAAAATTTATGTAGTGACTTGGAATTTTGCACACAAGTTTCGAAGTTTCACCATGTATTTGAAATTTGTAAAATTCGGGTAAATACCACGCCTACCTCCCATACAATATGACTCAATCAAATAGGTAAAATCTCTAAGTGCCACAAAAACTAATGTTATGACCGGAGATTTTGCTTATAAGCAGGGCTTGAATTGTGATGACTTAGAAAACTGCAAAAAATGACTTAAAAAATGACAAAAATTACATTAAAACTGCAGAAAATGACAAAAATTACCAAAATAACGCAAACAATTACATAAAAAACAAACATAAAATAAAGCTTTAAAAATAAAACATTACTAAACCTAAAATTAATTTTATACATAGCTTTAAAGTATATTACAAGGTACATTTTTAAGTTATTTAAATTGAAAGAACGTCAATTGTCTAGCAAAATGTTTTTGTAAACAGAAAAACTTCTTCCCCCCTTGTAAATAAAATTTTACCCTCTAATAATGCTCAGCAATGGAAGCATAAAAAAGAGTTAATAAAAACAAGTATATCCTGAGTTTTTATCTAACACTTGTTTTATCTTTCTTCATACCCTTTCGTCAGTCACATACCCTTTCTACATACCCTTTCGTCACGAAAAAAACGAAAATTTTTTTAAAATTACACTAAAATGACCTAAAAAACCAAAAAACGCTCTGCAAGTCTAAAAATTAAAAATGTTCAAAAATGACAAAAAAATTACTTTGAAATCCCTTAAAATTACCAAAAAGTGGCCTTAATCTCTTTAAAATGACCTGGAAAGGATAAATGATAAAAAACGTTGAAAAATTACGAAAAAATGACCTGAAAACTTTTCATATTTGGAATTTAGGAAACATATAAATACGTTCTAAATAACCAGGGGCCGAATTACAGCATCCGTGAACGAGCAAAATTGTACAAGAATGATAGGCACTTGTCTCGTCGTGCCCTTCGTAATTTTGCTCGATCACGGATGCTGTAATTCGACCCCAGGAAATGGCTTAGAAGCAGCAGAAAAAACTGACATGTCATCTAAATCCTAGCCCTGCTCATAAGTTTTGGTCGCAAAATTCACCATGTTATTGAAATTTGTCAATCTTGTTTTTTTTTGCATAATTTTGGTTAATTTTAACTAAAAAAAAATTGTATAAGAATTTAGTTTTTGGTTCAAACCTTCGGTTGGTGAGTTTCAAACTTATGATTAGAGTTTATTTAAAAGAAAAAATTAATAAATTTTGTTATGTTGAAAATAGTATATCTTAGATCGGAGAGCCAATTAGATGTAACTTTTAAATTTTTTATTCTTGCTTCAAATGCTTTTCAAATGTCAAGTCTTCTGCTACCAACCAGCTTTATCGATATTTAGTCAAATTTTCTCTTGTCTGCCTCGAGTGCTCTCCTGCTTAAGTATGTTCGTCAGCTCACAAGCTATTATGTCACAATAAAATACCAACTTGCAGTTTAACATGTTTTGTCTGTCCATTGCGCCATGAGTCGTCCTCTAACTTGATCTTCGATGTTCATTTTATGTGCATCCATCCATTATCTGCATGCATGTCAAATGCTATTTGACTCAAATGCTATGCTCAGGTTGCTTCGACTGCTCCGCCTTCTGTTGTTGGATGGTCAGTCAGATGGTCAAATGTTGCGCCTTAATTTGCCGCAATTATTTTAATGTCATGATGTTGAGAAGCTGTTGGGAAACGAATGTCTCTGATGTTGTCAAGAAATTGTTGTGTCTAGCAAAGTAAGGAAAACAGATGAATATTTTCTGGCAACGCTGTGGGGTGGACTTGAACTGAACCGATTGTTAAATTAGGCCAAGTTGGAAAAGCTCTAGGGTACTAGTTAGATAGTGTGTTTAGTTGCTCTTGAAGAGAGAAATAGTTTTATTTAAAATTTATATTATGCTGATGTATCAGTACCAAACCACTGCAAAACATTTCATTTAACTGCAAGGAAATTTAAACGTTAAAATTTTATGTACATATTTCCATAAACTTTTTTCGTTCTCAGAATAAAAAAACTTCTTTATTTGTGCTACACCAATAAATTTTGTTTAATTTTTGTCTTAATTCCTATAAATCAAAGGAATTTTTATTTTCCATGAAATATCATTAAAATATGACTAACAAAAAAACGATATTACATCATCATAAAAAGCTATAAAAAACTGCTTAACTTATTGCTTTGGTCCCATGCACTGACATTGATTCAACTTGCCCTTCAAAATCGAAAATAATAAAAAAAATTCCAAACATAAATCTTTTTATTTACTTCGCCTACTCCTTCAAAATCTAATCCGAAAGAATATTTTCATTGATGAAAAAAAAAAATATTTCGATTCTACGGAAAATGTTTGAGTAAATCAAATAATTTGTTAGCAAAAACAAAAATTTATGTTACTCGTAAATTCATTTAGATACAGTAAATCAGTCGAGCTCACAAAGTTCAATGTTTTTAGAATAAACAAGAAACTTAAAATTATCTTAATAAACAATTTAGCAAAAAAAAAAAAAAATATTCCTCTTGTTTACTTATTTATTTTTCTGTCATTTTGACATCATTTTGCAGTAAAGTTTATCTTAATTTTTTAATTACTAAAACTATGCCTATGTTGTTTTAACGTGTGTGTCGTTAGATGCGTTAATCTCTTTGTCCGGTCTGTCTGTCTAAATATTTTGAAAAATTTTAAAGAAATTAGAGAAATATGTTAAATCATTCTAAGTATTTGTGTCGCTTAGTGAAAATATTTGAATATTTTGCTGCAAGATTTAAGTTTTCTTCTGTTTTTAAAGCAGTGGGTGTTGAAGAATATGCAAAATACATAGTTTTCTTAAAAATCAGATTATTTAATTATAAATCATTCAAGCAAAACGGTGCTCTGTAACAAATTTATATGACAATCAATTAATTAAAATATTTAAAAATTTAATTCATAATATATTTAACATTTTAATAACATGTGACATCTGCTGATTTATATTTAATCATTTCTATATCATTAAATATTCATAAATATTCACTTCATTAAAAAAGATTTAGCAGTTCCTATAAATATTTAACCTAATAAACTGCAAAGAATGACCTAAAAAAATGACAAAAAGGACCTAAAAACTGCAGAAAATTACCTAAAAACTGACAAAAATTACTTAAAAAACGCAAACAGTTGCATGAAAAATAAACAAAAAATTTAGCCTTAAAAATAAAACATTACTAAATTTATGTTGCTCGTAAATTCATTTAGATACAGTAAATCAGTTGAGCTCACAAAGTTCAATGTTTTTAGAATAAACAAGAAACTTAAAAATATCTTAATAAACAATTTAGCAAAAAAAAAGAAGTATTCCTCTTGTTTACCTTTTTATTTTTCTGTCATTTTGACATAATTTTGCAGTAAAGTTTATCTAAATTTTTTAATTACTAAAACTATGCCTATGTTGTTTTAATGTGTGTCGTTAGATGCGTTAATCTCTTTGTACGGTTCAAAATTTATTTTATACTAGCATATCCTCAGTTTTTATCTAACACTTGTTTAATTTTTCTACATACCCTTTCGTCAGTTTCACCACGCGCAGAGTTTTTTTTCATCGAAGTCTATAAACAAAGCTACTCCTTTGTCGAGAGGTAATGTTTTTGATTGAAGGGACTCTTGTGTTAAAGAAATATGTTTAAAAATTTACATTTTGACATTTTTTAAAACGAAAAAACAAAACAAAAAATCTGTTTAAAAATTACAATAAAATGACCTAAAAACCCGAAAAATGCTCTCAAAATTAAAAATGCCCAAAAATGACAATGAAATAACTTAAAAATATCTAAAAATGACCAAAAAATGCCGTAAATCTAGTAAAAATTACCTGAAAACTAAAAATGATGAAAAACGACGAAAAAATGGCCTAAAATCTTTTCATATTTGGAATTCAGGAAATATAAATGGACGTTTTAAATAAGCAGGAAATGTCTTAGAAGCAGCAGAAAAAAGATGACATGTGTAGTGTCCACATTTGATTTAAACATTACCGCTTCCGAAGAAAACACAAACATTTCTCCAACACCTCCATTTAATACATCAACACCAATGCACCACTCACCAAATCGAAACACAACAACCCAATGTGCACAAAAACGGATGCGGATCCGTTACGAACCCGTTACGAGTCCGTCAGTACGCACTGCGCTTTCTTATGTTTCGACGGACCCGTTACGAACCCGTTACGAACCCGTTACGAATCCGCCAAAAGAGTCTGAAACGCATTCGTATATGAAGTCCGAAACGGATTCGTATCTGAAGTCCGAAACGGATTCGTTCCTGAAGTCCGTTCTGAGTCCGAGGCGGATCCGAAAAAATGAAAAAAGCAATTCGTATTTTTGAGAGTCTTATGTTTCGACGAACCCGTTACGAATCCTTCAAAAAAATTTCCACAACGTTAACATAAAATACAGTCTTAAATTTGTTTTACAATTTCTTATTTTATTTTCAGTAGATTAGGGATACGAAATACAATTGTGTACTCATTTTTGTTGTTATTTTTATTTTTAGTATACATTGATATAATTTTAAATTTCCTTCTTTAAAATGTAATATGTAGAATGTAAGAACTGAATTAGCCAAAAAATAAAAAAATGTTGAACATACATAAACATTATTGTCCCTTTTTGAATAAAAACTATTTTTAAAAAACGAGTCAGTTGTGAGTTCGCATTATTTAAAAAAAGAGTCTGAAACGGATTCGTATGTGAAGTCCGAAATGGATTCGTATCTGAAGTCCGAAACGGATTCGTATCTGAAGCCCAAAACGGATTCGTATCTAAAGTCCGAAACGGATTCGTATCTGAAGTCCGAAACGGATTCGTATCTGAAGTCCGAAACGGATTTGTAACTGAAGTCCGTAACGGAGAGAGGAATTTCATACGAAAAAGGATCCGTTCCGGATGCGAAACGCAATCCGTTTCGGACAAAATGTACGAAGAAGTGAGTTCGTTACGGATTCGTAACGGATCCGTTTGGCACACTGGGAATGGAAAACAACGCCACAACTTTTCAAAATCAAACCACACATATCCCTCATACACCTATTACTCAAAATCACATTAAATTACCAACATTCTGGGTTGAATGTACCGATGCTTGGTTTTTACAAACAGAAGTACAATTCACGTTACACAATATCACGAATGATGATTTAAAATTCCAATTAGTTCTAATTTCTCTTCCGCAACATGTTATTACTAAAATTTTAGATATTATTAATCCACCTCCAACTATTTACAAGTACCAATGCATTAAAAATGCATTGTGTGAAAGATTTTCTCTTAGCGAAGAGAAAAGATTGGAAGAACTTTTTTCCTACACTCAATTGGGTTACCGTAAATCCTCCGAATTTTTCAGAGACATGAAGTCCCTAGCCGGTTCTGAATCAATCGTCGGTCGCGAACTACTTTATAAATTGTGGCATCGCAAATCACCACAACAATTACAAATTCATTTAACGTTTCATAGTGATAAAAGTGTCGATGAAAGAATAAACTTGGCAGACAAAATTTATGAAGTCACCAATAAATTTCAAAAATCAACTTCAGTTTCGAGCATCAATCAAAATTCTATGGAACAATGTATGCAGAACTTAGTCCAAATTACTACAACACTTTGCCAAAATTTAAATAAAATTACATTGGACATAGCAGAACTTAAAACAAGATCAAGATCTCACGATCGGAACAATTCAAAATTTAGAAGCAACTCCAGACGACGATATTCAAATTCACGTGATAATATATGTTGGTACCATAGAAAATTTAATAAAAATGCAATAAAATGTATTAAACCATGCGCTTTTATTAATAAAAATGAAAACAACTGCACACTGAACCAAAATTTAAGCTAAATAATTCCATTATGATGGTGGCAGATGATGGAACTCAAATTAAACCAGCACGCCACTTTTTATTTTAGATAAATGCAATAATTTAAATTTTTGAATAGATTCTGGTGCGACAGTTTCAGTTGTACCATCTACAAAATTCAAATCAATTAAAAGACATTCTGACATCAATTTAATAGCTGCTAATGGCTCATCAATAGAAACTTTCGGCTCAAAACTCTTTAAAATTGACTTAGGTCTTCGTCGTGATTTCGAATTTCCATTTTTATTAGCTAATATTTCAACTCCTGTTATTGGAGCAAATTTTTTAGAAAAGTTTGGAATCATAGCTGATATCAAAAATAAACAAATAATCGATTTAACCACTAAACTAAAAGTAAATGGAACTTCTGCCTTTTGCGATATTTATTCTCTCAAATTACCTCTCCATGAAAACAAATTTTCCACCCTTCTTAAAGAATTTCCTGCTCTCACCTCTGAACCAGACTATATCAAACCAGTGAAGCACAGTACGGTTCATAGGATAGAAACAAAAGGAGTTTTTCCATTTACAAAACCACGTCGTTTAGATCCAATAAAAATGAAAATAGCTAAAACGGAATTTTTTGAATACCTTGTAAAAGTCGGAGTTTGCAGACCTTCTAATTCTCCTATTGCATCTGCCCTTCATTTAGTCCCTAAAAAAGAACAAAATAATTGGCGACCATGTGGAGATTATAGAATGCTCAATTGTATTACCGTACCCGATCGTTATCCTCTTCCACACATGCATGATCTAAGCATCGAACTAAAAAACAAAACCGTATTTTCGAAAATTGATCTTGTTCGTGCGTACCACCAGATTCCAATGGCCGAAGAAGATGTTTATAAAACGGCAATAACTCCATTCGGAATGTTTGAATTTTTACGCATGCCATTCGGTTTGAGAAATAGTGCTCAAACCTTCCAACGTTTCATCAATGAAATATTTTTTGGTTTAGATTTTGTGTTTACATACGTGGATGACATTTTAATTGCAAGTGAGAATGAGAATCAACATTTAGAACATCTGAAAATTATTTTTAATCTACTACAACAATATGGACTTAACATCAAACCTTCAAAATGTATTTTCGGTGTACCTTCACTAGATTTTCTTAGCTATGAAATTTCTTCTAAAGGAATACAACCCTCTAAGTTCTCTGCACGAAATGTTAACATCTGCATATCCAAATATAAAACTAAACAATTAACTTGGACTGAAAAATCAATAATTGCATTTGAGAAAGTTAGATCTCTTTTTGCCAAAAATACTCTTCTCACACATTTCAATAAATATGCAAAATTATCTCTAGCAGTGGATGCATCAAACGTCGCTATTGGAGCTGTTCTACAACAATCCACAAGAGATAGTTGGGAACCTCTAGCATATTTTTCTCAAAAAATTAGTCCCACAGAAATAAAGTATTTAACCTTTGATAGAGAACTTTTAGGAATTTACCGCGCTGTCAAACATTTTAGACATTTTTTAGAAGGAAGACAATTTATTATATACACTGATCACAAACCACTGACATTTATTATAAATTCAAAAACTGATAGATCTCCCCGACAAACACGACATTTAGAATACATAGCTCAATTCACAAACAACATACAATACATTTCTGGAAAACAAAACATAGTTGCAGACACACTCTCTCGCATTCCAGAAATTGAGGCGATATCTTCACAAAATATAAATTTTCAAACACTATACAAAGAACAACAAACAGACGAGACTCTACAACTTCTAATTAAATCTCCAAACTCTTAATGCAATTTATGCCCTGTTTAGGTAAAACAAACGATGCGTCTATTTCACGAACGCATCGTCCAACTGGCGGCAATCAGCTGTTTTGGATCCATGTATGACGAATGTCAGACACAAACGAACACAGCTGACTCAGTAATGAACGAAGACGCAACCTCAGTATAAAGTTGGGTCTTTGTAAGCAAAAAAATCCGAACGAGACGTCACAATTTGACGAGAGCAAATTTATTATCGTTCTGAAAATGGAAGTTGCTACTAACAGATTTGGAGCTAGTAGAGCAAAAGCAGATGAAAAATGGAACGCCAACTGCTAAAGTAAACTTCTACGGTCCTCCTCAAAGAAATGCACACAATCTATTTAAGAACAGAAGCTATCACAATCAATTAAAAAACAGTTTCATTTCTACCAAAAGTCAACAATTCAATAACCAAAACAGCTGATGCAAAAAGTATTGCCACCTATTAAAAAATGCTAGTAATATGTATACAATTTTCAAGATTTTTGTCAGTTTTGCGCTAAATGCTGAACTTTTACAATCTGGCAATAATGTTTTTGACAAGTACTGACGTTGGAGTATTTCAAAAACGTAAGCAACGTAATGTTGGACGACGACTCAAGATAAAATTACAAAGACCCAATTTAGGACGATCACGTCGGAAAACGAACGAAGATTGTCACGAAGACCTCGTTTTACCTAAACAGGGCATTAAAAGAAGTTCCAGTTCCTATTTTAAATATTAAAATTTGGTGTGACATTTCTAGTCACTCTTCACGACCCTTCGTTCCAACTTCCATGCGAAAAAGTATATTTGACAAAGTTCATTCATTATCTCATCTTGTTGTACGAGCCACTAGACAATTAATACAATCAAAATACTTTTGGCCTAATTTGCGAAAAGAAATAAATGATTGGTCACTGTCAAAAATCCAAAATTAATGTATACACAAAAACACTTATCCAAAAAATCGAAATTCCATCAGGCAGATTTAAACATATTCATATGGATCTAGTGGGACCACTACCTATATCAAATGACTTTCGATATATGTTAAAAATTATAGATAGACATACGCGTTGGCCAGAAGTATACCCTCTAAAAAATATCTTTGCAAAAACTGTAGCAAATACTTTCGTTCAAAATTATGTTCCACGTTTTGGTGCTCCTCTTCCTATTATTGTCGATCAAGGTAATCAATTTACATTAAAATTATTCAGTGATTTAACAAAACTACTAGGTGCACACAAAATTCACACTTCGTCCTTTCATCCACAATCAAACGGGATGATAGAACGTTTTCATCGACAACTCAAGACGTCTATTGTATGTTCAGAAGATTCCGTACATTGGTCAGAACTTTTACCATGGATACTTCTTGGCTTACGAACCGCAATAAAAGAAGATTTAAATTGTTCTTCTGCAGAGTTGGTTTACGGTCGAACTTTAAAGTTACCAGGGGAATTGGTTGTTCCAAATAATGATAATATAAGCACGGATCATACTCTTCAAAAATTAAGAGAACATTTTTCCCACATTCGTTCAAAAATTGTTCATCATAAAAATGACAAAAGTTATGTTCCAAAATCGCTGAGTACTTGGGAATATGTTTTTGTAAAAATTAATCGTTTATCTGGACTTCAACAGCCGTTTGAAGGACCTTTTAAAACAATTTCTAAGCACGAGAAATCATTTAAAATTCAGTACGGTAACACAATAAAATCTGTCTCTATTGATCATCTCAAACCAGCAAACACTTATTCAAAAACAGAAATACACAATTCTACTCCTTCAAACAATTCTTTTAAAAACAAAGTTACTTTTAATATTATATAAGTGTTCAATTGGAGGGGGAGTATTTGTAGTGTTCACAAATTGTTAAAATATTTACTTGTTTTATTTTTTATACTTTACGTTTAATTCAGAGATAAAAAATTGTATTAAAAAAATTTTAAAAAATCTATAGTAATAAAACTCATTTTCTGTTTGTTTGTTTGTTTGGCCTTTATACAAATCTAAACGGCTCAACGGATTTTGCTCAAACTAGGTACACATATTAAGTTTATCCCAACTTAAAATGTTACATACTTAGTTTTTGCCACGCCCCCTCTGAAATTTTTCAACTAACGGCAATTTTTTTATTATAAATTTTTTACTATAGGAGATTTTGTACATTTAATTTTAAAATTTTTTTGTTATTTTGACATCAAAAACACTCACATATCTTTAAAATTGGAGAAATTTTCAGTACAACGACTTTTTCATTAAACATCGTTACCTAAGAATGAGAAAAAAACGACATGAAAATCAAAGTTTGGTCTTTCGATGCGAATATCTCCGCTTTCCATTAATATATTTCATTAAAATTTTTTTTGTTCAAAAGTTCAATAAAATCGCTTCACAAAAAAAGGTTGAACTATACCGTTAAGTCAGTGTATATATGTTTTATGAGTATGCCAAAAATGGTCCAAAATATTGACTTTTTACTCAAAAAATAACTCAAAAATTGTTGTTGTTGTAAAAATGAAATCAATTAAAAACAGCAAATCTGACTACCTTTCATATGACATAGCATTTATTTGCAAAAATTCTTCCAGCTAAGCGCAAAAATTATTTTACTGTTTTTGTCATCAAAACAACCCCCTTTGATTTTTTTCGCGAAATTTATTTTTTCCAAAATGTTGTTTTTATATTTTTTACAAAAAAGTCAAGTCTCAAAAATAATTTCTGTGAAAAAATTACCCCAATATCTCTTTCCAATCAAAAGTTATGGCTAAAAATCTATTTTTTCATACAATTGACTATTAATAAAAAAACTTAGTTTTGTGTTAGAATTCTCTATACTGTTTGAACGTCCCCATTTATCTCTGAGAATGCAGTTTTGTATCTAAAGTAATTACGATTATTTTGGATTATATAAAATCTTCTTTTTAGTGATCTACTTATTTTTGCCTCCCCCCTCCTGTTAAATTTGTTTTGTTGTGATGGCTCTAGTTTTTCTCACTATTGTGTCACCGTTGTCACTTAGTTCTTTATCAATGGTATTTTAAATGTTGTATATATATCATAATTTTATCGAAAAAATGACTGTGAATAAGAATGCTTCTAAAGTTAACATTTTCATGTAATCAGTTTTAGCTATATGGCGATATAATAAAACATATGCGCATCTGGTCAGCACAATTATTTCATTAGTTTTGATCTGTGCGTTAAATTCACAGATAGATGGCGCCACATTTGTAAGATGTGTGGGTACAGACTATACTTACACCTTGCGGTGAAAAGCTGAATACTGTTTTTTCAAAAGTTTCTTCAAATTTAACCCCACACGTTTGGGATTACAGACAGGTGGCGCTATTTTCTGCTTCTAGAAGAATATCTGATGTTATTATACAGCCAGCAGATAAGTTTTGCGAAATATTTTGCGAAAATGCTATTGCTACCAAACTTAAAAAAAGTAAAATAATGCAGTCCTGCCAGTTTTTTCAGTCGCAGCGTCATCTAGCGTCATAAACACTTAAAAACATAGAATTGGATCAATTTAAATGTCTAGCTCACTTGCTGGACTTTTTGTTGTTTTTGCTTTGCTTGCAAATGCGATTATATGATCCTGATCTCCAATGAAAAAACGCAGCTAATAGAAATTTTAGTAGGTACAATCATTTTTAGCACAACGAATTTTCATAAAACATTGATAGCTAATAATGAGAAAAAAATTACATAAAAATCAAAGTTTTTACTTTTAATGCCAATAACTCCGCTGTTTTTAATATATTTCATTAAAATTTTTTTTGTTAAAAAGTTCAATATGTTTTTTAATATTAATCTTTGTTTAGACGTTGAAATGTCCATATCTCAAGGACGCATTGAGTCCCACCATAATTTTTATTTTGTTGAAAAGGTAATTGTGCTTGCTTTAAGATTAAGTAAATATAAACTTTACTTTTAATTCTTTTTAATTTTTAAAATATGTTTTTCGTACGCCTTCTTTGAATTCAATTAGCTCACCGCAAGAGATGGAACCACCAACAACAAAAATTTTCCTAAACTTTTTTGGATTAATGTTCGTTCAATTACCTTTCTAACGGTAGATAAATAAAATTAAATAAAATAAAATTCAAATAAAATGCAACATGTTTTTCATTATTCCCGATTTTAAAAAACATTTAATCGAGAAGTGTATGTTAAAATGTTTATTTAAGTGACTCTCGAGTAACACCGGGTATATCAGCTAGTATAAAATAAAACTTCAAACTATCAAGACCAAAACTATATGGGCATGTATTATTAAATAAATTTTTACCAAAATAAAACCCCACCATAACATGTCATCGAAATCCTAGCCCTGGTTATAAATAAAAATTCCCCACACAAGTTCATCATCATTACCTCTATTAAATTGTCTTTTTAGTCGGTTTTGAATATATTGTAACATTTAATGATCGATTAAAAACCTTAATTTCACCTGTGTTGTGGAACGTTGTCAAATAATCTCTTCGTTTTACTATATCAACTTTTCACTTAACAGCTCAACTTAGATAAACCGATACACAACTAATGCTTGATAAAGCTAAAAGAATAAGAATATTTAAATATTGTATATCAATCAATACCATTTTAGCGCTTAAAATAAATTCTATAATAAAAATGGTTTCAGTTTACACCCTCTTTTTTGTTTTTATCAATATGTTGTAATATTAAACTATTACTTCATTGAGTTTATACTTATTTTCCAACATAAATTTTCTCAACCAAAATGATAAGAGAAAAGCGTGGTTTATAAACTAAAAATCTTAAATAAAGAAAAACGCTTTCAGGCGACCAAGAATTGCTAGCGACCTAGGAGATCAATTTTATTATGCAATCATAGACCATTAAATTGATAGATCAATTAAGATTTATGTAATGTGGCAGCACTGTTGTGAGTAGCATGCTACAAAAGCTGCATTTCCGACAAACAACTTTTGGGTGGTCGCGCGTAAAAAATCCCATTTTGGGAAAATTATGAGCATCAAGTAAGGCAACAAATAGCTGGTCAATTTGGCAAAAATGTGTGACGACTTAGGAAATGAAGCCTGGCCTTAGTTAAGCAAGCGAGTGCAAGCTCTAAAATGGGTCAAAAGATAACTTAATTAAGTGAACAACGCAACAAAACGAGGCATGAATGCGTGAAGAAGGAAAAATTTATGAGCTGCAGCATGGGGGAAAAAGAATTATGATCTAGATAACGCTGTGGTCAAGAGTTAGGAGTCTTAAGGAAATAAAATTACACCAAAAAAATCATAAGGAATAGAAATTAAAAATAAGCATTATTTTCTAATTGTTTGGTTTTCTTGTAAATATGTAGTTTTTGATAAGTTTTATTTTTATTTAAAATAATAAAAACAAAATAGGCATTTATTTAGTTATGTAGAGGTTTTTGGCCAGTAATTTTTAATTGCAACTTTTAATATAAAAAATATAAAAATTCAATTTTTTCCCGACGTTTCGTCACTTGTTTGGCGACATCTTCAGGGGAGTTTTTGTTTATTTTTTTTTTTTTTTACATTAAACTTGACTTTAAAACTCTGAAATTACAAACACAAAACGTTATATTTCATTAACTTTTAAACAAACAAAATACTTATTTTAACAATTATTTTCTAAACTAGCTTTCATAGCCTATTCCTCAATTGCTACTCTACAAGTAGCTACTCTACAGTAGCAATTGACGAATAGGCTATGAAAGCTAGTTTAGAAAATAATTGTTAAAATAAGTAATTTGTTTGTTTAAAAGTTAATGAAATGTAACGTTTTGTGTTTGTAATTTCAAAGTTTTAAAGTCAAGTTTAATGTAAAAAAAAAAAAATAAACAAAAACTCCCCTGAAGATGTCGCCAAACAAGTGACGAAACGTCGGGAAAAAATTGAATTTTTATATTATTTATATTAAAAATTGCAATTAAAAATTACTGGCCAAAAACCTCTACATAACTAAATAAAAATTAAAATTGGCCCAAAAAAATAACAAAACAGGCATTATTTTCCACTATCTGTAACGCAAAAATTGATCAGCTATTTGGCTTAAGGCCAAATACACTTTTACTCCAAATAACTAGTACAAGAGGAAATTCGCTCTACCAAACACGTTGTTTAATTTGGCTGAAATGTAAAATATGCCTACCACTTGAGCGCCGAAGACAATCGACGATCAATCAAGCCAAACATTTATATATGCACTGAGCATAAAATATAAACACACATTTATTTTGATAAAACTAATTTTCTGTTTGTTTGTGTGTTTGGCCTCAATAAAAATCTAAATGGCTGGACGAATTTCGCTCAAATTTGGTACACACATTTCGACACCAAAATATTCACACATCTTCAAAATTGTAGAAATTCTAAGTAAAACGATTTTTCAAAAACATCGTTACCTAGGATATAAAAAAAAAACTACAAGAAAATCAAAGGTTTGACTTTTGATGCAAATATCTCCGCTGTTTTCATATATTTTTCTTTCAAATTTCGTCCTTTTAAAAGTTCAATAAAAGCACTTAATAAAAATAGTTTGAACCGGTAGCTCACTGTATATATTTTTTTTTTTTTCAGAAAAGGTCGAAATCATTGATGCAATAAAATCACTCAAAAGTTGTTTTTGTTGTAAAAATTAAAACAGAAAAATTTACATTTCTGACTTCCTTTCATATGATATAACATTCTCTTCTAAAAACTCTTCCCGATTTGCGCAAAAATTGTTAAACTGTTATCATCAAAACAAAAAATTCAAATCTCCATATGATTTTTTTGGCGAAATTTATATATTCAAAAATTTTATTCTTATATTTTTTACAAAATAATCAAGTCCCAAAAATAATTTATATAAAAAATTTACCCCAATATCTCTTTCCAATCAAAAGATACGGCTAAAAATCAATTTTTTTTGTACCATTCGACTCATTTTTGTATTAAAATGTTCTATTGTTCTCACCCTCTCTTCTCGCTACATATTTATTTATTTGATTGTTTCCGTGTGTTCCTTCAACTATTGCAAGTTTTTATTTAATCTTAAGAAATAAGTGGAGTGCTTGGTTTTTACATTTAAATGTTTAAAAGAAAAGTTGCCGTGCAGAAAGTCTGAAGAGGTCTCTTCCTAAAAATCAGTTTATAACAAACAGTAAAAATATTCTATGTTGCTTACTTCATTGAAATCTTTTTATATTATATACTTTATTCGATTATCCAGCTGAACAATGATTTTGTTGTCCGGGATATAGAAGTCATTTCTACATATAAATGGAGGAAGGGAAATTCAACTGCTTACTCAGTTTTTTCAGCTTGGTTCGCGTTTTTGAGAAAATTGAGTTTTTATTGATTTTTGGTTTTTTTTTGGTTTATTTTACATATCGACATTCGGTCGACTATATCGAAAATTGATTAAATTCTTGAGTTGAATATTCTAATATGAGTCTTAAAATAAGCTTTAATAATAAGAGTTGTTTCTCTTATGTATAAACCTTAAGAAATAAGTTCTATTGTTTTATTTCGAATAGATTTGGGTCTTATTTCATTTTGAATGTAAGGAGTTCTTTTATAGCAGATGGGCTACAAAATATATTTTTTCTGCCTCAGTTTCCTTAATTTTACTTATTTAGATATTTACCTGTTGATTGACACAAAATGTTTATATGGATTTCCGGATTTATGTCTATCTTTCAATTTAGCTTGTTCCAAAGCATTGAGAATTATCCACTCGATATATATATACTCGATGCATCGATGTTTTCAGAAAACTGACATCTCTAGTTCATTAAACAGCCATTTCATTTTTTCAATTGTGAAAAAAAAGAAAAGAGAAGTGATTTTGACCAAAAAATTAATAAGGCTTCAAAAAAAGTGGTTTGGAGGTTTTTTGAGAAACGCAGCGAAAACAATGCGAACTGTAATTTGTGCAAAAAAATATAAAGAGTGCCAGAAATACGTCAAACTTAATGGGATACATAAGAAACGTACACAAAACAACTTATCTTATACCCCTTTTCCTCACGGAAAGTTTTCTTGCCAGCAAGTCTGCGGTACAGGTAAGTCTATACTGGCTAGTTTTTCTGCTGTGCTGTTCTTTTTGTAATGCTGTGCTCTTCTTTCCTTTGTATTTTCGACTTGCTGGCAAAAAAAAAAAAAACATTGCCGCGTGGAAAAGGGTATTACTCTATTGAATTTCATTCAAATGTATTAAGTTTCCAAATGAAGCAGTGTCATTCAGTATTTTTGATTTTTTAAGGCTTCTTTTATAATCATCCCCACATTTTCTCAAAATAAAATAAAGTAACGTTTTAACCTATATCGAGAAAACATAATATCGAATGAAATGGACGACATCCCTTCAACCAAGAGTTTTTCAAAAAAACCTAAAAATTAAGAGAGAGTTTAGGATGACTTAGGGAAATTTTAATTTATATTTATTTTTTTTTTTTTTTTTTTTTTTTTTTTTTAAAAGATCAAAGAACCAAGGCATGTGCCTTATACAAACAAGGTTTGGTCTTTGACCTGAAAGGAAAGGGATAGATTATGTAGAGGAATTGATTGGAAACTATACGTGAATTATTGATTAGGGGAAACAACTGCGAAAGACAATTTGAATTGCTTTTTAACCGAGGCTAGTGTTATGCCTTAACCTCGGCAAGCATTTCCAAGCCCTTAGTTGTTCCATTCCTTCACATTTTCCACAATTTAGTTGTGAATTTTTAGTTTTCCATAATTCTTAAATGTAGGACAAAGAAAGAACAAAGAAAGTGAAAAGAACCATGCCCGAGCCTGGATTCGAACCAGGGACCTTTGGGTTGAGAGTCTAGCGCACTCTCCACTAGACTACAAAGGCCGACAATATGATTTTTATGGTTTTACGAATAAGTTATTGACCTGAATCAATAGCTCGTTAGCTCAGTTATAGTAATTAATTTTAAATTTTGTACAATTTTGCTATTAACATTTTTTATTGTGAAATAATATCTGAAAAATCTTATGTAAATCGATGCATCAATGTATGCCCTCCGATGTATCGAAAAATACCGATGTACATTTCGATGCATCGAATCAAAGAAATACATCGATGTATTTTTGGAACTAACATAGATTGAGTAATGCAGTATCTCAAAATTTAGGCAATAAAGATAATTAAATTTTATTGCCTCGATCTTGGAGTTTTGGTATTCCTGGCCTGTTAAATGTAACAAAATTTCCTTAAAAGCTTTTGGCCGTTGGGATTGTCGCTTGGTTTTAGTGACAGATAGATGGCTCAACATTTTTGGTTTGATCTTAACTTTAATCTATACTATTATATAAAAGGGTTCTCTGTCAGGTATGTTCGGGACCGCAAAGCTTGAGAACGGCAGGTGCTATTTCAATAATTATTTTTCTATTAGATATCTATGGTACCCAGCTGGGACATAGGCTATATATGTTTGCTATTCATTGTTTAAATAAATAATTTATTAAAATAGCATAACCCTACCATTTCTTTATTTTTATCCTCAGCGAGAAAAAAAGGTATTTCTTTTACCTCTATTTGAGTAATATAGAGGTAGTGTGCAACTCTTAATAGGTGAGTTCCCATGATAACGTTGTTTTGGCGTTGGCTAAGGGGGCGCGCCATCTCCCATGCAACACAAATTTGCGATATCGAATACCTTTGGAATTTTTGGTCGTACAGCCTCGGAATTTGGTATTCGACTACAATTTACACGTTCCTATCCCCAATTAATATTATTTGTACGTTGGACAAGGGTCGTGGCACCTCCCATACAACACAAATTTTCGATATCGAATACTTTTGGAATTATTGGTCGTACAGCCTCGGAATTCGGTAATCGACCACAATTTCCACGTACCGTTCCTCTGATAACTTTTTATGAGCGTTGTAAAAGGGGGCGTGGCACCTCCAATGCAACCCAAGTTTGCGATATCACATAGCTTTGGAATTATAGGTCGCACGTCCTGGGAATCCGGTATTCGTTCACAACTTACACGTGCCGTTCCCCCAGATAACATTTTATGGGCGTTGGATATCGACTAGCAGCTCGGAACGAACTTACTATTACTCGCAAATAAAAAGAAAACAATTGTCACCAAGAAAATAAAAAATAGTTGAATAGTAGTAATAGAAAATTGATTAGCATTTATTTTCATGAAAACTCTTTCAAATCTTAAACGATTTTTCATAACTATTTTTTTATGGCAGCAACTCGTCGGGTCTCGTCTAGTTTTAAACAAATAAGAAAAGTTTAAGTTAAAAATATATCATTATTTAGCATACGAGTCAAAAGTTAATTGTTTCGCGTTTTCACAAATATCTCGAAAACTTAAGCCAATCCAGAACATTTTATATTCGAAAACTGTGTATACGTGATTATTATAATCCGCCAAGATACCCAAGCAACACTCACTTCAGATTTTTTTGTTCAGCTGAGGCGCCCCCGATCGAGTTCGATCATGTGCGCCCTAAAAATTATAATAACCTAAATTTTATTTAAAAAAAAAAACTAATTTCTGTATGAATGTACATTTTGTGTATTCAGGTTGTTTTGTATTTTATTTGATGAATAGCATTCATGTTATCCCGAAAAAAAGAAAAACTTTTTTATTTAAGGACAAACAGATTGGGCGAACAAGACCTAATTTTAAAAATTTTTCTCGGCTTTACAAGGGTCGTTTGCAGGACTTTTTGGCCAAACAGCGACCATACAGAGACTGCTTTGAAATAATCTCGGCTGTACAACGGGCGTACAGCGACCGTACATCGGCCGAACGGTTATTATTCTACAATGAAAAAGCGGCTTTTATTAACTAACTTCATGGACAAAAAAAATCTTTTGACCCATACACAAGTGGCGATACTATAAACATCGGCACAGCCGAGAGAGGTTTGCTTATGTTTTTGCGCATATATTTACTATTTAATAAGATCTTTGAATAATTTTGTTGGCATACAACGGGCCGTACAACGTACAGCGGTCGTACAACATAATTTAGGCCTTGTGCGAACCAACCTTCGAACGCTAGGCTTTTTGGAATATTTTAGGCCATGTTTGACCCTTGTACCGCCATGTGGCCCATATTCGACCGCTATCTGCCTGCTTTTATTTTTACTCGGGATGTTTTGAATGTTGCGATATTTTAAATTATTCAGATGAAGGCACCTTTTCGTGCGTTAAAGAGCAAATTGTTCTATGATTTTATCATATTGAATTGAATTTGTAATGTCACATTTAACCGATATTGTGGCGAAGCCATTTAATTGCTCTTGTTTTATCGAATTTCGAAGACAATTTTTAGCTATCTTTAATTTAGAAAAACTTATTTCAGATGATCCATACAGTACTTGTTAATACAATTATATATACAATTACAGCCTTTGGTTGCAAACATAGTAAGCGCCGAAGCGGACAGGCAGGCAGACAGGCTCAGGAAAACTATGTGAACAAGCGAGAAAAAGTTGTTTCTATCTCGTTTCTTCCCAGGCCACTGACAACGGCTGCCTGCCTGCTTCGGCGTTTACTCTGCGGGCAGCCTTTGGCAATAAATTCTCCAAACCTTTGGTTTATATGCCTTTAAGAACATGGCTGACTCGAACAATATTACGACTTTTCACCAAATCTTCTTAAAAAAATTTTCTTAGAATAACAAACCATGCAGCTGTGCAAAGCATGCCTCTGAAATAAGTTTTCTTTAAAATATTTAGATTAATTAGTGAAATTAATGAAATAAATGCAGATTAGGTGAGACTGTTTATAGTTCATAATTTGTGCGCGCCTTTAGAATTATAATGAAAAATCTCTTGTGAATACTTCTTCATTCAATTTTTTTTTTAACTTTTTAATACTAAAAAGAAGAATTTCACATTTCTTCAGTGCTTTTTTTACAATTATACAATTTTTTAATTACTGTTTGCATCTTATTAAAAATTCTTACAAATGTCTTTGCATAACTTTCAATTATATATTCTTACACGTTCTCAATACTTTGTAAATATTAATAAAATGCCCGCAAATAACTCTAGTAATTTTAAATAAAATTTGCTATAGCGCCCTCGGGTAGCTCCAGCCCCTGTGCCTTTCACGGTCTGCACATGCGGTTGGACAGGCGGTGGTTATCAATAGTGGCTTCGATAGTAGAGTGGTCTAAACCAGTGGTCATCAAACTCTATACAAGCATACTTTGTGTACGTATAAAAGCTCATTGAAAGCTTTGAACTGGAAAAAATGCTACTTGAGTCTTAGTGCAGCTTTCATTCAAGGTGAAGGTGCGCTTGTTGGATTATTTTCATTTTTGTGCATATGCATGCCTTCAGTGTCGCCAGAAAAATTTTCCTCTGCTGAATTACAAAGGTAGGGGAGGGGTATGAGGGGGAAATGTTTTGAAAAAATTTGCGTTTTACGTTGCGTTACTAATGTTCATAATTCATATCGAAAAAACATATGAGCATTTACTTATTTATGCACTGTTCCAAATAAGAATAAAATTTTTAAAATAGTGAAGGTTAATTCATCCTTTTCAAAAAAATGTTAAAAATAAATTTTTATCTAGAAGTGAATTTATCATTAGGGCAGTTTACGATCTTGTTGCATCGTTGCAAATGCAAAATAAACAGCTTTTACAAAAACAAAAAGCATTGAAAAGCTTTTGCAACATATGCTTTTTGTTTTTGTAAACAGTTATCAACAAACAGCTTTTACAAAAACAAAAAGCATTGAAAAGCTTTTGCAACATATGCTTTTTGTTTTTGTAAAAGCTGTTTATTTTGCATTTGCAACAATGCAACAAGGTCGTGAACTGCCCTTTTAGTCGGGATAAGGTTTTTTTTTACTTTTTTTTAGTTTTTGTGTTTTTTTGGTTGTTTTTGAGAAAGGAATATAATTATTAATTGTTTGAGTTAAATATTTTTTAAATATCTTTTCTGTGAAAAATGTGAAATGGACTGCATTTTCAATGCATTGTTCTTTGGATAACTGTTCATTTCATTTGCACTGGCTCATAAGATAGTTTGTTATTTTTTTCAATAAACGCTTTTTAAGCGAATTGCCTATTTCTTACGCTCAGTTTCATTTATTGTTTTGTATATTAAACCATGACAAGCGTTATAATGCCGTTCAATATTATAGTTTTTACGAACAGAAACATTTCGGCAGCAAATCATTCACTGCGGTTCAGAAAAAATATTTTCTCAAAAAAAAAAAAAAAAAATTGCTACTCCCAGTCAAGAATATACATTTTGCATAGAAATAACAAAAGAGTATATATTTATGAGTGTAGCATAAGTTGCGTATGCGCAGCAACACCAACAATCTAACAAGCATGCATGTGACACATGTACGTTCTGCATAAAATTTCAATAGATACTGACGCAGTTCAGTGCTCGTCCGTGAGTTAATATCTATACAGAAAGCTTTTAAGCACAAAAGCTCAAGCGCCCGCGGGCATAGGCTGTGAGGATCACTGGTCTAAACAGTTAGTTTATAAACCAAGGGGAAGTGAGATCGATCTCTGCAAAGGGTAAATAAAATAAAATAAATAAAAATATTTTTAAATAAAATGTTAAATAAAAAATTTATGGTGAAACTGTTTTTTATGATTAAGACTGATTACTTAAGTTGCGATATTTCTCCTAGAAATTGTTAGCCAAGCACACTTCTAGATTGAAAGCAAAACATCTTTATGAATTTCGTATGGTTGGTTCCTGTTTGAAAAGTTGATAAATATTCAATATTAATTAAACATGAGCACATGTATAAAATTTTAATAAATCTAATTTAATCTTTTTGCTATTGGGCTTTTTACGAATTATAGTAATAGTGGCGGCCGTAGCCTAGTGGGTAGAGTGCGTAGCCCCTAAGCTAAAGAACCGCGGTGGCCCAATTCCAGCTTAGACAGCTTTTCAATTGAATTAATTTTTCTGTTCGGTCGTCACCTCTCTGCAGACAATGGCAAACCTCAAAGAGTAAAAATTGCCATGTAAAGCTTCTTGAGAACATAAGCCGTTCGGAGTCGGCATTAAACACGTAGGTCCAGTTCTCGGTCATTTGTGATCAAACATTTAATAACACGCACAACACAATTGATCAATAGAAGCTAGGTCAAAGTCCTTCCAAGGGCTGAAATGGCCAGTTTATTTTTTTTTTTAGTAACCGCTGATGTGATGTCTTAAGTATTTTTTTCTTGTTGAAAAAAAATTATATTTTAAGCAACAAATATTGAGATTTCTCTGGATAAAGCGACGTTTTGTGGTACTGTGTCATATCCCTCAGAGACAAATAGTCCAAATAATTTTTTGTTGCCGATATATTGAAAATTTTGTAAATTCTTATAAGAGTTGGGTTTTCTATTCCGTTTAACACTAAATTTTTATAACTTTGAGCAGTCGTAAAAAAATACCTCATCAGTTCCATTTTAAACGTACCGGAAATATAAAAATTATAGATTGAACGTATCCGATTTGGGTCAAATTTAGCATGAAGCATCATTGACGCAAATAAACTTAAACTGAAGGAAAAAAGTTTAGTTACGGAGTGCACAAAATTGACAAAAACGTCGAAAATGGATTTTTACAAGAATTCATATCTCAAACACTTTTTAACCAAATGGAAAGTTTGAACAATTGTTGGAAAGGCAATTAAATTGACTTTAATTAGTAAATAGTTACAGGGAATTTTGTTGATTTAGGGTTCCATCCCCTTTCAATATGGTAATTAAATTCCAAGAAGGCGTTCGAAGAACACCATTTAAAAATTTAAAATAATTTTTTCTTTACTTTGGTAAAATTACCTTTCCAAAAATTAGGATGGGGACTCAATGGGTTAATTAGATATGGACATTTTAACATTAAAACACCCTTTTTTGAAATTAGTTATCTTACCACAAGAAATGGAACCCCAAACAGTCAAAATTTCCCAAAATTAATTTTAGATTAAAGTTCGTTTAGTTACTTTTCTAACGGTTGTTCAAATTTAAAATTTGGTTTAAAAATGTTTGAGACATACATTTTAGTAAAAATCGACCTTCGACGTTATTTCCGATTTGCTAATTTTGTGCACCCCAGTGAAAATTCTTGCCAAATATCACCCAAATCGGATATGGTCATTCTGTAAAGCCGGTACGTTTAAAATGGAATGGCTGACTTTTATTAACAACTCAAGCCATTCAGGGTTTTGCAACTTCAACGCTAAAATTTGGTTACTCGCGTGCAACATTTTTTGCTTACTTTGGATTTAACCGTAGTCCTACGTTGGTGTAGAAATCTACATATTTTTTAATTTTTACATATTTTCAAAACCGTTTTGTTGTGGGATAAAAGCCAGCTTGCATGATTTTTATTTTATGCTAAGTGTAGACCGAAATCATGTTCCTTATAGTATTTCAATTATGAATTTTTTCAAAAAAAAAACTTCAATTCCTCATCTAAACCTCAACGTGGAATTTAAAAGTTTTTCTCAACGTAGGACTACGGTTAAAAAAAGACTAAAACAAAAAGCGTATACTAAAAATAATATATATGGCATAACTTCTCGAGTAACACCGGGTATATTTATGAGCTAGTCAAATATAAAAATCAACCCAATGTAGTAGCCGTTGGCGTTAACATAGCGCTTTTATTTTTAACAACAGCTCCATTGAGCTGACTGAATTGTTATGTCAACAATTTTATGACAGCCGTCAACTTATAGGCGCTAAATTATACAGTATTGGTGTGTGTCAACTTTTATTGTCTCTTGCATAAATTTTTCTCAAAGCGATCTTCACTCGTCTCTCGATCAGTTGTTGAACTTGATGTGACAAAGTTGCTGTGTGAACAGAAATGTTGCTGGCCCTTAATTGATCTTGCAGTGCCAAAGCGTAGTCACATTCATCATTTTGCAGTTGTGAAGTATTTATGGATTGGTAAATTTTCTTTCGATAAGATAAAAAATATGTTTGTAATTATAAGATATTTTTTTCAGGTAATTGTGATCTTGAATTTTACATGATTTTAGTTGTAAGCTATTTTAGATAATTTTTAAGTCTTAAGATTATTCAAAAGAAATTAAAAAATTTTCCGAGCATTTGGGTTAGATTATCAACAAGATCGTCTCCCTCAACTGCAAATCAACTTCATAGCAACATGTTGCCGAATGAATAAAATTAAAAAGAATGCTGCTGACAGTTATGAGTTTTTTAATATTTTATTTAATGTGCGTGTATTTAAGTATATTTTATTGGTTACTGCACACTTTTAATGGCTCATCACAGGGGAACTCTAGCGGTTAATGTGAACGCTTTTGTGGGCGTTTGTGGATTAATGCGTACAATTAATGTTAAAAGATTCTTTTTATTAATATTAACTTGTTAGCAACAATTTGTGTGAATATTTTTGGTGGCATTTAAGCAATATTTATGTAATTTTATTTTTAAATAAATATGATTGAAAAGAAAACATTAAAAATTTCGAATAAATATCTTAGTTGAAAAGGGTCTTTCGGTCTTAGTTGGTGGCAACACTTTCAACAATAAAGTTCTGCTAAATTTAATCCCTTTTCTTTATTCCATAAATTAAAAATACTGTTGCATCTTTTGCTGCACCCACTTGAACCAATTGGCAGCGAAATGCTTCAGTAGCAAGCACTCTGTGACCGCTTTAAAATAAACCGAGACTAAAAACACTTGACTCTATGTATTTCTCCCGTTTGCTTAAAATTTGTAAAAATTTCCTTCAAAATCTTCCATATGAGTAACATTTAATACCATGCGTTTTCCATAGCCTTATTGGGTATCACTAAAAGTTTTGCTAAGAAGAAAAAAAAATCTCATATTAAAGCATGACATGACCCAATTATCGCTTGATAATTAACCCAGTGTAGCAGTCAGTTATTTAGTTTTGAATTGTGTTGAAATGTTGAAGTGGTGTTTAAGAGCACGCAAACAAATTGTGGAAAGCCAAAGAAGGCATAAAATCTTGCATTAATTGGCCTGAAAATGGAAGAAAATTATTTTGGTTGTGATGACATAATAGGCTGATAACTGAAACATTATTTTCTCTTTAACTTTGTTTTTAACAAAAGTTTGGTTACCACAGTTATTAAGATCACTTCTCATTTAGAATTATATTAAAATAATGTTATTAAAAAGACATTAGGTCTAATCCAGTACTTTTCAAGTAAAAACTAGTAAATTACAAAATTTTAAAGAGAGTAAGCAAAAAATTCTCTCAGAAAGAGCATGAAACGCAAAAAGTGCTAGCTTTACATCACAGAACATATATTAATGTTGTGCTTCAAGCATTTATAATTTTGCACTATTTATTATATATTCATTTAACAGACCAAAAACCAAATTTATTACAGACTTCGATCAACGGATTCTAGTACGGCATTTTGCTAGACTTCTGAGTTATTAAGGAAATTAAAAAAATGCGTTATATTCTTAATCCTGTATATCAACCCATTTACGCGAAATTATGGTATGTGAAAAATACCAAATTTTACAGAATAGCGTTCGTTCTATTTTTCTGTGCTTCAGCTTGCAATATCAAAACCAAATTTTACATGTTCTTATATAATTAAATAATTTACTATAAGGATTTCAGCTAGAAAATTTTACAAGGTAATGCGTTGTGGAGTGTAGAACACTTACTTACTTACTCAGTTGGCGCTACAACCGTATGTCGGTCTTGGCCTCATCTATGAATTTGCGTCAGCCATTTCTGTCTCTCGCTTGCTGGCGCCAGTTGGAAATTCCAAGCTTCGTCATGTTGTCTTCTACTTGGTCTTTTCAACGAAGATGCGGTCGTCCTCTTCTACGTTGACTGCCGCTGGGTACCGAATCGAATATTTTCTCACTGGAGCATCGTCTTTCATGAGCTGAACATGAACTAGCCAGCGAAGCCGCTCGATTTTATTGTGCTTGACTATATCGATGTCAGCGTACAGCTCATACAGTTCATCATTCCGTTCATTGGTCCGTAGATCTTACGAAGAATCTTTCTCTCGAATGCTCCTAAAGTCTTTTCATATGAACTGCTCAGCGTCCAGGTTTGTGATGCATAATGGGCATAATAGTAATGAGGACGGGCATGAACGATTTATAGAGCGTGATTTTCGTTCATCGAGAGAGGACTCTGCTTCTCAATTGCCTACTGAGCCCAAAGTAACATCTGTTGGCAAGTAACATTCTTTGTTTGATCTCAATGCTGATGTCGTTGATTGAGCTTTTGATGGATCCATGATAAACGAAGTCCTCGAAGGAGGTATTGTCAACTGTAACGTGGGTTCCAAGACGCTGGGTCTAATTGTTTGTTGACACCAAGTATTTCGTCTTATCTGCATTCACTGCCAGACCCATGCGACTTGACTCTCTAATCTGGAGAATGCTGCACTGACTTCGCCCGTATTATGGCCAATGATATCGATGTCATCAGCATACGCAAGCAGCATAACACTCTTGTAGAATATTGTGCCACTACGTCTCAGATCAGCGGCTCGAATGAGCCGCTTTGTTATTTTTAAGCCGAGCTATAGCTGTCAGAACTTCATCATAGTCGGGCAGCGGAACTTCGACGCTGTCATCCGTAATTGGGGTTTCCGGAATATCATCTCTATTGGCGGGATTGTTGTCAGCGTCGCCATTTATAAGCTTAGAGAAGAGTTCCTTCCATAACGTCAGTGTACTCTGGACATGGTTGCCAATCACCTCTTCAGCAGCCGCACGCATGAAGTTGGAAATGTGCGTCCACTGCGTGCATATACCATCGATTGGAGGAGTGCTTTGAGCAGGAGGAGTGAGAGTCGAGTGGCAAAAGCTTCGGCTGTCTGTTTCAATTGCAGCTTTTCGACGTCTAGCTTTCTCTGTGTAGGGTTGCGTGCATTCTTAGCTGCGCACAGACGTATACGGATCTTGGCTGCGACAAGATAGTGATCCGAGTCAAAGTTTGCACCACGGATCAATCGTGCGTACATCCAATACACTGGAAGAGTGCCTTCCGTCGATCAAAACGTGATCAATTTGATTTATGGTTTTTTGATCAGGGGGCATCCAGGTGGCTTTATGTATATTGAGATGTTTGAATCTAGTGCTACTTACGACCATGTTTCGGGCTGCGGCGAAGTCAATCAGCCTCATTCCGTTATTGGAGGTGTTGTCGTAGAGGCTGAATTTACCGACTGTTGGACCATATATATTTTTCTTGCACACCTTAGCGTTGAAGTCACCAAGCAGAAAATTGAAAGCGTCGTAGAAAATTTCCTTGGTCTCATCGTCTTTGTTTTCTGTCGGAGCGTGCGCTCATATTAAGCTTATATAAAAAATGTAACCTTGATGCGGATTATGGCAAGTCGTTCGTTCACTGGTGTGAATCGCAGGACGTGAGGCCGTAGTCTCTTGTCAACTACAAATCCGCATCCAAACTCGTGCTTCTCCGCATGGCCGCTGTAGTAAATATCACAGGGTGCATGCCGAATGCAACCCTGTCCCTTCCATCGCATTTCATTCTTGGATAGCATTGATATCAGCTTTGTATATTTCCAAGACATCCAGTCTATTGGCACCTTACCAATTAAGGGTTCGGACATTCCAGGTGTATATCCGTAAATCATTATCATTTTTTTGTTTGCGGAAGCCGTCATCAGATTTGGGGATCAGTTTACTTCTTTTCTTTAATGTTTTCGTTGAAATGGTTTTTTACGGGTGGGCTTCAAACCCGACGAATAACCTCTTTTAAGCCTATTAGGCCGCTCAGATTAGCCGCCAAGCTGACGGTTGTCTGTTTTGACATTGCCCGGGAAACACCACGTAGAGGCTTGAGTCGACTTGAGGTGATATCACAAGGACTATGTTGGCCTCGCCAGGTTGAGACAGTCAGTCATGTTACCTTGTAAAGGGTTTGCCCCCGGTTTCCCGGAAGTGTAGTCCGTTTAGACTTCTTTCTACCTTTTATAAAAGCTTAGATTCTTATAAATGATTCTTCGCCAAAATATATACGTTCACGCAAAATTATCGAGAGTGCCATTTTTAAAACTGACTTTTTAATGCTACACTTCTAAACGGTTTAAAACTTTCTTATGACATAAGAAAGTTTAAGCATTGTCATAAAACAAAATCACAAACATAATGTCGCTGGAACAAAATAAGAATAAAATTTTATGTGGAAAAACGATAATTTTGTTTACGATTTAAATTGCATATTTAAAGCTCCGCCAAAAATATCAGATGCGTATTTTACAAAATAAAAACAAACGTATAAAAGCTTAGAATATTATTTATGATGGTTCGTCAAAATATATTCCATATGTGTTTTTGCTTGGGCAACACATTACTGAAAATGGTTTATTACGCAATATCTAAAGGTAAAATTTTTTTGGGACTTAGGATATTTTTGTTCTCATAAGGAATGCAACTTTAGAGAAATGGATCTATATATTATTACGCAAACAAAAAAATTGTAGCACCATTTTAGCTGTGTTAATGTCAGCATATTCACATAAATGTTATATCGTTGGAAAGGTATTTTCGAGTACATTTGGAGAATATAATTTTTATTCGAATAAGTTGTCATTAAGATAGATAAAACTGAGCAAATGTAAAAACCTTTTTTCGCAATGGGATAGTGCAAACCTATAGCAACACAGCTCTGTTGAACATCGTTGCTGTAGCAGGGTTGATATTTTCGGTACAATTGTACTTTTTTGGTACAGTTTTACATTTTTTCTACTTTTCTACTACCAAAGCATTTTTAGTACATTTTATTTACTCAAAAATTTTTTACTAAATACAGGATTTAGAGCTCCTAGTGAGCAAACAGAATTAAAAAATTATTTATTTCTGAAGTTTTTTACTCTGTAAAAAATATTTAAATTGAATTTAAAGAGTACATTTTCTCCAAATATATCAGCGAATTCTTTCAACTTCTCATTCGTCAGCAAAAGTTAAAAGAATATTTTCTATTCAAAATTCAATAAATCAAATGCAGAAAGAGACTGCATATTGCAATAATTTTTCAATAATGAAAACGATTTTAAAAATGCCACAAAATTGATATCAGAAGTAATATAGCAAAAGAAAAAATTTCAGAAAACTTGACCGAGAGTGAAGAATTGCTTGACTTAAAGAATTCCCCAATAATTTCTTTCGTTACCGTAATATAGAAAAGCACTACCTACCACTTTTAAATATTTTTTTTTTCAGCTGGATTGGATAGGCACGTTTGTAGTAAACGTTGAACAGGATTCAGTTTTTTATATATTTAGGGTATTCACAAGGTGTGCTATCATGTCATAATGTTATAAATGTCATGTATATAATGTTTATTGTTGCCGTATAAAAAAGTACTAAAATATTACAACTCTGAAAGCTATGTTTATTAAAGTGTCGTAATCAAACAGCTGTTTCTTATTTGCATTTATTTATCTTGTAAATTTTAGTTGTAAAATTTTAGGACAATTAGTTAATTAGTTTTATGATCTCTTAAATTATTACATGAATTAAATTGCGAGCTTTAGATCAAGTAAGTTTTTAAGAAGAGGAAAATGTAGCGATTTCCGAAACAGAATGTCTAGTCAGCTTAGTTATTGACTCTATACAGAGTTGCTGTTGTTGTTGTTGCCTTCTTAAAAACTTACTTGATCTAAAGCTCGCAATTTAATTCATACTTTAGGACAATATTACAATATGACATGATAGCACACCTTGTGAATACCCTAATTATAGATGTAAGTATGTTTATTAAAGTGCCTCGGCTTCCATTAGAAAAAAATTGCATTTGTACCCCTCTAAAAATTAACCGTGATCTATTTTATAACGATTCCCAAAATATATTGACTGTTACGATAGCCGCCAGTGAGCTAAACCATTTAGCAAAAACCTCCATTAATAATGTTTTTCGTAAATTTATTTACTAGTACAATAGTTGTAAAAAAAACTGTCAAAAATTAAAGACCGGAAAAAGCTCTTCTAATCTGCATCAAAGAATTTTAAAGATTTACATTAAAGACAATGCTGTTTCTCGTGCCTTATTTTGAATTTTTTTAATTTATTTTCACTAAAATTGAAATAACTTCATTGTTTCTAATGCAATCTTCACTTTCAAGATATTGTTGGAAAGGTTTTGAGTGCTTGCATTGATTCAAGACCAAAATTTCTAAAATTTATACATATTAAAGCTAAAATAAATAAATACCTTCTGAAAAAATATTGTGAGAAATAAAAAAAATTACATTATTTAAATTTTGAGAGTTTTTGTATACAAATAAAATAAAAAATATCAAAAATATGTATGAACAAAATCACTATCTTTAATACGATTGCCAAAATATAAAATTTTTTAAATTTCGACCCTCTGGGGGTTTGAATCCCGAAAACTCCCCTTGACTACGGCCCTGCTTTTAGTGATATCTTTCTCTGAATATTATAGACCACTTGTGCTTCCTTTTGTGATTATAAAAAACTTTTTTATTTATTAAAAATTAATAAAAACATTTGTTATTTTTGTTTATGAGCTGAATTGATAAAAACATTAAAATTTAAATAAAAAAAATGTATTTCATACTTTGTTTTTTCATTTAGTACAATTTTTCAAAATTTTTATACCAAAAAGAAAAAAATCATTTATCAATCCTGTGCTGTAGCATAGACGAGAGAGAAGAGAGTGACTCAGAACACTTCAACAGAGCTTTGTAGCATTGTTGTTATTGCTGTTTCTTAATTACTCTCTCGAACTGATAACCTGAATAGAATGAAGTAATTTCATTCAATGAACCCAGTGGTAAATAGACACATAACATAACCAATTATTTATTTTATGCCTACAATGTAGCTGCGAGACCTATAACGCTTGTAGAGTTAATAATTGAGTTTTTGAAGTGAAAACTTATTCAGGCTCATCTAGTCATTTCGTGTAGAGGAAAATCTTGACTTTAATGAAACCCTTACTCATGACACGACATCCACAAATTAAGAGACATGCTATATTTCATACAGTTTTAGTCGTATTAGCCAAAAATGTATAAAACGTAATAAATTTGGTATTTTAGTGCTATTTAAAAAAAGTTGACATGACTACTTTCAACGGCTGTTAACGGCAACACTGTTTGTTGGTTTGCTACTCCATGTAAGTCCATTTACTCCGAAAATCATAAAAAATTCTCAGTGGCTTAGCGTCAAGTCTGAAAGGGATAAAGGACGCCTTTCAGAACTGACGCTAAGCTACTGAGATTTTTTTAAGATTTTTGGTGTAAATGGACTTCATACGATCTGAAAATATATTCAAAGCTAAAACCTTGGTATTTTCATGTCCTTCAAGGATTTTCAAGAACCAAAAGTTTGTATTGAAATAATTTTTTTGTGCACCAAGTCAAATCAATTAAGATTTTAAACTATATTATTTTATTTAGTATTTAGTATTAGTATTTTAGTAAATGAAAAGACCACTAACGTCCCCTTCTCATTTTTAAAAAAAATAAGTGTGACGCGAGAATCTCGTGAAAATTTAAGAAACGGCAAAATTAACATCGAAACAATATGAGAAGCATGAGAAGAAACAATAATCAGCGCAATCGATACATGAAAATTCGTTTTACATTCTGATTCTGATAACACGAGTAATTTTCTTCATATAATTTTGAAATGGTCTAATAAATATATGTTTATTAGAGTGGGGCGATTAGTATGGAAGGAAAAAAGTGTTAATGGGCGCTTCGCGTTTCTGATTCTTGGGATTGTATTGAGCAAAAAAGTCCACTAGACCATACGTCTACGGTGAAAATCGAGCTTCCAGATTTTGACTTGCAGTTTTTTCTTAGACTTTGTCACGTTTTTTTGGATATTTTGGCCTATAACAGCCAAACCATTGCGATTTTCGATCCGATACTAAGATAAAAATCTGAATAGGTTTGGCTGCTATAGGCCAAAATATAAAAAAAAAAACGTGACAAAAGTCTGAAGCTGGAAGCGCGATTTTCATCATAGACGTATCTAGGTCTAGTGGACTTTTTTGCTCAGTACAATCCCAAGAATCAGAAATGCGAAGCGCCCATTAAGATGTTCAAATCGCCCCACCCTAATGCTTATATAACAAACAAAACAAAACAAACAAAACATTAAATAAAATAGATTAAATTCATATTTTCTTACAAACATAAAAAGGTACATTTTTTGAGATCACTGAAGGCTTTAGAAGTTTGGCTGATTGATTTTGAAAATATGCTCTTAAAAATACTAAGGCATCTAAGGTATCACCCCCAGGCTTGACGGAATTTGGTCGCAAAATTTTCAGCCGAAGAGAAACTTCTCTCGGACTCAACACTAGCAGGCGGAATTGATATAAAATAATCCTACACTTAATATAATTGTAATATATAATAATTGAAGCATAGAAAAACATTCTGGGACTGGAAGAAGGGATGGGATCCCGGGATTGAAAGCCTTAGTAGCATATTTAGTGATTAAATAGTTTATTGTGGGAAAATGATTCCTTAGTAGAGCAGAAAGACAAATTGTAACGTAGACGTCTCCCGAAGTTCACAAGTGAATTTTAATCAGGAGACTGGTGATGCGTGGCTACTGCTTCCTGAGCTTACTAATGTAAGCACGAAATGTAAATGACATATTTCATGCAAGGTTTTTCTATTAAATTCATTATAAATACGGTTATATTTTATTCAATTAGTTATTTAAAAAAGTTTTAATGTAAATCTTGCATAATTTAAATAAAAAACGCATTTAAATTCAGTTTAAATATTTACGTATTTGTTTAATTCAAATGCGGTACTGGTTTAAAAACAACCACGGTTATTGATAAATTAAACACTTTTTGCATAATCCAAATACTTTTTTCCTTAATCTCCGAAATTACAAAGCAATTTATATACATATTTATATTTGCCAATCTTCTTCTATATCTATAGAAGAATATATCATCTATCTATATCTTTACTTGACCAAATTTCTAGAGTAAAAAATTAAAAAAATTACTGCTTCTGTCATGGATGGAAAATGACTTACTCTTTCAATGTCACTCTATTTTATTTTTAACGAGTAAGAGAACGCGTTCAAGCACAAAAACACAAAAAAGTAAAAACTTAAAAAAACATCTAAAAACTATAGACCTATTGCTATAAAATTTATGATCTTATAACGTAGTAAATTATTAATTTAAATATCGACTAAAGTGCAACATTAAACTGCGTGTGTATTCTTGTATTAGTACATGCCTTTTTACAAACGTTGGTCTGTGCAGTTAAAATGCAAAACTTTTGGAAACTATCCATTCTTGTACTTGTGGTAAGTGTTAAAGAAATTTTATTTATTTTGCTTTTATTTCTTACAAAAAGTATAAATTAGTAATTAATATATTATATGTAAACTATTATAAGTTATATATAAACTGTTAAGAAAGTATTTTAACAACAGAATGTTTACATAACCATTTCCTCTACTGAAACTTAGAATACCCTTCAGAATACCAACTAAATTTCTGATAAATAATACGTAAGCTACTGCTTTTACCTGCAATTTTGAGTAATTGCTTTTATATAATATTACTTAGAACTCAAGCAATTGCTTTTTTATAAATATTTTGATTTTTGATTGTAGGTTTTTATGATTATCTTATTAAAATTTTATACTAAAAATCTTATTTGCTGGTAAGCATTGCTTACTTTTTATTCATTCGGCTCAATGTCTTAGTACCTTTGGCCAGTGCTTCTGAAAGCAATGTGTATCGAAATTTCAACTTTTTTTTGGTTATATGCTGGGGATGCTGATCACAAATTTGAACTTATTTTATCTTCATCATATATTGTTCTCCCGCAATATGGTCTCGAAATAAGAAAACAAGTTTGAAAAACACAAAAATGCGTTTTTTTTGCAAGCGATACAGACTGTATTTCATACAAAAGTAAATACTTACTTTCCTACAAAATATTTAAATAAATAAATAAATAAAGAAACACTATATTTTTTTAGCACTCAGCATAAAAACACAATATTTATTGCTTATTTACTGGACCGAGACTCACTCTGTACCAGTCGTATAAGAACTAGAATTATAACAACAATTACATGCCATTGCTTGTATTATTTAATATGACATTCTCGTATCGATAGAATATTTATCGATACGATACACAGACTAGATGTACCATATTAAAATTAACAATTTCCGTCTTGAAAACCTACTTACTCTATCTATAAACGCTTCACTCAAAAAAGCTTAAGACCAACGTTTCTAAAAGCACCTGTTTAGAGAAAAAATTTCAAAAACTTTTATATTTAGTTTAGTAAATGGGTAAAAAATTTCTCATTTAAGGGAAAAGTGAATTGATAATTGATATTTGTCATGGCGAAAATTGTTATTTGCATTGCGCTTATTGACTTTGTTAAGTACTTATAATTCCTAGTCTTGAAATAAAAACTATACAAGGCAAAATGCGATATCAAACATAAAATACAATAGTTATTTTCGAAGAATTTTTGAATGCTGAATTCGACTCTGGCTGTAGGATTTTGAGATATTCTATCTTAAAAGTGCTAAAAACACGATTCTTTATAATTAAAGCAAGGATATTGTTCATTTTAATCCTTATATTGCTATTGAAAACAATAAGTATTCTCTTCCGAACCCCTTTTGGACTATATCCAGTAGACCGGATCGAAATTTCGATCTCGAGTTTCTGTATCTCTTCTAAAAACTAACTCTTCGAGCAACTTCTAAAAACCCACATGTTAAATGGTGTTGTTGGAAAGATAATTGTGTGTATTGATATCATTAATACACATACAATGACTACAATATCATTTACTAAGAATTTTAAGAAGATTTTGAGATACTTTCCTATCAGAAAAAGCAAAATACATGTTTTTTACAATATAAGTAAAAATAATTTTTTTTCTATAAAACCCGATGTTGTGATTGAAAGCAATAATCTTTCTGTTTGGACACCTCTTGGACTAGTAGTAAGTCCATTAGACCAGGTATGCGTTCTGTGAAAAATAATAATAAGATACAGGTAAAAACATGATTTCCAGCGGAATCAAAAACGCTCAAAAACGCTCCGATTAAAAAAAAGTATGCAATGGTTGTTTATTAGAGTTTCTTTGAGAACCAGAACGGTTGACTGTTTTCTACATATAAAATGATCCAGTCTAATATCCAGGACCCGTGGACATGAGTGCAAGACTAAGATTTTTTTTGGTTCTTCCATTTTTGAGGTCAAATACTGAACGAATACTGAATTCCGACGCTGTGCGATCTTGAACTTCAAAGCTATTCGATATCACAAATTTTCGTTGTATGGGACGTGCCACTCCCCCTTGATCAACGCTCATAAAATGTAATCAATGAAACTGCATGTGTACATTGAAGTCCAATACTGAATTCAAAAACTGTGCGACCTATAACCCCAAAGCTATTTGATATCTCTAATTTGGGTTAAATAGAGGGTTACACGCCCCCTTGTCGTACACCCATAAAATGTAATTAATGAAACTCCATGCAAACATTGAGATCGAATACTGAATTCTGACGCTGTGCGACCTATAACTTCAATGATATTCGATATCGCAAATTTACGTTATATGGGAGGTGCCACGCCTCTCTTGGGTATGGGAGGTGCTCTCCCCCTTGTCCAACTCGGTACGTCTAAATTTTGATCGAATACCGAATTTCTAAGCTGTGCGACCAATAACTCTGAAGCTATTCGATAACACAAATTTTGTATATATTTGTGGGAGGTAAAAGAGGTGTGGCATTTCTTCTTAAACCATCTCGTACTTCTTAAACCATCTCGTACTTACAAAATTTGAACTCAGTCGGACCAATAGTTTCGAAGTATTTTGATATTTTTTTAAAAGTAGGCGTAGATGAAAAACCCCGCTCATTTTTATTAAAGTTAATGACAGTTATCATACGAACTTATTTACCAAATTTTAAATATAGCAAATATAGCAATTTTTTTAATTTGTGTGCGATAAAAGGAGGTGTGGCATTATTTGTCCTAAACCTTTGCGTAGAAGTTTCAAAAAACCCGTAGAAGGAAGTATCCAATTTGGTCCAGTCGTTTTCAAGTTTTAAGCATCCGAACAAATCACGATTCATTTTAATATATACAGATATTGATTTGTGGGCGGTACAAGTAGGCGTAAAAACATGTATCGTGACTGCCTCTTGGAGCACCTACACAGCAAGTTTCACTATAAAAATGTGTAGAATTCCGGAATTGCCATGATTTCGAAAAAGTGGGTGTATACATATTGCGACCACGCCCATTTTTTGTACAGTTACTGACAGTAACCATCTGAACAAAATGATAAAATCTTAGTTTTTTAAGATCGAAACCATCTGATGATATATATCCTTTATTTGGTTTGTGGTCGATAGCGCAAATTTGGCTTGTATTGGAGGTACCACGCCCCCTCGTCCAAACGTTACCAAACCTCACAGGAACAATCTATCTCCTCGGCAGACGTTGTTCTGCCACAGACCGCCTTACTGCCATACACGAAAATGTCAAGAAATGCCAAATATATTCACCATTTTCAGTATAGCTGCCGAAAGTAGCCATATGCACTAAATAACCAAATTTTAGTCTAATACGATCAAAACCGTGCGAAATATAGCATTTTTGTTGTTTTGCAAGCGGTAAAAAGGGGTGCGGCAAAATATTTCCCTTGAGCCACCTCGTAATCGAAGCATATTGACTGCCCAAATTTTAGCTCAATTTGGGTTAAGCCTGGCGCACTTTACTTCACTCGACAGTAAAGTAGGACAGACCTATTTTTAGTGCACTTGCCGAGAGTAACCATATGTACTGAATTGCAACATTTTTGTCTGATACGACCCAAACCGTTAAAATAAAGTGTTTTCGTTTGTTTGTGGGCGGTAAAAAGGGGGCGTGGAAACCAACTTTTAGCACAGTTGCTGACAGTTACCGTACAAACTAAGCCAACATTTTAGCTCCATCGACCCAGTAGTCAATTTTAATGATTTCTCAAAAAGTGGGTGTGGCTATATAGCGATGACGCCCTTTTTTAGTACAGTTGCCGAAAGTAACCAAACAAACTACGGTATCACATGTCAGCCTCATACGGCCTAAACTGCTTGAAATATAGCATTTTCACTGATTTGTGGGCGCAAAAAGGGGGCGTGGAAACCAATTTTTCGTACAGTCACTGTCAGTAACTACACAAACCAAAGTACCAAATTTAAGTCTTATACGACCAAAACCGTCTGAATAAACCATTTTCATTTATTTGTGGGCGGTTAAAGGGGGCGTGGAAACCTATTTTTAGTACAGTTGTCAACAGTAAACGTACATATGTAATTAAAAAATTTTAGCCTAATACGACCAAACCCGACTGAAATATAACATTTTTATTGATTTGGGGGCGGTAAAAGGGGGTGTGGCAATTTTTTCTCTCAACCATCTCGTACCTAAAACAAATCGACTGCCAAAATTTCAGGTCAATCGGTTCAAGTAATAATTCAAATTTCGGGACCCAAAGCCAACCGTCCGAAAATTGGAGTACAACGTGCACAAAAGCCACATGCAAGCATATTCGGAAAATTTTATTTCAATCGAACGGTTAGTTTCGAAGTAATTGCGGTTTTGGTTTTAGAGTTGTTGATGTAGGTGCCACGTCCTTTTTTGCAATCTCACATATATTTTTTGTGGTGATTAGTTTTAATAAAAGTCATTCTTATTCCCAATTTGAAGGCTTTAGCTGTCAAAACTGGGAAGATATCGCATTTGAGGTGTTGAAGTTGCATGGAAGTTGTATTTATTCCTACACAATCTTGTAGTCGCTAAATATTTACTGCCAAAATTTTGGCTCGGCCCAGTAATTTCTTTAATTGCTTTTTAAATATAGGTTAAAAGATTACATTTCCCAAAAAACTCGACCCTCGACTCAAGATTGTTCTACACCTGCATTAAATGAGATACAAAAGTGAAGAATCTCAATAAAATTCCTATGACATTGATTGAATTTGTCTTATCGCAATTCACCACCTTGGGAGGATCATGTAAAAGGGAACTCGAAGTGCCTTAATATTCATCAGTTTTATGAAGTATTCTTTAACAGTATTTCCGTGATTTTTTATTGACTTAAAAGAGCATATAAAAAAGCATCGGTGTGTTGGTTCTTGATATAGTAAATATTAGAAATTTTCCTGTTACAGACCTCAAAAGTAAAAATATGCTATATCGATAAAATAGCTGTCCGTTGAATGAAACCCTAGAAAATACATGATTCCTCAGAATAATATCAGTAGAATAATATTCTAACCTCTTAACTAATGTTATTTTCCTGTATTTTAATAAGATTTTTCTTCTTGTGATACAAAATTAATTTCTTATTCTATTTAGGCTGTTCACATCAGTGGCGCTATACGTCCAGCTACAACTAATGACAGCCGGTTAAAATGCGGTTCGGTACTGTGTCAAGTGGTTTCTGAGCTGTTTAGCACAACTAAACTGAGTTATGGTTACAATTATGTGGCTACCATAAAAGCAGGTGCCATGAATTTGACCATAAAGCAAATGTCAAAAAGTGACAATTTATTGGGTAGGTCCTTGAACATATACGATGAAAACTAATAAAAAACTCTCTTTTAACCAAAGCCCTCAAATCCACGCAGGACATATTTATAATAAATGGTAATAATCGGGCTTCGGAGAGCGGAATATTCGAGTATAATGAAGATGTCTTCGATTATAATCGTGAGCTGAGCTTGATTACTGCTAAAGGACCACTCAACAAGGCAGTTGTCTTGCTGGTAAGCAAAGAAGGTTAAGTTGATTTCTTGTATTTTTGTATAAATTTGCATTGAAGCTCTTTGTACGCGGTATTAACACTGGCGTAAAATATGACTACACCATTCCGGTTTCATCCGCGAACATTGTGGAGCGTGAGGAAATGCAGTCGCAGTGGAACGAACTGGGTCAGCCATTGGATGAAATCGACGATAATAATATAGAAGGTACTGGCTCCACGCAGATAACTCGCACTAAGGATCGCAAAAAGCGTGTGTTTACATGGAAGCTGCTCGGATTCGGGCAGTGCAATCGTTCGTGTGGTCCTGGCGTACAACCACCAATCTTTCGTTGCATTCGCGAATCGCCGACGCGTTATTATTCGCCGAAACGGTGCGCCTTTGCAGAGAAACCTACATTCAGTGAAGACATCTATCACTGCAATAGAGGTTTGTGTCCGGCCTACTGGCGCCCCGGTGATTACGGTGAATGCAAGTGCAGTGCGGATGGTATGGCAGACGGAGTGCGTACTCGATACTTGCAGTGCGTCCAGGAGCAAATAACGGGCAATATTGAAGAAGTGTCGGAGACGTTGTGCGCCGAGGAAAAGCTACCTGAACTTTCGGAAACATGCCACTGTCCGCGTCAGGGGCGGCGTAGAATTTATGCGCGTGGGCCGGAGAAGTCAAAAGTTTTCTCACGCCTCATTGGGACGCCGTCGACGGTACGTAACATACATCTAAATAGTACTCTACCACTGCGACGTCAATTTCGCGATGATCGTGTGGACAAAGCGGGTGTGTGGTTGATGTCAGATTGGAATCAGGAGTGCTCGACGGAGTGCCCAAGCACTGGTTTCGAACATCGTTCGATTTATTGCGATCGCACTGCGCCTTATACTGACTTATGTGATCTTCGCTATACGCCGGAGCAAAAGCGAACATGCAGCAGTGCCATAAGTCGCAGTGATTGCCGTCGCGGCGTTTGGTTTGCCTCAGAATGGGGCAATTGTTCAGGTGATTGTTTTAAGCTGGAGCGCATACGCACCGTGCTGTGTTTGATGGATGGCGTTGTTGTGGACGACAGCGAATGTGAGACGACAAAACGGCCCGAGCAAGTTAATAATTGCACGCAGAGCCAGGTGAACTATTGTGGCGCCAAGTGGCACTACTCGGAGTGGTCTGAGGTAAGAGCAAAATGTTGTTTTTTTCATTGGCGAAATATTTTACATCATGGAGGAGCTACGGAAAATGCTTTGGTGTATATCGAAAAATTGCTTCTGAACTATAGGGATACTATTAATAATGAACGAAAATGCTTCAATGAGAGGAAAAAAGATAAGTTTTACTGGCTGGCTTGCTGAAAATGCAAGAGAGAGAGAGAGAGAGAGAGAGGTATTAAGAAATAAAAGCAACGAGATGTAGATATTAAAGGAAAAGATTTTAAAGGAAAAAAGAGACGCAGAAAAAAAATTAAAACAGTGATAAGCAATAATTGAGAGATTTTAAGTTCTTAAGAGGAGAGAGAGAGATAAAGACTTAAGTAGAGTGAAAAAAAAAGAATAAGGAGAGAGAGAGCAAAGAGAAAAAGTTAATTTTACTTTGCAGCAAGAGGGGCTTCAGAAATAAGAGAGGAAAAATGTGCGAGCAAAACTCGAGAGAAGAAGAACGTACTAGAAGAAGAGATACAACAAATAAGAAAAATTATGGTGTTTCAGAAACACAAAAAAAATTTAAAAAAATATAGGGATTGGAAACATACAAATCTATATCTGGGGCATTCCACGCCAAATCGGATGGTTTTAAAAATTTTTATATATGATTTCCGCCATTTTTTATATCTTTGAGTACTCATCGAAAAAACCCTCCCTCCTAAATTTTGGGATTTTTTTGATATCCGTTCCAAAGATATCGAATTTTCAAAAAACAGCTCTTTTTGTGGTTTTTCGTCCGCAACTGTTTTAAAACTCATTTAAATGAAAATTATTATTTAACATAAAAATTTAGTTATTCAATTCAATTTTCAAAAAAAAAAAAAAAAAAATATTTAAAGTGTATTAGTACGTAGTTTTCAATTTTTTAAATTTAGATTGCATTTTCTAAAGTGATTGCATATTCTGCTATCAGAATAATACGCATGTTATAATAAAAAAAATATGTAAGGTGTTTTAAAATTTAGAGAGAAATAAATGACAAAATTTAATAAAATAATTTTTTTTTTAATTTTCAAAAATCGAAAAAATAGTAGTTATCCCACGACCATAGTAGGCCCACGACCAGACAGCCTTAAAAGATGTGGAATTAGTAGTAGTTTGCTGTTAAAAATTTTGAAGAAAATCAGAATATGCAATCACTTTAGATTTTTTTTTTTCGAAAATTAAAATGAAAAACTAAACTTTTATGTTAAATGATGATTTTCATTTAAATGAGTTTTAAAAAAGTTGCGGGTAAAAAAACACAAAAAGGGCTGTTTTTTTGTGAAAATTCGATATCTTTGAAACGGATGATAAAAAAAAATCCCAAAAAGGAGGAAGGGTTTTTCGATGAGTACTCAAAGATACTAAAAAATGGCGGAAATCAAAAATAAAAATTTTTAAAACCATCCGATTTGGCGTGGAATGCCCCATCTGTACTATTATATTAAATTTGAGTGTAAATTTACATTTACAATTTTACTTAAAAAGTACTAAGCCAATTTTAATGAAAAAAGTTTTATAATATCATATTTGCGCTGCACCACCTTATAGGGAAACTTTTCTTGCTAGTTTAAACATAAATATTGATAATTTGACAAATAAACTTCACTGTAAAACTTCCTGTTAAAAAATACGATGTTACATTGGCGAATAAAATCAAGCTGTTGTTCAAATAGTGAAAAGAAATTATCAACCTTAACAACACCAACAAGATTTTGTCACGTCCCGCTTACAGTTATGCATTACAATGTCATCACCAAAAAATTTTAAAATGTCGTAAAAAATAAAAATAAATAAAATGACTCGTAGAAGGAAAAAATGTACTCATTTCATAGGCAAAAAATAGAGGTGTTCTCTTTGTCTAGCTCAATTGTATAAAAGCATGGATTGTAACAATCCTTTTCTAAAATGTTCAATGGATCGAGAGCACCCTATTGTACAAGTGCAGCATAGTAAAACCTACAGGCAGGGCTTGAGGGGTAACCTCAAAATCTTCTTCATCGTGTAAGAACTCTAGAATGTGCAGCACTTCACGCTCATTCAACTTTCTGTGTGGCTGCTCTCTCATTCTCTGTTTTTTCTCATTACCAACACAGGGTTGGATTTCATAAAATACATTCATTCCCTACGGAGAAAGCAGAGTCAATTGCCCTTAAAGAACTGTTCCAATGACAGCAACAATGGACAGCTATCACAGGACGGGTCTGATATAACTCGTCAAGGAACAGGTTTTTTGTGGCTGTTATGGGACAGATTGAATTTTCTGTTATTTGAGGCCGGTCACTGGACAGGTCTAAGGTAATGCAGCAGGTGGCAATTGACCCCTGTTAATGACAACGTCATGTAAAAATGACCGGTCGGTTTCATACTTATGTTGGTGGTAGAATTGAGGTGATAGGTTCCTTCTTCCTTAGGAACCTATCACGTGATAGGTTCACAACCGGTTCTTTTCTCCGTAGGGTTGTATCACCGTATACATGGGCTTCAGTGTAGCACACATTGGAAATATTGTACGGTTTTTTACTTGTATTGATATATATTTTGATTGCATATTTTTTATTCTTGCACTGTGCAATGGCATATATTAGACATTGAGAATACCACTATTGCAAGAAAACTAAAATTAATAAAAAAGAAGAAAAACAAAATGAGAAATGAAAAAAATATTTTTAACTATGCAAACATAAAAAACAGAGATGAAAAAGAAGAGAAAAAGAAAGAAATAAACCCCTAAAGGATGTGAAAAAGAGAGAAGTAATAAGAGAAAAATTCAATACAGAGGAAAGTGAAATAGAAAAATCCAAATAGAGTTAGAGAGAAAGACGGAGATGTTGAATAAGAAATCGATTTATTCTTAGCTCTCAATTTTTAAACAGTCTTAACCAAGGCTCATTTAAAAGGTTGTGGCACTTGAAAGCGAGCTCAGTAGAACTGTTAAAATAAATGAAAAGAAATCAAGAAATGGATAGAACAAAGAAAAGCACAGTTGACAGCAGGGATGTGATTTTCATTTTGCTTAAAATCCCAAATCCATAAGTAAAAATCCCTTTTTTGCTCACTTTATCCCTTCCAAAATATTCTGAAATCCCGTTAAAAATCACTTAAATTTTAATGCCAAAATAAGCAAAACGAATAATTTTTATTTCTTTATATGTATGAATATTGCGTTGTATGTATTGGCACGACTACGTATATACTGAGGTGCCTATACTAGTATAGAAAGAAAAAGTTCCATTTATACTCCTCTAAAAATTAACCTTGATCTATTTGAAAATGATTTCCAAAATATTTTGGATGTAACGAAAGCCGTCAGCGAGTTAAATTTTTTTGCAAAAATCTACAAAAATTATGAAAAATTAATGATGGCCTATTTTAATTACTACATTGTTTCTAATAACTCTAAAAAAGAGTATTTTTTTAGAATTATATTTGACCTTAAAGCCAAATAAGTTCATGAAGCAACAGGTTGCAACAACAAGTTCTTTGCAGAACAAACCACCAAGCAGACTAGACAGACTGTTTCGTTGATAGCTACATCAACTCATCAGTAGTCTTCTATGGTTTCTGCAGTACCATCCACTTTGATAAGCGTATACGAACAACTTCTGTTAAATCAAAACAGAATTATGTGCTGTATGCCGTCTTCAAAGCAATGTTTTTCTATGACTTTGCAAAAGCAAAGGATCAAAAAAAAAAGCGACTGCATTGATTCTGCAAAGATTTGTTTGTTGTGCTCTTTGTTTAGTTCTTGATCACAAAAAATATATTTTTCGTAAATATATAGGCTGCTTTAATAGTTGTAGAAAAATTAACTCTCAAAAATTAAAGGTCGTAAAAAGCTCTTCCAATCTGCATCAAACAATTAAAAATTTTTAAATTAAAGCAACTTAAAGATGCTGCTGTTTTTCGCAAATTTTTTTGGTACTGTCCCTTTAAGTTACTTTCATTAAAATTCAATTAACTTCTTTATTTCTAATGCTATTCTTACTTTCAAAATATCGTTGGAAAGGTCTTGAGTGCTTGCATTGTTTTCTGGTCAGAACTGCTTAAATTGCCACATATTAAAGCTAAAATATTAATTATAAAATAAAAGCACCTGCTGAAAAATATTGTAAGAAATGAAAAAAAAAGTTATGATCTAATATTAATTTTCAAAGTGTTTGAATGGAAATGAAATAACAAAATATCAAAAATATGTGAATATATGAAAACCATTTTCGGGCCTTTATTTTCTGATATTTTAATTTTTATAACATTACACCAGTCAATAAATTTACGAAAAACATTTTTGAGGTTTTTTCAAAAAGTTTTTGCTCACTGAAGGTTACCGTAAAATTCAAAATATTTTAGAAACATCATAAAATAGGCAACTGTTCATTTTTAGATGGGTACAATTGGATTTTTTTTGTGTAAGGCACCTTTGAACATATATAATAATATTTTATTTATTCAAGCTGAGTTATGAATGAAGCTAAATACAGTTTGAATCCAAAATGGGGTAAAAATTAATTGAGAATTTTTTAATCATTTACAATATTACAGTTGTACAATATTACAGGAAAAGTGATGCCTCAGTCCTTTAAAAAGATTTGAATCTTTCAAAATTTTGACACAGTAAAATATCCAGCCACAAAAACTCAAACGCCCTCTAGCCCTCTTTTGGTTTAAAAATCCCACAAAAAGGGCGAAATCCCACCAAATCACATCACTGGTTGAGAATTCAAGCAAAGGCAGAAAAAGAGCGCATTTCTCTCAAGTGCCACAACTTTCTAAATGTGGCACTTTCTACACTCCATGTAGAGTGTAAGCGGAGAGAAAGAGAAAGATAGGTGAAAAAAGAAGACAGACATTCAAAAAGAGGAAGAAACTTGGAATGTGCATCAGAAAGTTATATGGTTTAGATTTAACTAATCAGATAGGTGAAATAAAAACACCTTAAAAAATATTAACAACCTTGAACTTTCGCTCTAAACATTTAGTTGACTGAAGTTTTGCATGCGGGCATGACTTTTTCGCTCTTCAAAAGTAAGTTCTTAGATTCTAAAAATTTAACTTCTCTTAATAATATTTGCAAAATTTTTATGTTTCATAAACATGACCTTTTTAAAGATTACAGTTTTTCTTACATTGTCATGAATGGCATCTCATTTTAAAGGAAAAATATAAGTGTTTTATAAAAAAAAACAGCTGGCAATTCTCTGAAACTATCTCCCAGTGGCTCTTGAATTCTAGAATAACAAAATGCTCTATTTAAAATTTTTTTTTTCATTCTATAATACATAAAAATCACGTTTTTTTGCTAGAACATATCAAAATTTCAGAGGAAGATCTCAAAGGAATTGGCTGCTACAAAATTTTAAAGAATGCAAAAAGAGATGTTTTTAATAATAAATATTTATTTTTCTCCGTTTATGCTTTAATTTCGAAAATAATACAACAGTGTGTATCCAGATTTTAAAAACAATCCTTTTCGTTGATTTTATTTATTGTGGCTATATGGTTTTAAATGAGCTACAATTCATGGCAATGTGAGTAAAACTATAATTTTGGTAATTTTTCAAAAAAGTACTGTTTTTGGAAACATGAAAATTTCACAAAAAACATATAAATTATTTTTGAAGAGCGAAAAAATTATGCACGCATGCAAAATTTTAGCATAAGCAAATTAACTCGGAAATATATTTGGTTATGTAATATATCTTTTTATTTGTTAAGCAAAACAGTTATCAGATTTCAATTTTCGCTTTCAAAATACAGAAAGAACACGGATTTTGGATGATTTTTTTTTTATTAATTGTGACGCTTAGAATGTTAAACTAGTGGAAGTTAATAGTTTATAGAAACTTCATATGAGCTTTGAACTATTTTGAGTATTTAGTATGAATGCGTTTATTCCATAAACTTTGTTTTTCTTCTGACACCCTTTCTCTTCCCCTTAAGTGTTCCCGCACCTGTGGTGAAGGCATTCAGCGTCGCTACGCCAAGTGTCTCGAATACGATTGGCAACAAAATGCTTTGATTGAGTCCAACAATTGCAAGTATCTGGAGCGTGAACCGGTCTATGGCGCATGCAATGTACAGAAATGTGAAGGTAAGTGTAGACCATCAGTCGTCAAAGTCAGTCATTAAGGCTCATTTGCATGTCTCCATATTATTTATATTTGGCGACTAAACTTCTTTTTTATTCTTTGTCTTGTTTTTTTTTTACTTTTCTTTCTTAATGTTATGTTCTTATGGTGCACCACCGCTAGAACTGGATGCTACATTGAATGAGCTGCAGAACGATCTGGCCACACCGTCTGAAAATTGCAGTGATGCGTTCTCTAACTGTAAACGAATTAATCGGCAACGTTTGTGCAAATTGCAATACTACAAAACCTATTGCTGTCTCACCTGTCATGGTTTATACTAGGTTCTTCAAATGTTTTTGGTTTCATAAATTTTTCCAGTTAAGGTTGAGATTAATTTTGTTCATGCTTGTCTAGTATTTGCAGCGCATAAAATTATCATGACGATCATCATCGCTAGTAATGGAATTAATTTAGCATAACATCAATAACTGTGGCCTTTCTTATTTTAGCAGATACTCTTTGTTAAATTTAAGCGACATTCTCTATTTATGTCACAACATGAGTTTAATGGTAAACGATAACAAACTGCTATCATCTGAGTACATAAATGTAAATGTAAGAGGAACTTGCAATGGTTTTATTTTAAATATAAATACAAACTATTAATATTATATAATAAAAAAAAGTCCAAATCTATTAACTACTAAGTAAAAAAAAGCAACAAACTTAATGCATAGCTATATTAATTGTTTTACTAATATAAATTCAAATAGCTTTAAGTAAAAATCGAATGGTTTTTTCCTTGTACTTTTAACTAATAAAAACAAAACCTATCAAAAAATGTTTTATTTAAACAATTTTAACTCCAGTTGGTCGCAAACTGTAGAACAGACAGTACTAACTTCAAGCAAAGTTCGAGGTATAGAGAGTAACTTGATTATATGTCAAAATGAGAATATTTATCAAAAAGTATGGAAATGGCTTCAAGTAAGTTTCAAGCACAACGGCTGTTCACCTATAAACTAGTATAAGCAATAAAAACTAGTAAGAAATTATCCTAGACTGGGCCCCCCAAAATACCCCAAAATACCCCCACGGACGACGATTTTTCCAAATTTCATACCTAAAGTTTATATTAATTGTCAAAGGTTTTGTGCCAAATTTGAAGTCATTAGATTAACAGCCCAATTCAGGCAAAATGACAATTGTTACACAGTATTTTTATTATTTCTATGGGTTTGTTGTAATTTTTTTATTTCAAAACAAAATTTGATGCTCAAAAAAAATAAATTCCAATAAAAATTGTCACCTGCTTTGCAGGTAGATACAAATTCATTAAAAAATTTTGTTTTTTGAGCTTCAAATTTTGTTTTGAAATCAAAATATTACAGCAAACACATAGAAATTTTAAAAATACCGGGTAGCAATTGTCACTTTGCCAGAATACGGCTGTAATTTTTGTGGAATTGAAAGAGATTTTATAATTTTGGTGAACCCACTTTGTATGGGAGGTAGACGTGATTTTTATTCAACTTTTACAAATTTTATACTAAAACCGCATATTAAAGGTTAAAACTTATGTGCAAAATTTTAAGTCATTAGATTAGTTTTTGTGGAATTGATAAAGATTTTACCGTTTTAGGTAAGTCACTTTGTTAGGGAGGCAGGTGTGGTTTTCATCCCATTTTTACAAATTTCATACTCAAAGCTTATAATAAATATTAAAGACGCTGTGCAAAATTTGAAGTCATTATATCAATTTTTAAGGATTTTAAAGAGATTTTATCGTTTTGGTTAAGTCACTTTGTATGGGAGGTAGGCGTGGTTTTCATCCGATTTGGCTCATTTTCGAACTTGACCTCCATTTTTGAATAAAAATCTTATATATTGAATTTCGTTAAGATAGATAAATTACGGCTGTTACTGTGACCACAGACGGACATGGCTAAATCGGCTCAGGAGGTGATGCTGATCAAGAATATATATACTTTCCTATACCGGCCACGCCTCCTTATCAGCGTTACAAACGGAGTGACAAAGTTAATTTACCACTATTATAGTTTTTTAAAGTGGGGGGTATAAAAAATGGTTTTTTTATTGAAATTATTAGTTTATTCTTTTAAAAAACATTTTGTACATATTATATAAAATCATAATACTTGCATTTAATGATGAAAATTATTTTAATTTATATTGACGAGAATTATATTGACGATCAGCTACACGTTGATAATTATTTTGCTTGATTCAAGTAAATGTTTTGCTTAAAAGTAAATCAGCAAAACTTTGCTAAATCACGGTGTGATTTTAGGAAAAGATTGCTAAATTGAAATCACTCCACATGTATTTAGGAAGAAGAAAAATTTTATTAAATTCAAGCAAATATTTCCTAAGTTACTATAAACTGATAGCAAATTTATACTAAACTCAAGCAAATATTTGCTCAGTTATTATAACTCAATTATATAACTCAATAACAAATTTTTACTTAATTCAAGTAAATTTCTTCTAAACACACGAGCACATGCTTATTCTTCATGAAGAAAATTAGGCAACGATTGGTTAGCAACTGTGATGGTCGAATGGATAAGCCCATGCACTTACACTCACGCGGCCGAGGTTCAAATCTCCAGATGGTGGTAATTTTTCAATTTAATTTAATGTTAATAATTATTTCACTTCAAAAATATTCTAGATATGCTGAAGCAAAAGGTAATCAAAATTTGCTGTTCCAATTTATAATAACTTAACAAATATTTGCTTGAATTAAGTAGAAATTTGCTTTTGCAGTTTATTATTACTTAGCAAAATTTTGCTTGAATTTAATCAACATTGTGCTTAGTTATTATAAACTGGAAGAGAAAATTTTGATTAGTTATTGCTGAAATCTAACATTATTTTGAAGTGGCTGAGATTCAAGTGAAAATTATGCTTAAAGAAAATACAAATTTAGCAAATAGTTTTCTCCGTGTAATTGAAGCTCGAAATTTGTGCTCGAAGAAATTTCTCAAGTAAAGTTCAAGCTAGTTTCGAGTAATTGAAATAGAATAGAGAGTGACGTTTAGCTATCGAACTTGAAAAATGTGTAAAGAAACGCTTTCAAGTAACTTCAAGAAACGAGTACGCAAACAGACCTTGTATATCACATTATCACATAATGTATTCTACTAAGATGAAAAACCCATTTGCTGGCGCGGGTGCAGGGGGGCTTGGGGGCTTAAGCTCCTCAGACGCTTTTTTTTTAAACGATGTGAGACAATTTTTCTATATATATATCATAATTCTTATACTTAACACATTTTCAGCTATTGGTGCATTTTTGCATCAGTAATTTTAGAATTTTCTCCAGCTGAGCGCGAAAGTGATTTCAACTGAGAGAGTTGAAAGCCGACATAGTTCTGTGGCAACGATATTGTTCTAAGCAATATTTAAAAACATTCACAGTGATGGAGATAATAAAATTGATTCTTACCAAGGATTACGAAAATTTTTTCCTAACATGTTGATTAGGGTGTCCCAAAATGTTTGATGTCCGCAGTTTTTCCACTTCCATTTAAGGGAGTATTCCTGGTTGGAAAATTTTTTTTTAGATTTTTGCATATTTTTATAGCTTGGATATTTGAGAATATCGTCCTAAAAGAGTTTTTTGAAATTCGATATACTTTAGGAAATATGGCCTTTTTGTCCAGCAATGTTTTCGCCAAAATGCGATTTGCTTAATTAGGCTACTTTTTTATTGCAACGGTTTGAAGCAACCACCGAATTTCGTTCAACGCGTTCTTGAGTAGGTAATAAATTGTTTGTATACGCATTTTAAAAATAAATGAATACACATTTTAGAGCTTAGGTATTCGAATGTTGGCAGCGTTTAGTTCACTTTAAATTGAGTTATAAACCGGACGCGCGCAGTTTTGAAAAGTACAGTTTTGATAAAAATTTTTGTTTGTGCTAAAGAACAATGGATAGAAAAGGTAATAGAAGTAAAAATAAAAGAAACTCCGGTAGCAATCGAAAAACTCGTCTCTTGAAACGCCAGTTTCGTGGTAACCAACACGAAAAAAATGAGGACGCCGAATTCACAAGTACATCGGCAAAAAAATTTAAAAATAATGAAAACGAGACATAAGCATTGACTACAAAATGGAGAATTGCATTTTGGAGTTTTATACAGTTTTCTCGGCGATTGCTAATCTGGTGATATGTGCTAAATGTGAAGGAAAAATCGAGTTTAAAAAAGCTTCGCCGTATGGAATTGGCTTCATTGGCTCTGGCCACATCAAAAGAAGGTAAAACTGCCCGAAGAGCACAAAGAGCTGCTGAGCTCTAATTTTTTGAAGAAGAGGAAGGAGTTCTTTAATGGGCTGGCATTGCAGATAGACATATCTGTGGTCACAAGGAATAACGACTAAACTCAAAGTAACGTAAAAAACGATATTTTTACTGCACGAACTACGACCCATTTTTTTGAAATATATGAACCGTTACAAACAAAATATGTGCAGACATAAGTTATGATCAATTCTGGGTAAAAAATGGATATCTACATACTTCCGAAAATTGGCAATAAAGTAACTTCTATATCGCTTTTTTACGATATTTTAAGTTAAGTCATTATTCCTTGTGACCACAGATATGTAATTATTTCACAAAAAAAAAAAAAATGTTTTATTGCCCAAAATTTTCTTTGAGTTTTTTCAAAATCCCGTTTCTGAATTTCGAAGTCACTTTTCTTCGGTTCTACTGAACCGATTGTAATGAAACCAAGTGCAATCGACAGTCGAATTTCTAAAACTGCATGCTCAAATTTTTCATTTCAATTTTTTTTTGATCTCGAAACCACGTTTTTCGAGCTTGTGTCCCAGATTGCGCCTGTAGTTCTGAACTGATTTTGATGAAACAAAGTGCAATCGACGCAAAATTGCCACCATTCTGATCCCTATTTCAATCACAATTTTAAACGTATTTTTACTATTTTTTTTTACACTAAAAAAAGACCCAAAAAAGGTTTATCATTTTTCAATGACCGCCATTTTGTAAAAAATAATCGCAAAATTATGATTGAGGTATGGATCAGAATTACATCTATACTGAATCTAACGCCGTTTACTTTTTCTATTTTAGATGATTCGAAGTCGAGTTATTCGGGCTGCAAGCAGCATACCTTTTTTTTCGACGCCCAACTTTGAAGGCCGACAACTTTTTAAACAGCCCTCGTACAAAGGAAAAAAAATTTGTATTTAATTTAATATGTTCTTAATACGAACAGAATTTAAATAACTCTTTACGTTTTCAAATAAGAAATTTTTCAAAAAGGGTCCAAAAACAGCCTTCCAACTAGGAATACTCCCTTAACCTAAGAAACACCCTCTGTGAAGCGCATCTCAATTGGTAAAGGTTTAGAGGTCAGGAATTCATTTTCTAATTTTCCCATACGATTTGATTATTATTTGGTGGTCTGTGACTCACTTCTTAGAGCTACCTTAATAAATGAATACTTTCGCTTAGAATTATTTAATTAAAAATCAATATCTCTTAAAGTACTCCATTTTCATTACTGTTATTGGTCTTAAATTTTAGATAATGATAGTTAGAACGCACAATGAAAAAAAAGTTCATAGGGTTGTTATATGTTTTTGGATTAAAAGTTACAACAAGTAGTTTTATATTTATATTTTTATATTTAAATTTGGATATGTCATTACAGACAAAATTTTTGGGAACACGTGTTTTTTTAACTTTCCATATAATTATACATCAAAGTCATTAAAAAAGTTAATGTAATTTTTAAAAATAGGTGTACTACATACATCAATAAATGATACATGAAAAACTAATTTCTTAATTTAGCCTCCGCATTTGCAATTTATAGATCCGCAGACGCCCATTTGTGCCTGTAAGACCTGGATGATTGTAAAAGCTTAAAAGGCACATTAGCTTTCAGAATTGGAACAAACTGCACTTGTTTAAAGTTGCTTTTTTTGGTGAAAAAGTTATAATACTAATTTAAAAAATTTCTGACCCTTAAGTTGCATCCTATTGCCAAAAATTCCCAACATATATTCGAAAATTGTATCCAGACGATTTAATTTTTCTACTCGTGATTAATCGGAAATAAGAGAAGAACATCAATCAGTAAATGACTTTGCTACACATAAAGAATATTTTGAAACCGATAGATATTCTTCATCATTATATTTTAGTTAAATATGCTATTTATTATTTTGTTTAAAAGGCGATATGAGATCATTTCCAACACGATTTACTAAATTGAGTGACATAAAACTTTCTAAGTATTTTTATTATACTATATGATTAAAAGAACAAAGGTAGGTATAAAAAATTATCATACATGTGAGAATGCTTGCTTACATATCCTATAAACTCTGATATTGATCATTATTGTATACTATTCATTTTTAGTAAGCCAAACAAACGTCTGTACACAATTTGATAATTGTCGTATTATTATTGCATTAACGTAACTCAGGATATATCATTCAGATGCTGCATCGCAAACTCCACTTGTATGGGAGGTGCCAAGCCCACTTGTCCCAAAAGGTGTCCCAAAAGTCGTTGACATTTTGATTCGGGACTACTTTTTTGTGACAAGCGTAAAGTACTAAATTTATGATAGCTGTCTACAGCAAGCATGATGGCTTAGTCACGGAGAAGTTCATGGTCAAGAAACGCTTACAAATTGTGAAAATTCACTTCCAACTGTGGTCAATTCAATCAATCAATTTGAGTATACTTGCTTTGTTGTGAACGCGCAAGGAGTGGCCGTCCCCATTTCGCCAAATGAAAACATAGCCATGCAGTGGTCTGCGTTAATGATGACCCAACAACGTCGATTCGTGTCATCGTGGTCGGGAGTTGGGCGTTGGCAGGAGCTCTCTGCAGAGCATTTTAGCAAAAGATCTCATCTGCACGCTTACGAAGGTCAGTTGGCTCAAGAACTATAGCCGGTAGACCATGCGCAGCGTTGAACATTCTCAGAATGAATGTTGGAACATTATCAAGTTGATCACGATCTTGCGTAGAAAATCATCTTCATTGACGAAGCCCATTTTAATCTCAATGGGTATTGAGATGGGGCACGGAGAATCCAAGAGCTTCCCATGCACCCACAATGCTGCATTGTTTTTGGGCTGTCGAATAGATTTTGGGCTGTCGGTGTCATCGGGCCATTCAGCTGCGAAAATAAAGCTGGAACCGCAGTTACTATGAATGGTGCCCGATATCGCGACATCAATGCAAACATCTTTTGGTCTAACAGAGACGACTGTGTTTTTCTCGTCACCTTTTGTCGAAACTATGTGAAGAAAGGACTACTATCAATGGATAAAAATGAGCACCGGCTGTTTCAACCAACACAGCTCCACCTGATCTAGGTCCATTTTTTTCGTTTTTTCTCGTTCTTTGTCCCGTAATAACACTAATATAGATAATAATAATTTATAAAAATTGAATAAATAAAATAATTTAAAAATAATAATAAGTTTTTATTAGTGTAAAATATTAGTGTAAAAAGTAATTAGTAAAAATTAAACCAGTTCTAAGATGTTTTAAGCACTTTTAGGACCGCAATAGCCCACAACGGCCTTGAAGATACCAATTTCCTTGATATATCGGATGAAATTTCTTTTCATGAAATCTTTAAGATAATTTTGTCCAATTCTTGTAGATAAATGGGTAGATACATAACAAACAGATACAAATTTCTCAAAAATTAATTTGGTTTTTATTTTATAATTTTTATAAACTAGTAAGGAAATATCTTCGACTGGACCGAAGTTAAAATACCCCACGGCCGTATTTCAGTTTATTCGAAATCTTGAAAGTTGTATTGTTTTGGTGACGTTACTTTTATGAGATGTAGTTTTTATTCCAATATTTTACATTTGAAACTCAGAATTCTTTTTATTTATTAAAGCTTATGTACAGAATATCAAGCTTAAACATTGTTTTTTTTTATTTATAAAGGGAACTATTATGATGACGTCACTTTGTATGGGTGTTGGACGGAATTTTCATTTTTTTAATTTTAAATCACAAAGATCGAGTACATAGCTGAAATTAAACCAAATATGCAAAGTTTTAAGCCATTGCACAGTGGTAATATCAAGCCAAAACCTCATAACTTGTTTATTCCATTTTTGGAATTAATGAAATTTCAAGAAATAGCTAGAGATGGATTGAGGTATGTTTAAAAAGTTTTGCCACGCCCCTTAATACCGCTTCTATCGTTATTTGCAGATTACGTTGCCATTTTTTGCACAAAATTATTAAGATATACTATATCATTAAAGTAGCGTTTCAAGCATAATTTGTAATTAAAGTTATTTTAAAAATCTGAAATAATTTTTTTTATAAAAGTTATAATTTGATTTTTTTATTAGTTAGCTTTACATTTTTACTAAGTACATATATGCATAAAAAACCAAAAATAGCTAAGTTACCATTTCAAAGGCTTCTGGCAGCAAATCTAATTTTATGTCTGCTTTTCTTATTCTTAACTGACTAATTAGAGAATCAGATTATACTAAGGATGTGTATAGGATGTCTTCATTGTTCAATTTTTTGAAAAATTGGTGCTATTGTTTAGTCTTACAGACTTGAATATTTTGTTTGAGGCCTCTTGAGCTTCTTCAGACATCGCGCCTATTGCGATGCCAAGATGTTCAACTATTTCTGCGCCATGAATCAGCACCTTAAGTAAAGACGGGAGCATAGTGTACCATCCATATAAGTTTACATAAAATAGACTTGTTTCACCACAATATATTTTTAATTTTTCTATCTTAATTTCTTGTACAGAAGAAAGTATTTGTAAGATACAATAAAACTTTTTTATTAGACCGACATTAATAATTAAGATGTCTGAAACTTAATCATAGTTTTTAAAAAAGTTAGAGCGACGTTTCCATCATTTGAGTTGGCAGTGTCAGGTCTAGTCATATCCACACCAGGGTTGATAAATGACTTTAGCATTTTGGTATACAAATTTAGAAAAAAATGTACTAAATAAAAAAAGTATGGAATACATATTGTTTACTCCACGCGTACTGCGTTAACTTTTTCACTCCGTTTGTAACGCTGATAAGGAGGTGTGGCAGGTATTGAAAAGTTCATATATATATTCTTAATCAGCATCACCTCCTGAGTCATTTCGCTAGGTGAGTCTGTCGACACGATTACAGACGCAATTATAAAGCTATCGTATTGACAAAAACAAAGATCAAATTTGAGAACGAGCAAAATTGGATTTTATCAAACAATAAAATTTCTAAAAATGCCACAAAAATGTTTGCAGTTACCTGGCATTCTGCACATAAGCTTTTAAGTAAAATATTCACCATATATGTATTTCAAATTTGTTAAAATCGAATAAAAACAACACCTACCTCCCATACAACGTTACGTTATTAAATTTTTAAAAAATATAAAAAAGACACAAAAATTAATGTCATGATTAAAAATTTGCCCATAAACTTTAGCCGCAAAAATTCAAAATATGATGAAAATTTTTAAAATCGAAAGAAACAACGTAACAACCTCCCATACAAAGTGGCTTTAACAAAATGGTAAAATCTCTGAAAATGCCACAAAAACTAATGTAATGACTTGAAATTTTGCACATAGGCTTTGGTTTCAAATGTGCACAACCAATATTAAATTTGTAAAATAGTATGAAAACCACGCCTACCTCCTAAGTAAAGTAAAAAATATGAAAACGGTTAAGTCTCTAAAAATTCCGCAAAAAATAATTTAATAAATTCAAATTATAAACACATGATAAGAATATTAAAATTCACTTTGAGTTCGGAATTCGGTAAAATTAATTAAAACTCGACCAATCTCCCATATAAAGTGACATCATCAAAGTAGCATAACTTTTATAAATTCCACAAAAATGTGTGTATTAACAGCATACTTAACACATAATCTTCCATCATTGGCGTCGGAAGCGGGGGGCCAAGGTGGGCAGTTGCCCCCCACTTTTTTAGCTAGATAAACAATTTAAAAGGAAAAGTTATTCAAAATATTAGTTTTTTTGCAACGATAATATTTTTGTATTATATATTTTCCTCTTCTTTCTCTCTTCTTCATGTTTCATGTGAAGAAATTTTGGTGAACTTTTTTTGCACCACTATTTGTACTGCCCCCCCAGATGAAATTCGCTTCCGACGCGCTTGTCTTCCATATCTTATGGCATGCTCATCCTGAGTAACATACCTGGACTCGTGGGTTACATACGAACCCCAGTAATTAAAATCTTTGTAAAAATTTAAATATTGATTATTTTGTCTCAAAAAAATTCAGAGATTATCTTTAGATACCACTTTAAACTGAATAGAATAGTCCAAGTTGAAAAAAAATAAAGATCAGAGTTCATAAAAAATCCGGAAAACTAGAAAAAAATTCCAAACATATCAAAACGAGAAAGAACGTGGGGTATGTACGTAGCCAGGTGAAGGTTAACAGATCGATTCTGTCGCGGTAACGTTAATCTTATTACCGAAGAAATTCGGGAGTAACAGGGACAAATATATTAAGTAAATGCTCTAAATGCGCATTTAGCTCTCGGTGTAAACATAGCATAAGACTGGTAACGAATTTCGGTAACAAGATTACTATTACCGGTAACGTACAGAATCGATCTGTAAACGTGTTCTATATTTGAGTTTTTGTAAAATTGGATGAACACTACACAAGTAAAGCAGCGAACACATAGCTCGCGACAGGCGACGAGCGCCAAATGTCACTTTTAATTTACATGTAATTCTTATGGGAAGAATGTTTGGAGACTTTTGCGACGACATTGTCGCGCGGCATCGAATGCCGTTGTGGCCAGCTTTAGTTTTATTCTAATTTGACACGCGACAAAAGAAAATTTCTTCCATTGTATACATACATATGTCATTGTTTCGTGCTACCAATGTTACAGATAAAGTTTATAGAATTACGTACATGTGTTAAATGAGCACAAATCCACAAAAATAATTGATTGTAAGTAAATATCAAACGTTAAAAACATTTGCTGCTGAAGTTTGTTGCTGTCGCGTTTATTAAAATCAAGTCACTCAACATATCTCTACAACGACAGAATGGAGACATGTCGCTCGTCGCTTGTTGTGCTGAATGTGTTCAGGACTTAAACTATACGAGGCGACGTCATCAAACTTTAAAACATGCATAACTAAGAATATATTGTGGGGTTATCTAAACTTCGACCCAGTCGAAGATAATTCCTTGCTAGTTTTTATTTAAAGTGATTGTGTTTTGAACAATTCAACTCATAAACTTAATAAAAAAAATTGCAAAGGTTTTTTTTTTATTTATAATTAATCACAAAGTGGTCTTATAATAATCATAAAATGAGATCAATAAAATCTATAAAAAATCATAGAAACATAAAGTTTAGATATTTTTTTATAATTAAAAAACAAAAATTTCTATAAACGTGCAAATTTCTTTCGTTACCTTAATATAGAAGGGCAAATAAAATTTGTTTAAATCAGGTTCTTCGCAGATGCCTTTAGGTCAACCACCCATGCACCCGATCTCACACAATCCAGCCAAAATTTTTTTTTTAATTGTTAGTCAGAGCCTTTCTATGTTAATGTAACGAAAAAATTAAATGGGAAAATCTTTTAGTCAATAAATTCTTTACTTTCAGTCAAATTTAAGAAATTTTTTATTTGATATATTACTTCTGATATCAATAGTGTGGCATTTAGTTCATTAGATTTTAAAAAATATTTTGCTTAAATTAAATTAAATAAATTGTTGCAATCTTTTTCTGTAATTGGTTTTTAATAAACGTTGAAAATAAAATATTCTTTTAACATTTGCTGTCGAATATTTTGCTAAAATTTTTCTGAAATAAAATGTGCCGAAAACGCCTTGGTAGTGGGAAAGTAGGAAAAATCTAAAATTGTACCAAAAAAGTACAATTGCACCGAAAATATTAACTCTGATCCACACAACTTCCAATTCTATTTCAGATCTCTATTTGGATTTTTCTCTTTTTATTTTTTTGAGTACTTTATTTTCATTTGAAGCAAACGACTTTTTAAAATCCAGGTTATACGAAATGCGGAGCAGACATTCCATGAATCGTGTTCAACAATGAAGAGTGCTTAGACGACCTTGAAGACGCGGTTGAAGTGCGGTTAAAATATTGACAACTGTACTAACTTTAAATTTGAGAGTATCATTCAACTCAACTTTAGTTGGAAAAATTTTTTAATTTCACACGGCTCTCTGTATTCCTTTTGCACATTTTCAGATGTTTCCTTTGTTTATGTAAATTTTAATGGTTTTGCAATATCTTATTGATGATGGCCTCTCATTTTTTCAGAGTATTTCCTTACTTTGCTCTGTAATTAATTTTAAAGGCACAAATGTAACCATAAAAATAGTTTTTTATCCACATTTTTGAAATTTTCTTCATCCTGCCACTTTTGATTAAAGACTTGTTGGCCACTAGAGCAGTCCATTCCCCACTTTCATGTCAATACTATTTCATCTTCTCAAACGTTTTAGGTTTTCAGAAATTGATTGAAGAATTCGCGTCGTGATATGGTTTAAAAGACTTTGAAGATTAATGGATGCACCAGTCTCTTCTATGATAATGTTATCTGGGTAGCATTCTTTTTTCTTTTGCAAAATTTTGGTGTATGGAGATTATATTTTGCACCCAATAGCATTTCGTTATAATCTTTTAGACTCTCATATCGAGACTTAGAAAGCTTTAGATCCATAAACATGGCTAAAGCACCATTTTCTCTTTGAAACTCATCGCCGGAGTGATGTTTGCATGTCATTTGACAAAGTTTTTTAGATGCTTTATGGACCAAATATATTACAAAGATCATTAATCTTACGCCTTCTGCTTCTTTCTGTTCAGAGATTATATGCCACTTCAGGGCTTTCACCCGCAAATATTGAAAAGTTTTTGTAACCAGTCAGTTTCTCTACTGGAAGAAATAGTCCTTATTGTGATGGCAATTCTGCCATTTCTTTTTTGCGGTGCAAATAATTTTTCGGAGTTTTTAATTTAATTTATCTCTTTTAAAATTTTTTTTGAAATTTTCTCAATATGCTTGATCGAATGACTGTTACTTAATTTTTTTTTTATTTTGGTGTTCTTTCCACAAATCAAAAAGTTCTGAATTGGTTGAAATAGTTATGAAAAAATGGTTATAAATGGTTATAAAAAAATACTTTGTTGAAGGTGGTTTCTGAAATTCAAAATTCTTACCTAGGAACCCTTATACTATTAGATAGTAGTACCAGTTAACCTCTTCAAACTCCTAAGAGTCCGCAGCCTCCCAAAATTTGTATGTTTTTATTTTTTTTTTTATATAATATTTAGAGGCATTTTTTATAACACAATTTTTATGTGGAAAACGCAGTTGAACAAACTGAAACTCGTGTTACTGAATGACAAGAGTGTCAATCTTAAGAATAAAATAAAATTTTCTTAATTGTTTGAGCTACGGCCGTAGCAATTAAACAAAAACTCTTTTGAATTTGTTTATGTTCTTTATTTTCGATATTTCGACTTAATTTTTAAGACATCATCAGGATATAAAATTATAAACTGTGTCACAGATAAGTGTTGTCAGTCAGCTATATTATTGTCAACTTAGTTGACTTAGTAAAAATTAGTAAAAAATTAGTTGACATAGAAAATTAAATCTTAAGAAGGCCGATTACAACAACAAATAAAATAAAATCTCATCAGAAATAATTTAAATCAAAATTCTGCGAAAAAGCAAGGCCAACTTTGTTTTAATACTTCGAAAAAATATAAAAAAGATATCAATTTTGCTGCATTATAAAATGAAATGTTTGCAGTAGATTTTAATGAAAGTTTAGTTTTTTAGAAAACAGTACAATTTTTTTTTAGTTTTGGCCGGATATTACCCATTTCTATTGTACTAATTTTTGTGAAATTTAAGAAGATTTTACTGGTTTCGTAAAGTCACTTTGTATGAGAAGTAGGCGTGGTTTTCGTTGGAGTTTTACAAATTTCATACTTAAAGTGCATATTACAGGTTAAAGCATATGTGCAAAATTTAAAGTCATTATGCTATTTTTTGTGGAACTTAAGGTTTTGATAAAACCACTTTGTATTGGAGTTAGACGTGGTTTTCATACGATTTTGCTCATTTTCGAACTTGATCTTTATATTTGCATAAGCTTATATATTGAATTTTGTACTGTAGCTTTAAAAATCGGAATCACAGACGGACATGGCTAAATCGACTCAGGAGGTGATACTGTCCAAGATAAATATATACTCCTGCTACGCCTCCTTATCGGCGTTACAATAAGGAGAGACAAAGTTAATATACTCCATACGCATTTTTATGTGCGTGGGGTATACAAATTTTTTACAAAGTGTTCTTTAAATAGTAAAACATATACTTAAGTGTAAAAATTTAACCAGTTTTCAAGGCAACTGCCTTGATGATAGAAATTAATTTATAAAATCTTCGAAATCGTTTAAATAAATTTGTCTAACGCACGCACATAAATTTGTTTCTATTTCGCAACCTGGACTTTCATGATAATCCAGAGTTTAAAGCACAAATTTCTTGCAAAGAATGGGAAAATAACTAATAAAATATTTTTCTAATCAATTGAACAGGGTGCAAGGAGCAGTCATCCTAAAAAACCACATTATCTGTACGAGAAAAAAAAAATACTCCTAACAGAAACTAAATTATCTTTCGAAATATTTATGTATTTATTCAAGACAAGGGTTATTCAATACTTCATTTAATCAGGTTGAAATGGCGCAGCCTGTTACTTCGTTTTCATTTTTCGTGAATCACTAGCAATTTCTACTTACCATTAATCAATAACTCAAGTGTGTGGTCCTGGTGGCCAGCTGATTGCTCATAAATGGGCCATAATTTTAGCAATTAAAACTGCGTGCCACGATTTTTTTCCTTTCTTTCTAGTAGCGCATCAACTCAATTGCACTTTCTTTGCAATTAAATGCATTAAATTTTATTTTATTAAACGTTTTGAAATTGATTTTTTTTTGGCATGGCTGGAAAACATGTTTAACCCATTGAATTTTTTAATTGCGCACGCGTGGCGTGGCGTGGCTTTTTGTGCTGGTTTTGCTCGCTATGACTGCAGCGGTTTCACTATCTTTTGTTTTAAGTGTGTCTTTCCATCTGTCTGTCTGTCTGCCTGTCTATATTTCTTTCATCGCTTGTCTATCATATCTATTTACTATCTATCATTGTTAATTTTTGAATCATTGTTCCAATTATTGACTGTTAACTGGATAATCATTAAAGGCTGACCTCGCGGTCAAACTCTGTCTAAACATTTTTCTCAAGAAGGCGGCAATATTTTTTAGCTCAGCCTAAATCACATACCTAAAATTGAATTGTAAATTTCTTTGTGAGTTTTATTGTTGGGAAAAAATTTTTAAGTATGACACCGTCATAGTTTACGAGTTTTTTAATATCAAAATGAATTTTGTACAATAAATCTGTGCTTATAAAATTATATTCAAACAATAAAGAATGTAATTTAATTTAATGCATTTAAATAATAGCTGCTTGTTTTAACTAATTTAACTTATTTATACTTTAACTTTGTAAAACTTAGCAGTTCTTTTAGCAGAGCTGCTTAGTTTTTATTGCATACTTTTTGGAAAATGTTAAATAACATTTGCGAGTTTCATAGGCTAGCGTTAATATTTGCTTTCATGTTAAAAATAAACAAAAGTGTGTTCGTTGTTCGCTTGCAACTTCTTCTGTATGAGCCAAAATGTGTCAATACAATGGATTGTGCATAAAAAAACGAAGGGAAAACTGTGACATCCCAATGTGCACACAAACGGATGCGGATCCGTTACGAACCCGTTACGAGTCCGTCAGTACGCACTGCGCTTTCTTATGTTTCGACGTACCTGTTACGAACCCGTAACGAATCCGCCAAAAGAGTCTGAAACGCATTCGTATATGAAGTCCGAAACGGATTCGTATCTGAAGTCCGTTACGGATTCGTTCCTGAAGTCCGTTCTGAGTCCGAGGCGGATCCGAAAAAATGAAAAAAGCATTTCGTATTTTTGAGAGGAATCTTATGTTTCGACGAACCCGTTACGAATCCTTCAAAAAAATTTCCACAACGTTAACATAAAAGACAGTCTTAAATTTGTTTTACAATTTCTTATTTTATTTTCAGTAGATTAGGGATACGAAATACAATTGTGTACTTATTTTTGTTGTTATTTTTATTTTTATTATACATTGATATAATTTTAAATTTCCTTCTTTAAAATGTTATATGTAGAATGTAAGAACTGAATTAGCAAAAAAATAAAAAAATGTTGAATATACATAAACATTATTGTCCTTTTTTGAATAAGAACTATTTTTAAAAAACGAGTCCGTTGCGAGTTCGCATTATTTAAAAAAAAGAGTCTGAAACGGATTCGTATGTGAAGTCCGAAATGGATTCGTATCTGAAGTCCGAAACGGATTCGTATCTGAAGCCCGAAACGGATTCGTATCTAAAGTCCGAAACGGATTCGTATCTGAAGTCCGAAACGGATTCGTATCTGAAGTCCGAAACGGATTCGTAACTGAAGTCCGTAACGGAGAGAGGAATTTCATACGAAAAAGGATCCGTTCCGGATGCGAAACGCAATCCGTTTCGGACAAAATGTACGAAGAAGTGAGTTCGTTACGGATTCGTAACGGATCCGTTTGGCACAGCCATATTCCACTACGAGATATTTTCCGCTGTTGGCTAAAAAATTGTAACATGTATTTACTAATGTTGATGCAAGAGCAGAGAGGAAGTAGAATTTAAAATTTGTATAAATAATTATGACAAAATATTGATTTTGGTTCTAACTACGATGTCAATTTAAAAGCTAATCAATTTTAAGCTTTCTAACTGCATGTTTATGTAAAACGAAACGAAACCTGAACGTCGTGAAAGAAACGAGCAACAATATTTTTACCATGTTCAGCCTTCGTTTCGTTTTACATAAACATGCCGTTAATGCCTCTGAGGAGCTTAGCCCTAGAACCGTGCACATCAAATTTGTTACTTTACGTACGTAAGCACTCAATGCCCTAATGCAATTTTAGCAAAGTGTTTGAAAGTTGCACAAAATAAATTAACTTTAATTTGATTTATTTCTATAATTTCATATAGTCTTTATTTTCAATGACATCATACTTTCTTAGTCATTGTCAAAACAAAATAACCAATTAATTTGTGCTAAAACTTAAGACTGTACTTTCATGGGTTCATAAAAATTATATTTGAGTTCAGATTTCCAAGCTTTTAATCCTGGTGCGGCTATGTCCTACGTTTTAATCCTTATTCTTTGCTTCTTCTAATATTTCTACACAAGGCCAAAAACTGTAAACTAAAATCAATAATATCACCTTATTAAGCTATTCTATAAGGTCTTCTATTAATCAAAATACTATCAAAAATTTCTATTTCATAGAAAAAATATAAGTGAAAATATCAGGGACCGCAAATAAAGATTATTGCTACACAGTGCCACACGGAAAATTCAAAGAATTTTTTGACTGTTGTTCCTTAAAGTGCTGGACGATAATATCAAAATCGTACCTGGGTTTTGCTAGATTGGCCACTGATCGGGTTTTATTGTATGAAGAATATATTGGCTCAAACTTGATTTTTCAAAGAAAATTTACTTTCTCTCCCGGCTTTATCTCGTAAGCCGATTCGAGGAATTTTCTATTCCTGACCTCAGCAAAGTCTTAGTTATAGACTAGGAGAAAAAACATGTAAAAACAAACTGATCCGGGAAAACTGCATCGAAGCCCCACAATCGCAAAAATTTTGAACAGTGCCCACCTTCTTTTTACCATTTTTGGTCCATATCTTTCAAACTGTTCCAAATTTTGGCAAATTATAGACAATAAGAAGCTAAAGAACTCTTTAGAACCTGTTAACTGCATTCCAGCACTCCTTGGTATCGTTTTGGTCCTGCAAATGAGACATATTTTTACAAAAAAGCATAATAACATCCATGTTTGAGATTTTTATGACTACACATAAGAGTGTATCGAAAATCTGACCCCCAATTCTGGTAGCAAAATTAAATAATATATAAAAAAAAAATCCATTCGATTGGCATACACTCACGGTCATAAAAAAGCCAACTTAATAATTTAAAAAGAAATATTATTTTTCTTGAATGTGACGAAATCGACAAAAAAAAGCACAACCAAACTTAAGTAAAATGTTGAAAGAAGAATATGTCCATCGCACTTAATTTGACCTCTCAGTGTCGTCATAATTTTTATAAATTTTTTTTTAAAGTTTAAGTGTTCGAATTTTTTGTGTCGACATTCGTTGAATTTTTACAGCCATTTGCCTTGGTGAAAATAAAAAACAAAATCCATTTTTTATATAGAATTTCGGAAATATTTTTTGACTAAAAAAAATAACGTTAAAATTGACTCCATTTAGCAAATTATTTACCGATTTCGATGCACTTAAGTTCAATGGAAAGGTATTTTTACCCGAAATTAATTTTTCTGGAAAAACAAATTTGTGGTCACAAGAAATAATGACTAAACTCAAACTATCGTAAAAAAGCGCTATGGAATTTACTTTATTGCCAATTTTTGGAAGTATGCAGATATCCATTTTTTGCGCAGAATTGACCATCACTTATGCACATATTTTGTTTGTAACGGTTCATATATTTTAGAAAAATGGGTCGTAGTTCGTGCAGTTAAAATATCGTTTTTTGCGATATTTTGAGTTTAGTCGTTATTCCTTGTGACCACAGAAATGTCATTAAAGGAATATTATTTAATTAAAATTTTTTAATTAAACTCAATTTTTTTTAAAGTCAAAGAAAGTACAAGAATTTGCTTCGCTACACGCTTCATTTTGTATTATATCGGATTTCTTCCGTCCCTCTTTAAGAATTTGTATAAAGTTTGGTTGTACTTTTTATTTGTCGATTTCGGCAAGCTATGTTATAATTCAAGAAAAGAATTATTTGTTATTAAATTATTAAGTCGGCTTTTTTTACCGTAAGTACAGAGGAACTTCGGGTATTATGGTATAATGCAATAATGATGATGATAATAATGAGGAGGACAAAACGTTTCTGATAATGCAGAGAGAGGACAATATGAGCTGCAGTATGACAGAAATAGGCAAGTGTTTAGCGGAGAAAGAAAATCAAAAGCGAAAAAAGAAGCGTATGCTGAAGGTAGCAAACTGCGAAATATTGAAAATCAAAAAGTAATGGACTTATTTTGAAAAACGAACGCAATCACCTCAATTTGGGTTATTTTGTCTGGTAATTCTGTTTCCATATGAATTATAACAATTCCTCTCTCTCTCTCTCTCACTGAAAGTTTTCTTTATAAAATAAACTTGCCAGATAAAAAAATTTAACGCAAGTGACTGCGTTCGTTTTGAAAAATAAGGCCATAAGTGAGGAAGTTGTTTGCTCCAATTCGGCGCTAATGCTGGCTTCAGCGACAGTGAGTTAGATTATTCATTAGGGGAGAAATGGCCCCCCTAAATCTGAGATTTTTTTTGTATTCGATGGATTTTTTAATAGTTTCTATATGCGATCATTTTTTAATGTGTAATTTTACCTTTTTCTTTGAATCTAGACCTGAAAAAGTTAAAAGCAAATCAGTTTTTTTTAAAGCGATATTGTATATTTTTGTAAAATATTGTATACTGTTTAAACGGTAATTTAAAAACTTAGATATTTACATGAAGTAGATAATGTTAACATTTTTTGGTTTATAATTAAATTGTGACATTTTTATGATTTTACAAGATTAAATTTTTTAGAGCTTTAGGTCAAGTAATTTATAAAAGAAAAAAACTGCAACATTTTTCGTTACACAAAAATTAAAATAAATTTTTTCAATACCGTTTGTGTTGGAAGTTAGAGTATCGGTAGTAACCGAATAAATTTGGGAATTGCCAATATTGAACTTCTTCAAAATATTTTCCACTTCCGTTTTTTCGGCACTTGGTCGGATCATAAAAAAAAGTTACAAATTTAAAATACCTCTCTCGGCTATTGATAGTGGTAAGTTAATCGTAGCAATCTTTTCAGTTGTAACTACAGCCAGAGTTACATTTTAAGTTGACGAGAGCTGCCTTATGGTAAGCAGTCAACGCCAGCTATCAGTGAGTTGGAGCAAACATTCAAAAAAACTGAACACCGCCAAGTTGGATTTGTTAATTGATCAATACGCATGAAATTCAATCCAGAAAAATTTGCAAAACTCTTTTAATATAGGTTTGTGCATGTTGAGTGTTCATCGCAAATTGGTGGCAGAAAACCAGGAAAACATTCTTGACGAAGCTATTAACAGTTTTGCGAAAAATCCTCGGCAGCTTATATTCAATTAAGAAAAAAATTATTTTTTTTATTTAATTTTTTGTATTATTTTTTTGAGTTTGCCATACTTTGAGTTTTTGTAAATTTTTGTTAATTTTTTTAAACCATATTTTTAACGATATCATATTTTAAAATGAGTTTAACCTGAATTTAATATATTTAACTTTATTTGATCTCATGGCTTGCCAGTGTTACCATGAAAAAAATTTTACAGCGTAATTTTTGCACTCTGCTCGTCGGATTTCTCGTCGGATTTGTGAAACTCTGAAAACAAGAACTAAGAAATTTTCAGTCGCATTTTATAACAAAGAAGACAAATAAAATATTGCATTTTATTGTACGTATAACGTATATTTAAGGTTTATTTATTTAAATAAATTACATTTTTTTCAAAAGTCAATTCAATAATGATTATATATATAGAAAATATATTATAATAAATTAGATTTTGAAAATATTTTTGAACACACAAACAAAGAGTAAAAATCAAATTAAAAATACATTTGCAACACAGTTTGGTCTAATGTAGGTCTCTTAAATCGGTAAAAATGAAATGCATAGAGCTATAATACATAATTTTTCAATTTTAACTCTATAAATGTAAAGATTTTGCTTCAAGTAAATTAACGAAAAAATGTTGTTTTTTAAGCCAGCAAAAACTACAAAAAAATTGGATTTTAGTGAATAAAATATGTGTAAAAAAATATAATTTTTTCGAAGTCATATATACATTGCTTTATTAAATTTGTTTATCAATTCTTTATCAATTGCAAGACTAAAAAAAGTTAAACGATTTCATACGCAGGTAATCTTTTGTATGCAGAGTTCCTTCCATTGTATCTAACTCTAATCTATTGCGAACTTTAGTTTTATTAATATTTATTTGACTAAAAGTTCGCTCAACGTTAGCTGAGGAATTCGGTAAGCTCAACAAATCAAAAAGACATTTTTCCATTATTGGAAATGCAGAAGTACCATCACATCTTTTTATTTTAAAGTTGCCATCAATTTTATTATACTATTTTTTTTCTTTTCATACATATATATATGCATATAAAAATATATGCAAAATCGGACGCCGTATCAAATTTTGGTCAAATATCGGAACGTCGGATTCAAGTATTAAAATCGTAACATATCCGATATATCGGAGCATATGGCAACGCTGTGGCGTTTGTTTGATATACATTAGTCGAAAGTCTTTTTCCCTTAGAGTCGATTATATATAAAAACATCAGGTAATAAGATACCATACATTCATTTTGAACTATTTTCATTGACTCGCAAAATATGAATGAAAGATATGATAAAAAAAAATTTATAAGGTCGTCCCCCCTTATTTTAATCCTGCCTACGCCCTTGACCATAACTATACGCAAATAGTGTAATAACATATTTTCGACCATTCAGATCAAGAAAATCAGCCCAAAACTTTAAATTTAAAAAAAGTCTGTATTCAAATCGCAGCTCCAAAAGGAGAAACAAAGACTAAAGAGGAGAAGAAATAGGCATTGGAAATAGGTATTGGAATCGGTTTGAGAAGAGGGTTCAAGTGATCAAATCGGAGAAAATTAGTCACAAACTTTAAATTTTATTTAAAAATACATATGATTTTATTTCATACATATTAGTTTTAAATATTAAAAAGTGAAATCATAAAATTATAATGTTAAAAAATGATAAAAAAACAAAACTTTTAATTGTCAAATTTGAGCTGTGGTAAAATTTTAAGCGGTTCAATATATTTTTTTGAGGTGATGGTACAATTAATGTTGATGTATGGGACATTTGAGGTACCTCATGTATGAGTTACCCAACACTATTGCGTTATCACATGGCACAATATGACGTACAAGAAACGAGGTTCGCAAAAACATAGTAGAAGCAGATAAGGATGCATTTCTTGTAAAACATCCAGTCGTATTGCACTGGGACAGCAAATTGATGTAAAACAAAAGGACGATAGAGTTGCGGTGGTCATCAGTGGAGGTGGAGTAGAAAAACTCCTAGCTGTTCCGAAGATAAACAAAGAAACCGGCGAAGAACAAGCCAATGCTTGTTTAAGAGCTTGCAACGATTGGTCATTAAAAAGCAAGTTTCGCGGAATATGCTTTGACACCAAAGTTTCTAACACAGGCTTAAATTTAGGTGCGTGCGCTTTAATTGAAAAATGTTTTAGTGGCAGACAATTCGCTATTTGACACCAGTGACTTGCTCGAACATCGACAGGAAATGTATGAATATTATGCCGTAGCCACAAAAATTGAACAGCCAGGAGACGATTACCTCGAACTATTAATGCTTTGTCAAAACTTTTTGAGAAGTTTGAGAACAGAAATAGAGGTTAAATTTCGGGCGCCAGGCGCCTTCCATCAAGCTCGTTGGGTGGCAAAGGCAATTTACTGTCTAATAATATATATGTTTCAAAGTCAGTTCATTCTTACTGCAATTGAGAAGAAAGCAGTCACGGAAATGTGTTTATATGTAAGTCTTTAATATGGGCGCTATTCTAATGAAGCCCCCATAGCAACCAAAGCTCCTCTCAATGTCGTCAATCTAATTCAACAACTTATGACATATCAGAATGCAAACTTTCCTACAGCTGCGGTAAAAGCATTTCATCGTCATCTGTGATATTTTTCAGAATATCTGATAGGACTTGCTTCTTCGATTCGCGAGCATTGGCGTCGGAAGCGGGGGAAAGGGGGGCAGTTGGCCCCCACTTTTTTAGCTAGATAAAAAATTTAAAAAGAAAACTTCAAAAGTTATTCAAATATCAGTTTTTTTTACAACGATAATATTTTTGTATTATATATTTTCCTCTTCTTTCTCTCCTCTTCATAAGCATGCTTGCGGATAACCATTTTCTTTCTCTGTGTTTGCAAAAAGATAGAACAAAATGTAGAGTTTCTACTGCAAACCCACCACTTCAGTTTAAAAGCACCCTTAAGTATGTAGCTTAATACGGCAATATTGTAATCGAAGCCTTCAACGGAAAAGTGCCTTCTGAACAAAATCTATAAACAAAACTAGATCTTTATGCAGATGACTTTGATGTAATGCTGTAAAAAAACTATAAAATTAAGTTGAAAAACTTATTGCTTTGCTTTTGACTGTGCTTGCATCAGCAGCTTCATTTGAGCGTTTTTTTAGTGCATTAAGACGACTTAAAACGTATCTTCGAGCAACTATGACACAGAAACGACTCACTCCCCAGTAAAAAAGTGGATCATCATATGAGCGATCTGGGAGTGCTCCCTGAGGAGCAGTAGAGTGCTCCTTATTGATCCAAGCTAGGTGTATTTTGTGTTCTCTTTTAACATTGCATGTCTTAGGAAGGGTAGCGCTCCCTTTAACATCCTAGAGGAGCTCAAAAGGAGCGATCAATAACTGATCCAAATGGATCAGCAAAGGAACATTTAAAATATTTTTTTTAAAAGATCAAAGAACCAACATGCGCCTTAAACAAACAAGGTTTGGTCTTTGACGTGAAAGGAAAGGGATAGATTAGCTAGAGGATTTGATTGAAACCATATGTGAATTATTGATTAGACGAAACAGACGTGAAAGACAATGCTTTCAATTGCTAGTGTGTGTTATGCCTTAACCTCGGCAAGCATTTTCAGCCCTTAGTTGTTCCTGTCCTTTAATTCCACATTTTCCACAATTTCGTTGAGGATTTTAAGTTTTCCATAATTCTTAAATGTAGAAAAGAACAAAAAAAGTGAAAAGAACCATGCCCGAACCCGGAGTCGAACCAGGGACCTCTAGGTTGTTAGTCTAGCGCACTCTCCACTGGACTACAATGGTCGATTTTTCACAGAAAATAATGATCGAGTTTCTTACAAAGCACATGCCTCACTTTATGTTATTTTTTTCATTGATTGCTCGCCTTTTGATTTTATAAAACAGTAAAGAAGCACAAGGGCACAAGTGCTCACTTTTTGATCGAATAAAACAGCAAAAGAGCGCTCTGTTGTTGCTCCTCATAGGAGCGATCGCATGTTTTTTTACTGGGTCATGCGGCACTTACACACATTCACAAAGATAAAACCGAAGAATTGAATTCGATGAAGGTGGTGAAAGAGTTTGTTTCTCGCAAGGACAGAAAGAAAAATTTTGGAATAATTGAAATTGATATAACGTTTTGTACCTTATTGCATTTAAAGAATGTAAAGATATACCTAGTCTTGCTTTATAAAAGCAACCATTATTTCTTATACTTTCATATTACCATATGAAGGATTGTTTAAAGAATGATCTCTAATATTGAAATTGGAAGATCTTTTAGAAATAATCAAATTTTAATATTTTTTATATATTTTTATATTTTTTTTTATTTTAAACTAAAAAAAAAAATTGTTTATTCACATTCATGTTTCTTTGAAGAAATTTTGGTGAACTTTTTTTGCACCACCATTTGTACTGCCCCCCATTTGTGCTGCCCCTCCAGATGAAATACGCTTCCGACGCGCTAGTTCGCGAGTAACTTATGAGTCCAAAAAGAAAATCGTAAAAAACCTCCAGCTATCACCAAAAGTAAACGCCTTTAAAAGGCTTGACGGTAAAATTTAATCATCGGAACCCCTTTGAGTTTTACGTCAACAAACGCTCAACCATTTTATTTGATTTAGTAATGGAAAATGGACAAAAAAGGCACTATCCCTTCTTACGAAGGATCCCTCCGAGTAGAAGGACCATACAGTATATATTGAAATGAAAGAAAAAGCCAGAGATTGAAAAGTCGTAAACGATTGTGCAGAGCGAGGGATTGCTTTGGTTAGCCAATTTAACAACTCAGTCATCTAAAACGTAGATCAACAACAGTATCTGCTTCGCTTATTGGATCTCCATAGAAAGACATTTCAAATGGCTTCTAAAGCCAATGCTGAAAATGGCCAATGGTGGCCCTCGGCGAGCAAATAATCTTAAATATACTATATTTTACAAAAAATTCCATACATTGCCTTAAATCAGTGTTTGGCAAACACGAGCGCACACGCACAAACGTAATGTATGCTTGTGTTCGTTTGCTGAGAGATAGACCCCAGTAAAAAAGTGAATCATCCTATGAGCGATCTGGGAATGCTCCCTGAGGAGCAGTGGAGTGCTCCTTATTGATCCAAGCTAGGTGTATTTTGTGTTCTCTTTTAACATTGCATGTCCTAGGAAGGGTAGCGCTCCCTTTAACATCCCAGAGTAACTCAAAAGGAGCGATCAATTAATCCAAATGGATCAGCAAAGGAACATTTAAAATATTTTTTTTTAAAAGATCAAAGAACCAACATGCGCCTTATACAAACAAGGTTTGGTCTTTGACGTGAAATGAAAGGGATAGATTAGCTAGAGGAATTGATTGGAACCATATGTGAATTATTGATTAAACGAAACAGACGTGAAAGACAATGCTTTCAATTGCTAGTGTGTGTTATGCCTTAACCTTGGTAAGCATTTTCAGCCCTAAGTTGTTCCAGTCCTTTAATTCCACATTTTCCACAATATAGTTGTGGATGTTAATTTCTCCATAATTCTTTAATGTAGAAAAGACCAAAGAAAGTGAAAAGAACCATGCCCGAACCCGGAGTCGAACCAGAGACCTCTGGGTTGATAGTCTAGCGCACTCTCCACTGGACTACAATGGTCGATTTTTCACAGAAAATAATGATCGAGTTTCTTACAAAGCACATGCCTCATTTTATGTTCTGTTTTTCATTGATTGCTCGCCTTTTGATTTTATAAAACAGTAAAGAAGCACAAGGGCACAAGTGTTCACTTTTTGATCGAATAAAACAGCAAAACAGCGCTCTATTGCTGCTCCTCATAGGAGCGATCGCATGTTTTTTTACTGGGACTGAACACTTCTAAGCTTTACACCTCAGCTATGCAGTGTTTCTCTGCTACGCCGCATCGTTTGTGTGCTTTGCTGATCATGTCTGTGTGAAAAAAAACGATTTGTGCCGAGCACGCGTGCCTATGGCGTGCCAAACACTGCTTTAAATATGCTGTTTTTAAAATTAATTTTATATAAAAATAAAATTTTGCAAAAATCGCCAAATCATAGCGATCTCTAAATATTGTCCGATTGGGCTTAAATTTGAAATAGACATTAATTAGCACAATTAAACTAAGGGCAGACTTGTAGATAACATAGTTTTAATACTTTAAAAAAATGAACTATTCAACCCTATTGTGTATGCATTAGGCCGGGTCGATTTGTGGGGAGGCAAAAAAATCGCCCATTGCTCAGTGAAAATCGTATTCTAGGGATCAAAATAAGAAACTTTGCCCGAGGAACTGTATAGTTGGGGCATAAGAATTCGTTTTAGAGGTATTCTTTGAGGGTTCCACATACAAACATTTTAAAAAATCACCATTTCAAATCAAAACCTCCAGGGGGGTTGCAGGGGGTGTGCCACTGGCATGGGTGGATCGGCCCTCCAAAGTTAGTGGGGGTCGGTCATGCATTTGGACTCGATTGGGGCACTCGAAATAGGTCAAAGAGGGATTTTTAAAGTTTGACCCTACGGGACAAAAGTCAAAAGTTGGAGCACTAGAATTCGTTTTAGAGGTATAGTTCCTCGGGCAAAGTTTCTTATTTTGATCCCTAGAATACGATTTTCACTGAGCAATGGGCGATTTTTAAATTCTGTTTAAAAATATGTATAGTCGTAAAAATCTCAAGCATGAATGTTGTTATTCTGTTTTGTGAAAATTAAGAAATTTGCATCGCCAAAACGGTACCAAAGAGTGCTCAAATGCAGTTGGCAGGTTCTAAAGAGTTCTTTAGTTTTTTATTGTGTACAATTTTGTTATTATAGCACGGTGCGACTAAATTAACTAAACTGCATGCACTTTTTAAATGACCTAGTGTTGAATGAACGGCGCGTAAAAGTTGTCTAACACCCTCATAATTTTGACTTACTGTAAAAAAACCGATTTTGCGCTCCTTCAAGCATTTATTAGTAATAAGCGAATTCAATATTTTTTAATAGTTTTAGTTCGATAAAATAAAGGTCTTCCAAATGATTTGTAAAACTTTGTGAAATTTGTGTAGTTTCTACGTGTAATTATCAAGTAAATGTTAAGTTTTGATATTTTTACATTTGCCTATATTTTTTCGACACACCTTCTTTAAAAAGCATAGCAATTGTATTATTATTAGAAAAAAACACGTTATTTTACGAGTAAAGTGAATGTTTGTTATTTAAAATCGGCCTACAGTTGACAAAGTTATGGAGCTTTATCCAAAAGCGTATTTTTTAAATTTTTTGTATATAGTAAATATAGCTTGTAGAATATTTATTTGTTATAAATTGTAATGTTGAATAAATTGAAATAAAAAATTTAAAGCCTTGTAATAACTTGATAAATGCACGTAGTGAATACATATAGGCAGGTCACAAGGTGTCGTACTGTGTCCTTTTGACATATACAATCCTGCTAGTTATTACAAGGCTTCCATGGCGAGTTGAGTTGGGGTTGACTAGGGATTAGCTTCCCATGGAAACGCGAGTTGAGTTGAATTTAGTTAAATCCTCAAAATTCCACGAAACTTGTTAGACTTAACTGAGTTAGATTGGATGCGTTCAGAAGATGAAACAGTTGCTCAACTGTTGAGCGAGGTCTTATTGAATTTATTGGATACTTGTTATTTTATTTTATTTAATTTCTGCCACTGCGCTGACATAAAATGCAACAAACCGTTCAGCAGGCACACAAAGTAGCGGAAACTGATACTGATCAAAGACTCAACATGTTAAGTAAATTTTGCACCTTCTGAACGCACACATTTATACTAAGAAAAAATGGCGACTATAACGGCCGAAGTCCAACTCGATTCAATGGCTGCATTCTATCGAAAAATCACTCAGGTAGCGAAGTAACATAAAATATTTTCGCTATATAAGATTGCGACCCCTGAGAGTTTCTGTGAGCGCATTCCATTCAGTCCGAAAGTTGTGCAACAGTTCCTTCCGCTGAATGCAGGCAATGTTGTGCATGGAAACACTTTCACGCTAGAAATGCCATTTTGTCAACTTGACGAAAACCCAACAGGCTAAAGGCCCAATCAGAATAGACGAAACGAGACGATAGCATTTTGACGAACGTCTGCACTCGTTACGGATGTTTACGGATTTAACCCAAAATGAAACGATTTGCTCAACTCGTCTGAAACAGTCTGAACTCGTTTGAAAACTCGTCTGAACTCGTCTGAAACAGGCAATCGAGTATTATTTATTTATTTATATTGTGCATTTTGTAATTTTTAATAAAGATTTGTGAAAAATGAGTGAAATAATGGCGAAATTGAAACAAATTGATGAAAATAAAATAAAAACGCACTCTGCACAGCTGTTGTTGACGAGTTGCTACGCTAGCAGTTCGGTTCTTACGGAATAATACGTCTTGTCAAACTGTTTCGTTTAGTTTCGTTCAGTTACGTTTGCTCATTTTGGGTAGCAACATTAATATGCATTTAACCGAACGCTTACGTTTTTACTCGTTACGGAGCAAAACGTCTATTTTGGTTGGGCCTTAACTTGCCATGGTAGTTAAAGTTTATTGAGAGAGCTATCTATCAGCTGTGTTTGTTTAGTTTTTCTTTATAATTTGCATTGAAGTTTCTGTAATAAACGCCGGCAGCATTGAAGCAAGCCCATGATATTCACTAGTGTCCGGCCGAATGTAGATTTTTGGCCGAAGTAGAATGTTCTAACAAAATTTTTTCAAGTAAGAAAAATAATAAATTTAGGCCTTGCTTTCGTTATTTATTAACGTATAAGTATAAGAAACGGCAATAATTAAAGGCCCAGTCTGGTTAAACAGGCCGAAAAATATGCAATTTTTATTAATCTTTTTCGGAAAAAGTAAATAATATAGGTAATCTAGACTTTTTATGTATATTTACAGTACTTTTAAGAAGATTGTATAAAATTTTTAGATTATAATCAATAATTATTTAATTAATAGTTAATCAATAATTAAGTGCTTAAAACACGAACTGAGCTGGCGACCTTTCCACAGGTCACAAAATTCATCTAAATCAAAAAAAAAAAATATTTTCCTGTTAAAGCTTAGTATGCTGCAGAAGCGAAAAGAAATCTTCCGTAAGAAATGCGTTGCGTTTTTGACAGCGAAAAGGTAGCGAAATTTTTTTCGTTGGTTAGTACGCTGTTGAACCGAAAAATTTGTTCAATGCAGCCATGTTCACAACTATGATTGGAGAGTTAAAATGTCAAAATTTCGCTGTCTTTTATATGTCCGTACATTTAATTGGCGTGGAAATGTGACACTCAACAAAAATGTTCAACTAACACTTTCAACGAACACTTTATGGTAAGTATGTGTTAGTGTTCAGTCTACACCAAAATTTCGCGTGTAGAAAATTTTCGTTACTGTTTTGTTAATAAAAATTCCAATAGGAAATTTATGAATGAGCCCATTGACAATTTAGTAACTTGTATTTTGAAAAAAAAAACAACGCGTTTAAAGTTTTAAGTATAGTGCGCTTCCTGCTTTCGCTGTCGGCTCAGAGGCTCATAACTTTTGAGGAATTATGAATTTCTATTTAACCTTTTAGAATGATATTTTACATAGTTATAGCTATCAAAAAATATAAAAAAAAAAATATATATAAAAAATTTTTTTGCATTACAAAAAAGTAAAAACATTCGGAAAATATTCGGCTATTTTCGGCTATATTCGACCGAATATGCCGAATACCGAAGACAAAGCCGAATATTCATTTGGACACTAATATTCACGTAAATTAGATTGGAAAAAAAAAATTATAAAAATATTTATTAATTTATGTGGTAGAAATGTGACATACAACGATATAGGGATACTCACATGTATCGTATTTTGTAGAACTTTGATATATGACATAAGACAGGCCTTGCAAATTGCCTAATAAATTCTACAAAGTTTTGGATATCGTTTAAAAGGGTCTGTATATTGTATTTCCGAAACTGGCATAAAATCTTGAATCATAACCGATTGAGTTAATTAGGGTATTCACAAGGTGTGCTGTCATGTGACATTGTCATATTGTTTTAAAATTTTACGATTGCTTAAAAATGCTGTTGTTGTTATGATCTCAACTTAAGACACATGACTTAATGATACCTTGTGAATACCCTTAATGGGTAGAAAGCACGTGAATGTACGCAATACTGGTTTTTTAATGGTAAGTAAAAATTTTGAAGGTGTTGCCCTCTTGACAACTTTTATGCGTTGGGACTTCCATGCAGTTTTTTGAATCAGTTTGTTACACATTTTTTTTTCTCCTAGTCTATAGCTAAAACTTTGCTGAAGACAAGAAAAAAAAAATTCTAATCCGCTTACGTGAGAAAAAGTCCATTTTTTTTGAAAAATCAAGTTTGATCCAATATATTCTTCATACAGTAAAACCCGATCGACAGCCAATCTAGCAATACCCAGATACGGTATTGCTATTAACGTCTAGCACTTTAAGGAACAGCAGTCAAAAAGTTGTTTGAATTCAATGACCTTGAAAATGTTTGATAGTACTATCAATCATTTGATAAACATTATTTTTTGATTGATATATTTTCCATCTGAAATAAAAAGAATTTTTTGGGCGGCATTTTTTTGATCAGATATATAAGTTATTTTTTAATCGTTATTTTTGCTGATATTTCTTGATCAGAAATAAAAATTAGTTTTAATCGTTATATTTTTCTTCTTAAAAATAATCCATAATAAAGTTCATAATAATAATTCTTAATAATAAATTTTCTTAAAAATAACTTCATTATTGATAAATTAAAAATTAAGGTGAAATAATTACATGCTTATTACTAAACTTCACAATTTTAAAAATGCTCTTTTTTAAGGGCAATCTAACATAATAACGCAAGTGCATTTAAACTTTGTTCAGACTTTGCTGAATGTAGATAATTTGTCATTATTTTTTTCTTACTAAGAGGTCATTCGCACTTGGAACAGTTACGGAAAGTGTAATAAATTTTCTTAAACCAGTTCAAATATTAAGAAGAAGTTCGCTATATTTATTTTTCAATATCTAAACTAAAATATTTTTTAATTTTCCACATAGTTCTTCCTAGAAATCGTATCTTTCAGTAATAAAATTTCTTTAAATAAGTCTTTGGTTACATCTTTATTATAAATGTTAAAACATTTTTACATTCTCAAAATTCTTCACCTGAGTCTTACATATTAAAATTATTTGCAACTTCCTTAGCTTTTTTTAAAAAAATGTTGAAATTTAATTTTAAATTTTGCAGATAAATTTTAGTTTTAAATATAAGGTACAGTGCTGAAAAATGTAGTTTGTGAAAGGGTATGGACAGTATAAAACTTTCAAAAATTTTTTTGTTTTTATACATAACTAGAACAGTTTTCGTCCGATTGATTTGACTCAAAATGGGTTTTGTTGAGAAAATGTGCCTCTTCACGTAACCGTTTTTTAAAACTTTTTAATTTATTTTTTATAAACAATTTTCTATTGAAAAGCACGTGAAAATTTGGATTTTTGTTTCAAATGGTCGCCATTTTTTTCTAAACAATATTTTAAAAACTCCTACGTCTGGCCACAGCTAATAATATATATTTTCAGAATCTTTTTCGTTTTTAGTTCTAAATGGATTCATGTTAGAGATGAGCACGTGCAGTGCTTTTTCTACGCCGTGTCACGTCGTGCACGTGCCTAAAAATATCTTCGTGCGTGCACGTGCTTAAGAAAAGCAAAGTCGTTCGTGCTTTTCCGTGTTAGTGCACTATAGTTTTATTTTATTTATTTTTTTTATTTATTTATAAAATTAAAAGCTAACATCAGTACACTTAGAACTATGTTCTTTTATAGTACAAAAATCATTTATTTTAGTTAAATAAGAATTTAATTAGATTAAATTAGATTAACATTATAACAACCGGGCTAAAGATTTAATTACAGACATTTAACAATACAGACATTTGATTAAAAGATTATTATAATAATCATATATTATAATAAAAAAAGAGTAAATACATTAATAAAGAGGAAAGAAAGGAGAAAAAAAAGAGAAAAGAAATAAAAATAACCTTTGAAAGAGTTTAAGCAAATTGCAGATACTATGCAGTAGAGAAGAAAGTTAAGATAGATAGCCTAAAAGTACCTCTTCTAGTTATTTCTCTTAACCATCTAGGTAGTGCATTCCAGAGTCTAATGGCGTTAATGAAAAACAAGTAAGAGGTGTTTAAAGAGTTATGCCTGGGTATAATAAGAATATGACTTCTTCTAGACATACAAAACCGTAACTTTTCATAAAGGTAACTAGGTGATTTTTCATGAATAAGTTTGTACAGGTATATACGTTTCTTGCTTTGATGTATGATGTTATGTCGCAACCAAGTATTGAATTTCTAAAGCTAGATAGGTGTTCATATCTTCGTAAACCATAAACATAACGTGTGGCATAATTAAAAGCTATTTGCAATTTTAATTGGGAAGATGAGTTGAGCTTACTGTACACTGTTTCAGAGTATGTTATCAATGGTAAAATTAATTGTATCACCAACTTTCGTTTTATATTTACAGGAGTTACGCTAGCATACATTCTCAAATTACGTAGGACATAATAAACTTTTTTCACTACATTGTTAACATGATCAACACAGGACAAAGAAGAATTTATATAAAAACCAATATTTACAATTTTTGACACAACAGCTAGCTTATTTATTCCAACAAACAAATCAGGGATATCATTTATACAGATTTTGTGCTTAAAAATAGGCAGGACAAATGACTTTGATGCATTTAATTGCAGACCATTGTTACTGGCCCACTCATTGATGCTGTTGAGATCTTCATTCATTCTACAACAGAGTTCGTCAAGATACCCTGTTCGTCGTGAAAGATAAAGCTGAACATCATCAGCATATGCATGAATAGATGCATGTTTGCAAACATTAAAAATATCATTTATAAATATTGAAAATAACAGAGGACCAAGTATGGAGCCTTGTGGAACACCATTTAGTACTAACTTGTACTGAGAGGACAATTGACCAACTTTAACTTTTTGAGACCTATTACACAAATAACTGGAAATTAGATTGACAGCACTATTACAGAAACCAAATAACATCTTAAGCTTATGACACAAATACTGATGACTGACACTATCAAAAGCTTTAGAGAAGTCTGGCAGACAAAGTATAGTCATAGAACCCGCATCGTATTCAGGTCTTATATCGTCAATAACTTTAACAACAGCTGAGGAGCAACTATGTCCAGCTCGAAAACCAGATTGAAAGGGGGATAACAGGTTTCTGCCGAGTATAAAATTATTGATTTGCTGAGCCATGAGTTGAAAGAGGCGGTAAAATACCTATAGGCCTGAAATCGCTGGGACCAGATGTGTTTTGCTTTTTTGCTATCGGTAATACAGTGGCCACTTGCCCGGAAATGATGAGGTCGTGAAACAAAAATTAATGATATGTGTAAGGGGGCTGATAATGTCGGGCAAAATGATTTTAATGAACTTTATGGGAATGTCATCTTCACCTATTGCGTTTGACTTAATCTGCATAACACATTTACCAACATCAAGCTCATTTACTGGAGCAAATTCAAAAGACTGAAGCATAGAGAGACCAGAAGGAGAAGAAATATTATAATTAGGAGTAGAAACAGAATCTACATAAAGTTATTTATAATTTCTGGATTCATATTGCAGCCAGTGTTGTTTTTATTGCAGACCCCAAGTTTTCTTATATTGCTCCAAAGCGTTTTGGTTGCAAGGGAGGGTTGAAGCTTAGCCGCAAAATAGCGTGATTAAGCCTGTCTTATTATTGAAACAGATTCATTCCTCGACAGTCTATATGTTTCCCAGTTGGGTTTGGTTGGGTTTCTCTTCCATATCGATCGAAATTTGTTTCTTCTTTTAATAGAATTTAAGACATTGACAGAAAACCAAGGGCAAGCTGAATTCCTAATACAAATCGTGCGTTCAGGGACATGTTTCTCAAATAAATATTTAATGGGTTCAACAAGGGAACTAAGTTTGTCGTTAATGTTATGGTGAGGCCAGCAATCATTGAAGGGGGTCAATGATATATCACGAAACATAGACTGATAACTGATGTGTTTAAAATCCCTGTATGTAAAGTTATGAGATATTATACTACGAGAAAAATTAATATATAACGAACAAAAAATTAAATCATGGTCAGAGAGGAAATACAACTGGTCAAATAGTGAAACAGCTGAAAAATCTGATACTATAAAAAAATCAAGAAGACTTGGATTTGTGTTGTTAGAAAACCTTGTGGGTAAGTCTTCATTAACAACTGACAACCCTAAAGAAGTAATATTTTCATATAAAGTTTGTTTTACTGAGTCACTTGAAAGGATATTCACATTAAAGTCACCACACAATAACAGCAAGTCATAATCAACAATACATGTAGACAAACTAGAAAACAGGGGATCAACAGGAACACATTTATTAGGATTATGATAAAAGCATTTTAGTGTTTTTGTCAGATATGCAAATGTTTAAATATTCGATTCCTGGACAGCACGATTTGTTAATAAATTTAGTTGTAAGTTTAGTTTTACAATAAATCGTCACCCCACCACCCTTTCTACCTATATGGTTATTTCTATAAAGCTTATAATTTTGCATAGCATAGGTTGCATCACTTACATCACTACAAAGCCACGTTTCTAAAATGCATATGATGTCCACTGAGGAGTAGTCTTCAAAAACATGCTTCATGTAATCTAATTTAGTTATATTCAGACTCCTTGCATTAAAGTGGACAACATTAAGGCCACTTCGCTGACTGCACAGTACTTGAATCATTACTTTCTTGTTATCACCATCACCATTAGACGAATCCCTAGACCCTAACACAAGAAGAAGCGACAGTAGAAGAATTTTAAGGCAAATAAGAGAATAGATCAGAAAGAGAAAAATAGAATAAAGATAAGGCTATAAGATTATAGAGAAGAAATTTAAGTATAAGGACAGCAAAGTACTGAAATAATATTAAGAAATAAATAACTAACTTATTTATTAATATAAAGATAGTCATAAAAATAAAACTTAGTTTAGCCATCAGGTTCAGCGACAACGGAGGAAGCGCAATGGATTGCAGTTTCAAGATGATCCATACTGCTAATGAGAACGCTGTCTGCATTTTTTTCATCCTAACAAATACAGAGCCACGAAACGTAAAGGCATTGAATATTTTTCTCTCACGTTTTTACTACTTTCACTGTAGAAACTATTTTAAAAAACTAATAAAAATAATAAAAACTCATTCTAACGTTATAATAACTCCAATATTTTTAAGTTGGAACATCAATTTGAAAAAATATGTGTATCATTTTCATAGCTACTTTGCAAAGTCCTTAATCGTGCATGTTCGTGCGTTTTCGTGCAAGTACTAAAAAATCAATTTCGTGTTTAACGTGCCTCAAACATGTTACACGCGCCCATCTCTAATTCATGTGAACGAATTACTATCAACGCCACTGAGGCCAGATTCAAAAGGTGCCATTTTCAGAAGACTATGCAAAAATATACCAATAAAAACAAAAAATTAAATTTTTTGAAGTACATATTAATGTGCTTAAGATGTGTACAAAGTTTGATATGAATCCATTAAACTTATTTCTTTATATTTAATATACAAAAAAAAAAAACACTTCAAATTCAGACGTTTACAGTGTTCATACCCCTTAATGCTTTTTATTTTATAAAGCTTAGTATGCTGTTGAAACGAAAATTTTTAGGCATTTAATTCTGTACGCGAAATTTTGGTGTAGACTTAAAACTAACACATGCTTACCATAACGTGTATGTTGAATATGTTAGTTGAACATTATTGTTGAATGTCAAATTTCCAGGCCAATTAAATGTACGGACATATAAAAGCAGCAAAATTTTGACATTTTAACTCTCCAATCATGGTTGTGAACTTGGCTGCATTGGACAAATTTTTCGGTCCAACAGCTTACTAACCAACGAAAAAAAAATTTCGCTACCTTTTCGCTGTCAAAAACGCAATGAATTTCTTACGGAAGATTTCTTTTCGCTTCTACAGCATACCAGGGATGATAATTCCAATTTTCGGTTTGGTACTTAGCGGATTTAAAAAAGTACTAAAAGTACTGAATTAAGAAATAAAAGAAAAAAGTGCCAGAAGTTTTAGAAGCTTGGAAGGGTTTTCGAACGTGAAGTTTGTAGTGCCTGGTTACAATGAAAACTAGTGATGAGAAATTTTTTAGTAGCGTACAAGGCGTTTACACTAGTACAGCAGTAGTACCGTTGAAGGACAGTTGAATTACGTTTAAAAATTTTTATCCATTTAAACTCGCTTTTGCAACTGTCGGAACTTTTTTGAAGACAGTTCACGAGACAGAAACTAGGAGAGTAATGACATCATGTGTATTGAAGAACAGAAAAAATCAAAATTTCAAAGAATTAATTGGTAATGTACAATATTTTAACTTAAGCGTATTATTTAAGAAAATTTATTCAAAATATAAACAGGTCAACAAATTTTAAGTTTTATTAACTGTTTGGTCAATTGTCATGCCAACTGTCTGTATTCACTTCACAGACTTAATTTTTAACAATTTTAGTATATGGGCATTAGAGTGGCCCTTATTTTTTTTCGAAAGTAACACATTGCGGGCCGGAGTTTTATTCCTTTACTAAACAGAAGTAAACTGTGAAATTTTCAGAAAAAAATATTTAAACGTGCCGTCTGCGACCTTAAGTTGAAAATCTGATTTATATGGGGAAAATATTTCTTAAGAAATCTTTTTTTCTAAGAAATCCTAATAACTTTTTTTTTTTAATTGCATATTTTAAAAAACTGGTATGCGTCTCGTTTTTGATTTAATTTTTCTTCAAAATGTGCTCTCAAACATGGATATTAGACAAAAACTACTGGAGTTGTGATTTTTTACTTTTCGAAAAAAGTCTAATTTTTTCCTTGTTGTATTAAAAAAATCGCAAAAATCCAAATTTGAAATAATTTCATTGAAATGTTGTGAAAATATTTTCTTAAACTATATTCAAAACAGAAACAAAAAATTGTGGGATTACGGTTAATAACCTGCTCGCTATGAAATTTTTCGTTAGAAGTGTACCTTTTTGGAAATTTTGAGTTTGGGTATTTTAACGAAAAAAATTTAAAAAAATTTAATAATGAAAGTTTTGAAAATATAACCGAGAAATGGATTAAAGATAGTTGTGAGCTGTTTTGTACAAAAAATTAAAAAACCAAAATTCGGATACCAAAGTTATAGTTATTGTAACTTGACTTTTTTTCCAAAAATTTTCAAAGTGCCTGTTTCTGGCATTTCGAACACTTTGCGAATATTTATAAAAAATCGGAAAAACTATGTTTCTCACTTAAAATGACTCCAATAATCTTAGAAATATATAAATAATTTTTTTTTTGAAATTTTGGATTCCAGGGATTCCATCATATCATACCCTGGACTTAGGGTAAAAAAAATGCAAAAAAACCATAAAAACCAACACATTTAGTTTTTCACCACTACCCATTGGATATTGAACTAACTTGGCACTGCACTGTCTTAAAATTTATTTATTTAGACATCAGTTAAAATTCGCTTACTAGAAGAAGAAAAATTTGTGCGTTTATTATAGGTTTTTATGTAAATGCTTGGTTAAAATGTGCAACACAAAAAATTTTGATTTCTATTTTTTTAAAATCACCAAAAATTAAAAAAAAATTCTTAAGTCCAAACAAATAAGCGCAAGATAGTGAAAGCGTTACACAATATACAAAGAATTGGAAAGTTGCAGCGGTGAAAATTAAATTTGTTGGTTTTTGGAGTTTTTTTTTGAATATTTTTTTACCCTAAACCAGGGTATGATAAGTTGGCATCCCTGGAATCCAAAATTTTTTCTAAAAAAAAATCATTTATATATTTTTAAGACTAATGAAGTCATTTTAAGTGAGAAACATAGTTTTTCCGATTTTTTATAAATTTTATTATGTTCGAAGTGCCAGAAACAGGCACTTTGAAAATTTTTGGAAAAAAAAGTCAATTTTCAATAGCTATGATTTTGGTATCCGAATCTTGGTTTTTTTAATTTGGTGCACAAAATAGCTCACAACTATGCTTAATCCATTTCTGGGTGATTTTTTCAAAATTCGCAATTTTAATTCTTTTGGCATTTTTTTCGTAAAAATACCGAAACTCGAAATTTCCAAAAAGGTACACTTCTACCGAAAAATTTCATAACGAGCAGGTTATTTACAAAGGAAATTTAAGGGCAGGTTCTCATCTCGAGCTACGAAAACACGGTAATGTTCTTTTTTTTTCATAGAAGGAAGTAAATAGTTGCTTGAGTTTTTTGACAGTTATTTATTGATTCTTAAAGTGTAAGAAAATATTTTTTTGGTGCATCAATGTGTAACGTGTCAATGTGTCGCCAACAATCGTCACTTTGAAAAAATGGTACCCAAACGGTGTTCATCTCACAGCACGTTTATGTCGTCTGATATAAAAAAAGCAAACAATTTTATTAATTGCATTATATTTATTGGAACTTGGACCTATAATATCAACAAATAATTGAAAATAGAAAAAGTGGCAAACATGTGATTTTTAAGTAGCGTTTTTTCACATTATGCGCTCTTTAAAGTTCTCTAAAAAAACCACCCAATATTACCTAAATGTAGGTTTTGGATTCAATAAATATTATCTACTTTTAAAAAATCCAAGTCAATCTATAGAGTATTTCTTGAGATATCGTGAACACCAGTTTGTAAGACACGATTTTTCAGAAAACGCGTTTTAAGATGTGGTTAACGATTGTTTCGAGTGAGTTAATGAAAATATGGGTGCGTTTCGTATGCGATAACTTTTTATGCAATTGTTATCGGCCAAACCGCAATAGGAACTATGCTACACATAATAAGCTATCGAAAAATAAAAAAAAAAAAATAATAAAAATTAAGTTTTTTGGTTGAGCTTCATAAAAACCTGCCCTTAAGTAACGTCACGCCAGATCAAAAAGCCTAATAATTCAGAGATGATTTTTAAATTTGATCACTTGGAAAATAAATTTTTATATTATTTCAAATCCTTCTAAAAATACATGTATACAAAAAGTCTTGCCCAATTCAGACAGTTTTGTCAAATTTTGTAATCCATGTCGAAAATCGCTTCTGTGTTTTGTAACGCACGTCAGCACATATTTTTGCTTATATCTTTAAGCCCTTAGGATCGATTGTTGTTTTTTTTATTTAATATAGTGCTACTTTATTACTGAATTCAGTACTTTAGAACTGATTTTATCATCCCTGCAGATACTAAGGTTAAGGCAGCTTTGAATAAATTTTAGAAACTTTTTGAAACGCTGGCAAACATCAAACATCAACAATCGACTAATCATACAACAAATGATTGCACAATCAAATCTAAGACAAACTTTAAACCATAAAATTTGCCTGCACAAATATTTGACGTATCCAAACGTATCCAAAAAAAAAAGTATCCAAAAGATACACAGCATGCAATATCTTTCTTATCAGCCGCACATCTTATCCTAGCAACCGCATTTTTTCACATCAAAATATTTGTTTGTCTTCTTCACTTGCCGCCGCTCGCTCATTCCGTTCTCCACTTAATCAATTTCAGCAGTTTTCCACTTGAGCGACTAAGCAAACGTTGCATGCAGCAGAGTCACACTCAGCCTGCTGCAACATAAACAGCATGCAGCAAAGCTGAAGATACGGTTACGCACACAGCTGCGATAGCAGTTGCATTAAAGTTACGCATTTATTTTTTACAGAAGCGTTTAAAATTTCGTTTTCGATTTCATGTTGTTGGTTTTGCGGTTTTTTATATGAGAGCATTGAAATAGCTATGAAATCGATTCATCAATCGAACGTGAACCGTTGGAAAAAAGCTGCCGCCACGATACGGCCGCCAACCAGCAAAAGTTGGAGCCAGCTGATGGAGCACATTTTTACAGTGCAACAACAGTGGCTTAACAGCGCTGTTTGCGGGCGTATGTTAATTTTATGTTGCTGTTGTTGCTGTTGTTGCTGTTATTGTTGGTGTTGTTCTTCTGCTATGTGTCGTCGGGCACGCTGTGTTTACATTCTGCCAATCCAGATAGTTTTGGTGAAATATTACATTTTCTGTTTTTTATTGTTGCTTTTTATGCTTTGCATCCCGGAACGCTTTTCCCGCACTTTCAGTTTTGATTTGCGTACGACGCGGTTAAGACGAGCTTTTCTTTCCGACTCCTGCTTGAGTAGAACGACTAAAAAGATAGCGTTCGCGACTGTTGGGAAAAAAAAAATAAAAAAGCAAATGCTTGGTGAAGCAAGCTGTCCTTAACGGTTTTTGTGTTTCTTGTGTGTTTTGGATTGTGGCAAAAGTATCTAGATACTTTTAAGTGCTTTATTGTAGCTGATAGCGATAGTGAGCAGTAAATAACTACAGGATTGAATATTTAAAACAATTAATACATAATTATAAAAAATTATGTTAATATCAAAAATATAAGAGAAATAACAGGATCTCCAGTGTTTGTTTTGTTAAAATAATAACCGTTTAATTTTACAGTAAAACAGTTCAAATAATCAGCTGACAACTTGAAATATTTTTCATATATCCGGTTTTTAAATATTTCATTACAGAAATTTTTGACTTTGTGTGGAAATTCAGACAAATTTTTAATTTTCTGTCTTAGTGTATATAATAATTATATATTGGTTACGTTTTGAACTTTAATTAAAAAAAAAAAGTTATAAGCCACTGCATGTTGCTATAACATTCCTTTCAGTTTAAGCTTAAATTAGCTGTTGGAAAACGAGGTAACTATTATGATTACCTATAAAAATAAAAATTTTTAATGTTTGTATTTTATCCCAATTTATAATTCTTAGGGATAAATAAATTTCTTAAAATCATAAATTTATAAATTTTAAATGATGATGATAGGGTTTCAGCGCGATTAAAGGCTTTTTTGTTAACATGTGCACTAGACCGGGTCGGTCTCCATATAAAAAAAAAAGTGTTTGATGAACTCTGTCTAAAATATTCTTTGGCTTTTTGTTGTACCCTCCACGGAAGGATTTCATAATGTGTTAACCCGTAGGCTTCTGAAATTTTTTTAAAAACGTTCCTTTTTTGGGTCAAAACTCACTTTTTTTAAGAATTTTCCAAAACACAAAAAAGATTAAAATTAAAGTTTCAAAAATGAGTAAAATCTTCATAAAAAATTTTGAGAAATCTGCGCGTTTTGGATTTTTTTTGTGACTTGTGAGTCTTACTTGTACGTTTTGTACAAAGTTAACCCATTGAGGACGGATAAAAGATCCTCGTCTTCAGAGGGTTAGATCATAAACTTCCTTGCATGATTTAAGGTATGTGTATAGAAATTTATTACCTTTCCAACGGTGGTTTATCGACAATAATTGGACAAGAAATAGCGTAGTTATACCGATCGAGGTCTAAATCACATAAAAACGCATCCAAAAAAGTCACAAAAAATCCAAAACGCGGATATTAATCATTTTTGAAGCATTAATTTTTTTTGTTTTTAAAAATTCTTAGGAACAATAAAATTTCCCATACAAAAAGTGGATTTTTGCCCAAAAAAGGAACTTTTTTAAAAAAATTTCAACGGGTTAACACATTGTGAAATCCTTCCGTGGATGGTACAGCAATAAGTCAAAGAATATTTTCGACCGAGTTTATTCAACACTTTTTTTTCGAACCGGCCTAATGTGCATACATTATTTTCTAAATATTCCTCAAGCTATTATAAGATTCCTCAAGCAAGCCTAAACAGATTATGTTGAAAGAACTTTAAGAAAATAAGCAATACTTCTCTATTTAAGCTTATTTAGAAACAAATTCATTCTAAAAAAAATATTATGAAAAGTATTCTGGAATGGTGAAGCAATTATCTATATTAGTGTCAAACTTAAAATGCTTGTTCTAAAAATGCAGAGCTTTTTAGTTGCGACTTTATTAAAGAAAACGGGCGATATCTTCTCTACAGTGTGAGATTAATCAGCTGAACAACCTTACTAGTAATTATTCTTGTCGATATCGGTGGTTTGAAGTATTGCCGCCGTCTACTACCGGATGGCAAATATAAACCAGAAAATATCCCAGCGAAGCAAAGCCTACGCGATGTGCGATGGGTATATTAATATTGCCACTTCGTTTGTTTGCTAAGCCATGTCCAATTGTCCTTCTTTCGTTACGTTTACCGCGGTAGTTTTGGAGTTATCGTTGTAAAAACCTATATATTTACAATAAAAATTCTCCCACCTGATAAATTCAACTGTTTTTCTTAACGTTGATACGTTTTCCGAGACCATATCTAATACATACACATCTAATTTAAATACTTACTATTTTTAAAAGCCATTCAACGTAAAAAATTCAGCACAGCAATCGGTCTTTAATTTTAAGTTTGCACCAGGTCATCATATTGAAAGTGATTTAATTGTGCTTATGTATAAGTTTCCAAAAGTTTAAAAGCGTTTTTGCTGATGCAGTTCAATGTTTATTTTAGATTAATCTGCTAATCTGGGCTCTATTTTGCACGCAATGGAGCCATCTAGAATGAGCATGTCTGCAAAATAAAAGAAATACAGCTCGCCTTTTGTTTTTTTTCGAGAAAGGACAACAGCTTTAAAATAAAGTTAAAAGTACACTTAATGATAGAAGTCTCAAAAAAATTTGTGTTATTTGTTATGCACGATTTTTATTCTATTGCATGTATAATTTCAATGCAAACCGGTTAACCAGTTAACGGTTTTTCATTTCTATCATTCGGATAACCAAAAATTGGGATAACCAAAAATATTTGAACAGACAAGAATTGTAATTTTCGGGTTACTTGAGAAACCGGTTTTTACTTTTTGCTGATTATTTGAAAACACTACTCCCAGACTGCGTTTACAACATCATTGGCGTACAATATATCTTCAAAATACTTCTCACAAATTTACTTAAGAGCGGTTTTAGGCAAACAATTTTTTGAAAATCGAATTATTTTTTAATTGAGTACTGTTGTAGAATTTTTTAAGAATATGTATGTAAAAATCTATCTGTTTTAAAATGTATGCCGTTTATAAAACAGATGCTACAGTGCTTAAGGATGAGTGCTGTAGTTTAATTTGGATTTTTTTTTGTATGAGAAAAAAATGCAATCGTTTAAATTTTTTTATATGTTATTAAAAAGGATCGGATTTTTATGCAAAACTAATCGATATTTTAAAAATAAACAATTCACATTGCTATCCTACCCTTACACAGGATTTGATTTAAAAATGATTTTGCATAAAAATCCTATCCTTAGTTATTATAACCATATTAAACTGTGCAAAAAAAGTATTTTTTATTTTACTATTTATTTTATTTATTTACGTCCAAAGTGGACAAACACACAAAAAAAGGTGTGTTTCTTGCCTTGGTGATAACGGCACTTGAAGCCATCTGAAACAAAAAAATTAAATATATTATTTGAATTAAGATTGTCAGCTTTAGATCAAGTAAGCTTTCAAGAAGGCAACAACAACAACAACAACTCTGTATAGAGTCAATCACTTAGCTGACTAGACAGTCTGTTTCGGAAATCGCTACATATTCCTCTTCAGCAGTCTTTGAGTGATTAAGCTGTGATCAACTCACTGTTTAAACTAGCATATGAATGTGCAGATTCTGGAATTCATTCTTATGAATTGTATGGCTGCTAATCATATGACATTTCAAAGCAGTAGGCTATTTATAGATCACCGCCATCAACTCTATCAAGGGTTGCCATCTGTTCTAGTTGCTTCTTCAATATTCATTTATTTCAATATTCATTGGTGTTCGATTGTTTGTCGAAATGCACCATAGAAATGAAACGAGTTTTTGCTTCGCCAGAAGCTAGTGTTATAACTGAAAAGTGGCTATTTTCACAACCAAATGTTCAATTACACATGACTTTGACCGAAAAATCGATCAATTATTAGATTATTTAATTAATTTGACATTAATTAAACTTATTTGGCCGTGCTCTGCCATAGTTAAGTTAATTAGTTTTTATGATCTATTGAATATTGAATATTGAAATAAATGAAGAAGCAACTAGAACAGATGGCAACCCTTGATAGAGTTGATGGCGGTGATCTATAAATAGCCTACTGCTTTGAAATATCATATGATTAGCAGCCATACAATTCATAAGAATGAATTCCAGAATCTGCATATTCATATGCTAGTTTAAACAGTGAGTTGATCACAGCTTAATCACTCAAAGACTACTGAAGAGGAATATGTAGCGATTTCCGAAACAGACTGTCTAGTCAGCTAAGTGATTGACTCTATACAGAGTTGTTGTTGTTGCCTTCTTGAAAGCTTACTTGATCTAAAGCTCACAATCTTAATTCATGTAATTATTCAATAGATCATAAAAACTAATTAAATATATTATTGTTCGAAAGGCTTGTCATTCTGGCAGGTAGCAGATTTCAATATTTTCATTAAAAAATAAAAAAAAAACGGACTTCTAAACATAACTAATCGAAAATCGCGTCTTTTTTTGTGGAAAATGGGGGTAAAAAAAGAACAGTTTTTTCAAAATATATAATTCTGCAACCTGTGAGAGCCATTGGCGTATAAAATACCTAATAAAATTTCAGTCTAATACAAAATGTAAGTCAATTTATAAGAAAAACAATTAACATTCTCAAATTTACATTAAGGGTATTCACGGGTTAATGCGAAACGCAGTTACGACGATGCGAAAATGTATGATTGCGAACTTTCGCATCATTCCAACAACAAATACATGGGAAGCAATTTTGCAACTCTTCTTGAATTACGCACTGCTCAAACCAATTGCGAGAACGCACAAGCAGTGGTGCTAAACAGATGATTCATGTTTTGGTTGCTTTCGAACGTAGTTGCCACCTGGGTAAAACTTTAAAAAGGTTATGTTTGTACGTAGATTTTAATAACTTTTTATGATTTTGAAATAAGGTGCCAATATATTTACTGTTCATTCGACATTTAATTTTATTGCATAATTAAGTTACAATATTGATGTTCACGCGTTAGTGCGCAAATTATCTTGCATTTTCACACTCTTGCAATTCGCAACAACCCGTCAATACCCCTACTATTTAGTTATTATTCAATCCATTTGATTAACTGCATCAATAGCTTTCCAAAAAATCTATTCTTCTGTAACTAGACTAAAAAAATAATGATGTACATTTTTTCAGGTCATATATACACTGTAATGCAAAACAATAAACGCACCTATTTTTTTTACATATTTCCATATCTAAAGAAAAATTGAGAGAAAACCAAAGATGCAGTTTGAAAAGAAACAAAACAACAAAAAGTTTTAGAAAGAATTTTGAAATTTTTTTAATTCTTATTTACCTTTCTAAAATAATATTATATTTTTTTTAAATAAAACACTTTAGCTGGAGGAAATTGAATTATTTATGAAATTAATAATGCGTAGGGCCGCTTTTCTGCTGAATGAGATCAAATATCCTGTTTGACATACTTGGAGCCAACTTTGCACGAACATTTAGATTAATTGACTCCCATGCCTCAATCACTCCAATTTTTAGGTCTCCAATACTGTCATAATGCTTATTTTCAGCGTACATTTTCCGAACCCCAGAAGTTTTCAATGGAACATTAAGTAACATTACTCGCTTCCATACAAGAGCGGGTCGCATTATTCTTGCGTAAGGATGCATTATTTTCTGAAAAATTAAATTTTCTGAGTTTCCAAATATGGAAGCAGATTTGTTGTTAGTAGTGTTGTATACTCCTCCGAATTCATGCGAGTGCTTGGAAATGCAACCTCCAGCATTTCATCTACGCAAAATGCTCCCCAAATTGAAATTGAAAAATACCGTGGTTCCTTACGCAGATCTCGCCAGTAAGAGTTAAAACCATATGGGCCATCAAAATTAAACTTTTTCTCATCAGAAAATGAAAAATTGGTTAGCATTATGAAAAGATACATTATTGACAAGAACATACTTTTTTCCAGTCAGTGTTTATGTTTGATCTTCCGAATTCGAGGCGGGCTACTTTATGGCGAGGTAATAATTTTGGCAATGACTTTCATTTTTGCACAACAATGTGGTAACAATTATTTAACACACGATTAACGGTCCATTTTGAGACATTTAACCTTAAATCATTTGCTTTTTGTCCTCCGCTTTTCATAGAGTTGCTGGCTGCTTTTATAATACTGCGCTTATCACGCAAAGAAAGTTTTTGTTTTCTTCCGCCTTTCTTATTTTTACCGTAACTACTTGGATCCTTCAAAAAGTTGCGAACTAAGTGATCTGATTACTTAAGTTTTCGAGAAATTTCGCGAATACTGACACCTTCTTCTCTAAAAGCTAAAATTTACCCTTTTCTGTGTCCGATAAATATTGAACACGCGGCATTGCAAAAAAAAAACATCAAGAATTAACAAAAAAAAAAAAGTTATTCGTAAAAGCTTTGCCGGCTCTCACATAAGTGATGCATATCGAACGTGCGTCTATTGTTATGCACCAGCTTAAATTTGGAAATATAATTATAACGGTACGTAAAGAGCAACCAATGGTCTTCACCTAAGTTGTTAACTCAAGTAATTTTTTTTTCAATGGGGCTTCACGTGAAATGCTCCATATGGGGCATTAATTTTGAAGGGATGCACCTAAAATTTAGAAGTATTCCTTATTTTGATACATTTTCTACCATGCATAGTGCTGTAGTTATAAATTCAAGGAAACAAAAAATCGGAGGGGCATTCTTTTTACAAAAGAAATTTTTTTATTTAACAAAAAAACGTTTCCATAGAAATTCTTATTTGCTCAAATTCTTACAAAAGAGTTGTAAATAAAATTAATTAGTTTTCATTTGGCGTTTACTTTGGTAAAACCGGTCAAATCGTTAAAAAGTAGCGGACATTTTTGCTTCTACTTTCTCACATAGAACTCAAAAATTAAGCACCCTGTAAAAAAATTATTCCGTTAAACTAGTCCTTAAACTAATTACGCCTTGAGTGTGTAACCAAAAGCACCCTGTATGAAAGACTTTTTATCAAAATTGGAATACTTTTAAATTTTAGGTGGATCACTTCCAAAATAAGATATTTCTTTTGAGACAGTTTATTTTCACAGTTTCTCCGTGCTCAAGTATCAAATAAAATGAAAAATTTTATAATTTTAAATAACTTAAATATTAATTTAAATATTTTCGGGGGTGAGCCCAACCAGTCTCAAACGATAGTATTTGACATCAATAACAAAAGTCCAAGTCGCTTTTTTCTCTACTATTTACATCACAAAAAATTTTTAACAGTGGTTTTAAATTCAAATTTTTTGGTCCAAATAAAATTAAAAAGTTATATGTTAGGCCTTTTCCACACTTGGTCAACGCAACTCCAACTCAAGTTGCTAGCCTGTGTATTTATACCGGAACCTTCAGATTAAGCAACTTGCACGCAACAAGTTCTCGACACGTTCTCAACCTGTTCAACGCAACGCGGCTTCCGCAACTTTCATCGGCGACGTGTTGCATCAGTTTGTTTGTTTTGTGAATTCAAGTATTTGTAGTGCAGTAGGCTTTATATTAATCAAGGTGAATAAGCTAATTAATTAGATCCTAATAGAATCTAAAAGAAGAAGAAATAGTTTGCAAGATGAATGAGCAAGTGTTAAATATTAAATTAGTGCAAGAAGTCGAAAAACATGAGTTATTATATAATAACAATTATTATATGTTGCATGACTTTTGAAGCAAGTCTGAAAGCATTCGGTTTATAGTTGCATTGCTTTTCAACTTTTTCGCTGTTGCGTTGAAGTTGTGTTGGAATTGCGTTGACCAAGTGTGGAAAAGGCCTTAAACTTAACATGGGGTGGTTCTTGTCTTCGGAAGCCTAAATTAAAATTTTCCGGGGAGTATTTTTTCGGAACACTTTAACGCCCTAGCTTCTTCCAGTATGGGTCAATTTGACCCTTTTTTGGAAAATACCCTATAAGTCAACTTTGGAGGGAGGTCAAAGGTTAAAACCTTAGAAAAAATATTCTCCAGAAAATTTCAATAGCGGTCACCCAGGACAAGCAACTTCTACGAGTAAAATACATAAAACACATAAAATACGAACCGAAAAGATAAAACATTTTTTTCTTGTTAGGTAATTTTAATGTTTTTTTTATAGTGCCCATATCATTATCACTGTTATGGCATGAAATATTATATAACTTAGAGAGGTTTATATCTATTTCTTGAAATTCGTCTTCACTCCCGCTTTCATTAATTTCTTCATATGTTGTTTTGGACCACCAACAAATTTCAGTCAGAACTGCATCTGGTGTTTTCTTTCCTCTGTATCTGTAAAAATTGAAATAGTTCCATCTGGTACAAAAGTGTTGATTGTGAGGAAAGTTTAATTTAGAATTACCGCATTTCAAATGGCAAGGATACCTGATGAAATCGTTCCCCTTGTTCATCCTATTCTGTGCCAAGTTGCCTTTCAAATTAGTCCAGATGCATGTGGAAAAAATGCATTTTTAATGACATATTCACGCCAAGTTTCTCGAACGCATTGAGCATCTCAGTTACATCTTTTTCATAGGCATTAGAGCGTTTTTTTCTGAGAAGACCATTTATAACCCTTTTTACTGCATTCCATCCAATCAACCTACCAGCTCTTCATCAAATGATTTTGACTTCATTAGCTTCCTTATATCTGGACCATTAAGTACACCTGGAGATGTGAAAAAAGAATTAGGAAATTTTTTTTAATTTGAATAAAACAAAAGATGCTTTTTTAACGCATATTTACCATTATTAAGCTTAGCTGAACTCAGATGAAACGTTTCCTAAAGATATGCCAAAATTTTTACTCTTTTAGTTATCGTTTTGATAAAGCTTTTGACTATGCTTGACTTCAATTGACCTTAAAATAGTTTTTAAAATGTTGTATGTTTCTTCAGTTTCTGTGAAATAGGCAATTGGGATGGAAGGTAGTTAATTCGAAACATGAAGCAGGACAGCTTTAAGACTTGTTGAGGAACTGTCGATAAATAACTTCCACTCTTTTGGTTTGTGTTCAATGTTTATGAAAGCATTTACATCATCACAATAGGAGTATGTTTTGCACCATTTACTGAAAACATCTTTTGTAGATCCGCTTGACGTTTGCGATATGCGCTAACTTTAGTATTTGGTGCCAACAAATTGTGCATATTTAAAGATGATGCAAGTTCCTCTGATTTCCGTTGTGATAATTGGAGTTTAGCTACAATTAAATCCAATTTTGACTCCTGGAATCAGAACTGGTGCACTAACATTTGACGGAACGAAATCGCAATCAGAATATACTTCCATTTCACTAACAATGGACATGGCTTCGTTATTTAAAAATTCATCTGGGCTGGCGCATCTTAGAGGAATGTCATCAGAATGCGGCAATGGAACTTGAGCGATGGGAACACTTCGATATTCGAATTTCGACATATTTTTTTTTATTTACGCATGCATATTTTTCACAGAATTTACGCATGCATAAAAGTTCATGCGATTGTGTTCAATTGGGTCAATCCAAACCATAGGAACACCGAATGGCATCGATCTGCGTTTGTGATGTGTTCATTCCAACAAGTAATTGTAGCATCTCTTGCAAACTGTTTGTGGCACCCATTGGACATCAGATATACATTTTTGGTCATAGCTTTTTTCAAACGCTGTAATCAGTTCCTGACTGGAATGACTTTGGCTGCTTCGGGATGGTGTGAATTGACCGCAGATATAACAAAATTTCTTTAAGTTTCCGCAGAACTCCATTGAAAATAAAATTTTTTGTAAAAAAGACCACGGCAATTTTTCACTTTCACAATTTTTATTAAATTACCCAATTCCCACTTAATTGAATTTCTAAGCTAAGCCACCTTAACCCTAATCCTACTACGGTGTGACTTTGGATCACATTTGATTTTAAAAAGATTTAATTATTAAATAAGTTCTTTTTTTGCATTGAAGTGTATTTGTATTCTCAAATGAATTAATTTTCTTAAAATTCAGAGTAACATAAATTTCGTGACATCAACCGCTATTTTTCAGTTTTTTTACATGTGTGACTCAAATTCACATCGCAGTGGGATACGTTGTAAAATGACGCAGTAGGATTAGGGTTAATACAACTTACGTAATTTGTTACTTTAACTTATAAAGTATTACGAATATAATTATAGCGGTGTAAATTACTCCGAACCGTTATAGTATTACAAATTTATTACTAAATGAAGATATTATTATCGCACGATGCAATACTTGCTTACAAATAAATGTATTATCTTTCCGGTCGGTTTTTTATGTGAAACCTTTAACTCGTAGAGGTTACTTGTCTTGGGTGATCCCTAATGAAATTTTCTGGAGAATATATTTTTGGCAGGTTTTAACCTTTGATCTTCATCCAAAGTTGACTTATAGGGTCGTCTCCAAAAAAAGAGTCAAATTGACCCATACTGGAAGGAGCTAGGGGTTAAAGTGTTCCGAAAAAATACTCCCCGAAAAATTTTAATTTAGGCTTCCGAAGACAAGAACCACTCTGAGTTAAGTTTAACATATAATTTTTCATATTGCTTAAATCCATTTTTGACCAAAAAAATCAAATTTAAAACCACTGTAAAAATATTTGTGACCATTGTTATTGTGTAAAATACTATCGTTTGAGATTGGTTTGGCTCACCCCCGAGACAATGACACTCATTTTGTGTCATAGTGTAATTCGAGGAAAGTTAAAAAGTTTACTTTAAATTATTTGAATCATAAATAACTTACATATTTCTCAAGCATTGGCTTCAAGGTTTTTATGGATTGATTAAGATCTAGTATTCGACTTGATTAAAAATAATTTTTTTTTCCAAATGAAAGATAATCGATAAAGTCTTTTTTAACTTGCCACAAGTCTAGCAATTAATCCAGGTATATGAAATGAAAAAATACAAATACAATTATTTTTTACAAAGATATTCATTAAATAAGAAAGTGGTCGAATTTAGGTAGTTTGTCGATCGGTGGCACTACGTTAATAGTGACAGTTCTTTTGGCAATCACCAAATGCCAAAAATTGCATAAAATAGAGAACGAAAATGTAGAAAATAAAATTAAAAATAAAATATACAGGCAAGCAACAAGCTAAGATCGAATTTGTGAGCAAAAAGCCAACTGTCCCTTCTACCTGGTTTTATTCTACCATGGAATCGTTATAACCAGGGATAGGATTTCGATGATATGTCATCTTTTTTCTGCTGCTTCTAAAGCATTTCCTGGTTATTTAGAACGTCCATTTATGTTTCCTAAATTCCAAAGATGAAAAGTTTTTAGGTAATTTTTTGTCATTTTTCATTGTTTTTCATCGGTTTAAGTTTTCAGGTAATAATTATCTAAATGATTTAGTTTTAAGAGTGTAAAAGAAATGATTTAGGATATTTATTGGTAATTTTTAGCAATTTTTAGGTTATTTTATTGTCAGTTTTGGGCATTTTTAATTTTAAGAGCATTTTCGGTTTTCTAGGTCATTTTAGTGTAATTTTAAGAAAATTTGTTCTTTTTTTTTGTACTAAAAAATGTAAAATTTTTGACATATTCATTTAGCAATAGTCACTTCAATCAAAAACATTACCTTTCGAAAAAGGAGTGGAGTAGCTTTGTTTACTAACCTCGATGAAAAAAGATCTGCGCGTGGTGAAACTGACGAAAGGCTATGTAGCAAGATAAAACAAGTGTTAGATAAAAACTCAGGATATGATCATTTTAATTAACTCTAATTTTATGCTTTATTGCTAAAATATTAGGGGGTAAAAATTGTAATCTTACTCGCATGAAATAAGAAGAGAAACTTACATCCGATGACATATCGTCTTTTAAATATATTCCTCTCGTCAGTGTTATGATATGTAGAAAGAAGTTTTTCTGTTTACAAAAAATAATTTCCAGACGTTCATTTTATTTTAATAAATTAAAAATGTACCTTGTCGTATACTGTAATGCTATGTTTAAAAATTATATAAAATAAATTTTAAGTTTAGTAATGTTTTATTTTTAAAGCTTTATTTTAAGTTTAGTTTTTATGTAATTGTTTATGCTTTTTAGTTAATTTTTTCAGTTTTTACGTAATTGTCTGCAGTTTTTATGTAATTTTTGTCATTTTTGTTGGTCATTTTTTGCAGTTATAACCTGGTTATAACTCTATTGACTTACATTGTGCTTAAATTTGTAAATACTTAAGATATTTCATACAAAATTATCCGACAAATAAAGAGAAATGGAGGAGTAATCGGATCTTTTGAATGCGAATAAAACTGGCGCATACTTTTTGCATCAGATTTTATCTCTTATTATGCCAATATTTTCACAATGTCCAGAAAAGTGGTTGCTTTTTGTAATGTATGGAAAAGATTAGGTAATATATTAAAATGCATGACAAAGTTTTATTTTCTCAAGCAAGCGTTGCACTTTATACAAGAAGGGGATGACCAAGTTTGCCTGTCACATAAAAGATACAATACCAAAATTTAAATATTTTTGTCATTTCCTAGAAATAGCACAGAGCATTACTACTTTTATGTGAAGTTGTACTCTTGTGGCCATTTACATTTTAATCGTTAAGTTTTGGTTTTATTTAAATTCAGTTTCAGTGTCACTGACATGTGCCAGCTTGATAAATATCTTGCAGATTGTATAACCTATAAAATCATTGCTGATATCAAACACTTGAGGGTAAAACTATTTCAGTGCAATCCCACAAACCTTTGTAGCCAACTACTTCCTAACCCTAAACATTATAAATAAATAAACTAAGCAATAATGTCTTGTAACTACGTAAGTGGATACGTTACGCACATATATCCGACCAAAAATGTTAACATGAAATTGTCTCATGCGGAAATTTTAATTAATCACTGAGCAATAAAATAGCAGGATATGTAAAAATAAACGTAAGCAAATTAATTATAAAACATTTTAATTATAGCTACCAAAATGCAGGTTCATTCAGCTTAGCTAAAAATAGGTGAATAATTGTTAGAATTTTCAATTAATTTCACACGCTTTGTTAAGCGTTATAATTGTCGAGATATTAATTTGATGTTGAACCAAGCTCGTAATAAATAAGCGAGAGATTTTATGACTTCACATAAAGTGAATGTTTCCATTAGTTTCAGCAAGAAATGTCAAAAATATTTTTCTTTGACCTCTCGAACGTTATGTCAAAAATAATTTAATTAATTGTTTTGCAATTTTGTCATAGAGCATTGTGAATAGGTTTTGTTTTTTTTAATGAAAAGTTGTTTTAATTTGAACTGGCTTTGAAGTGTTGTTTTTGGTATGCGAAGCGGAATTATTTAAAGATAATAATAATAAATTTTGCCTAACAATTTGCATAACAAAGGAACCGACAAAATTTGTCAAACTCACAGTTTTTGGAGAAGCTTTAAATTTGGTTTTTACTTGACGATCTCGTGTGTCTTGGTGTCAGGCCCGAACCAAAATGAGAACTTTTAAGGTTGAAACCAGAGCTGGGATGTAATCAATTACGAAAGTAAATTCTGACTTCAGATTCGAAATCAGCGACCCCTAACACTGTTAAATGATGTTTAATACTCTTAAAAATACATATTATTAGGTGGCAATACTGTGGTAAAAATTTAGGTGGCAACCCCAACCTCCATCTTAAATTTTAAAACTGTGACATTAGATTCGAAATCAAATCCGTTGGCAGAATTTCAATATTACAAGAATTCGCAAAAATACAAAAAAAATATAGGTGGCAACTCTAGCCGGCATCTTGAATTTTAAATTTTGACATCAATTCCAAAATTAGCTACCCCTAAAACTGCTAACCACGGAGTCCACAGAACCCTTATTGGATACTTGCGAGCTTACAAGCTTTTGCCGATCGTTTAAAACTTTTAAACTTTCTGCCCGACAAAGTAAGTCTAACAAGCCAAGCCAACGAGCAAGCATGTATATGACTTGTATCTGTTTGGTATTTTTACAAACTAGCTAGAATTCAATTTCTTGAAAAGGCTTGAACTTCAAGTAGGTTTGTGCAGTTCTCTGATTAATATCATTTAAAACGTATTGTTCAAAATAAAATAGTTTCGGAATAAAATGGCAATATATTTGCTTTTTAGTAAAAAGAAAAATAAGACAACATTTAAATTACATGACTTTCACATACACATTTTTTTAACGCCATTATTTGTGATATAACTTACATATTAAGTAATTAAATTACAAAAAACATGATTACGATTGCAGTAATTTTAATTGTACTTTTTATTAATTACGATTACTGTAATTGTAATTAATATATTTTTCTGTTACAATTACAGTAATCGTAATTGTTATTTGCGTGTATACCGATTACAGCAATCGTAATAATACTTTTCTTACATTACCATTACGGTAATCGTTATCGTTAATTTTTAAAGATTACGATTACTGTAATACCCAACTCTGGTTAAAACCACCCTTCCAGGGATCAAAAGTTTAAAACTGTTAACGCAATTATATTTATCAGAGAAATTGAAAATTTTTTTGAAGATTTTTGGTGTCTAAAAACAAATGTTGAAACGTAATTTTAACACAAAAAAAAAAATCACTATTTCCACGACAAGATATCAAAAATTATTTTAAAAAGTGTACCTACAGTTAAATATGGAAAAATGAGAAAATTGCCTAAATGCATCAAATTTTAAAGCCATAAGCTTTCTTTAACTTTTACATGTTAAAATGTATGTTAAAATGTACATGTTTTAAAGCAAAAAAAGAATAATTGTCATATTTTTCGGGCTAAAAGTTATTCTTTAGTTAAACTTTGTATGTATAAACGCACAAATGAAACACTACTTTTTGTGCGAGAAAATGCAACAAAGAAAAACGCCAAAAAGTAAAACAGCTGACTGTAAAAGCAATATTTTGCAATTTTAAAATAATTGCATTTAATTTATAAAGCTGATCTTTTGCACGTTTTAAAAGAAATTAAAAAATTTATTTTTGTAGGTTTCTACATTTCCAAAATAAATTTGAATTAAAATACACGTGAATTAGTTGTTTACTTAATATTTAAGAAAATTGTACTTGTTTTTGCGCCAAGGAATTTGTTTTTTCAAATGGAAATTTTTCTTTGAAAGAAATAATTTAGTTTCAAAACAAAGTCTTAATTATTTCTTTTAATGAAAAATTTCCATCGGAAATAAAAAAATAATTCCTTGGCGATAAAACAAGTAAAATTTTCTTAAAAATTAAGAATCTTTTCTTGGATCTTAGTATGATTTTTTCTCAGTGCATGTGATACGGCTGATAAATTGAAGGAATTGCGAAACAAATTACGGAACAAAGCAAAACGTAATATTTTAGAAAAAACGTAATCTCGAAAAAAAATTAAATCATTACTCCTAAAATGCTCTGGAATTTTATCTAAAAAACCAAATTTGAATTAGCTTCTAATTATATAAATTAACAATAATATTAATAGGTTTCAAAAGAAACTATAAAATTATAATTATTAATTAATATAACAATTGGTAAAAAGATATAAATTGTTAGTAAAACAATTAATGAAACATAGAATAAGTCTTAAGCCTTGGTTGCGAGTAGTGCTGATTTTGTATTATAATTATTTACAATTTGGTTGTGAAAATAGCCACCTTTCAGTTAAAACACTAGCTTCTAGCGAAGCAAAAACTCGTTTCAATTCTATGGTGCATTTCGACAGATTGCTGAATTCCAAAGAATATTGAAATAAATAAGAAGCACACAGAAAAAACAAATTTAATGAACAGCATACGTTAAAATTAATTCATTGATTTTAATGAAAAAATCATTGAATTTTAATGAATTGCTCATAGTTTTTAACGTACTGTTCATTGAAATCAATGAAGTTATATTAATTAAAAATGTCTAAATAAATATCAGTGATTAGTTTTCATTATTTTAATGGACTTTTCATTGATATCAATGAAAAGTACATTGATTCCAGTTGTAAATCAAATTTTAACGAACCATACATTGATTTTTAATGAACAGTTCATTGAATTCAATGTTTGGGTCATTAAATGCAATGTATAGTTCATTAAATTCAATGTATAGGTCATTGAATTCAATGTTTAGTTCATTGAATTTAATGAATGGTTCATTGAATTTAATGTATAGTTCATTGAATTCAATGTATTGTTCATTGATTTCAATGTATAGTTCATTGAATTCAATGAATAGTTCATTAAATTGAATGCATTTTTCATTAAATTCAATGTATACTAATTTATTCCCTTCCCAATTTTGTTTGAAGTGAAACGCGAAGTTGTGAAGACGTGTGGCATTTGTGTGTGTAAATTTTAGATAAAAGGTGATAATAAATTAAATTAAAAGTGAAGAAAATGTTGTGCTTTGAATGTAAAAGAAAATTTAAATCTGTTGAATTACTATCAGTATTAGTAAATAATAGGAAATATACCTGGCATTTTAAGTGACTGCTGCCATCATTTTAAAAAAATGTTTACATTTTTAAAGGATGAAAACCACATAAAAGATAAAGCTGTGCGAGCAAAGTTGGCAGAAATTGAAGATTTCACTAATTACAGTGGTAAGCTTAATTTTTCTCGAGGCTGTATAAATAAATAGTTATTTTTTTTCAATTAATATCTTCCCAGACAGTACTGCTATGAAACTTCTTTGGAGCCTTCATGTGTATTTGGTGCCCACTCAAAAAGTATGCAGTAAGGACAACTTTGGAAGAAAAACTTTCCTAAAACATACAATTACCAGTACATTCATGGATGGTGTAAAATTTCAAATTGCTAGTTTTATTAGAGCCGTAGATGTGTGCTTTAAAATTTTTAAATTATTTCAATTAAAATATCCTGCGGCATGCACTCTCCTGTGGGAGTTTGTTGCCGAATATTTTTATAAATTTAAAACTATTCAAAATCTTCGAAAATTTGTAAATTTATTGACTTTTTAAAATAAAAAAAATATTGTTGAAATTGTAATTATTTCCTTATTTTAAAAATGTTTAGAGAGGGATTAACAAATAATTCGTTGAATTTAATGTATAGATCATTCATTCCAATGAACTAAATGCATTAAATTTAATGAAATATACATGGAATTCAATGAACTGAATACATCAAATTAAATGAACTGTACATTGAATCCAATAAACTAAATACATTAAATTCAATGAACTTAATTCATTGAATTCAATGAACTATACATTGAATTCAATGAACTATACAATGAATTAAATGAACTTTAATGCATTGAATTCAATGAACTATACATTGAATTCAATGAACCTTACATTGAATTCAATGAACTGTTCATTGAATTCAATGAACTTTACATTGAATTCAATGAAAAAATCATTAATTTTGGCATTTTTTAATGAACGTGTTCATTGAATTCAATGAAGTGTACATTGATATTCAAGGAACCATTCATTGAAAATCACTAAGTTTAATGAATTATTCATTAAAGTATGAAGAAAATTCATTGAAATCAATGACCACAGTTCATTGGACCAAAATCAATGAATAATTCATTGAAATTAATGCACCTTTTCATTAATATAATGTACCTCTTTGGTTCAGTGCAACTAAAACAGATGGAAACCTTGGTAGAGTTGATAGCTATGATCTATAAATAGCTTATTGCTTTAAATGTCATATGATTAAGTAGCCGATTTGAACGTAAAATTCTTACGAATTTGTTCAAGCATGTGTGAAATCATATACTTTAACAGTGAGTTGATCACAGCTTAATCACTCAAAGACAACTGAAGAGGAAATGTAGCGATTTCCGAAACAGACTGTCTAGTCAGCTAAGTGATTGACTCTGCACAGAGTTGTTGTTGTTGTTGTTGTTGTTGTTGTTGTTGTTGTTGCCTTAAAAACTTACTTGATCTAAAGCTCGCAATAAAATTCATGTAATAATTATTTACAATTGTAATGTATTTTTAAAATAAATAAATAAAATAAGAAAAAGAAATGTTTACTTTAAAATTAAAAAATCTCAATATCCTTACACAAATGTAAGTAATTTTGTTTCAAAAATTTATTTCTTTAAAACTAAAGAAATTTTATATTTTTAAAATAAAAACTTGTGTTTTTTTTATTTTAGAGTAGAACTTTTTTCTGAACGCTTTATTTAAGAAAGAGAAAGACGACAACCCATCTCAAGAGATCAAAATATCACAAACGAACGGACATGTCTAAATGGAATTAGAAGGTAATACTTATTCAGGAATATGCATGGGCATTTCCAACCTGGCGTTACGGACAATTTGTACGAATAAATATTAAAAAAATAGAATGAAAAAGTCAAATTTTTAAAACTTTTTTCTTATATTTGCGTAGTAATTAAGTAGCACTATATTAAGTTAAAACAATGACAACAATTAACCTTAAGGATCTAAAGATATAAGCAAAAATATGTGCTGGCGTTACGTTACAAAAAACGGAAGTGATTTCTGACTTGGATTACAAAATTTGCAAAACTCTTTTTTTTTGTATAGAGTCTTACCAAGACTTTTTGTATAAAACTTTTTTAGAAGTTTTTGAAATAACATAAGTTTATTTTCCAAGTGATCAAATTTAAAAATTTTTTCTGGTTTTATTTTTATTAGCATTTTTGATCTGGCATTACGTTACTAAAATTGCCATTGAAGTTTAATTGGGTATTTAAGTAATTAGTTAGTTAAGTAATTATGTAATTAAGTAATTAAAAAACAAATTTAATATATTGTCCTTTCCTTGCCTCAACCATTTTTTCATTATCTCTAGCCAATGCCTTTCATTTTTACTAAAACAAAAAAGCTTACGAAACATTTACGAAAAAGAAAAACTACATTTGTGAAACAGTGCAGACGATTTGATCATCATGGTTAATGAATTTATGTAAAAATTGCGAAATCTAATAAAATTAAAATGCTTTTCTTAAATGATGTAATAAAATAATAAGTTTTTAATAAGTTTTAATTTTTTGGTCACGGTAGACTTTTTTCTGGAAATGCCCATATACTTTTCAATACCTGCCACGCCTTCTTATCAGCGTAACAAATGCAGTGACAAAGTTAATATATCCTTTCGCAGTTTATGTGAATGTCAATCCCGGGATCACGGACATTTAGAAGTCCCGAAAGTCCCGGGATATACCGAAGATAATCTCGGGATTTCAGTATTTAAAAAAAAAATTAAATGCAACATTTTTTCTATAGTTTTTACTCGGTTAGAAATCTTGGAATAAGTTTTATTACAAGCATAGTATTATAAAGATTTTTAATTCAAAAAGTATTAAATTTAATTGATCACAATTGATAGCAAAATTTTTAAATACATTTTTTTTTTACATTTTAATACAGTTGAAATACTACAACGATATTTTGTACCCTTGGGAATCAATTCGATACCATTGTGATCTTATATTTAATTTTTTATTAAATTTGAATACATTTAAAATATTACAACGATATTTATATCTGCGAAACGTCGGCGGAAAGCATAATGTAAATAAAAGGTATTTATTTTAACCAACATTATTTAAAGAAACAAGACCAATAAAGCCTAAAAGTAATAAAATTAACCACAACATATGAATATCTATCTATCTATATAAATAAAAATCAAATGTCGTTCGTTGGTAATTGCATCAGTTGAGAACGGCTGAACCGATTTGGATAATTTTTTTTTTTAAAATGTTCGTAATAGTCCAACTTTTTTTGATTTATCTAAAATCGGAAAACGGCTGGACCGATTTGGATAATTTTTTTTTAATGTTCATAGTAATCCAATTTAAGTTTTGTCGGAAAGAAAAATTGACCACGCCCACTTTTGCGCCCACTTTTTTCAATTTATCTAAAATCGGAAAACGGCTGGACCGATTTGGATAATTTTTTTTCAAATGTTCGTAGTAATCCAATTTAAGTGTTTACTGAAAGAAAAATTGACCACGCCCACTTTTGCGCCCACTGTTTTGATATCTATATATATAAAATTAAGTGGCAAAACTTCCTGTTCGCATACTCCTCCTAGACGGCTTGCCCGATTTCAATGAAATTTCAGGGGTGATTGGGGTCTGTGTGGAGGGTGCACATAAGAAATTGCATGTGTGTATCTTTGCAGGTTTTGTACCACACCCCCTTTTGTCGCCCACAAATCAATAAAAATGCTGTATTTAAGACGGTTTTGGTCGTATGAAATTAAAATTTGGTAAATAAGTTCGTATGATAACTATAATTAACTTTGAAAAAATGGGCGTGGTCACAATTCATCTACGCCTACTTTAAAGAAAATATCAAAATACTTCGAAACCATTGGTCCGATTGAGCTCAAATTTTGTAAGTACGCTTTGCTTTGAGTACGAGATGGTTTAAGGGGCAATGCCACACCCCCTTTTACCTCCCACATATAAATAAAAAATTGTTGTTATCGAATAGCTTTAGTTAGAGTTATGGGTCGCACAGCTTAGAAATTCGGTATTCGACCACAATTTAGACGTACCGTTTCTGTGATGAAATTTTATGGGAGTGGACAAGGGGGAGGGGCACCTCCGATACAACCCAAATTTGTGATATCGAATAGCTTTGAAGTTATAGGAATTCATTTGGAATTCAGTTTTTGACCTCAATTTACACATGCAGTTTCAATGGTTTTATTTTATGGGCGTTGGACAGGGAGGCGTGACATCTCCCTTACAACCCAAATTTGCGATATCGTATTGCTTTGAAGTTATAGGTTGACAGCGTAAGAATTCGGTATTCGACCTAAATTTATACATGCATTTTCAATACTTACATTTTGTCGTCGTAGGGCAAAGGGGAGTGGCACTTCCCATACAACCCAACTTTGTGCTATCAAATAGTTTTAGAGTTATAAGTCGTACAACGCCGAAATTCAGTATTCGACCTCAATATACACATGCAGTTTCATTGATTCAATCTATGTTCATTGGTAAGAGGGGCGTGGCACCTCCCATTTAACGTAAATTTGCGATATTGAATATCAGCGTCAGAATTCAGTATTCGGCCCCAATTTATACATGCAGTTTCATTAATTATATTTTATGGGCGTACGACAAGGGGGCGTGAAACCTCCTATTTAACCCAAATTAGAGATATCAAATAGCATTGGGGTTATAGGTCTCACAGCTTTGGAATTCAGTATTGGACCTCAATGTACACATGCAGTTTCATTGATTACATTTTATGAGCGTTGATCAAGGGGGAGTGGCACCTCCCATACAACGAAAATTTGTGATATCGAATAGCTTTGTAGTTCAAGGTCGCACAGCGTCGGAACTCAGTATTCGACCAAAATTTACGCTTGCAGATTTACTGATAAAATTTTTTAGAGTTTGTCGGGGGGGCGTGACACCTCCAATTTAACCCAAATTTGCGATATCGAATAGATTTGGAGTTATAGGTAACTCAGCCTCAAAATTCAGTATTCGACCTCAATGTACTCATGCAGTTTCATTGCTAAAATTTTATGGGCGTAGGGAAAAGGAGAGTGGCACCTCCCATACAATCAAAATTTGTGCTATCGAATAGTTTTGGAGTTATATGTCGCACAGTTTTGGAATTTGGTATTCGACCTCCATGTAGACATCCAGTTTAATTGATTACATTCTATTAGCGGTGATGAAGAGAGAGTGGCACTTCCTATACAACCCAAATTTGTTATATGGAATAGCTTTGTGGATATAGGTCGCACAGTCTCAGAATTCAGTATTTGACCTCAATTTAGACATGCTGTTTAACTGATAACATTTTATGGGCGTTTGAATAGGGAGAGTGGCAGCAACGCGCCGGGTTTCAGCTAGTATTAAATAAAAACACATAAAAATTAACTTTAACATTTGGCCAGGATTCAATTTTAATACAATTTTAGTGTGATCATATATGTAAGCCCAAAAGTATTAAAATGTATACCAAGATTTCTAACCGTGTAATTAATTTTTTTAATTAATATCTCAACCTTAAAGTCTTCACCTAAGATATAACATGAAAATAAATATTTATTTAAATAGTAATGTGCCTTATATCTATTATAATTCACAGAAACAAAACAAAATAAAATATTTTATTTAAACTTCTTCTGTCTAAAAAAAGTGTTTGAAAAAAGCTGATATTTATTTCTTGTTACACGTATATTATACCTTAAAAGTAGTTTAAAACTACTTTCTTTTCAAGTACAACCAGTTGAAATTATAACTTTTTCTCTTGTCACTAACTGACTTTATTAACATAGAGTTGTCATTGGAGTAAGTCAGATGTCGTACTTTGCATGTGTTTTCAACTAATTATAGTCCTACAGTGAATATAATCTGACACTATCATTACATTGGCTCTTACAACCCTAGTCGTAGAGTTAATTTGCTACTGGATTTTCTTGCATGGCACAGCTTGAATAAATTTTTCTATCCACTTTTTTCGTGCTTTGTATGAAAAATCATGTAAAAAATTTTCTCTGCTTTCTAAAATTTTTTGCAACAATTAGAACAAATATATACATATTCTGAAATCACATCGAATAACCCTTGATATAAACTCTAACAAAAAAAAAGAAAAAATGCCATTAAAAACAAAAGTACCAATCAAAATCTAGAAGAATTCTTTCAAACGCAAGTATATCAACACAAACTTTTTATCAACCCACCAGCAAGAATAAAGAAATAAAGTGCGTATGACCTTGGCTAAAAATGAAATGTGGGGTAACAATTATTTTCTTCAAATAATTTCAAGATAAGCTTAAAATAAAGTTGTTTTGAATATACACACACTTTCGTTGAACTTTACATTGAATTTTGCCTATGATAAATAATATTTTATGCCTTTTCATAAATTCGGAATAACGTCACATTTTCATAACAGCTAGTGCATAGAGAGATCTTTATTATAATTTGCATTTGCCCTATTTTTAAAATGTTTCTGTTTTAGTTTATAAATAATTGTATTGAACAAGATGCATTCCATGTTTTCTAAAATAATTTCAATAGATATATTTTTGGCGCTTGTTTTTAAGTTGCAAGATTTTCTACGAAGGAAGTGTGAAAATAATGTTATTTTATTTGCATATGTTTTTTTGTTTTAATCATAAATAAGATGATTCAATTTTTCATTATTTTTCAATTGATTTGAAATGTGTTTTAATTTCAAAGTAGATTTAAACACAACATGACCACAGTTTGCTATGTTCATATAAGTGAAGTAAGTAAAATTTATATACAAATTTTTATTTTTTATTTTATTATCCAAACAAAAATTTCATCATTAATTTTGGCATTCCTTTTGTCAAACATTTTTGGCAAATATTTTGTCAATATTAAAATGTCTTCTATTAAATTCTTCCCCTGTTTATTTAATTATATGGGTTAGACGTCAAAAAACCTTAAATTCTCTGTCTCGTCAAATGTTATTGTTATTATTTTTTATATTGTTATTGTTTGGTAAGCTGAAGTTTACATTTTATGAAAATTTTAAGCTTTTCAAGCTCAAATTGTGTGCATAAATTTATTGTGCTTTACTCTACTATCAAACATGTGTAAATTATGCAATATATTTTTATATATTCATACATTTTAAATTAAAAAATCCTATCCTTCGCTTATGTAAAGTAATGTGTTTCCGAAACTTTTTGATAAGATAATTCATAGAAATCAATGAGCTGCAAAAACATTATTTTGAGAGTAAGAGGGTGTGGGTAAAGAAATGTTAGTATAGTTGTAAGAACGTAATTTTTTTGGGGTTGTTATTCGTCACCATTGCATAAATTTTGCGGTTGAAATTTCAAAAACACGGACAAATATTTATTTGATAAAGAATTTTATGGAAACACTAATTTTTTTTGCATTGAGCTTGAAGTCGTGAAAATATATGAAGAAGAGAGGTGTCGGCAGGGATGCGGTAAAACTTTTTAAAGAGATTTGAGGTAAGCCATCAGGACCTCAGCATTTTTGCATTGAGCTTGAAGTCGTGAAAATATATAAAAAATAGAGGTGTCGGCAGGGATGCGGCAAAGCTTTTTAAAGATATTTGAGGTAAGCCATCAGGACCTGGGCTCTCATCACGTATGACGAGAATCGTTTGATGATATCGTTTCAACGATACTTTAACATTACGAAACATTACGCGATAGCTTATTTGGTATCGTTTGGATATTTTTCTGGTTGGCAATAATAATAAAAATTATTTTAAAATGTTTTGGGCGCTTGTTTGCTAAAGTGGTCCATAGCAAATTGGTGGAATGTATTTCCTGCACTGTATTTGCGACGTAATTGTTGGCCAGCTGCAGATTTTCATCAATAAAGTGTAGCAATATTTCCATTTAATTAGGTATCGCAGCCGAATAATATATTTTTAAAACATTATCATCAAAATAACTAATTAAATATTTTTACATTTGTGCTTAAATTGTCCCTTTTGAAGCAAACAAATCCAAAAACAAATTAAACATAAAAGTAAATGTCACATTTTGCACTGAATATATGTTTTTCAGTGGCTTTCAAACTTTAGAAAACTCAACAATAGACGAGACGATAGCGATGGACTTATATGAAGCAAACTAAAAACGATATCGTCGGATGGTATCGTTCAAACGATAGACGTTTTAGAAGTTACGTGATGAGAGCCCTGGTATAGGGCTATTTTTAAGGCTAGCTAAAAATTCTCTTCGATTTGGAATGAGAGATCACCTAGGTCCAGGACGGACTCAGAGGGGTGACCAGTCAGTACAGGATCAGATCTAGAGACAGGGGAATAAACTGATTTAAAATAATCAGCAAATAAATTGCATATAGTTTCAATGTTATCTGAGGAGGAACCAAGAAAAGACTGGGTAGTCCAATTGATTTTCTTTTGTCAGTTATATAAGTCCAGAAATATTTACTGTTTTCCTTGAGGGTTTGTTCAGTGAACGAAATACAAGATTTGTACAGAAACCTATTTTTTTTTTTGGATTCGCCCGGAGGTATGAAATCTTCCAAAGATACATATACCCGTCCTATACGCATGCACGATTTACGTTCTAGATCCTGCCCGAATCAGCCGGGACAGACAGAATGCACCTACGTACTAAAACTTACCCCCTATTGGCAATTAGGATTTTCCACTAAGCACATTGATTGGCTTTTCAGCAGAATTAAAAAATTGAATGCATATAAAACGCGTATTTAAATAAACTTGGTTCTATATAAATAAGCATCGAATTAAATAATAGTAATTATCAATTTAAGGTACCAGAAAAACAATCCTGATTTCAAAAACAATCCAAAACACTAAACTCATTTTAACTGGTTTGCGGCCATTGTCCAACCCAAGGACCTACGTGGAAATGAGATAAATCTCATACCCGCCAAATCAAAATCTCAATTAGTTGGATATGCATTTGGGCCAACGCAGGCATAAACTTGTGTGGAAAAGAGATATACTCTGGCACACCAATCCAGGTGATAGGTGATAAAAAATAACAAATTAATTTTGAAGTGACAGGTAGTTTGTATTTGGAATCAAATTAGAAGTATCCTGCCTAAAGCGCTTATAAGCTTTATTCTTTTTGTTTTTTAAGTTTGAGAGCCTCTTATTAAACCAATAAGAGGTTTAAGGGTTGCTATTGCAGAAGGTTTGTTTCAGTGGTACGAACCGATTGATCGAGTCTTTTAAAATGAATAAAATGATATCATAGGTAACCGATAGATCTGATACCCGTGTGATGAATTTCCAAGTGATCGATGATAAATGTTCATTCATTTCAACAAAGTTATCAATTTTCTAATGTTAATTTTAATTAGTCTAATGTAAGTAATAGACCACTAACTAATTTCTGTTATTGGTACAGTGAAAATTCGAGAAAAAGTGGAACATGATGATTAGTGCTGCTAAAAATTTGAGAAACAGGTAAGTAAGTAAGACGGCTGTAAGCAATCTTCACTTTTAATATCACCTTAAAAAAGAAAACTTATTCTTATAATAGATATAAATGAAAATGATATTTGTATTGATATTTATATGCGTATACTGAAAAAAGAATGTAGCTTTATCTTTACGCGAGTCTTCTCGTCTCCACTTTGGGATCATTCCAACCTTTTTATATTTTCCGCTTTTTTAGATCACTTGCAACCATGGCAAAATAGCCAAGTAGGGCCGACTCGGAGAGGAATGAAGTACAAAGCAGAGAAAAGTGAGCTAGTTGTCAAAATCAGCTGTTCATGTCGAGTTTCTTTATGTTTATGTTTATGTTTAGCAGTTAATTTTTGGTTTAATTTTTTTTTTCTTCCTTAGCATTTTATAGTTTTATTTACACTGTTTTTATAATATTTTCACTCAAATTATAACAAACTTAACACACGTGTACGTACTATTTAAAATTTGAAAACATAATATTCTTTTTCATGACGTTTTTACGAACTTCGTATTTTGACAACTACACGGTTAGAAATCTTGGACTAAATCTTAGTCCCACTAAAATATTACTGCATGTTTTTCAAACTTGCGGTTTCAAATTGAAACTTTTCAAATACTAACTCATATTTAAAACTTTTCTGCACTAGAATTGAAACCAAAAGAAATATTACAGCATCAATTTTAGTTTTTTGGTTTAAATTTTAGCTTTTTGGTTTCAATTTTAGTCTTTTTGGTTTCTATTCAAGTACAACTCTGTATTACTTTTTGTTTTTAATACAAAAAATACTAAATTCTAGTGTGGACATGTGGATACTAAATTTGGCCTGGCAATGCTGCGACTCAATATTAGGCGATTCGATTCATATGTTTGTTTATCGCGCTTTTTATGTATAAGCCAATAGCTCTGTGGTTAGAGTAGTGAGTTTACAAACTCAATGTCGTGTGATCGAATCTCGCGTTGTTTGTTATTTTTTTTAAACATTTGAATCCAAGCTTGTACTAAATTTGAAACTAAAGCTGTATTAAAACCATTTTTTAGCATTTTGTAAATATTGTACTAGATTTGAAACGAAAGCTGGTGTAGACTTATATGTAGTACAGAAAAGTTTCAATTTTAGTACAAGATTTCTAACCGTGTACTAAACCTTTTCATTTTCCACTGTTCGTTGACGCGTGAGGGCACTAACCGAGCCGGCCCTATCTTGGTATTCTGTCATGCTTGCAACAACTTCAATATTTCCGTGTGTGTTGTAATTCAAAGAATTGACTTTGTCGGCGCATCGCGCATTAAGAAAAAAATATGCATAGCATTGTTGTTGTTTGCTAGCGACGAAAGGTATCAAGATTATTGCTGTTGTGTGAATTTTGTTGGTATTTTCTTGTTGGTTTAAACACATTTTGTTGAATAGGAAAATGAAACGATCTATTTTGTTAATGCTCGATTTCACTCCCAATACAATTTTCATACTATGTGCTATCCATGAAATCGATTATTAGGGACACCAATAATAATTTAATAAATAATTAGATTTTATTATAATATTAAAAAAAATTCTGCAGTTTCTGCGTATATCAACCTGCGTAGTAGTAATATAATTTTAGCCACATACTGGTTCTGAGCTTCATATATCTGTATTCCTTATTATATTAATCTTGGTGAAGATTAACTAAAATAATGCTATATATTATTCAAATAATACTATAATAACAAACAACAAAAACGAAAGCAACTGTAATGCTTTTGCATATGTATAAATAATCAGAAAATGTAAGTTTTTCCTTCGTAGATTCTGCTAGTTTGTGACTTTGTTAAGAAAGTGACAAAATCCAGAGTTAGATATTCGTTTCATTCGCCCTAAAATTGATAAATAAAAATTTTTGTGTTACGGTAGCCACAAAAAATTTACGTGGTTTTATAGTGCATTTGTAGGACAGCAATTTCCAAATTCTATGGATAAGTTTTTCTTAAATGTTTTTCTTTAAAAAGTCAATTTTCGAAAAAGTTTTAGTAAAGTTTTCATCACATTCAAAAATGAATCGTCCGATTTGGTAAATAAAAAATATTGCAAATAAATTTGAATGAAATTACTATGAAATTATGTTTTTCAAATCTGGCGTAACAAAAACCAAAAAAAAAAAAACTAAATCCTTTAGAAATAATTTGTGCAACATATAGTTAATGAACCGTCTGAACAATGCAGGAAAAATTATAACGGTAGTCGCACTTATTTTTGTGTTATTCTTCGTACAAACGAAGCTTCTTGCTTGCAATTTTCAAACATTTTTATTAGTAGATTTTGTTCGCATGAATACAATGACGAAATAGTAATTTTTAACATATTTTCTTGCTAAGCTACTTTGAAAAATGCGAAAATTCGGGCATTTTTTAAGTGAAAACTTCTTAAGAGGCGTTCGCGAAACATCGTAAATTATGAAGAACCCAAATAAACTAAAAGTATTTTTTTTCGTGAATTACTTTGAATATTGTTCAAAATCTTTAGCTGCCAGAAGCGTTTGGCAAATGTAATGCCGATGTTCCACATCAAGATTTATAAATATTTCTACATTTTATATGTATTACGCAAACGCAAATTTTGTCCGGCGTAAGGCTTTTTAAGTACAAGTCCAATCTTAATAAATTTAGTATGGTTTGGTAGGTTCTAACCTGTAGATGTGCAAACTGGACTTGTGAATTCTAAAAAAATGTATATTATTAAGTTATAGCGAGTTAAAGTTTGCATATATTTGTTGTAGTCATGTTGCTTTTTGTCTTCTTAATTTCAGCATATGCCTAAAACTATGTGAGGTATCTAGCGCCACCTATCGGCTAATAGCTATGAAACTGTTATACTGACAAATAATCTTTTATAATTTCACAGCTTAAACTATGAATTGATATATTCAATATCAAATTGATACTGGAATGATTTCTTACAGTTAAAAAAATATTTCTGAAATGTTGGTCGGAAAATTTTTTAATTTTTAAAAATTTAATAAGAATTTAGAAACTGGTAATGAAACATTTTTGTTCAAGCATTTTTCAACTGGAAATCAAGAAATATTCTTACTCCTGTATATTTAAAATAAATTCAGGTATGAAATTAAATATGCTAACATTATATCGTAGTTGCGCGACGATTAAATATATTCAATAGCTTAAAATAGCTATGTTTGTTTGACTTAGGCATTTTAACGCCGCACGGGCTTACTAGTTTAATATATTATTTTCTTGTATTTTTTCATTTTTTTTTATAAAAAAAATACATTGTGCATTCGAATCTCTGAAAAGCGTTTCCGTAAGTTTTTGTGCTTTTTTCTGTTTTTGAGAGTTTTTTGAAGTGAAATTTATCGGCGGTGATTAGATATTGAGGGTAAAATTTTAAAAGTCTTGTAACGAAAACTTTTCGTAATGAAAATATTTCGAGTCTCTTACATTTTGTGTATAGTTAGTAGATGAGCAATGATATTTTTTGTTTTATTTTAACTTTTTGCAGGAACCTTAACTGTTATAAGAGATATCGAAAAAGTTAATTTGAAATAGTTACTTTGCGACTTTTTCTAAAAAAGTCAAATTTTATTTGTTATTTTTCGACAGAAAAAAAAAATTAAAATTAAACTCTTAGAACGTGATTTTGATTGTAGGGAAAAAAATAACAATTATTTCGGACTTCAATTTTTTTTTCGGCTACTTTAACTGTTATTTTTCAACTTTTGTTTTTCAGTCAAAAAATATAAGTCAATTTCGGACTTTTATTTTGTTTGTCTTTTAAAAAAACCATTTACGGACTTTTAATTTTTTTGATAGAAATAAAAATAATTTTTGTGTAATTTCTAAGATATTCTAGTTGAATTAATTAATTTTTAAAATTTGTGTTAATTTTGTTGAATATTTTCCCTCCATATAATTGTTTTTTCCGAAAACCTCTAAAAAACTTTGAGGTCGCAAGCCCATTTTTCTTATGCTGGCTTTATAAAGGATGATTTTTTAATCGTTTGGTTTTTGAAAATTGGAAAAAAGCCGGAAAATTTGCAATAGTGAATGAAATATTTATTTGGAGCAATACATCAATGCCTGCTCACAATATATTACTTAAGCGTTTTCCTTTAATTAAACATTTTGTGTGTTGTGTATTCCGTATAAAGTTATTTTTAAGAGGTTTTCGGAAAGAACAATTATATGGTGGGAAATTATACAACATAATTTACACAAACTAAATAAAATAATAATTTAGCTACAATATTAAAGAAATTACACAAAGATTTTTATTTCCAACAAAAAAAATAAAAGTCCGTAATTGATTTTTTTAAAAATGGATGTCCACGCCCCTTTTTAAAGTCTAAAAGTCAATGAAAATGATTTATTTAAGACGGTTTTGGTTGTATAAGACCTAAATTTAGTAATTCAGTTTGTGTGGTTACTTTCGGGAGCTGCACTGAATAAGGGTATGGTCGCTTTATAGCAACGCCCGTTTTTTGATAAATCATTAAAGTTGACTACTAGGCCGATTGCGCCGAAATTTTGGCAGTCGATTTGTTTTGGGTACAAGAGTGTTAAGGAAACTTTTTGCCACACCCTCTTTTACCGCCCAATCCATCAAAAAAAATTTATTACGAACGGTTTTGATCGTATTAGACTAAAATTTGGAAATTTAGTTTATATGGTTGCTGCCGGTAACTGGATTAAAATTGGGTTTTCACGCCTCCTTTAACAGCACACAAATATATGACAATGTTTTATTCAAGACCGGTTTGGTCGTATAAGACTTAAATTTGAGTATTTAGTTTGTATGGTTACTTTCGGGAACTGAAATAAAAATTGGCATGGGCACTCTATAGACACGCCCTCTTTTGGATAATATTGTCTACTGGGCCGATTTCACAAAATTTTTGACAGCCGATTTGTTTCGAGTAAGAGAAAGTCTAGGAAAATTTATGCCACATCCTCTGTTATCACCCACAAATCAATAAAAATTTTATATTTCGGACGGTTTTCATCGTATTTGACAAACTTTTGGTAATTTAGTTCATATTCTTACTTTCGGATACTGTACTAGAAATGAATGTGGTCACCTTATAGTTACGCCCACTGTTCAAAGCATAAGAGTGGAGTCAAGCAAAGTGCATCAGGTATAACCTGAATTGAGCTGAAATTTTTGCAGTCGATTTGGTTCGAGTACGAATTGGTTTGAGGAAAAACAGTGTTCTCTAAACCCCTTTTACCGCCCACAAATTCATAAAAATGCTTTATTTCGGACAGTTTTGGTCGCATTAGACCAAAATTTAATAATTTATGTTCTATTTGTGTGTGTGTTGTATAGGAACCCCAGAAAGGTGGAAGATATAGCGTAGGTGTGTTTAGAAGTTTCACTTTTGTACTGTATATACGCCATACTGTAACTTTTTTTCTCTCTCGCTTTTGATAGATACACCATTTTTAGTCAAAAAAGTATGGGAAGAGAGCCAGATTTCATTATATCTGTAAAAACATATTTATGATCATATGTCAAACTCAGTTTTTTGATTTTTACTAGTATTTAACGCTTTATATTATGTAGTTTTATAAAAAAAATTCGCAATTCATGTTACCTTATCGGCTTTTGTTTAAAGATTACTAGTACCATTTTATCTACACAGCTCTTTGTGTTAATTCTTGCCTTTATAACCGTCAATTATCGTAAATTAGCCAAATTTTCCGTTATGTATTTAACTATTTTTACTTTAATTTGTGTTTGATTGAAGCTGCTTTTTAATTAGATTGCCGCTATTCGCTAGATGTTGAATACTGCTCATCCGTCAATTTTTCATTTGGAGCATTCTGACGTTTCGCTTACTAAATAAGGTGTTCGCCTTTTAAATGCCTGACTTTTAATTTAATTTACTGTGTAGTCTGTCTTTATGAGAGCATGATTGAAAACATTTTCAATCATTAATCATGATAACAACGCTAATGGAAAAATTAGGATAATTAATGTGAAATTGGAAGTGGAAATTAAATAAGTAGGAAACAAATAAACAAAATTATACAAAAGTGTTAACTGATTTCAACTTATATTCAAATGAATGACTTAGTCATAGATCAATGACATAGCTTGATATCATTTGGGTTGGAATGAAACATATTTTCATTCACTCACTATAATTTTTGTGTGGCACAAAAAGAAATTACTGCAAAAATTTAAATGGTTTCCGGAAGTCATTAGTCTATAAAACATACTCATCAAAAGAACTTATCTGAGTTATCTCAGATAAGAATTTTTTCAAGATGAAATATTACATATTATTAACATATTTTGCTACGCACTATTTTTCAATAAAAAACCTTAAAATTTCTTTCAATGCATTTATCCATCACTTTTAAATCAAAGTCATCAACATCTTTCTCTCATATTATCTCTAACAATTTCAAAAAGTCGAAAAACCATCTTCATCTCAGTGAGCTGTGATCATCACACCATGAAGGTCAATAACATGTCACATCTTCCGTCTAGGTTAGACGAGAATCTCTAATAAATTCCTCGCAATCACAGGCCCTGCCTTACATACACACGCAGCAGTAATTCTTGCGAATTACGCGGATATGTCATGCACGATCGGTTTTTTGGTTTCTAAGCACCGAATTTATCTTTTTTGCTATTGCACAAGCTGATCGTTGACATAGTTTTGACAATCAACCAATTTCCGTCGACGATAAGATTTATTGCAACTCTTTTTTGATTTATTACTATGGTTTTAGTTTTATTCTGAAGCCATCTTTTTTGTCGTACTTTGTTCTTGTGTCGCGGTTTCAATATCGCTAAGGCTACCACTGATCGCGGCATTATATTGCTTAAGCAGCTGCCACGCTCAGCGGATTCTAAGCGTGGCGCTATGAATAAAACTAAGAGCTTAAAAATTCCAATTAGTATTACGTCAGCGCGAATCCCCGAAACACACAAATTTCTAATCTAAATTTCGTTTAATTTAGGAGCTCAACTGAAGTGAGCGCTAAAAGATGATCTGAAAGATCATTAAACAAAGACTGCGTAAACCACAATTTGTTAAAACTTATTTCAATGGTGCCTCAAAATCGAGCTCATTATTTTGTTTAAGTATTAGAGGAGTGTCATCAGCTACTCAAAATTCGCACGATCATCATCACCACTGATCGAGTCAATGAACATTGGTTGAGTTCATTTTGAGTTCGATTCTTATAAGGCAGGCCTGTATACTACTTGTGTCGGTAGTAACGAAAAAAAAAACTTTGTATGTTGTTGACAAAGCTTTTGTATATTTCTAATGTTATCTAAAACTGATCATCATGCTATGTATTTAAACTTTAAAATTTAATTTTAAAGGGTAGAGATCGACGGACTAAAGCGCCTATGTCAAGTTTGATGTAATTGTGTGAAATGTTGTTAGTTTTGTCGCTCATTTTGTGTCTTTTTGTCTAATTTTGTGTTTTTTTTTCTAATTCTGTGAAATAATCTTACAAAGGCGTGAATACAAAGCATAAAATGAACAACAGATGTTGCAAATTCTAATGATGTTTTAATGGGAAATGATTTATGAAAATGTTTGGATTAGCTGCGCTTAGTTACATATAAGAAAATTTTTTTTTAAGATAATATATAAGCTAAGTTTCGAAATATATTAAAAAAATCTTATATTATGTCTAATATTTTTGCTTAGAGTGTAATCAGATTAATACAGTTCACAGTTGCAGGTTAATTTAGAAACTAATGTATGTTTTAAAATACGCGAGCGAAGAGAAGATAAGCAATTAAATTAGTAACTGTGGTAAAAAATTCTTTCGGAATAACATATTGACAGTCACAAGTTGACACAAATTCAGGCCCGCAGTCAAGGGAGAATTTTCGCGGTTCAAAACCTACCCTTTGGCTTCGAAGTTATACAATTTACTTTCAGCACCCTAAGCTTACTCTAGTTCAGAATTTAAAACAATAGGTTTAATAATGAAAAAAACTTCCCAAATATTTCGAAATAAAAAAATTCTGACTAGAATACCGAACCAAACTTTAAAAATGATAGCATATTTGGAACAGCCTTCAAGAGGTTAAGGGAGTATTTATACCAACAATTTTTAATTGATATACTATGTTTCACAACAGTTTTATAAAACCAACAATACTGAATTGATATACTATGTTTTAACTTGGTTTAACCCAAAATTAAAAATGAAGTTATGAGTTTTTCTCAAAACTATGTTTTCAAAGTCGATGACCACTGTACTTCAAGAACCGCACGATGGACTTTAATGAAATTTATGCAGCTTTTTGAAAGCATTAAAAACTAGTGCTTGATCGAAGGATTTTTTCTTTTTTAAAACTTATATTTTGTACAATACCCTTTTCCTTGAAAATTCGGAAGTAAATTATCAGGGGCTGCCATATTGTTTATTTCAAAGAAAAGAAAAAAGCTTCGATCAGTCACTAGATTAACAATTAAAACAATATTTTTTTGTTATTTAAATGATTTAAGATGAACCTTTAAGAAGTTATAATGGTAACCGCAAAGCACAACTTATGGAACAGGGTCCAACAAATAACAAGCGATAACTGCATGTATAATATATGTTTTTATCCCCCCGAACCCCCTTTATCTACGGCGTTGGTAACCGCCAGAGATGAAACCACTAACCACCGAATTTCCCAAAATAATTTTTGGATTAAAGTACAATTAATTACCTTTCCAACGGTTTCCAAATAAACAATCTGTTTAGAAATGTTTGAGATATGAATTTTAGTAAAAATCAATTTTCGACGTTTATGCCAATTTTTTCAATTTTGTGCACCCTGTAACTTCGACAAAACCACGTCAAACTTTTTTCATCCAAATTAAACTTTTTATTTCCGTCAGTGATGTTCCATGCGAAATTTCATCCAAATCGGAGATGGTGATTTCGTAGTTTTTATTTTTCTGGTAGGCTTAAAATGGGATTGCTGCATGAGTGAATTTCTTAATAAAGTTTTTTAATTTCTTAAAATATTTAAAAGCTAGAACAAACTAGAGAGTAAATCTTAAAAACAATCTGTGTAGTTTTTTTTAGGTCGAAATAAATTCAAAGGAGTTAATTTTTATCTTTCTAAAGATCTTTTTGAAAACAGTAATGTTTTTTCATTTAAATTTTAGTTTTTAACCGAATGTATACTCAAATTTTCGTAACATATGAAAAATTTACTCCTACAAACACTTTGACAGATACAAATTTTATGAAAATAAATTATTTAGATACCTTTCAAAATAAAATTTTTTTTTGCATTTTCATTTATTTTGTGTTGTCACAAGAGCTTAGAGCGTTTTTCAAATTTAGGGCCATTCCATATTTAATCAACCAACGTTAAAATTTCATGTCTCAGATTTAAGTGATTTTTTTTTGTAAGAAGTGATGGTAATCTACACCAAATTTATAACTTTTCTTTTTCTGCAAAAGTTGGTTTTTTTTATGAATTTTAAATAATAAAATTACTTGCTGAAATTTTATTTTTCCAAAACACAAAAATAGTGCTAGACTTCAAACCTATGCAGATGTTTAAAAGCTCATTTGAAAGCTAAAATAAACAGCTTCAATTTGATATGTAATATGGTATTAAATATTTATTTTTTTTAACCGCTACAGAAACTTTATGTTTTAGAAAAAAAAAAATACTCCATATTTAATAATGTTTTCTTTAATATATGTGGTTTGTACATATTTTGGCTACAAGTATACAAAAGTTCATGTTCGGACGGCGATGGGTTCATGAGAAAATTATTTTTTTTTAACAAAAAATGAGATAAAAAGTTAAAGATTTCATTATTTTAAACACAAAAATGGTTTTAGATCTGTAACCAAAGAAGCTATGTATATGTTTAATTGCACATTTAACCAATGAGTTATCTGGTATTATAAGGTAACATATATTTTTGACGAGTTTGAACAAGTGCTGGACATTGTCCAACTAACATTGAATATGCTTCGTAGATTTTTCGTCTTCCATGCAATTTATTTGGTGCCCTTTTACATTTAATTATAACTAAAAAAAGTTATTTTCAATTATCTACTATATCAAACATAATTTTTATGCAACCTTTGAATAGTAAAGTGGTACGCGATGGACACTGTTCCTAGTGCAATTCTTGAAGAAAATGAAAAAAAAGAGCAAAAAGAATATTAGAAAAAGGAGACGCATAAAAATGTGGATTGACAAAAAATTGATTAATATATAAAAATTCTATACAAATATTAATTCTATATAATTTATAAATTTTTCATTCGAAGTCATTTTTCTTGCGAGCGATATTGATGATGAGTCGATATTTCTATAACAAGTATTTTGTCATTGTTACTGAAAAATAACAGGAACGCACTGCTGCTGTTGTTTACGACTGTTACAAATCAAAGTAGCAAGTATTTTTATTTCAAATATTTCAATATATGATTCTTTGATGTGGACATTTATATATTATTTTAAGCCATTCTTTATTTTAAACTGATTTTGGATTTTCATTGGCTTATTTGTTAAGGAATTTTATATAGAATCAGGTATATATTAGTTTTTAATATGAAGACCAAAGATAATATTACAATTTTTTTTTTATTAGAAGTATGATAACAAGGAAAAACAGTCCGATTTGGGAACACTTCACTCCAGAGGATGACAGCTTTGCTAAATGCAATATTTGAAAAACAAAGCTGTCTTACAAAGCTTCGATTAGTAATTTAAGGAAACATGTAGAGAGAAAACATCCAATAGTACGAATAACTTATAACATGGCCAGCATGCCAAGAAGCTCCTCACAGAATTCTTCGGTTAGATATCGTATGATTTTTTTAAAGCTCTTAGTGGTATATGGGTAAATGTAATCGATGAAAAATTGTATACAAATGGGCGAAATACGGTCATTTTTAAGAATGCTTGAGAGTGATAGCTTCACTGCGACTTTAGATTTCTTTTTGTCTTTATTTGGATAGCTTGTAGTTGTAGAGTCTACGTATACAACAGGTTGGCACTAAGTTATTAATAGGAAATTAGTCACAAGTTTTAAAGAGGTGTGCTTAGACCTAAAGAACAAATATTGAGGCAGGACGTTACTATATATTATTTACCAGTACAAATAAATGCCAGCCTGGTATGCAATTAGTGATTAAATTGCAACAGACAATATTTTCTTCGTTTTTGTTTATTTATTAAAGGCTAATTATAAAAGGCTAATGTCAGAGACGCTGCTAAATCATCTGCAGAGGCAACATCTTCCGAGGTCCAAGGCATTGATTTCGATGAAACCGAAAACAGCTCCAAACCAAAAACGTAAATTGAAATTAGTTCAAGATAAGCTTTATTTATTTTTGCCTAAAAAAACGAAAATGACACACATGCAACAATTAGATAATAAGCTAATGGGACTGTTTACGAAAGATTTTCAACCCTTCAGGGTTGTAGAAGATGATGGTTTTTGACAAAAAATACCAACTTCAGTATTGCCTACGGGAATGTACTAGCTATAATGATGCTCATACAAGCCTTAACTTAGGAGTTTCGGATAATGCAGCAAATATTAAATCAACCGTAACATATCATCTAAAGTTAAAACATTTCGGTTTGCTTTGCTTTAATCACGCAAGACGGCCTAAAATGTTTCAGTTCTTTAATCGAAAAAATTAGAAATATTGTGGTTCACTTCAGCAAATAACAAATTTGTATCATATCAGCAAAATAATTCTGAAGCAGGAAAGGACCCAAAAAAAAATTATTCTTGATAAGAAATTTCTATCATTATTCTTTAATTGATAAGGAACTTCCAGTTTAAACTTTAGATGAATGATTAACTATTGAATATGCGATTAAAGTTTTAAAGCCATTTGAGGCAATAACTAACTTAGTGAGTGGCAAGAAATATTTTTCAGCATCTCTTGTAATCATAATTGTAAATGGGTTAAAAAATATTCCTCTAAAAATTGGAGCTAGGTCGTCGATCGAAATTCAACAATCGAAATTTTAATAACTTCTTGGAGGGCAGGTGTTCTTCAAAGGTTAGATAATACGCAGAATATTACAAAACTATGTTGTTCTACATTTCTTGACCCACGTTGATCCAATGAAGCTGTAGCGGATCGAGTTAAAAAGATGGTCATAAATGTGATAGCTTAAAAAATGATATATATTGAGGAGCAAACTCAGACTGTTGAAATCGAAACAGTGCCCTCCGCACAGTTGTCATCGATTTGGAGTATGTTTGACGAAAAAGCAGCTAAATTTAATCCAAAAGGAACAGCTTCGTCTCGTGCAATAGTTGTAGTTCAGAGATAACTTCTGCCAAGGAATGAAGACCCACTGATGTGGTGGTCAAAAAATTTCCACAATTTTCCAAACTTGAGTCAGCCAAACCTTAGACTAAAGTCAAGTCAAGTGGAAAGATTATTATTTATAAATCAAAATCATAAAATGTGTAAGGATAAATCGCAGATAATTTAATCCGGTATCTTTCTCAGGAATTACTTTAATTTTAAATTAATTTATTTAATTTATTTAATTTTTTTAATTTTTTTAATTTATTTAATTTATTTAATTTATTTAATTTATTTAATTTATTTAATTTATTTAATTTATTTAATTTATTTAATTTATTTAATTTATTTAATTTTTTTAATTGATTTATTTTATTTAATTTATTTAATTGATTTAATTGATTTAATTGATTTAATTGATTTAATTGATTTAATTTATTTAATTGATTTAATTTATTTAATTTTTTTAATTTTTTTAATTTATTTAATTTATTTAATTTATTTAATTTATTTAATTTATTTAATTTATTTAATTTATTTAATTTATTTAATTTATTTAATTTATTTAATTTATTTAATTTATTTAATTTATTTAATTTATTTAATTTATTTAATTTATTTAATTTATTTAATTTATTTAATTTATTTAATTTATTTAATTTATTTAATTTATTTAATTTATTTAATTTATATAATTTATTTTTTTATTTAATTTGTTTAATTTATTTAATTTATTTCATTTATTTAATTTATTTAATTTATTTAATTTATTTAATTTATTTAATTTATTTAAAATATTTTATTTATTTAACTTATTTAATTTATTTAATTTATTTAATTTATTTAATTTATTTAATTTATTTAATTTATTTAATTTATTTAATTTATTTAATTTATTTAATTTATTTAATTTATTTAATTTATTTAATTTTTTTAATTTATTTAATTTATTTAATTTATTTAATTTATTTATTTTATTTAATTTATTTAATTTATTTAATTTATTTAATTCATTTAATTTATTTAATTTATTTAATTTATTTAATTTTTTTAATTTATTTAATTTATTTAATTTATTAAATTTATTTAATTTATTCAACTTATTGAATTTTTTTAATTTATTTAATTTATTTAATTTATTAAATTTATTTAATTAATTACATTAATTTAATTTATTTAATTTATTTAATTTATTTAATTTATTTAATTTATTTAATTTATTTAATTTATTGAATTTATTTAATTTATTTAATTTATTTAATTTATTTAATTTATTGAATTTATTTAATTTATTTAATTTATTTAATTTATTTAATTTATTTAATTTATTTAATTTATTTAATTTATTTAATTTATTTAATTTATTTAATTTATTTAATTTATTTAATTTATTTAATTTATTTAATTTATTTAATTTATTTAATTTATTTAATTTATTTAATTTATTTAATTTATTTAATTTATTTAATTTATTTAATTTATTTAATTTATTTAATTTATTTAATTTATTTAATTTATTTAATTTATTTAATTTATTTAATTTATTTAATTTATTTAATTAATTTAATTAGTTTAATTAATTTAATTTAATTTAATTAATTTTTTAGTACAATAAGAACCAAGTTCTTTGCAAGTACAAAGCAATTAGTGCCAATAAAAATAAGTAACTGCAAAATAACTAAAAGCAATTGTTTTTTTTTATTTTATTTACTTTAAATATTTTATTATTTTGTTGGTGCATCTTACACAATTTCAAATAATAGAAGGGAAAATAGTCAAAATAAATGTACAGCCTGAAATACAATACAGCAGGGCAGTACTGCTCAGGCTAGCTCGATTTCTAAATTTACTGCTGCTGCCTATTGACAATTAAGATGTACAAACACTGCTTTTGCCTCTGCTATATTGTATTTTACGCTCAAATTCTTATTTCTTTAAAAAAATCTTAAAAAAGTCACGTACAATATTTTAATACTCTCTTTTGGATCCACCTTCTTAAATAAATTGCAATGAATGTATTGATTTGATTTTAATTTGTTTAAAATTATTTTAATAATACAATTGAAGTACTTTTTGCAAAAACATGATAAGCCACACAAAATACATTTTGAAATAATCAACTCTAAAGTTTTGAAAAAATGTATTTTTGTATGAAGAAATAGAATAGAACACGGAAACTTTTACAAATATTCTCGAAAATTAATAAAATGTTTTCAGCCTAAAAAATTAATTTTTAAGATCATTAATTTTTTATCATTTTTAAGATCATTAATTTTTTATCACGTTATTGCAATGAGCTCTTAAATTTTATTATTTCTTAATGTTTCTTTATGTAGGATTTTATTTGTTCTCCATGGAATATTTTCGAATTTGAGTGAAAAGCATTACTTTTAGTTGTAAATAAATCACGCCTGTTTTTTAATCACTCCTATTATTTAAGTTACAAGTACTGGAGTAACAGGTATTTAAGTAACAGGTATTTGTATCTATTATTTTCCAGTAACAGTCAGTAACAGTTACTAAAAAGTAACAGCTAAAAATCATGACTAAAAATATCAATGACAAAATCAGACAAACACTATCTACCACTAACTATAAAATTTATCGTACGATGAGACAAAATATTAAATCGTTATGATTTTCGTCAAATCGGCTGTCGAATAACGACAACTTATACGACAAACAAACTAACTGTACGATCTGCAGTACAACGAGCGCAGCTTGTATAATAAATTTGATAGATATCGGCTACTTTTTAAAAAAGTTGCTTACGAACTTACGAGTAAAACAGAGCAAAAACAGAAAAGAATACAGTGAGCCTAGTACAAGTTGATTTTTTTAGCCTGTCGCTGAGTGCGTCTCTCTTTCGCCTTACTTAAGTCAGTGAAAGAAACGACAAGACAAGCACTCAAAAACTTATTCTCACTTCTACAAGATAAGTTCATCAAAGTTAATACGCTGAATTTAGTTTTTATTTATATTTATAGAGATAGCTATACAAATTATGTGGTTTAGTCCAGGGTGCGCGCACAGCGCTGTGTAGACCCCGTCGCCCCGGGTGGTCGCCCCCCCTAAAGCCGGCACTGCTAATCACTTAGAACTGCCTGTTTTTTGAGGTTATAGATCAACAGCGACCTGTTAAAAAATTCTGCGATGATCCTTAGATCATTCTTTGTTAGCTTCATGCATTCCTTAGCCGTACGGTACCAAAAATAAAGAAAATTGTGCATTTTAAAAATAGCTTTAAGAACGAGCAGTGGAAATTCGTGTAAATTACATTTTTGCCAACCAAACATCATCATAATCATCTAATAAGTTCAAAGTGTCATATTTGTCATGAATAAATTTGTCATCAATTTTGGTAGACATTGGCCCAGTTCAATCGATAACACAGGCCAAAAAATCGAATTGCGGGCGCAAGCCAATAAAAAGTTCTGTGTTGACCACAGCTGAAAATCTTGAAGCTCTGAGAAAAAAAAGGAAAACAAACGGTCTTCGACAACATCGAAAAAGAAACCTCCGCCAAAATATATAAAAGTGACTAAGCCAAGAACGAAGCACGCCAAAAAACTATCACCATCGCCGCCATCATCGCAAAATTCATCATAGTATCATTTGCTTAAAGCCTTTGCCATGTAAGCTGACTGTAAACAACTCAATCAAATGTAGCGTGTGCAAAAGACCGTTGCATTTGAAATGTGCACACATGCGCCAAAGTTTTTTTACGTACCAAAATTGTGACTCTGATATAGATGAATAAAAGTTTATTTGTTGTTTGTGCTTTTACAGTTTTTACAGCACTTATTTTGTGTTTTATAGGAACTCCCACTGTTAGGCAAACAATTTTTTCTTCTCAATTTTGTAAGTTTGCACCGATGGGCATAACTCTGACTTTTCCTCAGATTATTTAACAACGTACTTCAAAAAAGTTGCAGCTGAAGACTGTAGGTTTCGAACTGTATATCGGTGACTCAAAAATATTAGTATTTGCCAAAATTATTGGACGTAGTTTGGTACATATTACAAATATTGTATTCGTATTCGTACAAAAACCATATATATTAAAGAATACATTTGTTACATTTAGTAGCAACAACAAAAAAAAGTTTTGAGCTGGGGTTTGAACCACGGTTTTTTAGATTACGGGCCACGTTCTCTTTCAGTAGACTACGGTCACCTTGCAATCATACATTTCCTTATATTTGGTAATTTTTCAACAAACCATGCTGAAAGATTTCGGTTGTAAATATTTTAACTCAACTAATACTAAATAGTACGAACCCATTTGTAAATACTACGAATGTAATGGAAGAAATTACGAAGTTATTCATACGAGAAATTGAGGAATAATAAGAAATGATACTCCTATTAGACTACGATCATTCTTCGGAGCAACGGATGGAAAGGGGCATTTAAGCCAATAACGCATATGAACTTGGACGTTGCTTTAAATGTTTTAAAGTAATTTAACACAAGAAGAAAACAAAGTAAAATAAATTTAATAAACTAAATGTTTTTCCAAAGGTCGGCTTAAAAAAATCGGTTTCTTGTCATAAAGATGATCCACAGACGTCCACCCTTTTTGAGAATTTTCTGAATTTTTTCGCGTTACGTGCTTAATTTACATCCAGAATTCAGAATCATTGCAAGGAGGTTCTGAAATATATTTAGAAGATTAATGTTGCCTAAAACCCATCTATACATGTACCTGCTTAAATATTTATTCATACTTTTGAATAAAAAAAAAATAAATTTTTTAAATAAGTCATATAATAGGTATGTTTCCAAACTCGATTTTTACTTCCTAACTACAGATTTCAGGCCGCTCGCAATTGGTTTACGAGTTATAGGCCTCCAAAACTGGAAAAAATGGTCTGAAAATATTGCTGCTTTTATTATTTTTTTAAAAAAAATATTGTGAAATTTTTGTATTCTTATTTGAAAAGAGGAAAATTTTGGGGCTAAATAGTAATAAATGCGATTTTATTTGAGGATAAAATTTGAGGATACATTATTTAATTTACTCAATTACTAAGAAAATTTGTTGAGAAAAAAATGTTTGAAATTGCATGCAAAAAAATAAAATTTTAAAATGTTTCGGGCATGACACGAGAAAGATTTTTACCCCATCTTTGAAATATTTATAATTTTCTTATGTGTACGAGCGTGTGTCAACCGGCGTATCATGATAACAAAATTAGTACCAAAAATATCAGAAAATAGAATTATATAGGTTACATTTTCTTTATGTGCATTATAGACTCCTTTAGGCCTTTGCCCTTCCCCCCTACAACAAATCCTGCGGACGCCCTTGCATGTGGAAGCAATGAGGAAGACGAACTTTTTAAAGAACTGCATTTTTATATACTGTAAAGTACACATATAACATGTTTTGAGAAAATGTCGAATGCAAAACTTCGATGATAATTTATAGTTATACATTAATGCATACTCAATTAATCACTTTATTAATTAATTATTAAGAAAACTTTCCAAAAAAAGAAACTCAGATAAAATTTTCGAACCTTTTTTGTGGTCAAAACAAGATAGAATCTCCTTCTAAACTGGAGAAATATGAATTCGTAAATGTTTGCTTTGGCATATTTTCAAGTCTTGTTTTTATTTATCGCCGACAAATGAAAGCAATGATGTTCATCTAAGATGTGCATTATTTGTTTTAAGGGTAAAGTTGTTGATTTTACGGTTGATGCTTACGATGCTGTTGTTGATGATAAATGCATAGTACATCACCGTTTTTATAACTGCAACTGGGTCAACAACAATTTCCGGGATAACCTAAATGTTGTATGAGTCATAAAAATAAAATCAAAGGCGTACCTAAAACGACGGATGAATGGATGGATGGATGGATGGGCTCAGTTACAAAACAACCAACCACAAAAGATCACTGAACAATCTTCTTAACAATGAACTTGACAGCTCAATCTCTGATGTGTCAAAAGTGCATCGCAATAAAAATACACTAACAACAACTACAACAGCAACAACATTTAAAGTGTTTAGCTTTTTTATCGCTGACAAGTTGAAGTAGATTTGTTTTTGTTTGTCATACTTGACGAAATGAAATGGAAAGTGAAATTAGTGCGGCACATTTTCATGTCTGGGAAGAAGAAGAAGAAGACGAAGAAAAATATGAAGACGATGAAGCAGAAGAGTTGTATTGCGGCTGTCAAGTGGCTTGAGTAGCGTTGAACTTTTGGCAGCTGCTGTAAGTTAGAGAATCGGGGAATAAAGTAGCTTTAAGTTTTATTGAATACTCCAAATGATGATTGGCTAAGATTTTTTTTTGTTAAGAGAAAAAAAGCAAGGATTGCTAACTTTTTTCGAGAAAGTGTTTTTTTTTTGTTAAAGAACATACATTAAAATGCTTGAAATATTGGCAGGTTATGAAGATCAAGATCAATACTATTTCGATTTTCTTCAAGTTTTTTTTAGTTATAATTTTAGTTTGAAAATGACGCTTTAGACCATCATCTTCCCCGATTGCAAAATTTGTCATCGTTTTTTTCCCCACAAATTAATCAATACATCAATCAAAGTTTGACGCGTTCATTACTTTTATGACAACGCAAAAGATGAAATTACATCACATTCATAATGATTTCCTACAAAGATCTATACAGCGACCTCTGCAGACAAAAAGGCCCGCGCCGCACTTGCGACATAATTACTGACAGAGTGACTGACTAACAATGAGTAGTTTCTAGTTACTCCATTTTTTCGGATTGTATCCAACAGTATTGAGTTAAAAAAAAATACTTTATGATTGATGTTTATGCAACAAGATCAATTCATCTAGTGATCGTTTATTATTGTTGGTTTTTTGTTGTTGTTTTTTTTTATAGACTATAATCAAATTGTTTGACTTGCAGCATGCAATGTTTGATGCATAGTTTTTATGTTTTTTTTTTCTTTCTAACAAAAAGCTAATATTTAGGCTTCGTTTTGGCTTTATTTTTAAATAAAAAAGAAAGTAAACTGAAGTATCACTTTACTTATGGTTGTTTCACTTGCTATTTATGTCATTGTTGCATTATTATAGCTCTTTGGTTGGTCGTGTGCTATGGTCAATTATAATTCAATTATATGTGAAGATTTGTGTTTTTAATGCCAGTTGTTGAGTTGAGGGAATACGTGAACAATATAAATGTATATTTAATAAATTAATTTGAGTTGAACTTATTTTATAACTTAATTTTTTAATATTATTGCAAGCTAGCCAAATGTTATTCAGCGCATAGTGGGACAAAGCCCCCTACTATTCAAAACAAATTAATATACTGGTTGGTCGTACAATTTGAGCTAGTGAAACATTTTCTTTTCAATATTAGTTTTGGAATTATCTATAAATTGTTCTAAACCGATGTTACATTTTGTTGCTCCTTTTTCTCCCTAACAAGGTTTTCCACAACGAATGGCGATAACAAATGTTATAGTAAAATTTTTCGTAGAATCCGAATATCATAATAATTTTTTCGATTGGCTCCAATTTCCAATATAAATGATAAAATTCAAAAAAACCCACTTTTGAGAGCAACACTTTAATTTTATGCCAATTAATTGTCAATTTATTGTACATTGCAGAATTTAGTTAAACGAAAATTTTAAGATATAAAACGTGCCAATATGTCAATGATATGGCTGTAGTTAAAAAAATATTGTTTTTTTGGTTTTTTTTAAACAACCCTATAGGAACAAACTAATTTGTTTTTAAAAACAACTAATTAAAAACTAATTTAAAATAAACTAGTTTTTGAACAACTTTGAATTATATTAACGCGGCATTCACTTCAATTTTGAATAGTTTTTATTGCATTGTATATGAAGTAATTGTTTGACATTTGTTAATGACATAGTATCTTGTTGTCAGAATACTTCAATTCACCTGTACGCAGACGATGCACAAATATATATTTCACGGCCAATTGGACTTTCAGAGGACTTAATTTTAGAATAAACGAAGACTTAGCTCCCATAGGGGCCTGGGCAGCCGAAAATTTTTTAAACTTAAATGCATCAAAAACTCAAGCACTTACGATTTCACGTCAATGCTACGGCGTCGATAGCTTACCACTCATAGTTATGGCCGGTGCAAATGTTTCACTTGTCACCTGTGTTACAAGTCTTGGATATAAAATTAACAATGATTTAAGCTGCATTGATCACCTAAACCTTACGATTTCTAAAATATACTGCGTTCCTAGAAAATTATGGCACACGACCGACTGTATACCTCAGGAAACAAAATTAAAGCTTGTGCACTCTTTAATAATTCCTCATATTACATATGGTTAATTAGTTTATGGAAACCTCGATGCGGCTTCAAAAAGAAAGTTGCAATTTGTGATAAATAACTGTGCAAGATATGTTTTTAATAAAAGGAAATTCGACCACATATTAGAGTTTGCCTCGAGAATTCTTAACTGTGATCTCACGAATTATCTAAATTATCGCAATCTACTCTTTTTGCACAAACTACTTAATACACGTTGTCCCGAATACCTGTTTAGAAATTTACGTTTTGCATTATCTAGTCGTACACTTAATCTTATAGTCCCCGAATTTAAATCTGTTATGCCATCTAGAATGTTTTTTGTTAGCGTTGTGAAATATGATGGAATATGTTACCAAAGTCTATTAAAACCGAAAATAATAAGGTACGCTTTAAAATGACTGTTTTGAATTTATTTAAATAATACAAAATTTACTTAGTAATATCGTTTCATAAATTATATGTTTTTCTATGTTTAATTTAGGGGGGTACATTTTTTTTAGCATTTAAGAACTAGAAATGTATTTAAAAATTAAGTTAAATTATTTTCGAGTGATTTTTACACTTTTGATGTACTTTTTGATGTACTATAGTCTCACGTGTACAATGGTTTCTTATAGATAAATAAATAAATAAATACATAAATAAATAATTGAGAAACTACTTAAAAACAAGTGGTTTATAAACTACTTTGAATTATATTAAGGCGGCAAATACTCTGATTTCGACATGTTTTTTTAGCAAATTTTTATAAGATTACAAGTTAACCATGCTTTTTCATAAAATATTATTAATTTTTTTATTTAAAAAAATGGATGAATTTTTTACTTATTTTAAGTGTTGATAATGAAATCTTTCAGTAGCCGTGGCAAATTTTTCAAGCGCTTGCAAAGTCACAAGCTGCACTCGAAGCATCTGTTTATAAAGCGCATCTCTTCTTTCAATAGGCATATCGATTTTCGCCATGTATGGTGAACTTTAAAAGCTTTTTAAGCTTTTATGTTGTTAATGATTTTTAAGAATACCAACATTTACATAACATAACAATCAGCTTAACAAGAGCTCCTTAACTATTTCTTGTTAAGCTAACAAGCAGAATAGGGCTGTTAGTGTGGGAGGTTTCTAAGTCTTGGATGTGCCTCAAACTAAAATGTTTTAAAATTAAAATTATCGTTATGTACGTAGCAATGAAAAAAATTTAAGATAATTTTGTCTAGCTAGCATGCTCTACACGATTCACTGTGCTCCAGTGTAATAATATCCTTACAGCTCTTAGAACAAAAGTGTTTGAATATTACGAAGTGTTCAAAGAGGGACGAGAAAGCGTCGAAGATGATCCTCATCAAAGATGACCTAGATCATCGATGGATGGACAAGAAGTCAAGCAAATCAAGTAATTGGTGTCCAAAAATCATCGGTTTATAACTAAAGATCTTGCTGATACTCTCAACATTTCAATTGGATCCAGTCAAAACGTTTTAAAAGAGCATTTGGGTCTAAAAAGAGTAAGGTCTTGTTTGGTGCTAAAAACTCTTAATTTTTTTGAAAAAAATAATTCGTTCTTCGCTCATATCATTCAGCAACCACCTTATTCGCTTAATTTAGCTCTATGAGACTTCTTGCTATTCAGCAAACTCAAAAAACATCGGGGACATTGTTTTGAATCGAATCGAAAATTCTTCTATTTGGTGTTAACGAAAACGAGCGCTTAGTGATAAATAACTGAACATAATGGCATTAAATTTAGCCCAAATGTCAAAGACAGTGCTACCAACTTAAAAAAGAATTTTTTTAAAATATAATACTTAAAAATAATTTTTTTAGGTGCTTTATTATATATACATTAGTAAAAAAGAAATGTTTTAAAATTACAAAGTGCTCATGATTAAAAAATCTTTTGATAAGCCTAGGATCTGACTTATTTGGATTGGTCGAAAAAAATTTCAACCTCTTATTGTCAAGCATTAAAAGTGAAAATTCATATTTTTTTGTCAATTTTGTGTTTTTGCTTAAATTTTATTAGAAATATTGATCGAACAAAATCAAAAATAGCGCCATCGTGTTCAGCGACTTCGAAAACATACAGTTAGATCATTAGATAAGCCATCGATCATCACAGTCTCTATTGACATATTTTTTAAAAATAACTTTATTTATGTGGCCAAGACTTTCGAAAATTGGAGATTAGGCGTGCCTAAGGGTTAATATTTTGGGACAAAAATTTCAGTAAGTGCTTTTGAGATGTCATTGAAGCTATTTTTCAACATACCTTTAAAAAAACCCTTCGCTTTTTTAGGTCGGTCTAATATTCATATATAAAACGCATGCAGTTTTAGGTGACCAGTCCCTTTTTCATTTTACATTCAGATATATATTTGACGTTTATTAAGCTTGAGTATAACTCCTAAGGTATCACTCAGATAGTTGTCAAAATCTTTTGCAAGAATTATACTACCGGTCAAAATTATGGAAACCCTGAACAAAAAATAAATCTTCGTGTTTGTTGATAAATTTAGTTGACAAAATGCATTTTATTTTTTTGTTTGCGCATATATTTATTTAATGGAAATATAATATATATCATTTTATTCATAAAAAATTATCACATATGTATGCATTAAATTGCATTTAGTAAAAGACTGTTAGGCCAGTGTTTTTTGTTGAAATATCCATCTTTAGATTTGATGAGCGCAGCGCATATGTTTAGCATTCTTTAGACAAGTTTTTGAAGTATTTGCGGATTGAGGTTTTCCCATACTTGTTTCAAGCAAGTCAACATGGAATTTTCGTTGGTTAGTGCCAAATCTCGGACTTGCCGGTCAAGTTAATTTACATCCGGTGATTGTGGCGGCTAAATCATTTTTAGAAGGACTTCTTCGTCTTCTTTTGTTGCCGAATATTTGGAACATAATTTGGAAATGTGTTTTGGGTAGTTGTCTTGCTGAAATGTAAAACCATAGTCAATAAGACCAATTAAAGACGGAATGGCGCTGCGTTGGAGATTGCGGTGGTAGTCTTCTTTCTTCATTGTTCCTTTAATTTTTAGTAATTTTCTAACTCACTCATTACTAAAACCACCCCACACCATCACTGAACCACTGCCATGTTTCACTGTAGGCAGAACACACTTAAAATTATATCTTTCGTTGATTTTTCTACGAACAAAGGCTTGACGCCATTGATCTTATGACCAGTCTTTGTGTTTTTCGGCAAAAAGAAGCCTTTTTTTTCTTGTGCACTGCTCGTAGAAGTGGTTTTTTTGCCGCCACTCGACCCATCATTCCTTTATTTCTCAATCGTCGTTGGACTGTTGATACCGAAATCGGCGTCGCTAGCTGTTTATTGATTTTTAATCTAATTTTTGATGCTGTATCGAATCGATTTGCACTGCTGATAGTTAAAATCTTGCTATCTTCTCGTCTTGACGTTTTTCGAGGCCTACCGGCTCCTTTTCTGTTTGTATTTGCACCAGTTTCCCGGTTTCACTTTAGAGTCTTAGAGACGGTGCCTTTCGAAACTTTAAATATTTTGTCGATTTCGTTGTATGGTTTCCCTGTTTTGTCCAAAACAACTATATTTGACCGCAGTTCAACAGAGAGTGATTTATTTTTAGCCTTCCGAGCCATTTTGATTGATCACAAATTATGAAATTATCAACGGAGAATAATATTCAGTCATCACTAATAATTGCTTACACAATTTTACAACAAGCTTAACACGATCAAATTTGTTTGTTAGACTTTTGGCTGTGTCATTTAGTTTTGACAAGAAGGCATCAAAACAAACATAACACAGTGTAAATAAGGCCATTTATGTGAGCCATTGTTGAAAAGTTGCGATCAAAATAGCTTAAACTGAATTTAAAATTTTAAAAAAAAAAACACTAGCCTGACACTCTCTTATTAAATGCAATTTAATGTATAGATACAAATAATATATAGATCAATTATAGAGCAATTTAATGTATAGATCAAGAAAATAAATAACTATTTATTCATAGATAACATCTATTTGCAATGCAATGAACCCAATCTTTTCTTTTGAAACCAAGGAATATAAAACCACGCAATCGTTAATTGGTCATTGAGGATCGTCGTATCGAATCAATTCTCGATTTTGACATGGATAAATGTTTGCATTTTTCGTTGGCCACTAAAGTTTTGACAAAGGAAAATACTCTTTCGGAACGACAATTTAATTTTATTTAATGGTTGCAATGCATCGAATATAAAATTTATGCTTAAAAGTCGTTAACAGATTTTAAGTCGTCATTATTTTTCTCAAAACGTTGATCAATTTCTGAAATACTTGAGTCAATTATTTCACAATAAATGCGCCTTACACAGTGTCTACACTTGCATTATTTTATTGGATGCGAACTGTCAAATTGAATTTAATGAGCAATATCGGAAGGGTAGTACTGCTCATGAAATTGCTCATATCATGAAATTTATCTCTTGAAATATTTCTTGAGATATATTTCATGAGATGAGCTGTCACTTTTCAGTTAAATATGTAAGTGTGTTCACTTTTAAGAACATTTCAAGCAAAAAATATTGTAATAGCATTAAAAAAGTGAAAAAACATAAAATGTAATGACGAATGGATGAAATTATGAATTTAATAAACTTTTATAAGCAATTTAAAAATGAAATTTCATGAGATGAAGTGCCCACCTAAATATTATAGCATGAAATCTGGATATCATGAAATTCTATTTGACAGTTCGCATGCAATCAAATATTGTAAGTGTAGACAATAGGGCAGTTCACGATCTTGTTGCACCGTTGCAAATGCAAAATAAACAGCTTTTACAAAAACCATATGTTGCAAAAGTTTTTCAATGCTTTTTGTTTTTGTAAAAGCTGTTTATTTTGCATTTGCAACGATGCAACAAGATCGTGAACTGCCCTACTGTGTTAATGCAGACTGATTGCAAAGATCACTTTCATGTTAGCAAAATTTTGTTTGCTATTATTCCCAATATTTTGCAAGAAAACCCAGCAGTCTGACAGCTTAAAGCATTTCACCTGCACCAAGATGAAATTCCGGTGTCTTGAAAAAGATAAAGTGTCCGGTATCTGCCTTAATTCTTATCAGTAAGTTGAGAATTTGATCGAAGTCATTTTGAATTACAACAATTGCTTTGTAATGTACCGACAACGTTGCTCGAAAAGCAGAGAAACTGTGGTATGTTCGTACATTTTTTTAACTTTGAAGTGACTGTAAAAATCGTCTAATTTTTTTATTTGGTCGAAGAAAAGGCAGGAGTCATAATTTTTCTTCACAATTTCAACCGATTTGAACCTCTGGAATTGTTCGATTGAAAAAGTCCTGTATCAAGTTCTGCAGTCCACCTAATTGACCACTCATTACAGCAGCGCCATCATAGCCTTGGCCCAAAATATTTTCGAGCTCAATTCCAAATTCTGTCAGTCGATCGATAAAAAGTTTAAAGAATGCCTTAGCTGTGACTTCATAAGCTTTATTGAAGCAAAGTCACGAACAATGTACAGAAATTCAATTTAAAATATTTCGTTCTCACTCCTATCTGTCGTATCTGCAATCAATACTAAATATGATTTAGCTCATTAGCACTTATTTCTAGGAGACAATTTGCAATAATATTTATGATTTTGTTTTGCATTTGCAACGATGTATAGACAGCATTGGTAGGCATACCATCTTGACATATCTTTAAGTTTTTGTGCTTTTCGATCATGTCTTCAAACTTTAAACATATTATGAAACAGTCTTGACTCTTTATTTTCTTCGTCAAAAAACCCATTTCCTCGAAAAGGTAGCTTTTTCTTAACCAGAAACAAATTGTAGAAACAATCCCTTTGACATAATATTGTCGCTTTTCAAGGACAGTGTTTTTAAGGCTCGAAATTTCTAGATTATTTTCAATACTTAAAGAATGTTCTTTCCACGCAACCATAGGAGAAAGATAATTGCTGCGGTAACCTTTGGTAATTAGCCTTGCGTGTAAACAACACAAATTGGCGCCTAAATTTTACTTCAATCTTTTCTGTTAAGAGCTTCTTTTCATAAATTGAATTCTGAATTCTGAAAATTTTGAAAAGTAGCATAGTTTTTGGGGGAGCTCGGAAAACTTTTGGGGGAGCTCAGCTGCCCCAATCACCCCCTGGCTACGGCTGTGTACAAATGTGATTATTTTCCCATTCAATACATACGCAAACAAATCATAAAATGCATTAAGTCTGCTAAATTTATCAACAAATACAAAAAATTTCTTTTTCGGTAAGTGTACCAGAATGCCTAGTTTTACCACCTTAATAAAAATATATCTCTAGCAATAAAACTCATTTTCTGTTTGTTTGCTTGTTTGACCTTTATACAAATCTAAACGGCTCAACGGATTTCGCTCAAACTACACTCAGATAAAAAGTTTATCGGAATATGAGAAAAGGCATTGTATTAAGTGAAAAATGGTATTGACTTTGCTCCAGAGAATGCTTTTCTCTAAAATTGATCAGAAAAATTCCCTAAAAATGGCAAACAGCTTCCATGAAAAACAGAAATATTTTCTCATTAACAAAAGACAGCTTCTCTTTAATAGAAAAATATTTCTTTATAATACGTTCAACCATTTTCTTTATTATGTAAATTTTTCTCGCAAACAGAGAAATATTTATTTAATTTTAATAAATGTTTTCTTTAAGTTGCGTTAATAGTTTCTCACAAGAAATAACACTTTCTTTTAAAGTAAGATATATTTTCTTAACATTGATACATCATATTTCTTTATTGCGTACATTTTTCTTTAAAACACAGAAGTGTATCCGCAATTACGATTAAAAAATTATTTTTATCAAAAATTTGTTTTAACTCAGTTCTACGCAAAGTAGAAGTATTAATATCAAATTTTGATTTGGTTTTAAAAATATTAGTTAAAAATGTGTTAAGAGGTAGAATTATTGTTGTGGCATTGTTTTTCGGGACTCTTTATAAATATTCCAGAAATTTAATCTGAAAAACGATTTTGTAAATGCATCCAAAGAAACAGTAGTAATAAACAACATCACTTTGTGCAGCTATGTTAAGTAAAAAAAAAACCTTTTGAAGGAACAATCGTTATAATCGCCGCTTTCTATTTTTTTCGTATCTCACTCAATATAAGAAAAATATATCGATTTTTGAAAAGAAGCCTTTTTAATTTTTGAGAAAGGATTTGTTGTTATTGAAGAAAATATTTCGCATAGTGAATTATTTATCAACAATAGATAACATTTTTCATTTTCTATAAATTTTTCTCTATAAATGAGATTTTACCAGTGAGAGAAAAATACTTATCATTATTAGAGACATGAAATATTTTCATTTCCTACAAGGAAGGAAATATTTCTTCGAATATGTGAAAATTTATTATAATTGAAGTAAATTTTATTTGAAATAAAGAAAATTTCTACTATCGAAAATAGAGAAATTTTTTATCACAAAACGATAGGTGTTTTTTTCTGAGTGTAGGTATACATATTAAGTGCATCTTAGATTCAATTGTAACATACTTAGTTTTTGCCACGCCCCCTCAGAATTTTTTCAACTAACGGTAATTTTCTTATTATAATACTTTTTTCATCAGAGTTTTTTGTGTATTTAATTTTACAAATTTTTTGTTATTTTAACATCAAATACACTTGGATATATTTCAAACTGTTTAAATTTTTTAGTACAACGACTTTTTCATAAAATCTCGTTACCTAAGTGAGAAAATACGACAGGAAAATCAAAGCTTGGTCTTTCGATGCAAATATCTCCACTGTCCATTAATATATTTCATTAAAATTTTTTTTTGTACAAAAGTTCAATAAAAGTACTTCACAAAAATAGTTTGAACTATACCTTTAGGTCAGTGTATATATCTTTTATGGTTTTGTTAAAAATGGTCCAAAATATTGACATTTTACTCAAAAAATGACTCCAAAATTGTTTTTGTTGTTAAAATGAAATCAAGTCAAAATTGCATATCTCACTACTTTTCTTATGACATAGCATTTATTTGCAAAAATTCTTCCAGTTAAACGCAAAAACTATGTATTTGTTTTTGTCATCAAAACAACAAGTTTTTTTTATACTTACACTTTGATTTTTTTCGCGAAATTTTTTTTCCAAAATGTTTTTATATTTTTTTTTTTCAAAATAATTTTATAAGGCAATAAAATAATTTTCCCAAAAATAATATATGTGAAAATATTACCCCAATATCTCTTTGCAATCAAAAGTTATGGCTAAAAATCTATTTTTCCATACCAGGCTATTAATAAAACTGAGTTTTGTTTTAAAACGCTCTACATCCTTGAACGCCCCCATTTATCTCTTAGAATGCAGTTGTGTATCTAGAGTAATTACTTTGTAAGTAATAACTTTTTTGGATTAAAGTACGTTCAATTACCTTAATAACGAAAGCTCTCACTTAAAATTCAACATGTTTTTCATTTAGAAAACATTTAATCGAGAAGTGTATATTAAAATATTTATATAAATGACTCTCGAGTAGCACCGGGTATATCAGCCAGTATCAAGTAAAAGTGTTTATGTTTCTTATCACTGTTGCCAGATTAAGGGATTTTCCACTAGATTTAGTGGATTTTTAGCTGTTTAGTAGGAAATTTTGGGGGAGAGAAATCTTTAGGGGAAAACTTTAATGAATTTAATTTTCTTTTGGTGGATTTTGGGTTTGCTTAGTGGATTTTAAAAAAATTACAGTAACATCAATTGCACAGAGAAAAAATATCTGGTTAATTTAACTAAACTTCAACTAAATTTTAGGTTAAAATTTGCCAACATAAATCATCAGGTTGAGATTACCACATGTCATTCAGGTCAATTTAACTTGTTTTTGTGGTTTAATGAAACTGACAAATGTGGTTATCTTAACCATTATTAATGGTTAAATCGAATTGAATCAGGTTAGTTACCTGATGTCAATGATGAGATTTTTCTAATGGGAGCAGGAAAAAGGATGAGAGAAAATAAATCATGGTCACCTTTTGTAATCCCAAGTAATACAGAATTAGATAAAATTAAAAATTTAAGGACAGGAAATTTCACCTACCTTATCTCGAGATACCCTTTGTTACAAATTCTGCATCACTAGTGCAGAATTTGACAGCTGGCAGGTTGTCCTAATCCTATTTTCGATAGGTATTTGTGTGTATCAGATTCATCAGGTAAAACTAACGTTGATCAGGTTAATACGACGTGGTTGGCTCTTCTAACCAAATTCGTCAGGTAAAAATAGCCTGTAAAAGGTAAGGGAATTTCTCCCTGAGTGTGTGAACTGTATCCTGTTTTGTTTTATTATTCATTCTCTTCTATCGTTGTTTGACCAACAATTTGATGAGCAACTTGATGCTGTGAACTCTGCTTATACGAAACCAAGTCTTATTGAGCCATGGAAGAAGCCAACATATTAAAGAAAATTGCTTTTAATTGAAAAACTAAGAAATTAATTTTTGGACTAAAAAAATCGCATTAGTTTCTTTGCACCTTCATGGTAATTATGGAGTCATTTCATACAGGAAATTAAAAATGCAAATACAAGTAATAAAGAAAGTACAAATATAAAGTAATGAATAGGCAAACATAAAACATATATTGTCGTTGAGCGTGCAATACCGCGTAAGAGTAACTGAAAACGTACGGCGGATACGCGGTATTGCACGTGCAACGACGATTTGCTATATCAATACAGTGACAATACAAAATTAATTTGCCCTATTTTTAATGCGTGTGCCAAGTCTAGTCAAGTAGTATTTTTTGCGCAAAATAGCTAGACATTACTTTAAAAAAATCGGTTAAAAAGAGTTTTAGTGGATTTTTTTATTTTTAGTGAAAAATTTAGCACATTTAGTGGAAAGTAGCTCAACCTATCTGGCAACACTGTTTCTTATTCTTTCATAAACTTTGTCAGATATAGGTTTCCTACAGCCTGTTTTATTTCTTAGCGGTGATTGAGCCGTTCTTGAAGAGGCCACTTTTCTTTTGTTTTTTAACTTGCACCCCGAATTTCATAATATAACACATTCGTTGATACTTTTATAGAAGCGTTTTAACATTATTAAATGAAGACTAAAGATATTTTCAACATACAAAAAATCTATTTGTGTGTAAAATTCAATACACACAGCACTGTTATTATCTCAAGCGGCAACACCATAAAAGCTTAACCCATTATCGCGCTACTGGGTCAGGTTCAGTAGCTCTTCTGAACATTAGCACAGCAATCAGACTTAATCGACACTCATGATGGATTGTGTTGCATTACAACACAAAATGTTGTACTTTGTACGTCATGCTACTTAAGTTAAAATTTTGTCTCAGTAAAACTTTGTTGCTTGCCACAATGTTCCCACGAAGACATCTTTTATAATTATTTGTAATCAAGTTTATGACTTTGTGATGATTTCATAGTTTATATTTTGTTTATATGTTTTTTCGTTTTTTATTATTTATTTTAATGGGTTCGCAAGGGTCGTGATAAGCAACAAAACTGGACACATAAACAACTAATTAATAACAAAATTCTTATGACACCATTTTCATTCATAAAATTTGTTTGAAAAATAAATAAAATTTTTGTTTTTAATTCATAGATTATCGTGGGTTATACAGACGTGCTGATATAAAGCCTAATATTTATGGACTTTGGTAAAGAGGCAATATTTGGAGTATTGAAAATTGTGTGGATGTGTCATAAAAAGTTTTAATTTTAAAAAGGAGCTTAATTGATGCAATATGCGGTTATTTGGAGGAAAAAGAAGTATGGAGATCCACAAACAGCTGTTCAGGTAAGTTATTGATCATAGAGTTTATGCTTAATAAAAAAAAAATTGAGTTTATAACTTCAAAACATTTTATTTTTTACATGTTTATTTTTGAATAAATAAATAATTTTTATAATTCTCTTTAAATATTGGATATAATTTATTAAACTTGAGGAGAATTGCGTCTTTTCCTATTATTTTACTTCTCCTTTGCCTTAATTCCTATATCTAAAGTCTCGTTTATATCCAGCTCGCTTCTATACAATGTCGACTACTGTTTTGTTTAACATATGAAAAAGTTGACCCCTTTTTTGTGAATGCATTTCTTGATTTTTATTTTCAAAATATCATACTTAAACCAAAAGGGAATTCAATACAAAATGTAGTCTATATTGATGCAGTTAGAAAAAAAAGAAAGAGAAAATTCTTAAAAAAAACCTACATATATGATTCAGATCAAAGACTTTATCAAAAGATATGCCCGTGATTGATTTGTTCTGCGACTGTCAAGGCATAAAATGAAGATGCAATGAAAGAAAATGTAAAGTAGACGCCTTGAAGTGGGTCACAAATAAGCATATAAGTGCATGCTGAATTAAATTACAACCGAGTACTGATAGAACTGATAAAAATACAAAATACAAAACATTTGTCAGCATCATGAACTTGAGGTAGGCAATGAATATTTGGTGTGCAATGAAAAAAATTCAGTCCATATGGCTAAATAATTTCGGTACATATCTAAAATGATATTACTATTTTGTAGTGTGAAGTGGAATATACTAAAAATAATAATATTCACACACTTGAATTTTCAAAATTTCCTTAGAAACTACCACAAATGTAGGCATCACTTTACAACTTAATCACTCATCGACCTCAGAATGAAGACATTAAAAAAATATTCTTCTGCGTGCAATTTGTTGAAATGCTAGATTAACTCGTCATCGTTGGTGTCAATCTGATGTTCTCACATTTCAAGTGTTACTCCAAACGATTTCATCTCAACAAACACACAATTAGCCTAGTTTTGATGCAGTGAAAGAAAAACTTTGAATTGTTCAATAATATCCAGTTTTTTGTTTGGTGTCCGATTGTTTTTAATATATTTTTTTTTTTAGTGTTAAAAAAATTTAACAGTTTATTTTTATTTTTTTTTATTCATTTTATCTATGTATTAATGTCGCTATGGGGATTAGAAAGATCGATATCATGAAGTGAAAATATTATATAATTGACCTCTTTATTGAAGATTGTATGAGTTCGATACAACTGGTAAATTTTCCAGAACCGAAAGGAAGCTCTTTACAAGCAATTTCATATTCGGCCGCAAGACAAAAATTTCGATTTTTTAAAAGGTAGGAATAACGGAATGCTAAGCCAAAAACATACATAAAATCAAAGAAAAAGTTCTTTGTCCCGTGGAATCATTTATAAAAATATATCTCATGTAATTAATCGGTCTCAATTATAATACATAAAGTTGCGATCAGAGCACAATCTAAAAATGTACACAAATCTTGCCTTACTTTTCTAACTTGTGAAGTAGTGCTGCCATTTGTTCCGTATTTTGGATGATATTCAAAGCTCGCCAAATGGGACAAGATTTGTCCCATTCAACTTCAAACATATACAAACTAGCAAATACCCGCTGCTTCGCCTGCGATAAAAATATTAACTGTATTATTCTGTATCACGAACATGCACACCAACGATGAGAAAGACACGAGAAGCAATACAATTTTGTATGGAAGAAAATATTGCTTCTCGTGTCTTTCTCATCATTGGTGTGCATGTTCGTGATACAGAATAATGCAGTAAATACCATGTAAAAATTTTAAACCTGAAAATGAAAATATTTAGTTTTATTAAAACAAATTCAAAATATAAAAATTATTGTGTTTGTTTTGTTTAATTATGAAAAAATGGTTTATATATTAAGAAATGACTTTATTTAATTTGAATAACTTATTTAAACCATAATTGTTATGATGACATAACAATTAAACAAAATTTGGGTAAAAATTTTTAAAATTTGTAATTAAAAGTGTAATCAAATTTTTAAAATTTGTAATCGGTCAAACAACAATTCTTCTTAAATTTAATAAAAACCGTAATATGACATCACACTTTTGGCGATATCTCAAAAACTATAGACTTTCTCAATGCATAATAATGCATTCTTATATGGACAGTCGTTGAATAATAAAATTAACGGAAATTTTCTTTTCTTTCGAAAATATTTTGTACGGATATTAGGTATGTTTTAAAAAACCTGTTATTATGACATTGAAATTCTTGTGATATCTCAAAACTATAGATTTTCTCAGTATAACCAGAGCTGTAAAAGAATGCATTCAATTTGATTTAAATCACAAAAAAATGAATCAATGAATAACGAAAAAAGAATGCATTCAATGAATGCAAAATTGATTTATAAATAAAATTTTTAATTCACACTCAATTTAATAAAAATGATTAATTATTCATTTCAATTATTCATTTTCGTTATTCAGAATAATGAATCAAATTTTTTATTCATTTGAATGCTATTCACAAAGAATGCCATTCACAAAGAATTGCAGAATTTTCAATTATTCTATTTTTATTCATTATTCATTTTTTATTCGTTATTCATTTTTTATTCTTTATTAATTTGTTATTCATTATTCATTTTTTATTCATTATTCATTTTTTATTCATTATTCATTTGTAATTCATTATTCATATTTTATTCATTATTCATTTTTTATTCTTTATTCATTTGTTATTCATTATTAATTTTTTATTCATTATTCATTTTTTATTCATTATTCATTTTTTATTCATTATTCTTTTGTTACTCATTATTCATTTGTTATTCATTATTCATTTTTTATTCTTATTCTTTTGTTATTTATTATTCATTTTTTATTCTTTATTCATTTGTTATTCATTTTTTTGTAATTGCTTATCAATTCGACGATATTGATAAGAACAGAAAAAAAATTTTAAAAAGTTAATAAACATATATACAGGGTTGTTGTTGCCTTCTTCAAACTTATTTGATCTAAATAGCTGACAATTAACCTGAAACACCCTGTGCTTGCCATATGGACACGCAAACACAAACACTTTAAATGTGCTTATTTTTGTTTAAACCATTTTATATTTGCGTTAACAGGTCATTCTAAAAATTTAAAAAAAAAATTTATTCAGGGTGATTCGGGTTAAAGTATTTTCATTTAAAAATTGGTTTAAGAAATCCAACATAAAACTTGATATAAAACGCGTCATTCTCTAACTTCAGGAACAGAAAGATATCTGTTAATAAAAGTATGTACAATTTATGTTACCAAAAACTGGTGAGAACTTCAAAATAATTTTTTGTACTTTTATATCAATGGCTTAATATAGAAAATGCGTAACTCGTATTTTTTTGCGAAAGCTATGATTTGTTGCCTACTTTATATATAATAGGCATTTAAAAAGTTATCTATAGAAAAACGCCTTTTCTATATTAAGCATCGATATGTAAAAAAATTGAGTTTCTCATCTGAATGAAACATGAAATAAACATTTTGAAAAAAGGAATCCAAGTAACCGAACTTCCTCCTTAAAGGCCTGTTTCCAGCTCTCAAGTAAAGCTTATTTTCATACATAAATCTAAGAAGTAATCGAAAAGTAATTTTTCCTTGTCAAAATTACTTGAAAGAGAATCCAGCTCGTAAGAAAAATTTTCTGTTGTTACTACTTTTTTTCATTGAAAAGTGACAACGGTAACACTGTGAATGTCAAGAAATATATGCAAGTTATATTATTACTTCAAGTAAAATTTTGGCAACCAACATTCAAAGGTAAATAATTTTATTGATATCATTGATTAATTGATTTAAAATTAATAAAATAATATTTTAGACATGCACATGAACATTTCTACGGAGGGAGAAGAAGAGGCAGTCAATTTTGAGGTGCAGATGTCTTCCGAGAAGCGGTCGAAAGCTGTCCGGAAGAAGCGGTCTGCCAACTTTTCATATCGCTTCACAAACTTGATCAATAATTCTGCCGAAGTGTTGCTTGCTTATTCTATAGCAGGAAGCAAGATGACGTTGTAAGTCACCAGATGCTAAATATCTAAAAATAGTATGTGATGTAAAAGCTATAAAAAAGTTATTAAAAATCTTACTCTAAAACAATGGCGAGTTTGGCCTTGGCAGGGATAAAATCTTTTGGCCTAGTGTTCCGTTTCGGAGCCAAGTGGGGAAGCAATAGCTCGTATAAATTGTCAAAAATTGCAGGCGACATATGAAAATTTTCACAAAATAGTTGTGGTGCACTTTGCAAATTTTGGAAGTCAGTAAAGAACCTCCCCTTCTGATTCCGATCCTTTACGTATGGGTTCGCCCAATACCTGGGACTTCGCCGACGCTTTATTTTCTCCTCCTCCTCTTCCTCCTCCTCCATTAACTCCATGCCAGCCAGGAATATTCCACAATTTAAAAGCGGAACTAAATTATCACTACAAATCACGCACGTTATTAATTAATGTAAACAAACGCTTTACTCTATTACTTACCTTTGCAATTCAGCCATTACTTATTTAATGAATTATTTTAATATTTATTGCAACAAAGTTATTTCAATGTTTGATGAAAACAAATCAGCCCATGGTAGAATAACCAGGTAGATGCACTAGAAATACGCTCTCTCCGACAACAAAACAATAACAAAGGCGTAATTATAATGTCAAAATGAGCTGTTTTGAAAATGATTTCAATTTTGACTTTTTTATTGGATGATTACCAATTATAATCAATTCTTAATTATGAAATATATAATTATTTTTTGCACTACACAGCTGTTCTTCCGATTAGCAACTAACCGGAACCTCAACTTGCCATTAACTTAACCGGTACTTAGGACCTAACTGAACATTGAGAAAATGCTTTCTTGCTTACAGCCGGTCAAAGTTACGGTTAGTGCTTAACCGGACATTGAGAAAACGGCCTTTAATGTAGTAATTTCGCATGTTCCTTATTGCCGATCGGGTCGAATTAAAAACGTAGCTGCAATCTTAAGGACAATTAATTTAATTTATTTTTTCAAAGTCCCATCAAGTTATTAATTACATTTTAAACATCACAATTTGAAAATTACACAGAGCACAATTACTTGCAACACAATACACATAATTATTTTAAGATTGTTTCTTGAATTTAGCACATCCGTTTCCATTCCGGTGGACTTAAACGTAAATAGCATGTACTCCCAAGCAGTTTATCTTGAGTATTTCAATTGCGGTAACTGCAAATGTTTAACGACAACTCAGGTTTGACAACGGCTTTACTGGACTGCCTATAACTTCCTCCCGTCGCGATAATTCCAAAACAATTCATCAATTGTTGGCAAATAAACAAACAATCGTCGATTTCATTAAATAAATTTAATTTTTTCAAACAGCAATTTCACTTGTCAAAATATATTTTGACAGTTTAAAGAAGCCGTACATAGCTTTACAAATAAATTGGTTACTGAATAATCGAAATAAGTAGTCGAATGAAAATTATATTAAAAGTAAACTTTAATTTGCATCATTTAAGGCAAAACTACAATTAGTTATATATTATATCTTAAAACACGGCTCATTTTATAAAATTTTTAAGATTTTTGTTTAGTTTTTTTACATGTTCATATATAAAATCGGGGTACTCAATTGATTTATACGGTTACAAGTAAATTAAACATCCCTATGGCTGAACGAATAAACATAAATTGTCCATAGTGACATTATAGTTAAGCCAATGTTTTGCTCTCTCGTTTTTTGCTCTCCGAATTGCATCTACCTGGTTATTCTGCCATGAATCAGCCTAAATTTTCAATATAAAATGATACAATGCTGGAACTGTCAAAACTCTCGCCGTCAAAATTACTTGTCTACTACTTTTTTACACTCAAGAAACTTAAGTAACTTTTTCTTGAGTAATTACTTGAGAGCTGGATAGAGACCTTAAATATGAAATAACTTCAAGTACTTAGAATCGTACGCTTGCAAACACAAACTAGGTTAACACTAAACTGACCGCAATCGGTAAATCTGACCTGCTTTTATTGTTTTTCGAATCTATACATGGTTTTTCATTCTATACCATTATAAATACATTTAATAATAAATAAACCGTTATCTGCGTTTAATAATAAAAATGATGGATATGTTAATTACCAGTAATTTGATGATGAGGTTCAGGAAAAGGTATAGACGAAATATCGGTAGGCTGAATGTTAATAAAAGCTAAGCACGCAGTCATGACTATTTCCAGCGAATTAATGCCGAGCTTGCTTCTTCGTCCCAGTGGTAAATGGATAACCGAAGTAACCAACTACATACTCTTAAATTTTATGTCATAACCGATATACTTATTCCAGCGGGGTGTGAGGAATTGGTTCTTCATAAGTTAAGACAACAGAGATCAAGCGTACGTTTAGAAACTAGTAAGGCCCAAATGAAACATTCTTTTAATGCCACTGAATTCTCTCACCAATTTCATAAAAATTTTTTTGTTCCGTTTTTTTAACAGATTGTAGACACGACGATTTAGGTTTGTCTGTTATATTTTTTTTTTTTGATTTCTTAAGATATTTATAAAAAATTTTTTGCTGTTGTTATCTATATCGTCAAATTAACAGCCCTGTTCTGGCAAATTAACAAATTGTTAACCAGTATTTTGAATATTTCCATGTGTTTGTTGTTTTCAATATAAAATTTAAAGCTCAAAAAACAAAATTTGTTAATGAAATTGTCAATAACTGAAAAGCAGTTGACAATTTTTATCAAAATTGAAAAAATTACAACAAACATATAGAAATATTCAAAATACTGGTTAAAAATTTGTTAATTTGACAGAATAGGGCTGCTATAAAAAAAAACACAGCCGGGGTCCTAAGCAATGACAAAAAAATGAATAACAAATGAATAAAGAATAAAAAATGAATAATGAATAACAAAAGAATAATGAATAAAAAATGAATAATGAATAACAAATGAATAATGAGTAACAGAAGAATAATGAATAAAAAATGAATAATGAATAAAAAATGAATAATGAATAATGAATAAAAAATGAATAATGAATAAAAAATGAATAATGAATAACAAATGAATAAAGAATAAAAAATTAATAATGAATAAAATATGAATAATGAATAACAAATGAATAATGAATAAAAAATGAATAATAAATAAAAAATGAATAATGAATAACAAATGAATAAAGAATAAAAAATGAATAACGAATAAAAAATGAATAATGAATAAAAAAAGAATAATTGATAATTCTGCAATTCTTTGTGAATGGCATTCTTTGTGAATAGCATTCAAATGAATAAAAAATTGATTAATTTTTCTGAATAACGAAAATGAATAATTGAAATGATTAATTAATCATTTTTTTAAAATTGAATGTGAATTAAAAATTTTATGTATAAATCAATTTTGCATTCATTGAATGCATTCTTATGTCGTTATTCAGTTGTACTTAAAATTCTGAATATGAATGCAGACTTTACAGCTCTGAGTATAACTCATAAGCCTCAGAATGAAAAAAAAAAAACGATTGAAATTTCTTGTTTTGACTTAGCCAGCAAACATTTCCGCCATTTTCAAATCGATTTTCATCCAATTTTCTTTGTTTGAAAGTAATTTGGGAAAATGAGAAAAGGTTTACCGTTACCTCACCAATGCAATGTTTAATATTGTTTTCAAAAAACCTCTAAAATATCCAACTTGTACTAAAAAATAGGCCAAGAGTTGCTTTTGTTGTACATATTTTTTTAAATTTTAATTTTTTTTTAATTTTAATATTCCTTATTCTTTCATATAATATAATTTACCTGCAAAAAATTTTCTATTGTGACACAAACAGTTTCTATAATTAAAAATCATGGGCCACCTACCCCCCTCCCCCTATGGTTATTTGATGAAAACTAATTTGCTTAAAATGTTGTTATATTTTTTGCAATGTGCTACAGCTTAAAAACTAATTTATGTGAAAAACATTTTCAAATATAGTTCAAAAAATAATTCTGTGAAAATTATTTCAAATATTTCAAACTATTTCAAAGTTATATACATAAATCTATGTTTTAATCTATTTCCTTATATATATATTCATAATTACCGTTATAGTTATAGTAGAATTTGTCCTGACCCAATTCAATGAATTTTTTATGATCGTTTTGTGAATTTGTAAAAGTGTAAATTGACCTTCGAACAAAACACATGCTAGACGTTTCCGTTTGAAACATCAATGCATGACGATCAGAATTTTCTGATATATACAGCATTCTTATTGATGTATATTATTGCCCGGCAGACGTTATCCTGCCGCAGACCACCTTACTGCTATATACGAATTTTCATGCTGTTCGGAAAAAAAATTTATATATTCGCCATTTTTAGTACAGTTGCCAAAAGTAGCCGTATGAACTAAATTATCAAATTTTAGTCTAAAACAACCAAAACCGTTCGAAGTATAACATTTTTGATTAATTCTGGGCGGTAATGGGGGTGTGGCAAAATTTTTTTACTTAAACCATCTCATATTCGAAACAATAGAATGCCAGAATTTCAGCTCAATTGAGCTTAAACCTAGTGCGCTTTGCTTTACTCCAAGCTTATCCCCCGAAAAGTGGACTTAACTAAAGTGGGTCATGCCCATTTTTAGTAAAGTTACCGAAAGTAACCATACAACGTAGATTACCAAATTCTAGTCTCATACGACCAAAATCGTCTGGAATATAGCACTTTTTGCAAAAAGTGGGCATGGAAAGTAGACGTGGCAAATCTAACATAGCGCACTACGATAAAGTTGGAATAACAAATCGTTTGGTACCTAATCGTGTTAATCTGTTCAGTGGTTCTTGCGTGATTGTCAAACAGCGTGCAGTGTCACAACGCTTTTATATATTCGTATAGATAGACTAACACAATCTCAAGTGGGGAAAAGCTGGCTGGCAAGGCTGCAAAACATAATTAATGCTGATAACAAACAAAATTCTGGCAACTCGCTTCAAAACATTAACAAAGAAAATTAATTAACACTGTATGAAAGCAAGAATCTCCCTGAAAGTAAAGCTGGACTCACTGATCACCTTCAGCATGTTTTGAAAGTTTTTTTCATATGAAGTTTTCGCTTATGCCGTGGTTATGCTAGCCAAACATGATTGCCGAACATTTTTTGTTGTTATTGTTTCACGTATAAAATGAAGAAATGAACTTTTTCTCATATTCATTTTCTCGCTCTCGGACCGAACATTTTGATTGCTGATTGAAACGCCAAACATGCCGAACTTTCCAGTGTTGGCTGTAGTCATTTTGTATAATAGCATCAAAAAAGTAGGTAAAAGTATTAAAAAGTGAAGTTGATTGTGTCTTCAAGTAACCCTTAACATAAACAGCTAGCTAGCATGTCAGATATATGCAAACCATTTTGTTTAAGATATTATAATAAAAATTCAGAGTAAGTTATATCAGTTCGTGTATTTTAATTCGTTAATTTTAAGTACAAAAATGCAAATTAGGTTTGTGCTTTTTTGTGTTTTGACATACTATTACATATAATGCAACTGTGCCACCAATCATAGCATAACCACCAAACAAACATTTCAGCGAAGAGAACAAATTAACAAAAATGAACACCGAACATGTTTGGCTAGCATAACCACGGCATTAGTAAAATCAGTTCGTATATTTTAATTCGTTAATTTTAACATTTTACAACTTTAGTTAAGTACAAAAATGCAAATTAGGGTAGTGCTTTTTTGTGTTTTGACATACTATTACATATATAATTGTACAGTGTTTTTAAGGAAGTCCTTAAGTTCCACACTCTTTCTCCGAATAAAGACGAGGAGGGAGTATAAAAATTAAAATTTTGAGCAAAAAATAATAATTATTTCTGCTTTTTATCTTTTTTTAGGCAAAAATAAAAATCAAAATTTGCCCGGTATTTTTTTGGTCACAAAATAATTGGTTTGTTTTGATTTAAAAAGTAAAGGTTGTCCGATATTTTTTAAGAAAACTCTTGTTCCCCTCCTATTCTTACGTAAAATTTAGTACATGTATTTTTCAATGTGTTCTGGTTTCTTTATTGATTGATTCATGGGCAGCAGTTGTAACATACCATAGCACATGCCATCATATACATCAAGTATTAAAGGTCACTAATCGAAAAACCAACATATAACCAACATAAAACCAAAACCAATGAGAATATTTTCGAGCTCCAAATATATCATTGGATCGGTACTTTAAATGACTATCTTTATGCTTAATAGAGTTTATAGTTTTGTTGGAAAATTTCACTGTATTTTTCCAAAATTCTGGAAGGATTAAAATTGATTCCAAAAAAGCTTCTCTTGTAATGTGGACCTTTATCATTCACTCAATAAAACCACAGAAAGCATAAAGTTATTAAAGTAAAAACCCCAAATTAATAATATTTATTTGTTCAGTTTACCTTTTACATGAACATTATGACCATTATTCTTCAGATTCACTTCATTCTACGTCTTAATCCTAGTCACAGTTTTGACAAGTGAAAATCTTCGGCGCATGATGGCACATTTTAACTTGCAAAATATCATATAACTTCACGTCCATATTATAAATTCATGGACATTTCATGGACAAAAAATAATGACAAAATAATCACTGCCAAAAGCGATGAAAAACTTTTTCTGAAATTTTTTTCACTATGTGTGGCACGAATCTCTCGCATTTTCTCTCCAAATCCACATAAAGTGATGGCGCACCGAAGTAACACTGTCAATGTCAAAACAGTGGAGATGCTTGTGAAAAATATCGGAGAAAAGTTAAAGTCCCACATTAGAATAGGTCCCTAGGTACTAAATTTTGTTTTAGTCTATCACTAACTGAATACACAGTTAGTTACAAAAAATAAAAACTTTTTTGTTTTAAATACTAATAATATAAAAAATAAATTTGCACTTAATAAATAAATAACACTCAAGTGTAAATTTGCTTCGCACTCAAAACCACTGGTGGAGTTTTTATACTTGAGAATAAAAAACTACACTAAGGGCTCGAACGATACCTGTCTCTTAGTTTTGCTTATTAAAAGGCGCGAAGTGGTAAAATCGAGGGGCAAAAAGTTGGTAGATGAGACCGTTAAAAATTTTATAATTATTTTAAATGGCAGAAAATGCACACAGTATAAGCATAAGTAATATTTTGATCTTCTCATCATGTCACTTGTAGAAATAAAAATTGCGGAGGCTAACTCATTGAACTGCTATAATTTCAATTGAGATCAGATTACAGGAATGACAATTTAGGCCTATTTTGGGCATTTTTACCTGCAAAACCAGTTTTTTAATGACCTGTTATGACATAAACTTAAAAAAAAAATATTTTAAGAAAACTGGAGTATTCTAAAGTACCAAAAACTGTTTTTTTATCACTCAAAACTGTGAAGACATGTAGATGGGCACTTTTGGTGGAATGTTCCATACATAGTTACTTTTTTCAACTTTTTCATTTTGCAAAATAGTAGAACAATACTGCTTTGAATAGAAAAAATTACATATAATTCCGCTTTGTGTAAGCAGAAGTTGTGCCAATTAGCTTGTCGAAGTGGATGGACTGCATAAGAACACAGAAGACTCCTGAAGAGTTGACGTAGCGCTCAGCGAAACAGCTAATTAGTCTGCTTGGTGGTTTATTCCGTAAAGAACTTGTTGTTCCTACCTGTTAGAGAGCAACCTGCAAAAGCTCAAATAAAGCTTTAAAAAATACTATTTTTTTTAAAATTATTAAATACACAATAGTAATTAAAAAATGTCATAATTAATTTTTAAGTTTTTCATGTCTTTTATAACCTTCATGTCCACTGATTTGCTCATTACGAAATGTTTTACAGTTTGGCAAAAAATGCAAGCAACTTAAAAAAAAATTAATTAAAGGTCAGTCGACGATATGCGTGTGGTTTTGTGATAAAAACCAATTAAATGGCATCACCTTCAACCACACGTGTAACAGAGATAAGAAGCTTTTTGGTTAACTTTAAATATGAAATAATGCCAATCAGTCATTCAGTACTGATCAATCAAACAAAATATGTTTAGCTCAAAAACAAACTAAATTCAAAACATGCGATGCCAGCGTTCTCTGTGAATGAAAAGAACACACTTGAAGAACTCAAAAATGCACATGAACATGCAATGATGTTTGTAATAAGCACTTTTCAGTTGAATAACATGTGAACATATTTTTTCAGTTAATTGGCAACACCTTATTTTAAAGCGTGGTGGCTGTCAATCACGATTCACACAAATTTATAGCGTGCTGTGTGTGAGCTGGAAATTCTTAAATTAAGAATAAAGATTGTTAAGGAAAATGTCAAAGCAATACAAGGGGCAGTTGGAAAGTCGACAAAAAAGGTTATTTTAGATATAATATGAATTAAAAATAACAATAAAAAAATTTATATCCTTAATACATTGCTTATAAATCCACAATGTATATCGCTTACATAAAAACGAAACGTCCTCCAAAACAACAACAACAACAAAATTCCATCTGTAATTTATGAACTAAGATAACAGATAAACAACTACTAATGATTGCGAAGCTAGAGACTGTAAATCATGAATTTCATGAAATTCCAAGAATATCAGCTGCTAAGCAGGCCGCCTATAAAATAAGCCGCTGTTCTGACGCACTCTGAAAGAGTTCTTTTTTGGTTCCTCAAAAAACTGTTTAAACTAAGAAATATTTTTTGTGATAGTTAAAGAGAAATAATTTATTTAGAAAATTTTAATTGATTTTAATTATTTAATGGGGGGGCCTCGACAGCACATTTGTTTTGTGGACAGGCAGCTAAGTGTTAAAGTTTTGCTTAAAGGGAGGTGCAGGCTAAGCTTAGAGCTGTTACTCAGCTTTCAACTTTGTACAAAGTGCCACACAAGTTGTTGCTGTTAAGTTGTTATTATTGTTGTAATTTAAATTTTTATTTTATAACCGCCGCAGAGTAACTTAAAACCTATAAAAAAGCTGAGAATTTAATGATTTTTGGTGAGGTTTTTCTTTTTTAATTTAAAGTCTCGTTTTTCTTTTCATTCAAGAAATTTTTGGTTATGAGGGTGGAGAGTTGAGAATTTAGCACGCGTACACTGTTATATGGTGTTGAATTTTTTTTTTCTTATAAGATTTATGGGTTCTTTCACATAAAAATCGTGGCGAAAAGTGTATTGGTCTGATATTTTTAAAGAAATCTAAAATTTTATAGGCAAGGGTCTATCAGCTGATTAGTAGCCTAATTTATGAGCTTATGAGAACAACTCTTTATGTTACTTTGTTGTTTTTTTGTAATAAATTGTAATATGAGCTCAACATCTTTGTTTAGGCTTGACTTTTCATTTAAACAATTTATGTTTAAATAAATAAAGCATAAATAAAGTAAATTTTGAGAATGAAGACAACAATGATTTTATTTTAGAATATAAAAGACTATTTTAGTGTAGTGAATAGTAAGCGGCTATTCAAAGCAAGTTTTTTTTCGAAAAATTGACCTCATGCCCTTCAGTTTTCTTGAAATTTTGGCTATGGATTCCTTCTTCACTTATAAGAATATGAGTAAATTTTTTTTCGCCATTTTTTTAAAATTTATGTAGGTACCATTTTTTGCTAAAAGTAAAAATTTTGAAAATGGAGTCATTCTAGATTATCGTTAGAAAGCTATTATAAATAACATATTTTTGGAATTTTTATGCTAGAGTTACTTATTAATTCTATACAAAAAGTTTAATGTGCTCATATCTCAAAAAGTGAATTTTTTTTAATTTTAAGAACCACAAAAAAAAATAGGATGGCCAAATGATACGTTTTTTCGCAATCTCAATTTTTCTTACATACATTTTACTTTAGTGTTCATAAGGGGTCGTTCATAAACTACGTTACCATTTTGAGGGAGGGGAGGGGTTTTGAAATACACTGCGATAAGTAATGGTAGGGGGGAGAGGGATGTCAGATCTTGTAACGTGACCAAAAATTAAAAAACAACTCAAAAAAAATTCAATAAAATATTATTTAAGACTAGCTGATATTATTTTTAAATTTTTTATTTTTGCGATTGTTATTTAAGTTTTCTTTAAAAATAGGGAGCACTTGGAAGAGTGTGCTATAAAATGAGGAAAATATGTCTTTCAAGAAAAATATATTTTTATGATTTGAGTAGTTAAAATTAAAAAACAGTATAAAAAAAGTATAAAACAACATGCTTTGTTACAGACTTTGAAACAGACTTTTTTAAATGCTACGTCATATACAAAAGATGTTTTATATATCAATACAAAAGAAACAGTATACAAAATGCAATTTTCAGTTATTATTGTTTTTACGACAAAAACAACTTTTGCACCGTTTTTTTAAGAAACAGAAACTTGTTGGACTGTTTTTGAAATTAGATTAAAAATTTATTCAAAACTTGTTAATTATTTGTGATATAGTATTTAAATTATTACATGAATTTAATTTGCAGTTGTTGCCTGCTAAGAAATCTTACTTGATCTAAAGCTCTCAATTAAATTCATGTAATAATTTATTCAAAACTTCAAGCGCTAGTGCGCGCTTGCACGGGTATCACAAAGATTTCTGATGAAGTCTTTAGCATGGCCGAAATTGCAATAAAATCAGATAGTGATTTTTTCCTTTTCATATTGAAAATACGTTGTTGTTGTTTCTTTGGAAAGATTAGTTAGAACAATTAATTGTTCTAACAAATAACGTTTAAATCGGCTTATTAATTCTGTCAAAGACCACGTTTGCATTAGAAATCCGATGAAAAATTTGAAGATTCCTCAACAAAGCTTCTAGCTTCTCAATCCCAGTGATTGAGAGCATGAACTATTGGATCAAAGGTGGAATAGCTTTAAATGATGATATATAAAATTATTATTTTTTTATATTATACCTTTAATTTATATAGTCAGTAATACTAGTGAAAATTCTGAGGGCTATTCGTAAAATAATATAATATGTTTAAATCAATTTATTTTCTTTTTCATATGTCACGTTACTTTGTGGAGGGGGGCAGGGGTTTTGAAATGCACTACAAAAAGTAACGGAGGGGGAGTGGGGAGTAAAAAAATGCTAAAAATCGGTAACGTAGTTTATGAACGACCCCTAACTTCTACACCCTTTGCGAAATTTATACACAATTTTCAGCAAAAATGTTAACATTTTGAGGATCAATAACTCTTTTGTAGATAATAATGACCTCACACGTGAAAAAACTGGAAAAAGCGAAAATATTTGAGTTTTTAGTTTTATTCATTTTTAGTTGTAGTACACGGAGAAAACTGTTTGCTAAATTTGTATTGTGGTTAAGCAAAACTTGCGCTTGATTCTCAGTCACTTCAAAATTATGCTAGATTTCAGCAAAAACATATCAAATTTTGGTATTCCAGTTAATAATAACTTAGCAAAAGTTTGATTAAACTCAAACAAAATTTTGCTAAGTTGGTAAAATCTGCAAAAGCAAATTTTTACTTAATTCAAGCAAATATTTGCTAAGTTATTATAAATTGAAATAGCAAATTTTGATTAGTTTTTGCTGAAATCTAGCATATTTTTTAAGTGAAATAATTATTAACATTCAATTAAATTGAAAAATTACCACCATCTGGAGATTTGAACCTCGGCCGCGTGAGTGTAAGTGCATGTGCTTATCCGTTCGACCATCTCAGTTGTTAACCAATCGTCGCCTAATTTTCTTCTTTAAAAATAAACGTGTGTTCGTGTTTTTAGAGGAAATTTGCTTGAATTGAGTAAAAATGTGCTAATTGAGTTTATAATAACTTCGCAAATATTTGCTTGAATTAAGTAGAAATTTTCTTTTCCAATTTATAATAACTAAGCAAAAATTTGCTTGAATTAAGCATAAATTTGCTTTTGCATTTTATAATAACTTAGCAAAATTTTGCTTGCATTTAATCAAAATTTTGCTTTTTATTAAATACATAAGGAGTTATTTTAATTTAGCAATCTTTTTCTAAAATGATTGAGCAAGGTTTTGCTGATTTGCTTTTAAGGAAAACATTTGCTTGATTCAAGCAAAGTAGTTTTCTCCATGTATGTTAACATAATTTTAAATGCCGTATTAACCCATTAACCGCGATTGGGTATTTTTTTACCCTTGAAAATGCTTCTGCGAAATTGGTATATCTCAGGATTGGTAACAGCGAAGTGTTTATTTTTTTTTGTTGCTTTCAGAAAACATATAACTGTAATAATAATTTGTATTATTATCTAATTAAGTTTAGGTTAGATCAATTCCAATTTATAAAATATTTTTAATATTATTTTATAGGCTTTTTGATCGTAGGTTTATATGCAATTCAGAACACAGTTTTAACGTATTATTATCATTTTTAAACAAATTTATATACAATATTAAAAAAATGTAAAAACTCTATTTGCCAGTTAATCAACTTATACCTGCTATTGATAGAAAATTCCTGATATAAAACTGTGCTGTCGTTGCAGAAGGAATTTGTGCCCATTTAGAATAAATTAACGAAGGTTGGGTATTTTTATACCCAACTCATATCTCGACTACGGTGAAAGATGAAAAGTTGAAATTTAATGTGGTAGTTCCTGTGATAAATATAAGAAAGCACATGAAATTGTAAAAAAAATCATAGGAAGCGTTTTGGGGTTAAGGTTAATGGGTTAAAACTCGTTAAATTCTAATCAACTTTGATTCTAAAACTTTTTAAATCGGTTACAAAAAAGTTACAACAATTTTTCAATCGGCCCTAAAGAAAAAGTGTCAAAAAAGTGATACAGAAGCTTGATTTGTGTCTGAGATAACAAAAAGCTCTTTATGATACGCATTGTAAATTCTATGTTTTAGGGCCGATTGAAAAATTGTTATAACTTTTGGTTTCAAGACGGATTTAAGAAATTCTTGGAGCAAAGTTGATCAGAATTTAACGAGTTTTATATGGCATTTAAAATTTTGTAAGCTTAATACAAATATAAGTGAATAAAGGTAAAAATAAAAACTTTTTAATTTTTCTTGGTTTTTCCAGTTTTATGGACCAAGGTCACGTGTAAGGTCATTATTATATATAAAAGAATTATTGATCCCTATAAGGCAAATACTTTTGCTGAAGATTTAGTATAAACATCTCAAACGTTTTAGAATTTATGAACGATAAAGTGAAATGTGCGTCAGAAAAATTGAGATTCCGAAAAAACGTATAATGTGGTAATTCAAATATTTCTGGTGTAAAGTTTTTTTCTTAAAATTACAAAAAAAAAAAAAATATTACACTTTTTGAGATATGAGCAAATGAAACTTTTTCAATGAGTTGGAACTCTAGTATAAAAATTCCAAAAATATTTTTTATTAAATCGCTTTTCAATAGCTTACTTCATTTATAAAAATATATATTATAGTATAATAATAACATAACACGTTTTTAAAACGAACTAAAAAGTATAAAATAATTTCTCCTGGGTGGGGGCTTTTAGTTCTCCTCAAAGAGTGGAGCACATGCTAAAGAGAATAGTAAGGAGTGTTATTAACAATTGTATCTATTGATGGTAGATTCAAGTTACGTAAGGTTAGTGATGCAGGGTTAATATTCTCTATAGCATGCACCTCACGTTTTTAGGAGAACTAAAAGCCCCACTCTAGGAGAAATTATTTTATGGTTTTAAGTTGTTTTAAAAGCGTTAAAAAATTTTTCATTTTAATAATTATTTTCTGATTTTTAGTCTTAGTCAAAAACTGTAAAAATTTGAATTTTCAAAAATTCACCACTGAAGCTGACAAGAAAATTTGTCCAAGAAACCGAAATAGTTCTATATATATTAAAAATAAAACAACAAAAAAATCGGTTAAATTCATTGACATTGCTGCGGCCCGAATTCACAATGTCACGATTACAAAGCAAGCGCCCTGTGCTCTGAGCTACAGAGCTCACACAGAAATATATTCTAAATAGCAATAAATCAAACTACTTTCTTATAAAATAAATAAAAACAATTTTATTAACTACTTTTTTATTATTTTTTTTTTAACGCTCAGTGGTGAATTTTTCAAAACTTCAATTTGTTTTATAAAAAAAAACCAAAAATTTTTTGAAATTGTTGAGGCTCGAACTCACTACCTTGTGATTATATATTAATCGCTTTACGCTATGAGCTACAGAACTCACACCAAAACTTTTTTAAATAAGTTTATAAATTCACTAAAGTTGTGAATTTTATTAATTAAAAAATATCAATGAGCTTTTCAGTATTTTTGCTTGATTTTTAATATGTATGTATGTATGTATTAAATAATTTCGCATTTTAGCCAAACAAATAAACGTACAGACAAGAAAATAAGTCATTATTGTCTTGTCATCCAGTTTTAAGCTACATTTTTAGTTTTAAAGGTCTAGCTTATCTGGAAGTTGGTTAAAAATGGATTCCAAGATTTGTACCGGACATATATTAAGTGAAACTAATAAAAACCTGTTAAAATAGGGTGATAGATGACGGAGGTATGATTTATTGAAAATGACTCCATTTTTATGATTTTTGCTTTTAGCAAAAAATGGAAGGTACCGCCATAACTTTATAAAAAATTGAGAAAAAAAATTAACTTATATTCTTATAAGTGGAAAAGGGATCTATAGCAAAAATTTCAAGAAAATCAAAGAGTTTGAGGTCAATCGCGACTTGCATTTGGCGTGGAATGGCCGATAGGAAATATTTAGGTTTAGCTAATCTTTAATTTTGGCTTAAGGGCATGTTCTCATCTAGATGTCAAAAAATTCGGAGATGTCTTGATTTTTTTTTTCATAGAACAAAGTAAATAAACACCTTGAGTTTTTTGGCAGTTACATTGATTTTCAAAGTGTAAGAAAATATATTTTTTGGTGCATAAAAATGTAATGTGAAGTGCCAATACTACGTTAAAGTCACGTTAAAGTAAAGGTACCCAAACGATCTCCATCGCACGAAACGTTTATGTCATTTGGTATAAAAAACCAAAAAATTTTATAAAGTTTTTATATATGTTATATATTTTTATATATGTTATATATTTTTATATATTTAGAGCTGGAACCTACAATATCAATAAATAGTTTAAAATTACCAAAAATGACGGACATGTGAATTTTTAATCGCGTTTTTATCACATAAAAAAAAATAATAATTAAGTTTTTAGGTCGAGTTTCATGAGAACCTGCTCTTAAGATTAGAGAAAGTACTAATTTAAAAGTTGTAATGTTTACATAATAATTTCGAAAATGCATCTATTGGTTTAAGTTTGAAAAAGAGCTAAAAATTTTGGAGTTATTTTAAGTATAAGTCTGCGAATTTTTTATGGATTTTAGTTTTATTTTTTTAAATTCTTCCTATTTTGTTAATAATATCTTTTTACTAAGTTAGAAAATATTTATTTATTTTTATTATATACATATTTTAATTTTATGCCTTTTGGTAACATAAAAAATTAATCCTTTTACTCATTAAATGCATCAATTGTCATTCTAGATTTTGTCTGATTTTATTGGCACTTGCAGCACTCACCACAGCGGACAAATCAACAATCGAACGAATGAGGGTGAGTTACTATATAAATATGTACTATGTCATATACACTTACGATATATAGTATACGTACGATAGAGCATTGAAACTCTGTACTAAGCTACCACTCACTAGCATCATTCTACTGACAACAAATTATAGACATCGAAAAAAGGGGGTGCTGCACCTCCGATAGAAGTCGATTCTTTATATAGATTAGCTGTATATAAATATAGTTCAACAGCTGAGACATTTTTAATTCCAATTGCATAGGAGCTGCCATGCGTTAGTTTTTCATTGTCAATAAGTTCATTCCAGTGAAATTATGTTAGCATTTGCTCGCTTCAAACAAAATTTTCATTTTCTATCATGTAGATTTAAAGAGCTTAGTAAAATAAACTATTTAAGTTGTATAGGAGGAGCCCTTTCAAATTTTTATAAATTTTTTAAGCAAGATGGTCTTGGTTATTACTGGTCTTGTGGCTAGTTTACATACTCTATCATATAAAGCTAAAAGTCTAAGCCATAAAACGATTCGAATTGTTTGGTAGATGTCACGCCCTCTTTTCCAATATCCATAATTTTTTTTTCAATCAGACGAGGAAATGTGGTTTTTAACTGAGTTCTAAAATCCAACTTATATAGTTTAAGAGCTAAACCATAAAAGCAATTCGATTTGTATGGGAGGCTAAATGTCACCGCTTGGAAAAAATTCCGAATATTACTCCTAGACGCGAAATAAAATTTTCAATTTCAAAAAAATTGAATAGATCACTTAAACATAAAAGGCTAGAATTTATCAATAGAAAAGGTGTAGTATTTAAATAAAATAATGCGAGACCTCATACAAGTTTGTTAGCTCGCCAAACCTTTTTTACGGTAAAACAGTAAGTTGAAATGAGGCGGTCAAAATCACCTGGATCAGTTTTTTGCATACAAGAACAAACATTTTATGAGACTGGAATCATGCTACTGCTAGAAAGATGGTAAAAGGTATTGGAACAGAATGGACAATTATAATTCAGTAAAATAATTATTCACTATATGAAAATTGTCTTTAATATTCATAAAAAACGAAATTGCTTTAAAAAAATACATAAAAATTTTAATACAATATCGAATAAATTTCCTAAGTTTGGAAGGTGCCACACCTCTTTAAACAAATCTGTATAGTCGAGAATGCCCCTAAATTTAATTGTAAAAATTTTGATGCTGATACATTTGGTCAGAAATTTAGACTGCCAAGTTACAATCGTACACACAGAAAAAAATCATTGTAAAATCAACTAGAAACATACTCAGGGTTCTCATCTAAGCATGTAACTGACCCGTTAACATTGTAAACCTTGTGAACTTACATGCGCGTAAACTATCTGTCGAAATTTGTATGGGAGTGAGTTTACATCATTTTCGAGCCTATTTTGTAGTGTAAACTAGCATGTAAATCTACGTGTGTGAATGAGGGTTGCCTTTGGCGATAATCATTACATATTTAAAGTAGTTGGAGTAAATATGAACACGTTTTTTTTATTTTTCTATGTTAATGAAGGTTTTTAAAAGGATTAAAATTTAAAAAAGTCATAATGTTGTCGTAGCTGCGGCCGCCATTTTGTCGACATTTACGCTATTTACACATTATCGCTTATCAAAAGTTTAAATGCTATACATGTTTACATGCTTACATGCTTAGATGAGAACCCTTAATGATTTTACATGTTTCCCCTATAATTTTGCTTCATAGAGATTTATAGTTAAATCATTGTGATTTTCATTTAAAAATCGCAACAAATTTTCATGTTGAATCATTATGAAATCAATTAAAATCATTAGGATGTTCATGTCGAATCATTATTAAATCACGTAAAATCATTAGGATGGTCACGTTGAATCGTTATGAAATCATTTTCAATCCTTATGGAATCCATCTGAATTCTAACCTCATTTTGAAACAAAATTAATTTTAAGTTGGTTTTATTTAATTTTTTTACATAAAAATATAAAAAAATAAGACTTATACAACAATACCTCAATTTTTCTCTAGCTAAATAATTTTTCTCGATAACATGTACGAAGTCTAATGGGTGGTATAGCTTCCTGCATATCTTCCTTAGATAAGTACTTTAAACTTTCCAAGTCAATTGAAGCTTCTTAAAGCAATACAACATTTTGATATTATTTTGTTATAGTAACATGAGTCTCATACCACATTACCTTGTTCATCTTTGTCAAAGTTTATGGATCCATCTACTTCCACTAGCATTTCACTTTTATTCACTTTTTCAGTTATTAAAAACTATTTTGATTTTTGCAACGACACTACTCCTCGCGATAAAACTTCTAATGTGCAGAAAATTTGCCAGGAACAACGGAACTTCTTCAGCATGCAACAATTTTTTTGATGACGCAATAATGATTTTACTAGATTTCATAATGATTCTACATGATATTATAATAATTTTACATGAAATCATATTGATTAACTTTTTACATGATGCAATAATGATTTTACTGGATTTCATAACGATTACACATGAAATCATAATAATTTTCATGTTGCTGCCAACATGAAGTATGAAATCATGTAAAATGAAGTCAACTATGCATCACAATGATTTTACTTTGCAAAATTTTTCTGTGTGTACGTATTCTTTTGCTCATATCTCGGTAAAAATATGTAATAATTGAAAATTTCTTTATGCATTAAAAAATCTGCTCTTTACTGAAGCAATTACCGTTATTTTTTATTATGTTAGAGAAAAAGGTTCAAAGAAAAGACTGCCAAATAAATTTGATCGTAAAAATATAATAAAATGCAAAATTTGCAAAAATTTGTTACACAAAAATGAAATTTATTCATTAATTAAGGTTAATAAATTAAGCAAACCAAAAAGTCCAAACAGGTTAAATAGTAGAATATAATTTTACGTAATAATGTGTACCAAATTTCATTCAATTATCTCAACTCCTTGCCTGTTTAGGTGTTAGATAAAAAAAAAGAATCCCACGTTACACATCTTTAATTGCTCCCCATGTCTACATCTATACCTTTAGATAATTTTTTTCAATGTTTTAGCAAATGGACTTTATGATTTATCATAGGAACGAACACTAACAGAATATGTGACTTATTTACTTTAAAAACGCTATGAAAATTACAGAAAATACTTTTCAGAAAAAATACTGCAATGTCACAAAAAAAAAGCGGCCCATTTCGTAGTCATTAACCTTCGCATACTCGCGCATTAGTCTGTCAGACCGACGGCTTACGTTTGTCCTTCTATAAAACTGCTTTTTAGTATGTTTTCAACAATCTCATTAAACAGTAAATTTATATTAAGATGATAAGTCTCACAGAACGTGCGCGTGAATATGTGTTACACTATTTGGCGCGAGTATACGAAGATTAAAAGTATATTCAAAACATACATTTTCCAAATTTTTTTCTTTTTTGAGAAAATATATTTTGTTCTACCACGAAATAAAGAAATCAAAACAAAAATAATGAAATTCTTTTTTATATTCACCTCTTTGTAGAAGTCTATTTTTTCCATGTTTTCGCTTTTAAGAGTCACTTATAAAATGTCGTTAAATGACACAAAAACGATTTTTCTTTGTCCTAATGTTTCTGGTGGTAGCTACTGTGGAGGATACCTTCACGTTTTTTTATTTTAATTGAATAATTTTATATTAATGTGCACTAGGATGGGCAAATTTGATGAAATTATGTTTGTACAATTTTTCCCTGTTTGAGGAAAAAAAAAGGATTCTAGGAATATATTTTTTATTTATTTTTACTTTTTTGATTCGTTTTTTAATTATTCGTTAATGATTCGTTTTTTTGAAAATCTGATGGCAAAAAAAAAAGTCAGGGCTCATAAAACACTACTTTGCAAAATTTAAATGAAATCGATCGGTCGAACACGATTGAGGCGTGATAGGACATGTGGGCGTGGTTCCTCCCATACAATTAGAACACATTTTTCGCAATATCTGGAGAACCAGTAAAGCCATGAAAACAAAAACTCAGGCAGTCATCCTGTACGTTATTTGAAAGATATGTTCCAAAATAAGGCGTGATTCGACATGTGGGCGTGGTTACTTCCATAAACTGGAACAATATTTTAAAAAACACTTGCCCATTCAAAAAGTATGCTTGGTGTTGTAATAGAGTTATTACTGTCTTTTTGCATATTAGCTCACTAGCTTGTGCGTGCCATACAGAGTGCTGTGTACAACGTACATCAGAGATCTGCAATGATTGATTTAGGCTCAGAGTGTACTTATCGTATACCCATGATTTCTGGACATGAAGAGCATGAGTATGTTCGTGTTTAGCAATAAATCAAACTAGGCAATATCATGCATATGTTCCCTTAAATGAGAATAAAATCATACACACAGAAAAAAAACACCGAAAATCAAGTAAAAACAACCTCAAATTAAAATTTTTCAGTCATGAAATCCAGCTAAAGTTTTTTCACCTAAATTTAAAGTTTTTAGAACTTAATTGAAGCGATTTACACACACGTTGCAGTAAATATTGTTTTAACATTGAAAGCAATTGTTTCAAAATTGTGTAAAGTTAATTTAAGATTGAAACAATCTTACTTCAGACATAGTATTACGATGGTTTAACCTTGATTTAAAATCAATGCAATCTTATTTTAAAGTTAAACGACGTCAAAAAAAGAACGTGAAAATCTTGAAATTAAGAATTTTAAATATTATTTTGAGGTATTTTAAATCTTAGTTTAAGCAAAAAGAACCTTTATTTAAAATGTTGAAATATATATTTTTTTAACAAGAAACTTAAAAAAAAACGATCGTTTTTTGTTTTTATATATCAATATATTTTAATTCAATTGTTTGCCAAAAATTATACATGTAACGTATAAAAATTGTTTACATTAAAAAAAACTTACTCACTACATATATTTTGGTCGTACATAAATCTTGCCATTATTTACAGGATATAGATTTAATGGATACGTATCGAAAACTATTATTTCTATAATCTGTACATTATTACATTTTTTTCCAACTTCATAAGACTGAAAATGTTTACAAAATTTATTCAAAAAAATTTCTGACAAGAGGCAATACAGTTTTTCATTTTCATATACAAATTTTTCGATCTTATACAACTTAAATATATTACATTTATCAATACCTAAATAATATTCAGATTTATAAAATGTACCTTTATATGTAACCTTTTTTAAAACTTTTATATTTTGAAAATTTAAATTGGGTTTTTCTTTAATTTCTGAAAAATAACTCTCTTTTGTTATATCTGAAGACGTTGATACATCAAATTTTATAAAAGACGTTATGGAATTTTCTTGATTAAGCAAAAACTTTGCAAATTTAATTCCGGCCTTAACTGCTAAGGAATATGGCGGATTAACTCTTGAAGTCACATTGGACATGTACATTTTTGCTTGTTTATGTTTTGCCTCAAAACGCATAGACCACACATTTTTCAGTGGACCACACTTTTTAATCGCTTTAACGTAATGGACTAAGAAATGATGTTTTGGTTTTAAGCTACCATAAAGGTGGATATAGTTTGAATTATGAGTACTTATCAAATCTTTTAAAACAACAAGTTCCTGTCGTTCATACTGAGATTTCCCTAATAAAGTCATTAACTGTAAAAGAATTGAAAGAAAATGCCAGTGTTTATTTTCATTCGGAATAAGATCACCAATCATTAATGGTATTGGGGGTTTTAGTTTTAAAGGTTTTCTAAGAGATGGCGTAACTATCAATAGATCGCATCGGGCACACCTGTGACTATATTCATTTAAAAGCACATTGTCTAAGCTTCATTTTTCAGTATGTGTCATTCCACTGAAGTGTAAACAACATATATTTTTTTCTCTGTGAACATGTCGACTTTCGTTCCAACAAAACGCAATTTGCGGGAAGGTTTACTTTTGTGCTTCCATTTGAAGAAAAAAGCGGTTGAAGCACAACACACGCTTACTGAGGCTTACGGGGACTATGCTCCATCGATTTCTACTTGTGAGTACTGGTTCCGTCGGTTTAAAAGTGGTGATTTTGATACGGAAGACAAAGAGCGTCCGGGCCAGCCGAAAAAGTTTGAAGATGAGGAATTGGAGGCTTTGCTCGATGAAGACCCGTGTCAAACCCTTCAAAAATTGTCAGAATCATTGGGAGTCGACTTATCAACGGTCGGCAAACGCTTGAAGGCCATGGGAATGATTCAAAAGCAAGGAAATTGGGTGCCGTACCAGTTGAAGCCGAGAGACGTTGAACGGCGATTTTGCATGTGCGAACAACTGCTTCAACGGCTTAAAAGGAAGAGTTTTTTGCATCGTATTGTCACTGGCGATGAAAAGTGGATCCACTACGATAATTCTAAGCGAAAAAAATCGTGGGGACCACCCGGCCATGCATCAACATCGAGGGCCAAGCCGAATATTCATGGCGCCAAGCTTATGCTGTGTATTTGGTGGGATCAGAAGGGTGTCGTGTACTATGAGCTGCTAAAACCTAACGAAACCATCACTGGGGAACGCTACCAACAACAATTGATGCAATTGAGCCGTGCATTAAAGGTTAAACGGCCGGAATATGCCAAAAGACACGACAAAGTGGTTTTTCAACATGACAACGCACGGCCACATGTTGCAAGAACCGTCAAGGAAACGTTGGAGGCGCTGAATTGGGATGTGCTACCCCACCCGCCTTATAGCCCAGACATAGCCCCTTCCGACTACCACCTATTCAGATCGATGACGCATGGCTTGGCTGAGCAGCGCTTCACTTCTTACGAGGATACCAAAAAATGGGTCGATTCGTGGATTGCCTCAAAAGACGAATCGTTCTTCCGGCGCGGAATCCATATGCTGCCAGAAAGATGGGAAAATGTTGTAGCTAACGATGGACAATACTTTGAATAATATACATTGTACCGTTGTTTCTAAATAAATGCTCAAAAACCGAAAAAAAACCTTTAAAATTAATTCCAACCCCCAATAAAAAGTGAACAAAACAGCCGACCTCACTTGCAGTCATTTTTAAATTATAACTTTTTAATCTTAAGCTAGTAAGAGGTGGAGAATCGTTCCTTATTTCAGTTTCCCAAATTGAAATAGTTTTTTTCTACTATTTATTTCATTTATTACTTTGGAATCAATTAAGCCCATTATTATGTTACATACGTCATAAATGCAAACACCTTCCAAAATATCGTACATAATATCAATACTTATATTCTCAATGGCATGGAATGTGCTTAAACTATTAAATATGCACAGATTTTTTAACCCCGTTTCTTTGAAATTGTTTTTTAAAAGATCTTGCTCATAATTCTCCTTAGTTCTCAATGATTCTTCGTACTCGTAAGCATCACTTTTCATTTTACGTTCGTTCTTGAGCAAACGCGACAAAACCTTTTTGAATTAAATGATTGTATGTAACCCAAAATAGTATTGAGTCCTAAATTATCACCTACGACAAGACCAAGCACAAATTTCACTACGATGGCTTCTTTCCCCGTATTTACATTTATTCCTTTTTCTAATAACTTCAATTCCTCAATGAAATGATGCAAACATTTCTCAATACCAAAATTTTTCAAGTCTTTCGTGGCTATAAAAGCAGCGTTGAAAATATATTCTAAATGTGATAGCAGGTGCTTTGGCATTGTAGGAAAGCTTATATAACAACCACAAATTGAAAAGGTGTGGCTACCTAAGGGATTATTAATTTGGAAATCATCGACAAATAACATGTAAGGAATAACAACATCAGTTGGAAATTTGTTTAAAATCTGTTTATAAATTTCTCCATCAGAAAAATTTCTCATCATACCATTACTACAAGGCTTTGAATTTTGTAAGGTATAATTCAAGAGGTCAGGGATTTCAAATAATGCTTTAAATTGAAAAGTCAAGGGCCTGATGTACATACTTGTAGATTTTGGAGCCAATGTTGGATTTCCATGTAAGACTCTTACATTGACTGTGTTATCGATAACTATGGTTTTAGGATGTTTGTAAATTTGTAAGTCTTGTAAAATTTAAAAAAATTTGTGCTCTGACTTGAGTTCTTCAAATGGGGCCTTACAGTACTCTATTAAAAACGCAAAGTCCTCTTCTACACTACTATCTTTATAACTCTGTGCAACAGTGGTCATTACTAATGAAATAGAAGAAAGTAAAGCAGACACCATTCCTTGAATTACAATTACTTGCTTCCTGGTCATAGCGTCTTGTGCGTATAAATCTAAAGACAAATTTAGAGCTTGTTTTTTGAGATTTTGTACAATAAAGGCTGTGCTTTGTTTGGCACAGACAGTATTTTCTAGAACTTGTTCATTTTTAATGTTACATGAAAATGTATTCATTAAATTTCCTTTAGCTCCACTACTGTTTGCATCAATATAATTAGAAGAAGGACCATTACTATACGAACATTTATCTATTCTAACGCTTTGTTCCGAGTGTTTATTCTCTAAATGGCGGCTAAATGCTTGATAATTGGAAAAGTATTGATTGCAAACATCTTGTTTACACTGAATTTTTATTGGATCACCAGAGAAGAAATGATATGCCTTGAAATGGTTTATTAAAATATGATTGCTAGAGAACTTCTGCGAGCACTTGCAACAAAAAACATCTTAATTTTTTTATTCACCAACAGATTTTAGAAAATTTAGCAAGGAAAGCAAATTCGAAGACTTACAATCATATGGAGTATGAATATCATAAATAAAATTTTGGATAAGAACCCATGCTGTTTCGCAGGGTTGTGGGTATTTAAGAGAGAGCTCATGAAATAGCTTGAAACAAGTATCAAAGGCTTGTAAGAAAGAGTTAAATTTGTACAAACTCTTATCAAAATAAACAAAAAAATTTTTTACTTCTCCTTCTGATAAACCCTCTGCAATTATAAATGGTTGCATCGTCAGCTTAGCAGAATAATATTTGCTTACAAGATCAGCGATCCTTTTTTCGTAGTCATTGATGCAAATAAAGTGCAGAACCAAACTTTCCTGTGAATCCAATATTGTTGCTTTCTTGTTGTGTTTTCCAAACTTATCTACAAACCTGCAAACTGAGGGTAGAACACCAGCTAATAGAATTGTAAGAATGTAATTTTCGGCATCTAAAATAAGAACAAATTAAATAATAGCGTCCCTAACAACCAAAGTTATGCCTCACCTTTGTTTGTGGTAGATTTTGCTACTGCCAACAGTCGTTCGCAGGGTTCGTTATGAAGGTTTGCTTCATAAAAACTGAGTAAGCCTTTCTTAAACTCCTCCCACTTTGATAGCAATAAATTTTCCTTTCCAGGATGCATTATTCCGAAGTCGATGTTTATCTAGTTGAAATATCATCCAATATATGAGAATTTTTTAAACCGGCGTTTATTGTTCTTACCAATTCTGGAGCCCGAGCATCAGAAAATAGCCAATTTTCCAAAAAAATTTCCGGTAAAAGCTCTTTTACGTCCTTTTGTCTCATCAAAAAAGTTTTCACCCATTTATCCTTTACTTCATCGAAATCAGCAGCATGATGCAATGAGTTTTTCAGAGAAGCAGCTAATGAAGAATCAATTTCGGGTTGACTGACATCTTCTTCGATGGATTGAGAAAGTTCCTTGCTTGGGGTTGAAGAAGTTTCTTTTCTTCTCTTAGTGCGCTGGTTAACATATTTTGCAAAAAATTTTCCTCTTGGATTACGCTTTCCTGTTCGTGGCATGAAGTAATACTCCTACGAGTAAATAAATAACATAACTTCAGAAGTGGTAGAGCCAACAATTAATTAACCCGCATAAATTACAGATAATTTAATACATATATTATAAAGCAAATAGTATAAGTTTTACAATACCTTTACACTTGCTTCACTTGGGAAAACGTTGCAAATTTCGAAGACAATGCTATGGAACTGCCTTGGCATAACGTTGATGTTATTTTCAATTAAGTCTTCAACGATGATGTTCATTAAATCATTCCGGTTACCATTAGATAAGACACCATTATTTTTATAGCATTGCAGAAGTGCTTTGCCTTTTGAAGATTCCTTAAGTAAGGAAGTTAAGTCCTTGATTGGAGTATTGAAAATTAATATTTTTATATGTCTAATTATTGGCCTTCTTAAATTGTTAAGTTCTTATCTTTAGGCTCTGACCAAAATAATAAAACAAACTATGTAAAGTTCAAAACTGATTTATTTTCTATACTTTGGTAAACATAACGTACCGTCATCATGGATCATTGAGATTGATGAGGCGGCTAATGAAAATTACGTGAATCTATTGTGTAACGGGTTGTATGTGACACCTAATGACAGTTTGCAAAGCCAAACGAAGTATTGGAAATAAATACGTTGGAAACAAAATTTCATAGCTTTGTTCTAATTCTGCGGCCAGAGCTTATTAAAAATTAATAATATTTTTTAAAAAATTGAAAAATTTACTTGCCTTTTTCAGCAAAACGTTTTTCGAACACTCCGGTGAAGCCGATATAATGCTCTCACAGCTGCCTTGTTTTTTTAACCAATCATGGACTTTACTTGGCATAGACATGGTTTCATCATCAATTCCAAACTGAAATATTAAGATGTGTTAAGGTTTTTATGGTTTTAATATTATTGTATTTTCAAATAAATTGTTAATGAAAACATGCTTACCTCTTCTTTTTTCCACATAAATAATTTTTCTCTAAATTCCATGCGTAACCCGAGTGGTGGAATCGCTTCCTTTAAGTCTTCTTTACGCATAAACTTGAGGCTCCGAAACGTAACTTTTGCCTCTGAAATTGCAAAAATGTATACGAACTCGAGTCAGCACAATTTATTGTTACACTTTCAATATAAATCTTACCTTTTAAGTGATCCAAAACAGCTTCCAGATCAAACTTTTTCAATAGTTCTACTAATTTTTCAGAGTCAGCGCTGTCTTCCATTTCAACTGAAGTTAAGGCAGATTTGTTGCATCCAGAAGCTGTTGTAACAATTATGGCGTTATTGCAGCCTAAAGTTTTTTGAAATAAACTATCGTCGAAGACAATATCGCCTTCTTGGCTTTCTAAATAATAATTTGTTGTTTCATCCATCACTTTAACACAATTCTATAAGCACAATTTTTTACGGAATTAAAAAACAAACACCCGATGTTTTCTTCTTGACAATTGAAACGAGAGTAATATAAAGTATCAAATTTTATACCATTTGGCTCTCGTGCTGACAATTTCAAGAGTTACCAACCTTCTTTTAATATGTAACAACCTTATATTAAAGTTTGCAGTCTCACTTTAAGCTTTCACAGTTATTAAGTAATATCTTGTCACTACGAATTCAAGATTGTTATGAACTTCTTTTTAAATTCCTCTAATATTCAATTAGGCAATAAAAAAATTTAAATTGCAATTGAGATTGAAAATGTTTGAATAAAGGTTGTCGGATACTCTTTTTAAGTTGTACACATTCTTATTTCTGGAAAGCATAATCTGCTAATGAGGTTGAAAAGATATTAAATAAAAATTTTAAATCTTAAAAGGTAAAACAACGTGTCTTTCAACTTGATTTAACATTTTAAAGCACAAAATTAAAGATTTTCTTACTTTTTTTAACATTTACACACTTAAAAATCATCGATTTACTTAATTCGAGATTGTTGCACCTTAAAATTAGGTGGATTTTATATTAAATTCTTACAATCTAAAATTAAAAATGCAACAATCTACTTTTTTTTTCTCTGTGTATGTAAAATTTTTTTCGGTAAATACAGAATACACTATTTTCAAGTTATAAAATAGTACTAAATTAATAAAAACTACACTAAAAAATATATATATTATGCAACAATGCTTTGATAAATATTTTAGTGAGTACTTGATATATTTCTGCATTTAAAACGCACGACATGATTAATTGAAGCGTTAAAGTAAGAATGTTTACACAGCGCTCTGTATGGCATGCACAAGACAGGTAGGTCTGATTTAAAACATTTGATAACATAACTGCTTATAGAGAATACCTCATTTTTTTAACCAGTAAGGCTACAAAAATAAATCTTTCAACAGCAATCAAGTACGTTATTTGAAGTACAAATGCCAAATTTAAAAAAAGAACCGTTTGCTTACTGGCTCTCCAGATGTAGCAAAAAATGTGTTCCAGTCGTATGGAAGGAATCACGCCCACGTGTCCAATCACGCCTTTTTTGACATATGTTCATTAAATAACGTACTTGATGACTGCGTTAGTTTTTGTTCTTATGGCTTTACTGGTTCTCCAGATATTGCAAAAAATGTGTTCCAGTTGTATGGTAAGTACCACGCCCATCTGGCCAATCACGGACAGTTTTAGCACATGACTTTTAAATGACGTACTTGATGACTGCCTAAGTTGTTGTTTTCGTGGACTTAATAGTTCTTCAGGTATTGCTAAAAATGTAAACATTTGTATAGAAGGTGCCACGCCCACTCGTCCAAATATCTTGAAACCCTTGTTTTTTGTACTTTTCTATGCCTAAAGCACTAAAAACGTCAACAAAATAATTTATTTCCTCTAGTTTGTACCAATCATTTCATTCTGCAGTGCTCTGTATAGCTCGCACAAGACAGGTAGGGAAGATTTACAACATTTCAAACCAGAATTGTTTATGGAAATCACAACAATTTTGCTTTTTTGTATTTTTTCCATTTCGTATATATATATAATTTTTTTTAATTTTTCTATGTGCCCGAGAACTTTTTTTTATAATTTTTTTATAAAAATTTGTTAGTTTTAAAGAATTTTTTTTTAAGAAAAATCATTTTTATTTATTAACAAGTATTAAGAATACTTGACCCAAAAATCATGACATTTTAACAAGCCGTTACTTAGCAAAATTTATTTTACTAAAACAGTGGCTTAAATCTAAATTAATTATAGATCCTTAAAAAAAAAGTAAAAAGAAACTGGTAAGGAATTATCTTCGACTGAATCGAATTAAAAATACCCCCACTGCCGTATTTTAAATTATTTGATGTCTTGAATGTTGTTGTTTTTTTGATGATGTAACCTTTATTGGTCGCGGTTTTTATACAAATTATTCACATTTGAAACTCACAGTCATTTATATTTATTAAAGCTTTTGTGTACAACATCAAGTTCCATTATTATGATTACGCCATTTTGTATTTTCAGTTATTTTTCAAGATTAATTTTTGCGGAATTGAAAAAAATTTTACCGTTTTGTTAAACTCACTTTGTATGGGAGGTAAATGTGATTTTTATTCGACTTTTACAAATTTCATACGTGCAAAATTTGAAGTCACTAGATTAATTTTTGTGAGATTTAAAGAGATTTTACCGTTTTTGTAACCTCACTTTGTATGGGAGGTAGCCGTGATTTTCATTAGATTTTTCCAAATTTCATTTTTAAAGTACATATTAATTGTTAAAGCTTATGTGCTAAACTTGAAGTCATTAGATTATTGTTTGCAGAGAATATACCGTTTGATAAACTCACTTTGCATGGGAGGTAGACGTAATTTTTATCCGACTTTTACAAATTTCATACTCAAAGTGCATCTTAAAGGTTAAAGCTTATGTGCAAAATTTTAAGTCATTAGATTCATTTTTGCGGAATAAAAAGAGGTTTTACCGTTTTGGTAAACTCACTTTGAATGGGAGGTAGACGTGCACAATTTGAAGTCAATATAATATTTTTTTCAACCCCACTTTGTATAGGAGGTAGACGATTTTGATTTTATTTGATTTTTCCAAATTTCATACTTAAAGTACATATTAATTGGTAAACCTTATGTGCAAAATGTCTTTGTATACGAGGTAGGCGTGGTTTCTATACGACTTTTACAAATTTCATACTCAAAGTGCATCTTAAAGATTAAAGCTTTTGTGCAAAATTTCAAATCATTAGGTTAGTTTTTGTGGAATTTAAAGAGATTTTACCAATTTGGCACATTTGCGATCTTGACCTCAGTTTTTTAATAAAAAGCTCATGTATTGAATTTCGTTACGATAACTATAAAATTACTGCTGTTATCAAGATCACAAACATACAGACGGACAGACGAGCTGCTGATCAAGAATATCTGTGGTCACAAGGAATAACGACTAAGCTCAAAGTATCGTAAAAAACGATATTTTAATTGCACGAACTACGACCCATTTTTTTGAAATATATGAACCGTTACAATCAAAATATGTGCAGACATAAGAGATGATCAATTCTGGGCTAAAAATGGATATCTGCATACTTCCAAAAATTGGCAATAAAGTAAATTCTATATCGCTTTTTTACGATATTTTGGGTTTAGTCATTATTCCTTGTGACCACAGATATATGTACTTTTCTGTACATGCCACGCCTCCTAATCGGCGTTACAAACTGAGTGACAAAGTTAATATACCCCTATTACGTTTTTTAACAACAATTTTTGGTTTATCTACACTTCAATAATATTAATTTTATATATAAAAATTACGACTTTCTGTTTCAGGTGGCTAATTTGACGAATTTTCACTCTGTGTTAATATTCACAGAGCTGTAACATTAATATAAACACCAATTTGTTTCTTAAGTTAAAGAAAAATACAAGAATTTTCTTCATTTTGTGATTTATCGGATTTTATTTTACATAGTTTTATTTAACGTATAATTGTACTGAAAATATGTGAATTCTGTTTTTAATTTCCAACAAGGCACATGGCTGTAAAAATTCAATGAATGTCACCACAACGAAATTCGAACACTTCAACTTTGAAAATAAATAAAAAAATATTGTAATGACATTGAGAGGTCAGACCAGGTGCGATGAACTTGCAATATATCCCTTTTTAAGAATTTGTATAAAGTCTGGTTGTACTTTTTTATTTGGTCGATTTCGTCACACTGTGTTTTCAATAAAATATATGTTTGAAGATATGTAAAGTTACCAATTTTCCGAAGGCAGGAAAGGTCAGAACAAAATCTGACAGGCCATCTAGTCTTGGTACTCATTGGTTTGTCTGTTTGTAATCCATTAACTTTTGAACAACTTGACCATTTAAGGTCAAATTTCCACAGTATATTTGTTTTGTCAAGATATCAAAGGAGTTGCTGTAGTCTAGTATTTCTGTATTTTTGTCTTATTGTACAAGATAGAACAAAATAACGTCTGCTTCAAAAAAATTCTTCATTCAACCTCATCGTTCTGCTTGCTCTGCCTTAAACTTATGAAATTAACAAGTTGTTTTAGCTTTTTTCTAAAAAGCATTACTATTATTTAGCTTATGTCAGCAATCGGAAACTTTTCGTGAGAATCCATATTTGTATAGAACAAGAAAGTGAAGAATCGGATGTGAGCCATGCTTACAAAAAGTCTATATAGAAAATAATTGTATCTAAAGCAATGTTAAGTAAACATGTTTTGTTCATTAAAAAGATTTGTTTATTATTTGTATAAATAAACGTGCAATACCAAAAAGCTTAACAAACCGTATTTAAAAGTGGTAGCATTAAACAATATTTGGACTCAAACAGTTGTATTGTTTTTGGTTTTCTTCACAACATTATCTAAGCGCTTATCTAAAACAATGTAAAATTGTAACATTGTAAAAGTTGCTCAACACTTTGACCTCACCCGCGCACCGCACACAAGATAACCACACGTTTCACTGATCTTCTTCATAGTTCTTATCTGGTAACTCGTAGCATCTGCCAGCCTCTAACGTAAAACACTCCGAGATAAGATTCTCTATAAATAAAGCTATAAAAATATTTTTGGGTAACTTTTGAAAGTTTTTAAGTTTTTTTGTTATATTTTTTATTTTGGGGGGCGTCGTATAACTAATTGGGCAACACTTGAGCGAGATACAAGTGGTACGATGGCAGATCGACAGCAATTAACAGTTACAAAATGTGACAAAATCTTATCTCTGCATATTGTGTGAACTCAGTGAAGCAAGACTTGAATGCAAGTATATGCTGTCTTTTGAAATAAGCACAGAAGCTGGTGGAGAGTGGCCCAAATGGTGATAATTAAAAGGAAAAAAATAAACAAATGGAGTACAGAAAATTCAATTTTCCATACCTATTTTTGCATAGTCTTAATTTTTAACGTCTACAATTCGTTTCCACTTCGCTTAATCTCATGCTCAAATACTAAAATTCGAACCTGACTCTTGCTTGCTTCGACAACTTTTCGACCTTAACCTAGTTAACTAATGCATTATTTCATGACACGCTTGTAATTTATGCATGGTGCCCCCTGCCATAGATTGTTTCACATTCTCTAACGCTTCATCGATATCGGCACAAAGGAACTTATATAGACAAAAGAATTTTTTATTCCTATCATTTTGCCCAAATTTAGCCTAAACCTAACCTCAAAATTATTTGAGAAATACCTTAATTATAACATACACAAGCAAGTTAACCTTGTTCGATCTGACTGATCAAACGCAACGGTTTTTCACCCATTCATGTGCTCATTCAACCGTTCAATGTTCCATCAAATTTGTTTTAATTTTTTGTGAAAACAACCGAAAAAATTCTGAAAATTTTTCTCATGCTTTTTGTTTTTAATTTTCGGTCTGTTCTAAGTTGAACGCACCCTCAACACGTTTGAGATTTTTTGGTGTCCGGAAATCAATTTAATAAAAGTGGTTTGTAAATGACGTAGAATTTTAATAATTTGATCTCGAAACAAGTAGGGAATTTGATTGATAGTTAAAATATAGAATTAAACAAATATCTAAATGAAATGCACATATGAAAAAAATGCCTCTTCTCAATTATATTTAGTTGTCTTTTATTACAGATTAGAAATTTTTCCAATTATTAAAGTCTTATACTAATTGTTTAACCAATCCTTCGAATCATGCATTTTTGAATTCTTATTTTATTAGAATTTAAACTCTTAAAAATATTAGAAATTTTTTCAATAAAGTGTTGAATATTTAATTTATGTTGGAATACTCCAAGAAAGCAGCGTTCGGCTTGGTTCGGTTCTTATGTATCGTTATCATTTCCTTATACATTTTTCATAGAGTAGTTGTTAGAGCCATATACTTATAACCTAAACGTAGTGGGTTCGAACCCCACGGTGTCGTTATGTCTTATTTTTGTCTAAAACTTTTTAATAATGGCACGTGTTGAGATTAAGTACCATAAGGGAATAAAACTCAATTTTAATATTTGACGTCGATTAAATTATTAAATTATAGTTTCAGTGTGGTCATATATACAATACAGAATGTGTTCAGAAACTCGTTACTGACTTTTTTAATATATATCAAAATATATGTAAAAAGATTCTTTTTCAGCACACAACACATGAACTTGGTATTTATGTTTATTAACTTCTTGTAGAAATTTATTTTTTTTTTAAATTTTTTAAGAAAATTGATAAGATTCTATTAGATTGGTGCAATGTTCTTCTTTGAGTGTATAAATGACAATTCTGGGTAGGTTTTGACTCATAATTTTTACTTCTTTAATAAAATATAATTTTATTTGAATTTACTTTGAAATTTTTTTTTAAATTTTTCTGTATAAGCTGATACATTAATGGATACACAATTTAAAGCTTAGCAAAGAATGCACATTTATCTCATGTCCTTAGTATTATCAACAAAATGTTCCTGAAATTTGAGATACAATTTCGAAAAGTGTTACAAAGATAATCTTAAAAATAAAAAGATATAATAAATAAAAAAATTAGGGCTATAGAAACAAAAAACTGGTCCACACAAAAAGAGTTTTTTGCCCAAAAAATTCCATCAAGCCTTAACAAGTGTTAACACATCGCGGAATCCTTTCTTGGAGGGTAAAACAATGAGACAAATGAGAAATATTTTAGTCCGAGATTTTCAAACACTTTTTTGTATGCAGACCGACCCGGCCTATTATACAGAGAACTGCCAAACCAGAGAACTGCACAAGCCTACTTGAAATCTATTTCAAGTACTTGCTTAAAATACAAGTATAACTTGTAATTGAATATAAATAAGCCCACTACAGCTTGCGACTTGCAAGTATGCTAGCTTACAAGCGAACGGCACGAAGTTTCAAGTAAAAGAAAGCTTAATGACTTCAGCAAAAAGCTTGAAAAGCTTGAAATTGAAGGCAAGTATCCAAGTAAAGCAAGTATCCAAAAAATTCAATGAGCTTGTGTAGAAAAAGCTTAAGCGTATTATGACTTTTAGGGGTTCTGTGGGCTCCGTGGTTGGCAGTTTTAGGGGTAGATGATTTCGGATCTGATGTCAGAATTTAAAATTTAAGATGGCGGATAGAGTTGCCACCTAGATTTTTTGGTATTTTTCCGAATTCTTTTAATTTTGAAATTCTAACAACGGATTTGATTTCGAATATAATGTCACAGTTTTAAAATTTAAGATGGAGGTTAGGGCTGCCACCTAAATTTTTACCACAGGCAATACTGTATTAATGTATACGTATTATGTAATAATATGTATTTTTCAGAGTTCTAAACATCATTTATCAGTGCTATGGGGTCGCCGATTTCGAATCTGAAGTCAGAATTTTAAAATTCAAAATAGTGAGTAGGGTTGCCACCTTAATTTTTTTTTACGAATTCGGGGCTGGCGTGAACTAAAAGGTAAAACGGGTTGCTGAATCCGAATCTGTTGTCAGAATTTCAAAATTATAAAATTTTGAAATAATAGGGCTGCCACCTAATAATATGTCTTTTTAAGGGTTTTAAACATAATTTATCAGTGTTAGGGGATCGTTGACTTCGAATCTAAAGTCAGAATTTTAAAATTCAAGATGGTGGGTAGAGTTGCCACCATAATTTTATTATTTTTATAAATTCGGGGCTGGCAAAAAATGGTATACCAAAAATGGGTCGCTGCATCCGAATCCGCGGTCAGATTTTCAAAACTGTATAGGATAAAATTTAACAGTGATTTCAAATCTGAAGTCAGAATTTTAAAATTCAAGGGGCATAAAAATAAAAAACATAAGGTGGCAACTCTAACCTCCATCTTAAATTTTAAAACTGTGACATTATATTCGAAATCAAATCCGTTGTCAGAATTTCAAAATTACAAGAATTCGCAAAAATACTAAAAAAATCTAGGTGGCAACTCTATCCGCCATCTTAAATTTTGACATCAGATCCGAAATCATCTACCCCTAAAACTTCAAACCACGGAGTCCACAGAACCTTAAAAGTCCTTTTACGCTTAAACTCTCTCTACACAAGCTCATTGAATTTTTGGGATACTTGCTTTAAATTCATTAATTTGGATAGTTGCGAGCTTGCAAGCTTTTGCCGATCGTTTCAAGCTTTTCAACTTTCTGCCCGACAAAGTAAGTCTTAACAAGCCAAGCCAACGAGCAAGCATGAATATGACTTGTATCTCTTTGGTATTTTTGCATGCTGGCTAAAGCTTGCTTTTTCAAGTTTGGATACATACTGAATTCAAGTATTTGAAAAGGCTTGAAATTCAAGTAGGCTTGTGCAGTTCTCTGGTCTAAACCATTGTTAATAATTGACATACTTTTATGTTGAAGTATATTATTTTCGTTGTAATATATAACAACTGTAAATAAGTAGTAGAGTAGAGGGGAGTAATGTCGTGCACTCAACTTTAAAGTGCTCGTAAAGCCGTACATGACAAGCGAATACAACGAGTAAGCATCCGATCGAAAGATAATTTGGTTGGTAACATATATGTGCAACAATATTCGTGTAGCATGAAATCGTGTTAGTAGAAATTAAAAAAAAAATGTGCACGACATTACCCCCCTCAAAATTTGTGGGGTAATCTCGTGCATTGTATTGTAAAGGTATCAGAATGTGTGAAAAACGATAGGTAGTGGTTCGATTCAAAAAGATATAGCATTATTGTTTATTTATTTATTATTGTTAATTATGTATAAGGCAATATACACAAGTCCGAAATATGATCAAAAAATACAATTTTATGAAAAGAAAAGTGAAAATAGGCAATTTGCTACATGAAACACGGAAAGAAAAACAATATTTTTTCAAAAAGTGCTTGACATTGAGAAAAAATTTTGGAAAATTTTATTTTGATTATAGCGTTTTGTTATGGCTTCACGAATCCCTTGGTACACTAGGGCGACCGCGTTTCCTTCCCTTTTCTTTTCTGTATAGTGCACGACATTGCCCCACATCAAATGCACGACATTGCCCCAAAGGTCGTTTTCAAGGTTGACTTCGACAAATCGGTAAAGAAAAAATTTTTTCGATCACAATACATCTTTTTTTTCGGCGGAAAATTTGCTTTAAGAAAACACTTACCTGGTTTTTTCCTGCGTGACAAATAATTTTTCTGATCCGATAAAAAAACACTTTCGTCGTCCCGAGAACGTGCGATTTTTAAAAAACGTCGCACATATTGCCCTTACACATGGATATTGCTAGTATTGTATGCATGAGCTCTGTAGGTCAGTAGGCCCATACCTTACCAACGGCTGGTATATCATTCAATTTTTTATGCTAAAAAAGCCAGTGCACGACATTACCCCCTGCACGACATTACCCCCTTCTACTCTAATTCCATTGGAAACACTGTGCAGTATTCAGAATGACAAAGGCGTAATTTTTCGCACAGATAAGCATGATTAAAAATGCTCCTTTTACCAAAGCCGTAAGAGGCTTCAGAGTTTTTTGCCATAAATTTTTGTTCAATTTGGAGAATAAAAACATAGAAAAAAGCAGTGTTGCCAGGTGCCTTTCACCACCATTTACCCCTAGATTGGATTTTAAAACCAACTTTCAAAACCAACTTTCAGTGGATTTGCGAAATATATTGGAAATGTCGGAAATTAATGTTTATTTTTATTTTGCAACGCTTTTTTTAGATCAAATCGTTTGGTCCAATGAAAAAAAGATGAACCAACATGATAAAAATAAATTTAGAAAGATTTTTGATACTAAAGTCAGTTGGATTTTTGATTTAGTGCCGAAGAAAAGCAAACAATTTTTTTTTTTTGCTTATGTCATAAAAAACTTAACCGAACGAAAATCAAATTTATGTTTTTTTTTTTATTTTTTATGGCTTTAATGATAATTAATATTAAGGGGGCATTAAGAAACAAAGATCTAAATGGTTGAAATCTTTCAAGGGATTAAGAAATAACAGTGTTTGTGCCAAACAGGAGTAAGACAATTTTTTCTTTGTACAAGCTTGCAAAACGTAAGTAGCGCAGGTAAAAATCAAATTTATGTTTTTTTCATATTTTTGAGGACCTGAGAGGAACACTACCTCAAAAAAATTATTTTGTTCTTGGCTTAGCCTAGTCATTGAAAGGGTTAAAACGCTGAGCTGATGGACGTCTTTAACAAGGGCAGAAATTAGCTTCATTGTTCTCAACTGTCCAATGTGACATTGACCTAAAAATGAAGTCTTATTTTTCAGCTTATGTTTATTGTCTATAGTTTTTCCCATGCTTGGTTTGTTTTTAGTTTTTACACGGAATCAATCAATGGCAAGTAAAACGCAAAGCTAGTTTGATGTGAAGTGGAAATGATTGGTAATTTATTTGAAGTGCTTCCAACTCAGCTGTTTTTATAAAGTGTTGCTGAAATACCCAAGAAGCCAAATTTCTTCTTTTTAAAATTTTGAGCATTGTTTTAAGGAAAAGTAAAACACTTTATTTCCAAAGGTAAATTTTTCAAGTACCCATAAAAACCCCTAAAAAACATTAAATCTCTCGAAAAACCCCCTAAAGAATCACTATCCCTAAAATCCCTCCACACAATTAAAAAACCCCTAAATCTAGGGGAAACCCTCTAACCTTGCAACACTGGGTCAAAGAAAAGCACAGTGAGAGTTTAAGCAAAGGCGGACAAAGAGTGAATTTCTCTCAAGTGCCACAACCTTATAATTGAACCTTGGAATAAATAATGCGTGGCAGCTGGGATGTTTTCTTAAAAAACTTAATATCTTAATTAAAAACATTTTTACTATATAAGAAATTGTTAATTGGTCATATTATTTATCGTCTTGATAACTTAAGGATAGGATTTCGGAAATCTGTGCTAATAATAGTTTTTACAATAAAACTTACATTAGTCGAAGTGAAGATATCTTTAAGAGAGCAACAAAATAAATTTCGAAAACTTTTCGAAAACGTTTATACTTATTTTTGTTAGTGTATAAATGTTATCAGCATGGAGAAATATACTCAATTAAACACCATAAACAGAAAATAGAACCTTGTCGTGCGTCAAACTTAACTGAATAACTTTTAACTAAGCAAAACCTCTCTTGAGATACACCGACTAATTTTTTTAACTTATGTTTCTTCAAGTTATTACTATAAGCTATAACTACAAAAAGATTTTGCAAACTTTGGTGTTTAAAAATAATGACTACTCAGATTAAAAGACTATACGAAACTTTTGACTTTGCAAAAAGATTGCACCTACAAGCTTGAAAAATTTACTACGTAACATTTTTTTAATGACAGCATCGTAAATCCATTAAAGAATTTACGACCTACAAATTATAATTAGTCATTGTCTTTAACAACCATCATTTACTTGACAATTTTCAGAAACATCAAGAATGGCTGAAACAGCGTAACCAGCAGAAGGCTTATGTTGTGCCATCAACATTTTATAAGAAATCCTTCGAGTTGGCGAATCTCTGGAGATTCAACAAACATTCAGCAGAGCAGAAAAATATGCCAAGCATAAATGATGTTTTTCCGGAGAATGACCCAGAGTTGCTAACGACTACGACGACGGGGAGGATGATGACGACAACGCCAACGCCAACGCCAACGACAACGCCGACAACAACAACAGCAAAGTCTATGCAAACAACGACTGAAAAATATACAACAATAACAACAGAAGCAATAGGAACACCATCGACAACGACGACAACAACTATAAAGCCTACTACCGAAGCAACTCCAACAACAACCACGCCCTTCGTAACACCCTCTACGTTTGGAATGCCAGCAAAATCGGTGGCGCGTAGCTCTTTTGACGCAACAATGCTGTCAAGTATAGAAAGCACAACAGCTATGGTGGCAACTATAACGCCAGCAACAACAATAAGGTCGAGCACTGAAACAAGAGCAACAACAACAACAACAACAACAAAAAAACCAAAAATGCGCCCATATCCACGTTGGGGAAATTGGAGCAAGTGGAGCGCCTGTACGCGAAGTTGCGGTGGCGGCATAATGCAGCAGCAGCGGAAATGCATATCGCGGTGAGTGAATATATATAAATGTTTTTACTACAAAAGCCCTCAAAAAGATATTGGAAAGAGTTTTCCAAACTTTAGAATATTATTACAAACAGGTTATTTAAAAGCTTTTAATAAGTGAACTATTTTAAAAAGCTTTGCCAAAGTTGATAAATAATTAAAAGCTTAATGGAAAGTTGAAGGCTTTCAGCAAGTAATCGTTAATACTAAAAGCTTAATTCGAAAAAAATTAAATGAAACTGAATACTAGTATTGCCCAATGGGAGAAACTAGTACGGAATTATATTCGACTAAGCAAAAAATAAAATACTCCCATAGCTGTAGTTTTAGTACATTCGAAGTTTGTGAATTTTTTATTATTTTAACTAGCAAATACCTGCTGCTTCGCCTGCGATAAAAATATTAAATACCATATTAAAATTTTAAATCTTAAAATGAAAATATTTAGTGTTATTAAAACAAATTCAAAATATAAAAATTATTGTGTTTGTTTTGTTTAATTATGAAAAAATGGTATATATATTAAGAAATTACTTTATTTAATTTGAATAACTTACTTAAACCATAATTGTTATGATGACATAAATTTAAATGGCTTTCTTTTTTTTTACTTTTGAAAAAGTCCTGCATAACAGCGTTCGAATAAAATTTGGGTAAAAAATTTTTGAAATTTGTAATCAAAAATGTAATTTTTTACATATACTCTGAAAATAAATATATTCTTCTTAAATTTGTTGTAGTTAATCGGCCTTCTTTGAATATTAATTAATGTTTTTGGGCTTCGGCCAAACAACAATTCTTCTTAAATTAAAAAAAAAAACCGTTATAACGACATCAAAATTTTGGCGATATCTCAAAAACTATAGACTTTCTCAATGCATAATGCATTCTTGTATGGACAGTCGTTGATTAATAAAACTAACGGTAATTTTTATTTCTTTTCGGAAATATTTTGAACGGATATTAGATATGTTTTAAAAAAACCTGTTATTATGACATTAAAATTCTTGCGATATCTCAACACTATAGATTTTCTCAGTATAACTCATAAGCCTCAGAATGAGAAAAAAAAACGATTGAAATTTCATGTTTTAACTTAGCAAGCAAATATTTCCGCCATTTTCAAATCGATTTTCATCTAATTTTCTTTGTTTGAAAGTTCAATTAAGTAAATTGGGAAAATGAGAAAAGGTTTACCGTTAACTCACCAATACAATGTTTTATATTATTTTCAAAAAACCTCTAAAATATCCAACTTGTACTCAAAAATAGGCCAAGAGTTGCTTTTGTTGTACATATTTTTTTTTTAATTTTAATCTTTTTTTAATTTTCATTTTCTTTATTCTTTCATATAACATAATTTACGTGCAAAAATTGTTCTATTTTAACACAAACTGTTTCTATCATTAAAAATCATGGGCCACCTACCCCCTCCCTATGAATTTTTGCTGAAAACTAATTTGCTTAAAATGTTGTTATATTTTTTGCAATGTGTTCCAGCTTAAAAACTAATTCATGTGAAAATTATTTTCAAATATAGCTTTAAAAATAATTCTGTGAAAAATATTTCAAATATTTCAAACTATTCTAAAGTTATATTCATAAATCTGTGTTTTAATCTTTTTTCTTATCTATATATTCATAGTTAACGTTATAGTTATAGTAGAATTTATCCTGACCCAATTCAATGAATTTTGTATGATCGTTTTGTGAATTTGTAAAAGTATAAATTGACCTTCGAACAAAACACATGCTAGACGTTTCCGTTTGAAACGTCAATGCATGACGATCAGAATTTTCTGATATATACAGCATTCTTATTGATGTATTGATGATGTATTGCCCGGCAGACGTTGTCCTGCCGCAGACCACCTTTTACTGCTATATACCGAAGTATAACATTTTTGATTAATTCTGGGCGGTAATGGGGGTGTGGCAATATTTTTTCACTTAAACCATCTCATACTCGAAACAATGGAATGCCAGAATTTCAGCTCAATTGAGCTTAAATCTACTGCGCTTTGCTTTACTCCAAGCTTATCCCCCGAAAAGTGGACTTAACTAAAGTGGGTCATGCCCATTTTTAGTAAAGTTAGCGTAAGTAAAAAGATTATCAAACTACACAACATGGCTGCCGTGTTAAATTGAGAGAAGCTCTCGCGACAAAAAAAGAAAAGCTATATTTGCTGTTAATCCTACTATCTTTCTTCAAATCCTACCTCTGAAAAAGAAATTCTTTTTACTAGTTGTATTTCAGACTGCGGCCTTTACCAGTTGAGCAGAGTTACTAACAATTTAGGTAGACAACTAGACCTAATTTTTTCTTCGGATTTAGATAACTGCGTAGTCTCCGCAAGTAACCATCTTCTTTCAACACTCGATCAGTACCATCCACCATTATCCCTTACCTTATCATATTACATTGATATCAAAAATACACATTTCGAGCACTCGTACAGCTTTAACTTTCGGAGAACTGATTTTGTAAAACTAGAAATTTTATTCAGTAGAATCGATTTCCAACATCTCTTCGATAATGCTTATGAAAGCGTTGATACTGCAGTTGCTCACTTCTATGACATAATTTTCGACTGCTTCACACATTCTGTCACCTTCACCAGGCAGAAAAACTTTTCGTCATGTCCTCCCTGGTACAATAAGGAACTACGTGTACTCCGCAACAAAAGGAACAAACTATGGCGCTCATATTTAATTTCTCGTTCTCCTCTTGATCTCACAAATTATCTTCACGCCTTTAACCTTTTTTCCGCACTCTGTGAAACGCTATACGAGTCTTATCTTGCTCATATTCAAACTAAATTGCTGTCGGATCCTAAAAGCTTCTACAAGTTTATAAATACTAAAAGAAAATCTGACAACTACCCATCTACCCTTACTTTTTCGGACATTTCCTCAGACATCCCGGAAATAATTGCAAACCTATTTGCAAATTTTTTCAGTCAGTCATACACTAATCATAACGACGAACTAGACTACGAGTATTTTTCTTTGTTAAGGGACTGTCCTCAAACGTCGCTAACTTCTGTTGATATTACACTAGCTGATGTGTTAGAAAAGATAAATAATCTGAAGGACGATTATTCTCCAGGACCCGATGGCTTGCCTGCTATTGTTATAAAAAAATTCGCGGACGTGTTAGCTCATCCCCTACTGGCTCTTTTTCAACTTTCTATTTCTAATTCCGTTTTTCCTAAGTTGTGGAAGAGCTCATACATAATACCTCTGCATAAGAAAGGACCAAGAAACGATATTTCCAATTACAGACCTATTGCAAAACTTTCATGTACTCCAAAAATGTTTGAAAGCATTATTTATGACATTCTCTTTTTCCATTGCAAATCTATTTTTCCTCCCAGCCAACACGGCTTCCTCAAAGGAAGATCGACTACCACTAACCTTGCAGAATTTGTTTCAAACGCTCTATGCTCGTTGGAAAGCGGGTACGAAGTTGATGTAGTGTTTACCGACTTTAGTAAAGCGTTCGACAAAATCTCACACACTATCATTCTTCTTAAGCTTAAAGCCTTTGGTTTTCCATCACTCTTTATATCTTGGATTAAATCATATCTCGAAGAACGCCGTTATAATGTCATCTTTAGATTTTCCAATTCAGATTCTTTTTCAGCTACCTCTGGTGTCCCACAAGGTAGTCACCTTGGTCCTTTGTTGTTTGTCTTAACAATCTCTGATGTAGATGGCATCATCAAAGAATCCAATCTCTCTGTGTATGCTGATGACATGAAAATCTATCGGTGCATACAAACTAACGACGATTCTCACTATCTTCAAGAAGATCTAGTTAGTTTTTCCACTTGGTGTCAAAAAAATCTTCTAGAGCTCAACGTTAGTAAATGTCAAGCTATTACATATTCACGCAAGCGTCTCCAGCTTCCCCCAAGAACATATTACTTACTCGGCAAGCCAGTTCCTCCTGTAAGCTTTTTAAGGGACTTAGGTGTAATATGTGACAAGGAACTTAATTTTAGGTTTCATATTGATAATATCATTAGTAGAGCCAATTCTGCACTGGGTTTTGTGAAACACTGGTCCAGAGAATTCTCCAACCCTTACGTTACTGAATCTCTCTACCTTACCTTTGTTAGACCCATCCTCGAATATGCCAGCCAGGTTTGGTCTCCTTTCTACAACATCCATTCTGTGCGAATCGAAGCCGTTCAACGAAGATTCATTAGGTTCGCACTACGCGGTCTTCCCGGTTCTGACAGTTTCAACTTACCTCCTTATGCAGACCGCCTGAAGTTGATTAACATGCAATCTCTTGCAAAACGAAGAGAAGTTGCAGATGTACTCTTCATTCATCAACTTGTATGCGGTACCATTAACTGCCCTGCACTACTCCAATTAATATCATTTAATACCAACCCACGTAACCTTAGGTCTATTCCTCTCTTCCACCTCAACTTCCATCGTACCGACTATGTAACTAACAATTTGATCAGCGAATTTGATTTTCATCTGAGCAGATCTCGACTCCGAAATGCCCTTCTAAACTCCAACGCCACTTCTTCTTAACTACAACGCCATTTTTCCCCCTCTATAATTTTTTTCTTACAATTAAGATATGATACATATTCCCTGTTAATTATTGTAAGTTCCCTTTATTACTTTTCTCTCCGTATTTCCCTTTTGACGTGTTCTTATAATTACGTTTTTCTGGTGGGCGGATTACGCCCACCACGAATTGGATATCTTTCGAACACTAAAACAAGGGAAGGAGAGAAAAAATAAATAAATAAATAAATAAACCCTGTTAGAATAAGTTAAGACCCTGTTAGAATAAGATTAGTTCTTAGTTAATCAGCTTGTATTAAGCTTAACGAATAAATAAATAAATAAATATATTGCGCTGCTGGTTGAATGAAGGCATCAAATAAAATGCGTGATTTTGTAATAATTAAAGAATAAATTGCTCGAAAACCTTGGTAAGCTATAACAATCTATATTATCATAGGAATCGAATAAAAAAAGAATTATCAAAATCGGTTCAGCGGTTACCGAGCTTATTCTGGATCAATTTCGTGAGTCTCCTTTGATATAATAGTATATAGATGACGTTACTTTGTAAGGGGGAAGTGTATTGGTTTTGTTCAATTTCGCAAATTTCAAGTTCAGAGTATCCGTTATAAATGTTTATTCTTATGTTTGAAATATCAATTTCTTAGGTGGAATTTGAAATTTAAAAACATTTTACTATATAGATGATGTTACTTTGTATGGAAGATAGGTGGAGTTTTCTATTCGATTTGCTTAATTTTAAGTTTAGAATGCATATTTAAAGCTTATGTAAAAAATTTTAAAAACATTAGATTAAAATTTGTGAGATTTTTAGAGATTTCAAGGTTTTCATGACGTTGCTTTATATGGGAGATACGCGTGGATTTCATTTGATGTTTCCATATTTTAAACTTAGAGCTCGTATTTCAGATCAAAGATTATGTACAAAATACCAAGTCATAATAATAATTTTTTGAATCTTAAAAGATATACCATTTTCACATAGTTACTTTGTATGGGAGCTGTCCGTGATTTTCATTCCATTTTGGCATATTAGAAGCTCAGAGTGCATATTTGAGATAGTAGCATAGCTTAGCAAAAGTTCAAGATATTTAATTAATTTTTGTAAACTTTTAAAAGATTTTAATCGTTTTCATTTAATCACTTTGTATGGGAGATGGGCGAGGTTTAAATTTTATTTCGTCAAGTCTCAAATGAAAACGTATTTGAGATCAAAGCGTACCTGAAAAATTTTAAGAAACAACCGTTTTAATAATGTCAGATTGTATGGGAGGTAGGCGTGGTATAATTTACCGATATGATAAAAATTGGTAAATTATCTGAAAAATCCCCAAAAAATAGGAATCTTTAACTTAAATTAAACAGCTCTCAGTGACATTATTGAGAGAAAATATATATAACACGTGAAGTAGAAGCTAAAAACGATGTAAAAGTCAATAAAACTTGTTTGTCGTATCGATGTGCAGTCCTATCGATATCTACGTCAGTGGCGGATTTAGGCATTCTGCCGCCCTAAGCCTGACATTAGCACCGCCTCTAACATATTAAATTTTTTCTTAAAATAGAACGATATTATAAAAATTTTATTTATTATTTTTTTTATTACACAATCGAAGCACAGCCGCGAATAACGTTGTAAAAGCCATTTTTTGCAAAACCGATTTTATTGCAGATTATCGTTAACATGACTCTATTACATTGCCTTATTACCAAATCAGCCAAAAATATGCACCTTGTCGCTATCAAAAAGCAATAACAAAATGTCAGTCAGTGGAAGAACGTTGTAAGTTACATACAAAATGTGTAGAGTTGAATTATCTTATGTAATTGATAAGTGCAACAGATGCACAAAAAGGCAGTCCAATGTTGAGAATTGAGTTGATAATAATCATAAAAGGTTGAAGAATTATGGTCATAAAAAAATTTAAAAAAAAAAAAGTATACCTCCTAAAAACGCTCCAGAGCAAGTAAAAGGGAATAACGTTGTAAGTTTACATTACGTTTTTAGGTAATTGAATTGTTATTATATATTTTTGTGACTGTCTATACTTTTTTCTTGCAAAAAATGTGGGGATAAGTGCAATTAAGGAACAATATTTTAAATTCTATAAAAAAACTAAAACGAACAAACAGCTTTTTTAACATCTTTAATCGAATTGTGCAAGGTAACTCCATAAGAACTCAAAACTTGGCATATTATACGATGCTAGTTCTCTGCTTAATATTTGCCTGAAAAGTACGCTGAGTTCTATAAATCAATCTTAAATTAAGAAAAAAAAAATAAAGTTTGTGTTCGAAAGCAAACAAATAATTTTGTTGAAGGTTTTAAAAGTTTTTTAAGTTCTTCAAATGAATTTTTGTTTTTGTTATAAAGGGTTTTTTCGTAAGTAAATTTTTAAATTCTATCATTTACGTTTCATTTAACGAAAAGGATCCAATTTAATAAGTCCTCTTACATGGGTACGTTTTAATTGCGCGAATAACGTTTTAAAAGCCATCGCACTCTCTGCTTTGCAAAGTGGAATAACGTTTTATCAACCAATGGGTTTTGGATATGTAACGTTTTCCATTTTATACATTAATAATACTTAATTTATGAACCAAATGTTATTATTAAACAATTTTTTTTAATAAGTTTTTCCATAATGTATTAAAAACAAGTATCTAGAAATTGTCTGCTGCTTTTAAACGTTTTTTACGTATTGTGAACAATTTACTTTTTGTCGCTTAAAATGTTATTCGCGGCTGTACTTCAATTTCATATACCACGTTTATCCGGCAAGTTAAAGCTCTTACATAGTTTTGAGTCCGCCCTCTAAATACACTAACAAAAACATTTAAAAGTTTTGCCTTATATGTAGTTAGGAAGGTCAAAAATGCATTAATTGCATGCATTACGTTATTTATTGTTTTTTTTAAATTACCCAAAAATACCCAAAAAAGAATACATTGCTCAAGTTTTCTGCAATATTTTATTCATTGCCTGTAAGCGAAGTTTTAGCTGGCTAATTTTCCTTAAACTATTTATAAAGTTTCTTTATAACTTATTTTATTTTATTTTATTTTATTTTATTTTATTTTATTTTATTTTATCTTATTAATTAATATTTGTACAATAAGACTTGGTCTTTAGTAGTACATCAATAGAGTTAAATCACATTTATATAATTATTTCTTATTGAATAATTAACATTTGTCTAATAACTATGTGAATTTAGAATATAAAAAGGAATTAAGATTTAGCATTTATGTTAAGTTTAATTAAATTGAACATTAAAATTTTTTAAAAAAAAAAGAATTAAGAATAAGATAACTTAATAATTACTTGATTGAAGATTATTTTAAAGAAATAAGTAAAGTGGAAAAAAAAATTATAAACAAAATATAATAAGAAGAAAACGTTTAAAAGATATGACTATAAGGAAAATAGAGAAAGAATAAATTTAAAGATTAAATTATCCATCAATAGAACAAAAGTAATTATAAACTGCATGTTCAAAGCTGCTTCTAAAAGTTAATTGTTTCAAAAAGTTGGGTAATGAATTCCAAAGTCTAATGGTGCTTATGAAGAAAAATCTACTGCTATTGAAGTAGTTGTGTCTAGGAACAATGATGTTGGTAGACCGAACTGATTGAAAAAATTGTAATTTCCCATAAAGATACCCTGGGCATTGTGTATAAATAAGTCTGTGCAAAAAAATAAAATTACGCATATTCAAGTATTGAACCAAACCACACCCAAGAATTTCTTTACTTCTCAACGAAATATGGTCAAAACGTTGGATTTTAAAAACATACCTTGCCGCATTGTTAAACGCCACAAGGAGCTTATGCTGCGATTGGGAATCAAGCTGACTATAGACAACATCTGAAAAAGTAATATGTGGCATTATTAGTTGTACTACAAGCCTACGACGAGTTTCAAGAGGGATAAAGTCTGAGGAAGCTCGTAAATAACGCAAAGTACCGTAGATTTTACTTATAATGTAATTAATATAGTCAATACAGGTTAATCTAGAGCTAATTATGAAACCAAGGTTTTTCACTTTATTCACAACGTTCAATTTATCAGTTCCTATTGACAAAAGTGGAATATCCACAAAGCATGAATCATTCCTTGCAATCGGTAGCACTTTAGATTTTAAAGGATTGATATAAAGTAAGTTGGTGACTGCCCACTTGTTAAGCAATGCCAGATCATAGTTTAATCTATATGCTAAGTCTTCTAAAAGACCAGTAGGTCGAGAGAGGTATAGCTGAATGTCATCAGCATAAGCATGAACGGTTGCATATTTACAAACAGAGAAGACGTCATTTAAAAAAATAGAGAAAAGTAAGGGACCCCAAAATAGACCCTTGAGGCACACCGGCAGAAACAGAACAAAGAGACGAGCAATTATTACCAACTTTAACCTGTTGCATTCTATTATCTAGGTAATTGTATACTAGTTTAAATGCAGATTGTGATCGACAGAGTCAAAAGCTTTGGAGAAATCTATAAGGCAAAGAAGAGTTATAAGATTCTTGTCATAGGCTATTCTAATGTCATCCATTATTTTCATTACTGCTTTCGAACAACAGTGACCAGAGCGAAAGCCAGACTGCAATGGGGATAAAAGATTGTTGACATGTAGGTACTTCGAAATCTGATCAGACATTATTCGTTCAAAAACCTTACTAAAAGCAGGGAGTATACTAATAGGTCTGAAATCTTTGGGATCAGAGACAGAAGTAGATTTAGCCACAGGCATGACCGTGGCAATCTTCCATAATTCTGGGAAACGGGAGCAAGTAATACAGTGATTGATAATATGAGTAAGGAGCGCTAAGATAAAGTGAATAACTAATTTGATAAATCGGATTGGCATTTCATCAATTCCTACTGCATTGGAATTAATTTTCTTTATGCATTTGGCTACATAATCCTCACTAACAGATGAGAATTCAAAAGATGGCAAGGAAAAATTAGTTGCTTGTGCTGTCAACACGCCATTGTTGCCATTAAATATCCTGTTTGAGGAAATGTCACGAGAAGGACTTGGGCACCCATTTGCCAAAAAGAAGCCATTAAGTAAGTCCGGATCCAAATTACAAACACTTGGCTCCTTACTGAACACTCTATACTTTTTTATATTTTGCCACAACTGTTTAGAGTTTAAGCCTGTATTAAACTTACAACTGAAGAAGTTTGTCTTTTCTTGTCGAACCATGAGAGAAGCATAATTTCGAGCTCTCCTGTACTTGTCCCAGTTATCGTTTGTTCGACTATTTTAGGTGTGAAAATATTTTGCCGCCCTGTCAATTCTGCTGCAACCAAATTTATTCGGTTCCTAACTTTTTGTTTTCCTTAAAATTTTTCAGCCCTCTAAAATTTTGCCGCCACTAAAATTTTGCAGCCGTAGGCCCGGGCCTTACGGGCCTAGGCTTAAATCCAGTACTGATCTCCGTTTACTTAAGCTAATTGAAGACTAAATATCAGAGATTCATATGTTTTTGAGTTTTGACTCAGTTTTTAGAGACTAAATTAATATTGAAACTGTCATTCGAAAAAATATAAAAACTAGTTTTCGAATAAGTGCAAAAAAAAAAAGTTTAAACAGGTTCACAAGTTTCCAATGAAAATATGCATAATAAAAATCTTAGATAACATTGATAAAAAAAAGTATAGGCAATGGTTGATTTCTTTATTTAATTTTTTGAATAATACATACATAAAAAATTAAATTTGTATAGAATATATTAATATAGTATTATGTTTATCAATTAATAATGTATAGAAATTAAAGAAATAATGAGTAATATGTATCCGTGTTTCGGTAGCCACTTTCATAGCTTTTAAATTATGATTACTGATCGTAGTCATTTTATTATTGTAGATCTGGCCGAGCATAACAAGACACCATACTTGAAATTGTTTATACACCCCAAAATTTAACTTTACCGCTAAACAATCGATTTTTAGGTACTTGACGCATAAAACAATCATTAACTCAGCAATTTTTTACAGAGTTTCGATTTTGAAACGGTTTTAGAAAGATAAAAGATAAAACCTTCAAAATATGGACACACCTTAAGAACTATAAAAAGAACTGTTTTAGTTATATCGGCCAAACCTAAATTTTTACCTTTTTTCCAATTTTTTTAACTTTGAGGATTATTTACTTCCAAAGTTTTGTTAAAAGCTTTTGTTAAACATAAATGTTCATTTATGAAAATCGGATAAAAAGTTGACTGAGCTATTCAAGGGGTGTTATGGAAACCGACAATTGTCAGAATCGGTTTTGAAATTGACACATATTTCATTGTGGTGGCATTACTTACTTACTTAGTTGGCGCTACAACCCTATGTCGGTCTTGGCCTCATCTAAGAATTTGCGCCAGCCATTTCTGTCTTTCGCTTGCTGGCGCCAGTTGGAAATTCCAAGCTTCGTCAGGTTGTCCTCTACTTGGTCTTTCCAACGAAGATGCGGTCGTCCTCTTCTGCGTTGACCGCCGCTGGGTACCGAATTGAATGTTTTCTTCACTGGAGCATCGTCTTTCATGCCTTGAACATGACTAAGCCAGCGAAGCCGCTCGATTTTAATGCGCTTGACTATGTCGATGTCAGCGTACAGCTCATACAGTTCATCATTCCACCGTATTTGGTACTCGCCATAGACGCAGATTGGTCCGTAGATCTTACGAAGAATCTTTCTCTCGAATGCTCCTAAAGTCTTTTCATCTAAACTGCTCAGCGTCCAGGTTTGTGATGCGTAAAGTAGGACGGGCATGATGAGCGATTTATAGAGCGTGATTTTCGTTCGTCAAGAGAGGGCTCTGCTTCTCAATTGCCTACTGAGCCCAAAGTAACACCTGTTGGCAAGAGTTATTCTTCGTTTGATCTCAATGCTGATGTCGTTGGTTGAATTTGAAGGATCCCAGATAAACGAAGTCCTTCACAACCTCGAAGGAGGTATTGTCAACTGTAACGTGGGTTCCAAGACGCTGGGACTGTTTGTTTGTTGACACCAAGTATTTCGTATTATCTGCATTCACTGCCAGACCCATTCGACTTGACTCTCTTTCTAATCTGGAAAATGCTGCACTGACTTCGCGCGTATTATGGCCAATGATATCGATGTCATCAGCATACACAAGCAGCATAACACTCTTGTAGAATATTGTGCCACTACGTTTCAGATCAGCAGCTCGGATGATCTTCTCCAGCATTAGGTTAAAAAAGTCGCATGATAAGGAATCACCTTGTCTGTAACCTCGTTTGGTAATAAATGGTGGGGAGAGGTCCTTCTCGATTTTAACTGCGCTGCTGGTGTTGCTCAGTGTCATCCTGCAAAGTCGTATTAGTTTAGCAGGAATACCACATTCAGACATGGTGGAGTACAGGTGCTTCCTTATTGGGCTGTTGAAGGCGGCTTTGTAATCGACTTAAATATGGTGGGTGTCGACTTGTTTTTCTTGAGTCTTCTCCAAGATTTGTCGTAGCGTGAAAATCTGGTCGATGGTGGACTTTCCAGGTCTGAAGCCACACTGATAAGGTCCGATCAGTTCGTTTACAATGGGCTTAAATTTTTCACATAAAACGCTCGACAGGACCTTATATGAGATATTAAGAAGACTTATCCCACGATAATTGGCACAGATAGTGGGATCGCCTTTTTTGTGGATTGGGCAGAGCACACTGAGATTTGGAATGCATTCTTCCGACCATATTCTGCATAGAAGCTCGTGAATGCATTTAAGTAGAGCTTCGCCTCGATTCTTAAACAGCTCAGCAAGTAAGCCATCAGCTCCCGCGGCTTTGTTATTTTTAAGCCGAGCTATAGCTGTCAGAACTTCGTCATAGTCGAGCAGCGGAACCTCGGCGCTGTCATCCGAGATTGGGGTTTCCGGAATATAATCTCTATTGGCGGGATTGTTGTCAGCGTCGCCATTTAGAAACTTAAAGAAGTGTTCCCTCCATAACGTCAGTGTACTCTGGACATCTGTCACTAGATTCCCGTTTTCATCCTTGCAGGAAGAGGCCCCGGTTTTAAAACCATCGGCAAGGCGTCTTATTTTTTCGAAAAATTTTCGGGCCTCATTCCTGTCACCATACATCTCAATCTTCTCCTGTTCGCGCTTTTCTGCCTCTCTTTTTTTCCGCCGGAAAATACATCTCTCTTCCCTCCTCTTTTCTTTGTATCGCTCCTTAGCAGCGCACGTTACAACCGACTGCAGGGTGGCTTTGTAAGCGGCGTCTTTCTCTGCAGTGGCGTCGCGACACTCCTGGTCGTACCACTGGTTTCGGCGAGGGCGTTGGTAGCCAATCACCTCTTCAGCAGCCGCACGCATGGAGTTGGAAATGTGTGTCCACTGCGCGCATATATCATCGATTGGAGGAGTGCTTTGAAGCAGGAGTGAGAGTCGAGTGGCGAAAGCATCGGCTGTCTGTTTCGATTGCAGCTTGTCGACGTCTAGCTTTCTCTGTGTAGGGTTGCGTGTATTCTTAGCTGCGCATAGACGTGTACAGATCTTGGCTGCAACAAGATAGTGATCCGAGTCAATGTTTGCACCACGGATCGATCGTGCGTACATCCAATACACTGGAAGAGTGCCTTCCGTCGATCAAAACGTGATCAATTTGATTCTTGGTTTTTTGATCAGGGGACATCCAGGTGGCTTTATGAATATTGAGATGCTTGAATCTAGTGCTACTTACGACCATGTTTCGTGCTGCGGCGAAGTCAATCAGCCTCATTCCGTTATCGGAGGTGTTGTCGTGGAGGCTGAACTCTCCGACTGTTGGACCAAAAATATTTTTTTGCGTTGAAGTCACCAAGCACGATTTTTACGTCGTGACGGGGGCAGCTCTTGTAAGCATTTTCAAGGCGCTCGTAGAAAATTCCCTTGATCTCATCGTCCTTGTCCTCTGTCGGATCGTGCGCACATATTAGGCTTATGTTGAAAAATTTAACCTTGTGGTGGCATAGAAACCGATTATTTATTAAGAAACACAAAACCAATTTCGAAAATGAAACTAGTTTCTAAATCGATAACCTCTTTCTATGACACCAATATAAAATCTGTGTCAATTCCAAAACCGATTCTGACGATTGTCGGTTTTCATAACACCCCTGATTAAATTTCTTCATGTATGGGCATTTCCAGAAATTTATAAGTCAATCGTGACCAAAAACTTAAAACTTATTAAAAAGTTTTTATTTTATGATATTATTAAGAGAAATATTTTAACTTTATTAATTTAAGAAATTTCTATACAAATTCATTAACCATGATGATCAAATCGTCTGCACTGTTGCACAAATGTCGTTTACTTTTTCGTAAATGTATAGTAAAAATGGAAGGCATTGGCTAAAGATAATAGAAAAATGGTTGAGACAAGAAAAGGACAATATATTAAATTTGTTTGTTAGTTACTGAATTACATAATTATTTTACTACATAATTACTTAATCACCCAATTTAAATTGAAGGAAATTTTGTGGAGTGGGTTATGTCGCGTGAGTTACGGCAAATATTTTTTGGAAACTCAATATATTTTTAAATAAGCAAATTCCATAGGTAAAGTGGGTTTATTATGAAACTTCACTGCTTTCCCATTATTTAAAAATTAAAAACAAAAACCAATTATATGGGAAAATTTGCTGAGTTTTTACAATCTAAACTGGCTTGTGAAACACACTTCCTTTTTTGTCACGTGAGTTACGCCCATATTTACCATTGCCATTCTCAATTAGTTATAGGAACGACAATTTTGGTAGATCATACCATTACTATGTCGTGTAAGACATATGTACATACGAAATTTTTTTACATTAATAGGACTTGGGACTTGGCGTTTATGTATCACTTTGACGGTTCCTTTAAATAAATTTTTATGATTTCTTTCAAAACTAGTGCTTATTTTAAATACGAATGACCCTTTCTATTATTATCATATTTGGAAATAACCTTTTAAATACCCCAACATTGTTACTTTTACATTAAACAAATCTTTATATAATTAAGCAATATTTTAGAGTTTTCCAATTTTTTGTTTCATCGTAAAAAGTTTTTTCGACTTTGATCGATATAAGGGTAGTTTACAAAAGAAATTATTTCTGTAAAATTGTAACTTCTGACTGCGCCCGAGGGTTTATACTCACTGAACCATAAGCGAAGGCTTTGAGTAAGGTGAGAGTTTTGCGAAAGTTTTTGGATAGTTTTTTTTTTTAATTTTTGGTTTTATATTTTATCTCTTAAAAGTGCTTGCTATAGAAGATTCCTTGTAAATTAACCATTTTTGTTTATAAATGAGTTCATAAACGAGTTCATAAATGAGCTTAGAAATATCATAAATGTTTCTTTTTTGCATTCTTAAATGAGTTCAAAAAATAATAATTTTGTATCATATCAGCAGAAACAATATCTCATAAACGAACCAATTTTGTTCATAAATGAGTTAAAAAATTAATCATAAATACTCCTTTTTTATAAACTAAAATGAGTTAAAAAAGGAATAATTTAAACCTTTGTTGATAGTTTTATAATAGTAAATTAAAATGCTAACCTTCATACAAAAGTTATGTAAAATTTTTCACTAGTGCGAATTGATTCTCGCCATAAGAAGAAAGATGGATGTACTGTAACACGTTTGAAAAACTATATTCCTTTTCATCTATCAACAAGTCTGTCATAACACTTCAATATTTCGATCAAAAATTAAGATCTAGCCCAAATAGAAAGAAAACCACGATAACATTCCATGCAAAAAAGTAATAAAATAATTTCCCCAATAATTAACTTTACTAATTTGATATAATATTATATAATGAAGTGGCCATTTCAGTCCTTGAAAGGACTTTGACCGAACGTATTATGATCAAATTGTGTTGTGCGTGTCATTAACGGCCGATTTCTTCACCGAGTATTAGCGCTTATCCGTGGATTAGACCAGTTCATGGTATACAAACTAAATTTCCGAGTGCGGAAAAAGAACTTTTCTATGGTTCATTTTCTAACTCATTTCCGAAGAAAAAAAGGTTCGTTTCTGAGAGACATTTTCATCCGGCGATTGATTCCAAAAGGGATCATTTCCGAGTGCCGAAAAATAACTTTTCTATGGTTCTATTTTTAACTCATATCCGAATAAAAAAAAGTACAATTTATGGTTCTTTTTTAAATCATTTCCTAACAAAATAAGTTTAATTATTGAGAGGCATTTTAGTCCGACGAATGATACAAAAAAGGATCATTTATGAGTGCCGAAAATGAACATTTCTGCCTGAAAAGGTTCATAAATGAATTCGAAAACGGTAGTTTTGGCTCACTGGGTACATTTCAATGTAAATAATAAATTTAATTTGAGTAATAAATTTACCAAGATTCTCAGGAAAAAATTCAAATAAGAATTCAGAAAAGGATTTTTGAGGGACATTTTGCATCCTTTTTCTCCGTAGGCATTCAATAATTCGTTTACAATGTCCGCGTAATCGGAAGTTCTTTTGTTTTTCAAAAAATTTTCACATAAATAAATAAAACTTCTCCATGCTGTTTTTTCAACTTCACTCAATTTTTCTTGGAAGTTTTTATCGTGCATTGCTTTTCGAATTTGAGGTCCAACGAATATTCCTGTAAATTGACAACTATATAATTACGTGTAAATATTATTTTCTGAGAAGAATATTTGGCGTCACTTAGCCTAGGAAACACCGGCTTCAAATATAAAAAAGCTTCGAATTCTGTGTTAAGTCGTTTCACAAACTGCTAAATTTAACCCAATGTAAGATGCAATGGTGGCAAAATTATTATTTCAGATTACACGAGTGGAATAATGACAACATTATTTTCTCCAACCATAAACGCGCTTTTAGTGATACTTCGCAAGACTGTACCACTCACAAAGATAGCAGGGATACTTAGTATATCCTCCTTGCATTCCAAGTAGTATAGTGATTACTTTCAGATTTGAGACCTGGAGCGTTCAATTACCCTAAGAATCTTCGAGATAGTTATGTACGTTTAAAAGGTAATTTCTGTTAAAATTTCCGGTAAATTTAAATAAATAAACTTCTGGTAAATGAAAATACGCTTATTTTAAAAGAATTCTTAAATATATATATAATAGAAGCGTCAAAGTGATACGTGAACGCTCCCATGACCTATCGTTCAATGAAGGCGTAATTTCTTATTTATAAACAAATTAATAACTCAGCCAATTTTAATCCGATTTTCATAAATAACCATTAATTTTATTCTTAATAAAGCGTTTTTTTTTTAAATAATTACGATAATTGTAGTTTTTAACAAAACTGTGGCAGTAAATAATACTTAAAGTTGAAGAAATTGGAAAAAGGTAACAATATTAGGTTTGGTCGATTATAACTCAAAAAGTTATTTTTTATAGTTCTTAGAATATGTACATATTTTGAAAGATTTATCTTTTATCTTTTCAAATCCGTTTTAAAATCGAAAATTTGAGTAATGATTGTTTGCTACGTCAAGTACCTAAAAATCGGTTTTTTAATGGTCAAATTAAATTTTGGGGGTGTATTAGCAAGTATGGTGCCATGTTAGACTTGACCAGATTTAAAACCTGCTGTCACTTCGATAGTACATGCGGCTTTTTTTGCAGCACTGTGTTATTAAATGTTTTAATTTTTTAAGCTTTGATAATATCCTAAAAAAACTATATTAAGATCTTGTTGACAAAAGAATTAAGTCGCATCTATATATAACTTATGTCGTAATAATGTTAAAGCTTTCCATTTACTTAATCCAGCTTTAAGCATATTAACCGTCACAAATTCACCAAAATCCAATTACCTAATAATAATAATTTAACCCTCTAATGCCCAGGTCCGCCTATAGGCCTACATTTCAGTTTTTTCGCCTGGAGCTAGAATGCTCTGATGGGCAATTACGTCAATTTGAATTGAAATTTCATAATTTTTGTACGAATTTAATTACTTTTTACTCGAAACTTTTAGCTCGATTTTTGGTAAATAAAAAAAATATATTAATTGAAGTGAGATTGAAGTGAAAAAAGACACTAGTGAGTAAAAAGTTGTTTTTTCTTTTAATTGAGACAAAAAATAATATGCAAAACAAAATGCTAGGTGTTAAAAAAAACCGTTAACATTTTCACCTATAGTTGATATTTTCCCCTTCATATAATTCCCCAATGTGCCGAGATAATTAGTATAATCTAATTTGAATAATCTGATTTGGAGCTCAAACAAAAAATGTGGCATTAGAGGGTTAAGTCAAGTGTATATCTATATTTGAGCCTTAGTTCCTGAGTCAGCAGTAAAAATATCAAATCTTGTTTTGAGACCTAGTTCTCAAGTCTGAAAAAGAGCAATTTGTTTTCCGTTTTTGTAAATATTACACTTGTTTTATGTTTTAACTCATACTTCAATATTTAACACTCATCCAACTGGCTTATTTTTATATCAGACTAGCTGAACCCGGTGTGCTTCGCTACCCCCTCGTTATAAAATAAAATTAAAAGTATTTATATATTTACAAAAATTTATTTATTTAATTTTTTTTTAATTATTGCAATGCTTCTACCCTTTTTTTTTTGTTGTAAACCAATTGGAATTCAGCACTGAACCGCATGTAATTTGCTTCATGCTCCCCCTTTTTATTTTTAGACCAATCAAAAAGCAGCAATTACACAATCAGCTGTTTCGCAGTCAGTTGTGGGAGAATGACAATGGGGTTGCCCCACTCTCTATTTTAACTAACACATATTACAAAATCAGCTGTTTTGGAGACAGTTGTGGGAGAAAGAGAATGGGGCTATTTTAATTAATATGTAAAAAGGAGGTGCACAAGTATGCATGGTCGAAAAATATTATCATGTAATAAGTATTCCTGAGTCAAAGCTGCACGCTGTGAAAATTTAAGATCGGTTAACAGGTACAGCCTCCAATATATCGCAAACAAAGGGGCGTGCTCCGTCCACTTTTCTTTTGGTACGTATTTCTATTCATGCCAATACCATATATAGCAAATATTGCCGCCGTTGGTCAAAAAATGCCCAAGATATGAGGATTTTAAATTTTGGGTTATATGAGCGAGGCCATGCCCCTTTGTCCACTCACAACTTTATATAGTCAAGAATTTATTATTTCGTAAGAATATCCTATTGCGAAAATTTAATGACGATCGGTCCGGTAGTTAAGACTATATTACGATTTTTAATTTTCCTAAAATGGGGCGTGGTCCCACCCACTTTTCTCCTGGTACGTATTCCTTATTATGCCAATATCATATGTACCAAATATCATCGACGTAGGTCAAAAAATGCCCAAAATATGGCGATTTAAATGTGTGGGTTATATGGGCGGTGCCACGCCCCTTTGTCCAATAAAAACTTCATATAGCCTATTATTCTTTCCAGAGTCATAGTAACATGCTGTGAAAGTTTCAGGAAGATCGGTCTAAGGGTTTGGCCTCCTATAAAGCACAAACAAACAAACAGACAGACAGGCATTCATTTTTATATATATAGATTGAAAGCAGATTAATTATAATTAAAGTAAAATGGGGCGAAAAAGGGGGATTTGGTAATAAAAAAATCTATGGCTACCTTACCTGTAGATAAAAAGTATATAAAACTTTAGGTAAATACATATTACAAAAAAAGTATTTTGTATAGCAAACATTGTTAGTGGTATAAGTAAGTATCTGAATTAAAAAAGGGGCGGTGAAGTGGGCGTGGTTCATAGTAATATGGCGACGTTAACAGTATTAAGAACAATATACTACCAAATAAAAAAATAATCCGTTGGAAGGAAAAAATTTGTACAGAGAACAAAAAGTTTAAAACTTAAATTTGGCGTGAAAAGGGACGTCAAAGGGGGCGTGGTGTAATAAATGTTTATTTCTACCTCGCCTGGAGTATAATGTGTATACAATTTGAAGTAAATCTGTTAAAAACTATATAGGAGCAATTACATAATTTTAAAAAAGTGGGCGTAAAAGAGGGCGTGGTCAAAAAATGACCCTATTAATCATGCCAGAGTCCCAGTTAAATGCTGTGAAAATTTCAGGAAGATCGGTCCAGAGGTTTGGTCTCCTATAAGGTACAAACAAACAAATAAACAAACACACATTCCATTTTATATATATAGATTAAAATTCAATCAAGGTGTGAATCCAATGTGAAGTTTTGTTTTCTTAAGAGTTTCACAATTAAAAAAAAACAGCTGTCGATCAACGGATTCTGTTAGAGGGGGAAAAATTACATGTACATCAGCTTTTTTAAAATTCAGTCAATATTTGTAAAAGGAGTTAAGGTCATTTTAAATTATTAGTAGTAAAATCATTTCTTAAAAATATTTTACAAACCCCACCAAATTAAAAATACTTAAATAAAAGATTAGACTTTAAATCAAATTGTGACTCAAAGTCACACCTTCATGGGATAAGGGTTAAATGTGCAAAATGGAATAATTCGTTAATATGAAAAACACGTTTGCATTAAAATGGACTTAAGTTTAATCTATTTTGTCTATAATTTTTCAGCTTCTGTATTTTGTTAGTTATTAATTCAGTGCACAATTTATTCATTTTAAATGGGCTTGCTTTGTCAGAAGTCGATACTGACGTGTAACATAGTGTTGCGAAACGTTAATGTATTGATATGAAATGGATATGGTGTTCATGTTAAACTATGTTTTTTGGAGCTAATAACGCTTGTTTACAGCCAAAACATTGATTCAAATGTTTTTTCAATGATTTGGGGTCTCTTAAGCTTAGAAATTGAACCAAAATACTTTTTTTTTAGTACCAAATGCAAACTTTGTTGTATTTTTTATATGATCTTTAAATGAAATAGACTAATATTTCTGGATTAAATTTTGTTCAGAATTTACAATGCAGCCTTATTATTTTTTTACTAAGGCATGCGTCTTATACAAACAAGGTTTGGTCTTCGACCTGAAAGCAAAGGGATAGATTTATTTAGAGGAATTGATTGGATCCATACCTGAATTATTGATTAGGCGAAACAACCGTGAAAGACAATTTGAATTGCTTTAAACCGAGGCAAATGTTATGCCTTAACCTCGGCAAGCATTTCCAGCCCGTAATTGATCCTGTCCTTTATTCGACATTTTCCACAATTTAGTTGTGGATTTTTACTTTTTCCATAATTCTAAAGTGTAGGAAAGAACAAAGAAAGTGAAAAAACTATGCCCGAGCCCGGATTCGAACCAGGGACATCTGGGTTGATAGTCTTGCGCACTCTCCACTAGACTACAAAGGCCGACATTTATTTATAATTGTAATCCAATTATTATCTATAATTATTGACAACGGGAAAAAAGACAGTTTTTGTACAGAAAAGCACATTCTCAATAAAAATATCTCCATATAGTGTTCCAAAAAGTTTAAGCATTATTGCAATCGTTCAAATGTAGGGTTAGAGCTCGGTATTTAATCTTTCGATTGATAAATCTTAACGTTTTCCTCTGCACTATTGTTTAAAAATTGAACTGACACTATGGAACAGACATTTATGTTCGGAAAATCACATATTTGATAAAACCATCTCAAATATCTCGAAATAATGCTCTAAAAACTGAAAGAATGATAATCTGTTCTTATAATTAGCATTTATAATTCGTTTCTTTTGCGAATGACGTTGCACAAAGAGCTCCTCTAGGATTACAAATACATTCTCCCCAGGGAGTTCAGTCCCGAGAGGTTATTACAAATGGGGCTCATTCACATATAGTTTCCATTCCGGTATTATTATATTATAGATATTAAAGATATTATTATAATTAAATTCTGGGATCCCGGAACTGCATCCAGATGGTGAGAACTTTATACACCGTTATATTTATAGAATATTTTCTTTTGCATAACGGTTTATTGTAAATGAAATGAGGAAAATATGATATTATTATGAAAAGGCTTTTATCTGTTAATTAAAATTTTTAATTTAATTAAAAAATTTAAGGTTTTTTTAGCTATTTTTTAACTTCCGTATCAGTATCATATCGATACTGAAATTTGGCTCAAGTAATCGCCATTTTCTGAAGTTTAATATGAAGTTGGTAGATGAAGTTGCTCCATTACTTAACTTTTTTCAATTGAATAGAAGAGATTTAGTTTTAAGAAAATTTACAATAGATTTTTTTATCCTTTAGTCCCGGAAGTAAAACAAGGGTTTCCAAGCGAATAAAATTGACTGAAATTTTGAGATTCAAAATACAAGAATTAAATTCCCGATTTTCACATTAGAAGAACTATGAAACGATATGTTCTTCATTTTGGTAAAAAGAACCTAGCCCAATTTCACAGATACAATAAATTAATTTTCATAATTAAATTGTGACCTTCTTCATGATTTTACAAGGTTATAATCTTTGAGATTTAGGTCAAGTAATTTATTAAAGAAAGAAACTCTGCATAAAGTTAATCACACAGCAGGCTAGACAGCCTGTTTCAAAAATAGCTACATTTCCTCCTCAGTAGTCTTAAGTGATTCAGCTGTAACCAACCCACTGTTTACGTTCCATATGATTTGGCATACATATGTGTTAATAAACTCATCTGAAACATATGACGCTGAAAAACAAGTGGATATTATTTTTGATCAAGCCTTAAACTTTATTAGAGTTGTGTATGTACGAAAGTAGCTCCTCCTTCTCTTTCATGTTGCCCCTCTTGGTTAAACGCTTTATTTTGGATACCAGGTGGCAAGACAACGTTTTTATTTAATCTTTGCTTGAAACTAAGATAATATTAATAATGTGTGTACCTATAAGGGAAGTCCGGATTTCAGGATCCCGAACAATTTAAGCCCTTTTAAATCCCGCGATTTTCTTTCCTGGGATCTCTTCACTATAACTAGGGATTTTAGAGATAGTGTTATATTTTTGCACTATAACTAAATTGAGTGGTAGTTACTAAATCTCTACTTCACTCAAATAGTTCACAATTTGAGCAGTCACTGCATGAAAGCTGCAATTCAAAGTGTTTCCACTTAACTTTCAAATATGACTGAATTTAAAACTATTTCTGTTAGACTCGAATTAAAAAAATCTATAATTAAGAAAAACTATTTTTCGAGCTTTAGGTCAGATATGTTTATTAAAAAAATAACAGCTCTGATGAGTATCAATAAGCTGCGATCAGATCGACAGTTTATATAAAATTGGTGTTACTTAAAATAATAATAATTGATAACATATTTAATTTTTTTTGTTTTACTTAATATTTTTCTATTTTACGAAAAATCGCATAGAAACACACAAATTTCTGTGTAATAGTTAAATTCTCCATACTAAAAATAAACTGTTCCCAATTTCTTTCAATTGAGTGAAAACTTTTTGTGTTTTACAACTTTTAGTGCAGGTATTTTTTTGCATTAAAAAAGTAGCACTAAGCTGTAGAAATTTTTTTTTTTCACTATAATATGAATTTGAGTGAACAAATTTTCACTATTAATATCACTCATGTATAGTGAGGCTTATGTTTTTCAATTCATCAGTAAAAACTAATAGAAGAGAGAAAATAATTTAACACTATCAGTACTAGTATGCTGAAGCTGCAAATATAGTGCACTACGCCCATCTCTGATCCTTAATGTATTTTGTTTTGTTTTGTTTTTGTTACTTTATAAATAAATTAATTTAAATTTTTTAGTTTCAAGTAATAAATAACAAAAAATTGTATTAAAACGTTATTTACTTCTTAAAATTTTACTTCTTATTTAACGTTATTTACTTCTTAAAAAATCTTACTTTACTTCTTATTTACTTCTTAAAATTTTCGATCCCGAGCTGATCGCGGGATCCCGGGATTGAGAAAAGCTTCCGGGATTGGACTCCCTAGTGCCTATGAATACAAGTTGATCAAATTAACTTATATTTGGTCGGGTTCCACCAGAAGTTTTGTAATTAAATTGTAACCTTCTTCATGATTTTGCAAGGTTATAATTTTTGGCTTTCTTGCTTCAAATAAGCTTTCTTTCATACATTGCTTGACCTAAAGCTCAAAAATTATAACCTTGTAAAAACTATAGGTTAAATGTTCCCAATTCCTGATGGAATATATCTTACTTTTTAGTTTGCCTTTTTAACAATATTTTTTATTTATTTTAGAAAAAACAAAGATGTTGATTAATGTAGGTATTAAAAGATCGTTTTCAAACACTAAAGCGTTAACCAGATGTAGCATTCAGGCCTTTTTCCCCAGAAATTCAAATTCAACCCCCACTACAACCTCGCTTTGTCATAAATGGCTAACCACTGTACCTTTTGTTCATGATTTGTTTTGATTATTTTGTGGTTTACTAGGAAGTTGTTGTTGTAAGCCAATATTTATTGCTAATTAAAATGTCAACGTTAAAACGTAAGATATGATTATAAATGAAGTGATAATATGTTTTTCCACCGAAAAGTCGAGCAAAGATGTCGGCGCATGTTAAATGTAAAAATAATTTAAAAAAGAAGATGATACACTGGAAAATTTTATGAAGCTACCATAAGTCATATCTTTAAAGAACAATTAAACCAATTGAAGGGCTTATTGCGAGAACATGATAAGCCACATAAAAAGTATTTTGAAATAATCGACTCTAAAGTTTTGAAAAAAATTTATTTTTGTATGAAGAAATAGAATTGAAAAGTTAATAAGAAATAGCCAAAACCTCTACTGTTTTTGTTGTAATGCATTGTGTAATGCATTGAGTAATGTATCCAGCCTAAAAAATTATTTTTTGATCATGTGGCACATGATCACATTATTGCAATAAAAGATAAAGTGTAGTAAGTTAATTTTTTTTTAAATTTTTCATTTAATATAAAACTTTGAAATTTATGGACTCTGAAAGAATAATATTCAGTTAAAAATAGTAATATTTTGTTTTGATATAACATTGTTTTTAGTTTTTAAAGATATGAAATTTCTGACATTTAATCTAACCTCTTCTTTAAAATTCATTGCGACTAAATAAATTTCGAAGGCAAACTCACAACTTAGTTATTTGTTAAGGACATTTTAAATTATAGGATTCAATGTCCTGAATTGTTGCAAATTATCCAATTGTATGCTCCAATAATAGACCTTAGAAAAAAAAATATTGTTTTATATATCCCTCGTAGAACTAGTTTTAACCAAAATTAGACTATAAATGCTTATCTCTTAGTCATAATGTGTTAGTTACATTTGAAATACAGAAAAGGTCAATTAAAAGACAGAAAATATGAATTTAATTTCAGAAAATATAAAAGATAAACTATACTTCAGAAAAGATCAAAATTGAAATTCAGACTTCTATTAAAGAGAATTAAAAAAAAAAATTTCGGATTGAAATTCCATTTGAAAATTTAGAATAGATCAACTGAAATTCAGGAAAAGCATTCGAAATGTGGATGAAAATTGTTATAGTAGATATAAATTTTAATATATTAACTGAATTTTTATGAATTTCAATTGATCTTTTCTGAATATCAAAATAAATTTCTAAATTTCAATTGATCTTTTTTGATTTGATTTTATTCAGTGATAAGAAGGAAGGAAGGAAGGAAGGAAGGAAGGAAGGAAGGAAGGAAGGAAGGAAGGAAGGAAGGAAGGAAGGAAGGAAGGAAGGAAGGAAGGAAGGAAGGAAGGAAGGAAGGAAGGAAGGAAGGAAGGAAGGAAGGAAGGATGGAAGGAATTTAGGAAAGAAAAAAGGAAGGAAGGAAGAAGAAAGGAAAGATTTTATAATGGAAAAAATTCGATTTTAAAGTTTAATTTAGAAATCACATAATATACTTATTATTTATATATTTAGAATAGAGAATAAGAACTGATTATTTAGTCTGCATTTGTGATTTATCGAAAATATACATTTGGCATTTAAAACATATAAATGCTTCCATTAATTTCAAAAATTATAGTTTGTCATTGATTTAATTTATTTCGATTTATTAAGAATAAAATTTGAATATTTCGCAATAAAAAATATACCTACTTACAAAACTTTTAAAAGAAACGTGTTATATGACTTAAGGGCCCATTACAGTTTTTTCAGCGAAGAAAATCCCTCTACTTCAAATTTTATTTTAAAGCGATCGATTTTTTAGGTAATTTATTTGTTTTTTAACTAAATATTTATTTATATTAGCAGCTGGGGCTATCTTCATAATTTATATTTAAACATTATAACTATACTATTTTAAAAGAAAAAATTTTGAGTTTTTTGTATAACATATATTAATTAAAATATCAGGAATCCGTAGTTAAATAAAGCACCTAAAATATGCGGTGGACACGATTTTTCGTAGCTTGTACAGTAAAAAAAAAAATATAATTATGGTTTAGCTGAAATTTGTTGAGCTTTTATTTAAAGATTATAGAAAAGTGTTGATTTTTACTAAAATGGTTTACTCATTTTTGCTTAATTATTTTGTTAACTTTTAATTTTTTTTTGTGTTTAACAAAATTTAAATTTTAAAACCATGGGTTACTTCTTTTATTATTATTTGTTTAAAAAAATTTGTTGTTTAATTACTTTTTCAAAAGGTTAGGCTAACTTAGATCATAAAAACGCTTATCGTAAAAATCTTAAAAATTCCATTAAAAAAATCGGGCGTGCTGAAGAAAAACAAATAGATACATACATTTTTGTTCAAAAAATTTTTTAGGAATAACTATATTAGATTTTTTTTTAGTGTATAATACTTTGTGTTACCATGCAATAATATTCAGGTATCAGACGTAAGATGTTTCTTAAGTTTTATCAAGTTCTAAACACAGGCATAACTATACATATAGCAAATATCGAGCAAATACCGTTTTGGTAAAGACATTTTGTATGGGAGATAGGCGTGCTTTTCATTTGATTTTTATATATTAATAAAAAATCTTATGTGGGTATTGAATATCACTACGGTAGCTCTAAAATTACGGCTTTTATTGTGTTCACAGACGGACATGGCTAATCGACTCAGTAGGTGATGCTGATTAAGAATATATGTACTTTTCTGTACCTGCCACGCCTCCTTATCGGCGTTACAAACGGAGTGACAAAGTTAATTTACCCCTTACGTATTTCTAAATGCGTGAGGGTATAAAAAGTGGTAAAACTTGCTGATTATTTAAGATACTTCTAATATTTTCTAGTAAAATGACCCAAATTTTATCTCAAAGTTTTTTTTTATTAAATGAATAGTTTTAAAGCTATTTGTGAATTAAAAAAGTTTAGATGTTTTTGTAGCATGTCTTGTTTATAATTGGATTGGGATTTGCTTAAGATTTGGTATTCAACTGAGTGGGAGTAGAACAAAAACGCATATAAAGTACATATATTCTTAAAATCTCTTCATGTCAATTCTAATAAAGCAGGGACCGAAAATAACCGTTATTTTCGAAGTTTCTATTCAAAAAGTCAAATGGAAAGAGTAAGTCTATTCGGTATTTGAATATAGCATTGTGATGCTTGTTAGCTAAGGAATAATAATCTTTGATTTTAATTTTTCTGATTTTTTTAAAAAAGTTAATAAATAATCGTTATTTTTTGACCAATTTTATTTCGATCAGAAACAAAAGTAAAAATTTCATTTTTATTTTTTTGATCCAATATAAAAGCTTAAATTTGACTTTTATTTTTGTGATCAAAAATAGAAGTTAAAATTTGACTATTTTTTTTTTTGATCAAAATTGAAAGTTAAAATTTGACTTTAATTTTTTCTATCAAAAGTAAAAGTAATATTTTCATTCCTATATCATCTGCTTGCAGTCGCTGTTACAGTCATTTGCGAAATATATGAAAACAGAATGTGCAATGATAAGCAACTAAGCGATGCAATTCAACGATATGAAGATTGATAACAATGTTTTTATCTCTGTGCAAATATGTTGCGAATAGAGGTGTAAAAAATAAAAAATTTATTCTATTAATTGTTTTGAAAATTTAAACTATTATAATAGTTAATAAGAAATAGATCTGTCTTTTTATCTCTTTTTTGATCGAAAAAAAAGTCACATTTTATCTTTTATTTTTGATCAAAAATATAAAAGTAACATTTTAACTTCTATTTTTGATAGAAAAAATAAAAGTCAAAATTGAACTGTTATTTTTGATCGAAAATTAAAAGTCAAATTTTAACTTTTATTTATGATCAAAAAACAGAAAAAAAGAATTTTAACTTATATCTTTGATCGAAAAAATAGGAGTCATATATTAACTTTTATTTTTGATAAATAATTAGTCAAATTTTAACTCTTATTTTTGATCGAAATGAATTCAGTCAAAAAATAAGGATTACTTGTTGACTTTTTTGACAAAGTGATTGCACCGAATACCAACTTTTTGTCAATAATTTTTCAGCAATCCTATTGTTAAGATCGAAAGTTTTCATCTTTTAAAACTTTCTAATAGTTTCTATTATTAAAATGATTGTAAGTTAAACAATTTCGATTGCTTTTTTTGTTGTGTATACTGCAGAAAAAAAATTTTGGGGATTTTTTTTCTGACGTCCATCAAGTTTTGCATAAATCCATAACAAATTAGCTTTAGCGAAAAGTAGAAAAATAAATATCTAAATAACAAATAAAAAAAAATCACAAATATTAAAATTCAACACAAGCAAAAAAAAAACTCAAAAATCAAAAAGAGTGTAGAACAGACATTTCGACTATTCTGTGACGCTTTGAAGCCGCAGTATAAATAACAGCGTCTGAGTTCGAGAGATGTTGAGTACTTGACAGTTGGGCCAAACGAGCGGCTGTATCTTAAAAATCAGTTCACAAACAATATCGATAAAGATCGAAGGCAAACATGGTGAAGTTATGGTTATTGAGTGTAGTTAGCGCTGTGCTGTTAATGCAAGTGAGTCATAAGTTATTAAAAAAAAATTTTGAAACATGTATATCCAAAAAAATCTTCTTCTCTTAGTTGGCCCTGCCCACCGCTGCAGATAGTGCTGCTGAAGCTGTGAACAACGGCATTCGTGAACAGCTCAAAGCATTCGAGAAATTAGTGGCCCTGGACGATGGCACACACAAGGAAGATCTAAACAAGCTCATAACATTGGTTGAAGGTGCTCTTCGTAACGAAAATTTGGAGGAGAAACAAGCCACCATGAATGGTCTTCAGCAGCAATTCTCAGAAGAGTTCAATAACTTTGTCAACGAGAAATTGCGGGAATTCAGTCTAAACGATGCTATTCATGCAGCTATTCAGTTCTATCAATCTTTGCTTGCTAGTCAGACCAACTTTAAGACTGAAATTGAGGCTACTATCACTAACTTGCAGGCAATCTTGGAGATTTCCGACTTCAAAGAAAAGGATGCCAAGTTTACGAGTTTGGATAAATCGTTTTCTCCTGAATTCATGGCTTTCTTGAGTTCAAATAATATCAACGCTGAGCTGCAGAAGACCGTGAATTTCCTCGAAAGCGTATTGCATGAGTCAGATCTCAAGTTTGAGAGCGAAATTAATGGTCTGATCGCTCAAACAAAGGCTGTCCTTGGAGATGTCTCGATCGATGAGAAGCAGAAGGCACTTCAAGAAGTAACTCACCCGAAATCAGAAGAACTCAATAAATATCTGCAGCAGAAATACGTCGAACTTTAATAAGGTATTAAACTTAGGCACAAGAGAAAAAGTGGAGCGCCCAAAATGGAGCATGACAACAAAATATAACCAGTAATTGCTAATGAAATGAATTGATGACATAATATGATATTTAATATACAAACTAAAGTATTGTTGACGTTAATGCCATAAAAATTTAAATTTTTGGATATGTTTTTAATGAGCTTGAAATGGTTGGATTTTGCTTGCTGAATATGGAAAAATTATAATTTGTGTTGAAATTAATATTGACTAAACTACAACAATAGTTTATTTGTTGTATCTGACTCTTGAATCCAAATTACGGTTTGTTTTGTTACTGTTTTTTATGGCATATGCAAATTTTAACTGTGATTTTTGTGTAGTTTTTTCGGTTTCCTTTGGGTTTTATGTATTTTTTTAGATGGAGTTTTTCAAAATGCCAACACTTTTAATTATACAATCAAACTGATAATTTTTAATGGCAGTTCTACATTTTTCTAAAGCATTTAATATCTTAATTTCTTTGTTTTATTATCATACTAACTACGACACTAAAGTATGTTCAAGGTTATGTTTAACCTACTCAGAAAATTTGGAATTGTTTTCAAAATATAGCGAATCTCCGCTATCGGTTATAAAATTGGATTTTTACAATTGTAGTCATATTTTTTAAGTAGGTCACATTTTTCTACATACTTCTCTGTTGAATTTGCAATAATTGTAAGGTTCAGTAACTCTAGTTTTATCTACTCCAAAAATTCTACACGGTCAGGACAAAGACTTTTTACTGTTGAAAAACTGTTACAAGAAAGCATTTGACACAACAACATATTCTCTCTAATAACAAAAAAAATTTTAACGCCAACAATTTCTAAGGCTTTATGACAACAATGGCACTTTCATTTTCGTTCTACTGAACTTTTCTGACTTATAATTAGAACAGGTAATTTAAAATTTCCAATGGAGCTCTGAATTTCATTTGATCTTTTCTGAATTTCAATGAGTCTTTACTGAAATTCAATTAATCTCTTCTGAAATTCAGCTGATCTTTTATGAATGCAATAGATCTGTTCCGAATTTCAAATGTATTCAGTGTTGTCGCTTTGGTTGAATTGTAGCAAATGTGTTTACTTTTTTCTTCAAATCGGCGTCTGGTTATTTGGTATTTAATTATTAACAGATTTTGGTAGATTTTTTTTTATTTAGTTGACATTAAAAATTTGTTCCTAATAAAACTCCTTCAAATTAAATTAACATGGCAAAAATTTAGAATTCTATTTAGATTATTAGTTAGTTGAATTGTAGAAAATTTGTAATTCCAATATGAAATATTTTTTTTAGATTATGTGTATTAAGACATTCTAAATTCAATGGTAAGCAAATTTCAGCACACTCGCAAGTGGTTAAGGAGTCGAACGTTCGGAAAATGAACCTTAAAAACTTGTCATATTCTCAAGCGCGTCGAAAGCGAATTTCACCTAGGGGGGGGGGGGGGGCAGTACAAATAGTGGTGCAAAAACAGTTCACCAAAATTTTTTCAAAGAAACATAAATGTGAATAAACAAATTTTTTATTTTAGTTTAAAATAAAAAAATATAATAATATATAAAAAATATTAAAATTTCATTATTTTTAAAAGTTCTTCCAATTTCAATATTAGAGATCATTCTTTAAAGGATCTTTCATATCCATTCGGTAATATGAAAATATAAGAAATAATGGTTGCTTTTATAAAGCAAGACTAGGTATATCTTGACATGGTTTAAATGCAATTAGGTACAAAAAGTTATATCAATTTACATTATTCCAAAATGTTTCTTTCTGTCCTTGCGAGAAACAAACTCTTTCACCACCTCCATCGAATTCAATTCTTCGGTTTAATCTTCGTGAATGTGTATAAGTGCCGCATGAGTGAGTCGTTTCTGTGTCATAGTTGCTCGAAGATACGTTTTAAGTCGTCTTAGTGCACTAAAAAAACGCTCAGATGAAGCTGCTGATGCAGGCACAGTCAAAAGCAAAGTTATTAAATAAGTTGTTCAACTTCATTTAATAGTTTTTTTACAGTATCCGAATTTTTTTTAAATTGGGATACAATGCCACTACAATTTGAAGGTGTTTGGCCAGGCAATTGCTTCAGCAATTTAAGTTGCGCGTGGAGGTCGCTCGCATCAAAGTCATCTGCATAAAGATCTAGTTTTGTTTTTAGATTTTGTTCAGAAGGCACTTTTCCGTTGAAGGCTTCGATTACAATATTACAGTATTAAGCTACATACTTAAGGGTGCTTTTAAACTGAAGAGGTGGGTTTGCAGTAGAAACTCTACATTTTGTTCTATCTTTTTGCAAACACAGAGAAAAAAATGGTTATCCGCAAGCATGCATATAAAGAAGAGAGAAAGAAGAGGAAAAAATATAATACAAAAATATTATCATTGTAAAAAAAAACTGACATTTTGAATAACTTTTGAAGATTTCTTTTTAAATTGTTTATCTAGCTAAAAAAGTGGGGGGGGCAACTGCCCCCTTTTCCCCGCTTCCGACGCCAATGCATATTCTTAATTTTCCTTCTATGCATTATGGGTATACACAGAAAGTTTATACTGTTACTTATTCAACAAGTGATTAACCACAAAAAACCATGCATAACTTCTGAAGATACAACGTTTAACATATCATATAATATCATATAAAGAACAGAAAAGCAGAAAAAAAATGTCGGTCCTGTAAAATTTGTTTTTTGGCACATGTAATAACAAATAGAGTTTAGCCACTACAGCTTTTTCACACTTTCTCCGCATTAGATCAGTTTCAAAACCAACCCAAATATCATTGAAATATCTCAAAGATATCGATAAAAGTGGTCCAAAATAATCAAAGTGAGAAAAAATATGCCCACCATAATATGGGTTGGACTCATGCACCACACAAGACATAACAACTAACCACGTGTTTACATAGATCTTATCCTGCATTAGTTCTGCAGTTGTTAGCAAAGGTACTCATGCGATTTAATGGAGCAGTTAACATATAATTTGTTCTACTAAATGGTAAATAAATCAAGTTTTTAGCGTTTCTACTGCTTCTACGGTTAGTGTTAACATTTATAAGGGAAAGAAGTTCTGGAGGAACGAATACACTTGTTATGAGTTAATGTAAGTAGAAAATATCAGCAGATTTCCTTCTCTCACTTAAAGACTTCATTTTTAATAGGATCAAACGTTCCTCATAAGGAGGAAGATTAAATGTGTCAGTTCCACTTAAGATCCTTAGAGCAAACCGAACAAAACATTTTTGGATTATTTCTATTCGATCAACTTGCACATTTTATTGGGGGTTGGAATTAGTTTTAAAGGTTTTCTAAGAGATGGCGTAACTATCAATAGATCGCATCGGGCACACCTGTGACTATATTCATTTCAAAGCACATTGTCTAAGCTTCATTTTTCAGTATGTGTCATTCCACTGAAGTGTAAACAACATATATTTTTTTCTCTGTGAACATGTCGACTTTCGTTCCAACAAAACGCAATTTGCGGGAAGGTTTACTTTTGTGCTTCCATTGGAAGAAAAAAGCGGTTGAAGCACAACGCACGCTTACTGAGGCTTACGGGGACTATGCTCCATCGATTTCTACTTGTGAGTACTGGTTCCGTCGGTTTAAAAGTGGTGATTTTGATACGGAAGACAAAGAGCGTCCGGGCCAGCCGAAAAAGTTTGAAGATGAGGAATTGGAGGCTTTGCTCGATGAAGACCCGTGTCAAACCCTTCAAGAATTGTCAGAATCATTGGGAGTCGACTTATCAACGGTCGGCAAACGCTTGAAGGCCATGGGAATGATTCAAAAGCAAGGAAATTGGGTGCCGTACCAGTTGAAGCCGAGAGACGTTGAACGGCGATTTTGCATGTGCGAACAACTGCTTCAACGGCATAAAAGGAAGAGTTTTTTGCATCGTATTGTCACTGGCGATGAAAAGTGGATCCATTACGATAATCCTAAGCGAAAAAAATCGTGGGGACCACCCGGCCATGCATCAACATCGAGGGCCAAGCCGAATATTCATGGCGCCAAGCTTATGCTGTGTATTTGGTGGGATCAGAAGGGTGTCGTGTATTATGAGCTGCTAAAACCTAACGAAACCATCACTGGGGAACGCTACCAACAACAATTGATGCAATTGAGCCGAGCATTAAAGGTTAAACGGCCGGAATATGCCAAAAGACACGACAAAGTGGTTTTTCAACATGACAACGCACGGCCACATGTTGCAAGAACCGTCAAGGAAACGTTGGAGGCGCTGAATTGGGATGTGCTACCCCACCCGCCTTATAGCCTAGACATAGCCCCTTCCGACTACCACCTATTCAGATCGATGACGCATGGCTTGGCTGAGCAGCGCTTCACTTCTTACAAGGATACCAAAAAATGGGTCGATTCGTGGATTGCCTCAAAAGACGAATCGTTCTTCCGGCGCGGAATCCATATGCTGCCAGAAAGATGAGAAAATGTTGTAGCTAACGATGGACAATACTTTGAATAATATACATTGTACCGTTGTTTCTAAATAAATGCTCAAAAACCGAAAAAAACCTTTAAAATTAATTCCAACCCCCAATAATTTGGGGACCATACTTGACTTGCGTACTCCAAGTAAAGACGCACGATTGAAAATACAGCGTTGTGGTTGTTATTAAGCTATCAAATTCTCTGGACCAGCGTTTTATAAAACAAAGCATAGAAGATGCTTTTTTGCAAATTATATCCATATGCATGTTTACCGACAATTTAGAGTCCATGCATATACGAAAGTCTTTGACGGTAGTTACACGACTTAATGCAGTATCTTTAATTTTGTAATCAAAAATAAAATTGTTCCTTTTACACGAAAAGGTCATAGTTAGACATTTATCTGGATTTAAAACATGTTATTTTTAGAACACCAAACCTCAAAGGATTTTAAGTCTGACTGGAGCAGGTCTGAATTGTCATTAGAATCAATTGTTCTGTATATTTTCATATCATCAGCATAAATAAGCAAACGAGAGTGTTTGATGATGTGGGTAACATCATTAATTGCCAAAATAAACAGAAGTGGACCCAGGTGACTTCCTTGAGGAACACCCGATTCTGCAACAAATTCAGAAGACAACACGCCTCGGAACCGTTTTTGATAAGATTGATTGCTCCATCAAATACGATTTGATCCAGTTTACAAAATATTGTGGAAACCCCAGTAATTGAAGTTTAAATAAAATTAGATTATGTGGTTATTTATCAAAAGCTTTGCTCAAGTCAGTTTAAATACAATCGACCTGGCTACTAGAATCAACAGATTTTAAGCAGAATGTAGTAAAATCAAGGAGATTAGACACAGTGGATCTGCCAGTAGCAAGACGAGTTGTCATGACTTGCCCACAGTGAATTTTCTCTCGATCGTACACTATTTGCTCAAAAAGTTTAGGAATCGAAGACAACTTAGCGACAAGCCTATAATTAGTGACGTCATTCCTGCAACCTTTTTTGTAAACAGGACTGATATAAGTTTTTTTCCAGAAAAGAGGAAAATTACTTTCATGAATTGATTTATTAAAAAGTAACGAGAGTGGTTGACGCAAAATGTAGCCGCATTGTTTTTATACTGCGGCAGGAGCCTCATCTGGTCCAGCGCTTAAATCTTCATCGATTGATACAACATACTACAAAATATCCACCGAGGTAAAGGATATATGCACCAAAGAAACTTTTGGTGCGTTGTTCATATAATCAAAATACGCTAAATCAGGATTGAAAGAACCTGAACAAAATGATTCTTTAAAAAGATTGGCAAATAAGAATAAGAATAAGAAAAAGGAAATCCATCAGTCTTCTTCTTAACATTAAAAAATACACAATTTTTTTTTGGATCAGACAAAATGCTCAGCTTCATATTATCCAAATACTCCTTACATAATCCAGCTGAGCGATTCTCAAATTCCATTATCTCGTACTTGAACATTCGTACGAGCTCGTACTATTTGCTGCTATTACCAAAAAATTCGCAAAAGAGAGCGAAAATGAGTAATCCAGTCCTTGACAAATGTTTCTATTTTCTACTACATAAATTTGGAGAAGCAGAAATTTGCAAGCAGATATAATTTGACGGCTAATGTCAAATTAGATTACTAGCCATTAAAACAACACAAAAAAAGCACATTTAGTACAATGCAATTAACTGGAACAGGGAAGCCAATTTTTTCTTTTGATCCGACATTTGTCCAATTTTTTCAAAAGAAATAAACATATGTTTTTGCCTTTTCTTCAAAAGTACTAATAATTTGCAAAACACTCAGAAAATTCAAAGTGTGTGTTTGGCTTTGATTTTGAAAAATAGACTTATTGTTAAAACTTATTTGATAACTTCTTACATAACAGGCACAATTAATTTTATTCAAAGGAGCCATCGCCTGAGCAATGAATAATGACAAGTATTTAAATAAAATTATATGAGTTAAAAAGTGTGCTTGTTTGTTAGCTTTCGGGAGGGTATTATTCATGACACGTGCTGTAGTCATTAATACATTCATGCATACAGCATTGATGATATATGCATACGTTTTATGTTTTGTATGCATGCCAGCATAAATGCAAGCTCATTTCCATTTTTTATGGCGATGTCATACAATAGGAAGTGTACTGTGAAGCCGCACAATTACTAATACTGTATGCATGGCAAATTAGTAGTACTCTATGCATACATTCAGCCCAATCATGAAACTTTTCTCATGGGGAATCGTAAAAGGGAGTTCTCTATTTTAAGATAAATTTTAAGAACATTTTGGAAATTTTTAATGCAAATTTGTTCATCAGTCGTCAATGTTCATTAGTTGAAACAAAAAATTTGATGTCCTTATCTGCTATCATAAAAATTAAAACTCCCTTTTCCGATTTCCCGGGAAAAAAGTGTTATGATTGGGCTGAATGTATGCATAGAGTACTACTAATTTTTCCACGAAAAATTTGTACTACTGTTTCCTTTAGAGTTTGAAATAGAGCAAAATTAGTTAGAATAAAACACCTAAAATAACTTATATACAAATTTTCATACTAATCGAATGAGCGGCTTAGGAACATATTGGCTATTTCTACACACACATTCTTTTTAATATATTTAGTAGATATATATACAATTCTGAGATAAACATGTGCTCAAAATGGTGATATACATATAATATTTTAACTTACTTAACAAATAAACTTTGAAAATAATAATTAGTTTGTTATTTTTATACTGTGCGAGTATATGTTTTGGTACCAAGTTTAGTTATTTGCTTGAAAATGTCAGTTTTCCCACATTTTTAAAAAACATTTAGATAAAATGCAGTAAAACTGCCAGGTGAAGCTAAAGACACTGAAAGAACTTCGATTGTGAGTCCCATAGATGCGTCTACGGCACGATAAAATCTTTAACCTCCTGTCATAGTTCGTTAGCTATAACTACATATTTATTCTTCGATATACTGAAATTGTTTGCGTGCTATTTGTAAACATTTTTGCAAACAATGTACTGCAATTATTTGTTCAAATAAAAAAAAAAAAAATTACAATTGGGCGTAAATTGCTGAACATGCAAACTTATTTTAAGTTTAACGATCACTGAGAAAAATTTGAAGATAAAACAATTATTTTATATTATTATTGAAATAAATTTTTAATAAAAAATAAAAGCACCAAATTATACACAAAAGAGTGAAGATACTAAAAAGTACTTAAAGCCTTATGCTAGTGTAAAAAAATTAAAATGAACAAACTTTTTATAAATTTCTTTTACATAGAAAATATTTTTTATTAACAAATCAAAATAAACAAATATTTCCAAATTCTAAACAAATATTTCTAAACATGAATTTTCAAATACATATTTTTTTTTATATTTCATATAATGGCATCACAGTTTAAATTTTGAAATAAATTTTTTTTTTCAAATAATACAAAAATAAAAATACAAATGAAATGTTTTATTAACTAATATTTTCAATATTGTTTCATAATAGTTTTAATTCTTTCAAAAAAAAAAAAATGCTTTATAATTTAAATGCTTTACATTCACTGTTACAGAAGAAACTGAGTAACAAGTCAAAGCATTTCCTTTAATTATATTATGACTACAGCATAGTCATTTTTTAATATGCATCATAAATACCCATACTACATCTTTCAAACCAAATCCATAAAACCATAACATCCATCATATGACACTCATCATAACATATCGATTATACCAATCTTAACATGCCACACTCATCATACCTTATCGTCATACCTAATGATACCAACTCTCGGCGAGTAAAATCCAGGACATTTATGTATAGTTTCACAAGGACACAAGACATTACAACTAAACTCAAACTATTGTAAATAACGATAAAGTTTTAAGCCTCAGTTTTAAAAATCAGACATTTTCTGAAGTACGTGAAACGATTCAATACCCGTAAATAAAAATATATTCAGCCTTATCACTGAGTCCGTCGTAGTACGATTATCTTAGAAACTACGAAAAAGGCTTCACTGAGTTCATTCAAAGTACCATTTTGTAGATTTTTAATTAATTTGTAACGACGTGTTTGGCTATCGGAGAAAATTTTGATAAAAATTCATACAGTTATTCCTTCTGAAAATTCTTCATAAAAGTGGTTATTCCTTCTGAATTGTATTTAAAAATTTTCTACGACAACTAAAACACGTCGCACGAGCAAAATTCGGCAACCAAAAATCGTTTTTCACATTTCACTGTTTCAAAAATCTAATGATGCAGTTTTGTTAAACAAACTTTAGTTAAGAAACATGAAAATTTTCAGGTTCATAGGTCAACGGGAACGTATTGAATGGCGTAAAAACAAAATGGTCCATTCTCTTTTTTTTGAGAATTTGAATTTTTTACATATATTGTTGAAGTTTGAAGACGCGTAACTTTTTAACGGTTCAACATTTTTAAACATTTTTTTTATTAAAAATTTTATTACAATTTATGTTTTATAGTATTTTTTCAGTTATTTTTTAAAAGTCTATTTACTGTAATTTACGAATTTACTGTAACCACCATTCGCCGCCGGAGAACACTTTTTTACAAAATAAGTGAACTGAACTATTTTTATACGATACAGGCATAATCTGTGCATGCCGTTTTCTGAAGTGTTCACATTTGCTCGAAAACGTATTAATCATGCGTTTATATTGCCATAATTAAGCATAATCATTAGGGCGGGTCAATTTGTATGGACGAATTTTTTGGAGGTCTGGCTCAGCGAAATTCGTAAAATACATGTAATTTCAAGACTTTTTCTCCACTACAGCATATACAAATTCTGAAAAAAAGCTGTGCGGACTTTCGTAAATAGATTTTGTTCTCAATTATAAAATATGAATGTATGAATGTATGTGTATGAATCTATTTACGAAAGTCCGCACAGCTTTTTTTCAGAATTTGTATATGCTGTAGTGGAGAAAAAGTCTTGAAATTACATGTATTTTACGAATTTCGCTGAGCCAGAATTTGACCCGCCCTAATAATCATACAGGTAATGAACGGTAAGGTAACGAAGGTATTAACTGACACAAAAAATACTCGATCGTACATTATTTGAGGCGCTTATGGAAGCAAATTGAGCGAGTGCCAAGAACTGGAATATACATTTGGTCTTTCACCGCTTCATGCCGAAATTCGCTTTATGGAGCGCATTTTGAAAGTCTCGTATGACTTGGATTTTGGTGGAAAGGACACAATTAAAAACTCTGCATGCAAAACTGTGCGGGAAGAAAAAAAATTCAAGCTGAGTTCCGCAAAGTGGGACTCATTGTTGACACCCCTAAGCTTGGAACTTGCAGCAGCAACGATGGCAACACAGCCAGGAGATTTTTTGCTAATCCCTACCCTACATAAAAAATCACTGCAATTGATGAGGTCTTCATATCAAGGTGGCGAACCATCTTACAGGTTATTAGCTGCAATGAGCATATACGAGCAGAGCGTTTTTGACAGTATGCAAAGGAAACAGCCGAATTATACAGTAAATTATATCCTTGGCGTGCCATGTCTCCAACACTGCATAAGGTTTTAATACATGGCGAACAAATCATAAAGTATCATATCCTACCTATTGGAGAGCTATCTGAAGAAGCGCAAGAGAAAAGAAATAAGGATTATAGGAAACATAACACCCAAAAGTTTTCAAGGCAAAAAACAAGTGAGGACCTATTTCGAATGCTTATGATATCATCTGATCCATTTAAATTTAGTTTCAGAAATTCAAAGCAAATTGCACATAGTCCCATAGTAAGTAAAGAAGCAAGAGATTTAATTGTTCAATCAACTGATGAATTTTTTTAAGAATATTGATATAAAAAATCAATTTATAAATACTTAGATAAATTGCACTTTTTATTAATTCATATACAATGTTGAGACAATTCAATAAAACATTCTATACAAAAATAAAACCTTTATATATAAACATTTTTTACTTTTGAAAATTTTAAAAAACCAGAATAAAAAATAGAGAAGAGAAAACCACAGAAATTATATCAAGTTCTCATACAAAAGGCAAGTACATATTTTATTGTTAAGTTGCAAAAAAAAAAAAAAAAAAGATATATATTGACTTGTCTACTGGTCTACCTATATATGGTAAAAGCTTTCTAAATGCAATAGTTTTTGAGATATTGCATTGAAACTTATAGCACATCTTCTCCTCTACAAAATAAAGAACATCTTTAAAAATTATTCAAATCCGATATGAACCACGCCTAGAATGCGTTACACCGCATAACATATACAGCGTGAATCAAAGTAACTGTCGCACCTATATTAATACCAATTACACAAAAAGAAGCAACACTGGAAAACATATGTTGTTTTTTACGACTCTGGCATTAACTGTTAAACTTATTGCATGAAACGTTTCAAAAGTTTTGTCAATAATAATAATAATAATAATAATAATAATAATAATATTGCGAAAGAAAATAAGTGCAGAGATCCTTCGCCGGCACGCAGGTTGCAGTATTATATTTTCCGACGAAAAACTCTTCTTTTTGCAAGCAAGCCACAACTCGCAAAATGATACAGTGTACGCAGCTTGCATTGCAGATATTTCTAAAGAAAAAAAAGACCATTGAAAGATTTCAAAATGTTTCATCAATCATGGTATGCGGCATGCCAAGCAAATTTACAGAGAGGGTCACTTTTGTTTTCAGCAAGATTCTTTTCCAGCACAAAAGGCAAAAATCGTCCAAAGGTGCTGCAGAGCAAATTTGTCATATTATATTTCTTTTGAAGGAATTCCCTCCGTCATCCCCTGACCTAAACTTCCTGGACTTTTCTATTTGGGGTGTAATGCTGAGCAAATAAACGAACATAAACACATGACGGCAGATAAACTTAAGCGATGATCAATGAAAATATCAGATGATATACTTTTTTTAAATTAAAAAAAAAAATAAATGGTGAAAGATTCGAATTTAATGATGAAGAGTTATAAAGAATGCTTAAAATACAAAATAAAATTTTTTGTTTAGTAAATTTTACACAGTTTTTCTGATTTATGGCGTAAAACAAGTGCGACAGTTATTTTGAATCACTCTGTATTAACATTTTCAAAAAAATCAACTTCCTATCAAAAAAAAAAAAAAAAAAAATATCAAACGAAATTTCAGGAACTATTTTGATACCTCATACTAAAGGGCTAACTTTCATATGCCGAAAACTGCTCAAAAAAATTTTCATTCGCTTAGAAGTTATAGATTTTTGATAGCCAAATGCCAAAAACTCACTTTTTGCACCTCTGTGCGTCGTAACAAATTACTTCAAAAATCTACGAAATGCCACTACGAATGAACTCAGTGATGCCTTTTTCGTAGTTTCTACGATAATCGTACTACGACGGACTTAGTGATTGGGTTCAATTGCTCAATTAAATTCAAATAAAGTTTTTTTGATCTTAACCCATTTCCAGTTGTTGGTGCATTTTTGCACCAGTAACTTTAAAATGTTCTCCAGGTGAGCGCGAAAGTTATATTACCTGGTACTGTAGGGATTATGTTGGTATGGACCTTTGACAATATACATAAATTTTTGGTTTGAGTCGATTCGGTCGTTTACTTGGATTGAGTCGCAATATTTGAATTTTTTTTTTTATTTTTAAAATTCCGGAAAAATTTGAAATCGCAATATTGAAAATGGCTTTGCAACAGTAACTATTATAAGTTTTAAATTTTATGTTAAATTAAATTTAGAGCCTGTTTGCTGTTTTAAAATGGGCAGTTACGGCTGTGAAGGTATGTGGTGCAGCTAGTGGTGCAAAAATGCATCAGTCCGCCCAGCCCTTACCTGTGGAGGTAAAAATAATTAAATTTTGCCAGATAAAGTTTAGGGCCATATATAGACTCTGGACGAAGTTTCATCGATTTTGGCCCAGTAGTTAAGGAGCCCCCGGAAATGGGTTAACATAACAATGTTATTTAATCTGAATCTGAGTAAGCGAGCTGGACTTTCATCGGACTATCATCAGCTTTCGAAGGTTGAGATTCTCTAACAATAAGTCGGTCGAGTTTTTTAAAACTTGAAGAAATCAATAGAAGTTCATGCATTCGACTTACGAATGGAGCTTAGACCAGAGACTTGCAGCTGAGACGCTTTCAGATTTTTTTTAGCTTTCGGGTAAACTCTCTTGGCTGACTCTCAGAGTTGAAGAGTCGATAAATTGCTGGTCCAAGTGCTTAGTAGCGGGTTTTAACGTATCCCAGCGGTTGGTTATATTCGGTTTCCAATGCTTTTTTCAAATTGCTTTTAAAGCTTCAACGCGGATGGTGTGCACACGCAGAGAAAAAACATAGTTGCAACAACCATGTTTTAAGAGGATCATAGTATAATTCGGATTATGATTGCTGATACCATGTTCTGAAACATATAATGGTTTCTGTGATCATGGTTAAATGATTACAACAACTATATTTAGAAAAGGAATTTTTCCGTGGAACCAAAATATTATTGAAACAACCATTATTCTCTGAAAATGAAATGGTTGCAACAACTTTATTATGAATTTCTTTTTAGGAACCAGAATCTTATTGAAACAATAATTTTTTTTATTTTTAAGCGCACCAATTTCCACAGCAATTAAGATATCCCTAGAGGTTTGCCATTGTCTGCTGCCGAACAGAAATATCAATTCAAATGGAAAAACTTTCTGTCCGAGCTGGGGTTTGAACCGCCGCTCTTTCGCTTACGAGCCACGCAGACTACCAGTAGACCACAGCTGCTACTACCGGACGCCTGACTCAAGTCATTCATAAACATGGTACATTGAGTGCATTGTCACAAAAATAGCAATATTTAAGGTAAATAGGAATATGTTTGCTACAATCAAAGTCGAAAATGTCACTTTTCTGCGTGCAGTCTTTAGGATAAGGCGATTTATAACAAAACATAGTAATTGAAGAGTTGACAAAACGCCACATAACGAGGAATAGATAAAACTTATTGGGTCATGTGAATAAAAAATCAGCAAATGCTTTTACTGAATTTTTCTAGTAAAAAGTATGGATTTAGTGAATAAAAAAAGCTATATAGATATAGCTTAAAAAGCTTAAAGCTATATAGATATAGATATAAAAAAAGCTATATAGATATAGCTTTTTTTATTCACTAAATCCATACTTTTTACTAGAAAAATTCAGTAAAAGCATTTGCTGATTTTTTATTCACATGACCCATTGTCTCTGAATAAAGTGAAAGGTTTACTGCAAACTGTTCAGACACAATAAGTTCTTTCGATTTTTGATTATGTGCTGCTTCGTTTACCCATGATCAAAAAGTAGTTCAGACAAACGTTCATAATTCTAATATGTGTGTTTCTATCATAATATTCACATTTATCATGATTGATAGAACCACAACATTTTTGCTGCAACTAATAGTTGAGCCAATTATAATATGTTGACGATAGTATGATTTGAACCATAATGTTATTTTTGGTACCACATTTAGAAAATAATGACTTTATTAAGGCAAAAATTTATGTTTGCAGGAATAGTACAATAATTTCAGTAAACAAATTATTAATTCAGTAATCATGTCTCAACCATGTCTTTTCTCTGCGTGTAAGTAGATACCAATATATTTTTACAATGTTCTCGTCGTCCAAAGAAGGCATTTGATAGCATGCGCCTTTGGACAACATGCGCAGCACATACCACACCACTATCTCCGATTTCCACTGCTTCATTCGATAAAACACATTCAGGGTTGTTCTGGAATCCGTTAATCGCCGGAATCGGTTTTGATTCCGGTAGAAATTTGAAAAGGAGTCATAAGGGGCCCTCAAACGATACTACATGACGGACGTACATGTAGTTCGATTAAGTAACGGGACTTTTTTCGTTGCCCTCACACACATCGCACATGACGAATAGACTTTGGATAGACTTCATTATTTTTTTGCTGCCGAAGAGTTAACATCAATTAATAATATTAATATTAATTGTTTTGAACATTTATTTTTATATTTTTTGCTTTAAATATTCCAAGCCATCACAATTTTAGGTTAAGATAAAAAATTCGCGTCAAAATATAACATTTCCTTCGTTCGGTAGTTTTGCCGAGAGATGTGCTCTCTCTGAAAATTTTCAACAAATGGCAAATTGTACTAAGTTGGATGGCCGCGCACGCAAACGGAACTACATGTGGGACGTACTTAACAAAAAGTCAAAAATTTTTGACTTCCATCGGACATGTCCATCCGCCTTGATTTTTTGCACACGAACGATACTACATGTGTGATGACTTGACAGGTCGGATGGACATGTAGTATCGTTTGAGGGGCCCTATAGGTACATTTCGGTTTTTAGTGCGAATCGGAATTTGCATCGGTTTGAGGAGTTGCAGAAACCGATTTTATCGGTTTGATATTCGGAAACAAACCGGCCAGTTATAACCCAGCGGAATATTAAACATTTTATTTACTGCGACTGAAAACTTAAAAAAATTTCAGTAAATTAAATCATTTCAATGGTAAAATTATAAAATTTATAAAATTAGTTCCATTTTATGGAAAAACACAAAAATAAAACACAAAATTATATTCTCCTGGGTGAAGCTTCTGCTTAAAATTGGAGCGTTGCGGCTAATAAAAGCACAAAAGGAATTGACGACGAAGTCATATGAGTTTTAATTGTTTCTAACACCAAAGTGAATAAATTCTGTTTTAAGCGATATTGGTCCACAAATCTGCAAAAAATTCAAGTATATACAAAGATTGTTCTTACCCCGACTCTGGAAGCTCTAGAGTACTGCTAGAGTAATGGAATTTTAAAACTTAAAAAAGACAACATTTTTAAAAATGTTTATAATCTCTTCCAACATTTGGAGAACAAACAATGTGAGCAAATAAAAATTTAACAAAAAAAAAAAAAAATCAAATTCCAGTACAAAATCCAGTACTTGATTTAATCCAGTACCTCGAATCCAGTAATTAGTCATACCATTAGTAATATGCCATAAGCCATTCAATAGCCCATATACATCGCATCATTTCTTACCATCATACAATATTGTTATATTAAGGGCAGGTTCTCATGAACTCGACCAAAAAATCCAATTTTTTATTTTTATTTTTCGATAGCTTATGATGTAAAGAATATGTTCCCAAAGCGGTTTTTAATTAAAAATGATTGCATAAAAACGTTTTCGCATACGAAAATAACCCATATTTTCATAAACGCGCTTGAAAAAATCGTAAACCAAATCTTAAAAAACATTTTCTGAAAAATCATGCATTTCAAACTGGCCTCCACAATAACTCTAAAACTACTTTATATATTGGCTTGGATTTTTTGTTTGTTTTAAAGTACATAAAATCTATTTGATCCTCAACCTAAATTAAGATAATACACCGGTTTTTTTTTGTTTTAGAGCGCTTTAAAAATCGAAAATATTTTTTGCTACTAAAAATTCACATGTACGCCATTTCTGTAATTTTTAACTGTCTATTGATATAGGTTCAATCTCCAATAAATATGATAAATATAAAATAAAAATAACTTATAATTTTTTTTGGTTTGTTTTTTTATATAAGATAACATGGACGTGCGATGGAGATCATTTGTAGTAGTGACATTTCACATTACACTTTTATGCAGCAAAGAAAATATTTTTCATCACTTTAAGAATCAATAAATAACTGCCAAAAAACAGGTGTTAATTAACTTGCTTCTATGGAAAAAAAATTAAGAACACCACCGTATTTTTGGATAACCTGCTCTTAAGCATATCATGGCCATATAAAATACCAAACCCAAGCTGCTATACCCGTCAAATTATACCATCATTAAAGAGGTTAGCAAATGCAAAATTTTTAGGGACAAACCCTCCATAAGGTAGAATGTTATACAAAATTATTAACACAAATTAGAATATTAAAAGCAACAATTTAAAATTTTTTCATAAAATAATTCTACAAATTATAAAAATACTTTGAAAAATTATGTGCAAGTGTTTAATAATAAATTAATAATCTACTCTAAGAACCAGAAGTTCACCCTTTCTAATATAAAATGTTTTAAAAAATTGGTTAATCGTCGAAAAGTTTTTAAATTATTTTGAGTCTAAATTAAGTTACAGCTCGAAGGCTCAACTTATTTTTTTATACGTTGAAAATTATATGGGCAGTTCTTAAAAACAATTTTTAAATAGAGTCCGTTTATTTCAAAAATGCAAATAAGGAAGTAGTACAAGTATTAACAAAAATATACATATATCGCAAAATCAGTATTAATTAACAATAATTTTTTATTTAGAACTTGCTTTATTTGGAAGTGCTTAGATAATACCTTACAAAACAAGTTTAATTTTTTATTTTTTTTTTCAAAGATTGATAGAAATCATCTTAATTATAACTTTTTTAATTGTTTTGAAGAGTATTAGTATATATTTTTTTAATGGAAAAATTTTGAAATACTTTTATATTTTTCATTACATTTTTGCATATATTTTATATTATTAGTCAATAACTGACTTAATTCATTTAACAGAAAATATATTCTGTGCCGTTTTTCTTTCTGCCCCTTTAATGTCAAAGGAGACAAATACTCCAAGTTCTTATTTGAGCTTCATGAAATGAATACATGAAAAATATTTTAAGCAAAACCATGTTGTTTTTTTTTAAATTGTGGCACATTTTTAGTGGAAAAGAACTGCAAATTTAGAATTTTATTTATGTATATATATTTTTTTATATTTTTCAAGCCAAATAGTTTAAAGTTCATTGTTTTACTTTCAGAAAAATTATTTTTTCAACATTAAATAACCTTTTATTTTTCTCAATTTCGAAAAATAATGAAAACAGACTTATTTTGGATATCATTTTGTCGTTTTTTGGATATTAAAATTTTTAATAAAATGGAAATTCCTATAAATATTTTATATACCTCTATCTATCGTTTGAAATGAAACCTACTACCTTACCGGCAAAAAATAAATCTTAACTGAAAATCTATAAAAAGTTTTTTATTAATTTTGAAAATCCAAAAACAGTTAAATAGTTTCGGTTGAGATAGTTTTTAGATATTTATTTAAGAATGATGCTTAAAAAGGTGCCTAAAATTGGTACTCTATGAAAGTTATTGGGTTAAAAGAAATTAGATTTCATCAATTTTGTATCATTTAATCTTTATATCATTACTCTTAATATCAAATTGCTATTAACAACATTTTTGTATTTACGATGCGTATCTACATGCACTTTTTATCTGCCTGCATTATACCAAACCTATTATACCATAACCATCATACTATATCTCCATGCTATATATCATTAATAGATTTTTTGAAAGTTAAAATTGAATAAAAATAAACCTATTTCATAAACAATGTTGCAACGTAAGTATCTTATCTCACAATTGAAATTATTGTGATCTCAAAAAGACTAAGTATCGGATTAGAGTGATTGACTTTTGGGCAATTGTGTTTTATTTTCGCAGCACCTGAATGCCCAAATCTGAAATAAAAATTAGCACATCACTTCAGAGTTTTTAGATATATTTTATACCCAAAAAATTACTTTTTTTTACTACTTCTGAAGTTATGTGTAGTATGAATAATAATGAACAATGACCATCCGACAATACATTCTGAGTTCTAAAAGAGTACTAAAGTATTGCTAAGTGATTTAATTGTTAAACAAGAATTAAAATACAGTTTAGATATGTTAATAGGATATACCGAACCTCGGATCCCAAAGAAGAATAAACATTCAGTAAAGAATAAACATTTCCCATTTTGCTAGTCTTGTTGGTTATTCAAAAGTTAAGCTCTTACCCTTTTAACGGGTTCTACGTGACTGTCACTTTAAATGTCACTTTAAAACACAAAATTTCTCAGTTATATGAAAACATTTAAAACCAAAGGCTTTCGAACAAATTTTGTTCAATTTTAATTATGAAATGCCTTCAAGTTTTTAAATCTTTGTAAGGCAGAGAAGATATTTTTCCACAAAAAAGGCCTTTATTATATACTTCTTGTTATATTCTCACAGCGAACTCGACCGAAAAAGTTGGTAGCAAAAATATCTCCTATGCCTTATTAAGGGTCAATATAAGAATATGCATAAAAATACTGTTTACAGTTCGGGAAAATGAGTACTATACATAGAATTGGGTAAACTGTCGTCCTTGTCGTTCTTGTCGTCCCTGTCGTTCCTTCTCATATTTCAGCATAGAAACTTCTTATTTTTAAAAAGTTTATTACTATTTTAATTGGTAACAGGAAAGGTAAGCCTTCTTGAAAAATATAGAATTTCCACAAGATTAAATATTTTTTAACTATACTTGAACCTAGACATAAAATTTAAAAAATCCATATAAAGCAAGATTGCTCAAGTTCAGAAATTTTTCGTTTTTAGAAGAAAAATTTGTTTTGATGATTTACTGGTGTTAAACTTTACGCTCTTTATAATACTCTTTCTGTTCAGGTCACCTGATCATAATAAAAAATGGATCTGATTTTTATATGACTTTCTTCAGTAAGAAGTAATAGTCTCAGGAAATCCTGATATGAACCTTACCAGATATTATATTAACCTTTAACTGTGGAGGTGGTGGTAAATTTGACCACTTCTTTATATAATTTTGTCGTCTTTAAAAGAAGGCTAAACAAAAAAAAAAACAAATTGAAATTTGAATTTATTTGAACCCATTAATGCTCACTACCAGAACCCGTTGAGTTTAGCTTTTGAAATTTTCCGCAAAAGTTTGTATCAATATTAGACGGGAAACTCCAAAGCTTAAAAAAAAATCTAAATGTTTGGGTGTGGCGAAGCGCATGATTATAAACGCATAAGGGGTCTGTAAGTAGAGAAATAAAAGAAAATCTAAAAAAATTAAAAAAATGATTAATTGGAAAATTTTCATTTCGTAGCGTAGGCGTTCCACTTTAACCTAATGCACTTTTTTAATTATATTTTCTTTTTTTTGAGGTCTATAAAACAAAATAACTTACCTGAGTGGCATGGTTCACTTTTTTTTTTAAATACTTCACGAACTGGAGCGAAAAAGTACACAAAAAGACTTTTAATGTCAATTTTATAAATGTTTTTGGAAAAAGCATACTTTTGGCCTTCTCTTACTGTTGGAAGCAAAAGCTTTGCAATGGCTGAGGATTTTTGAGAAATTTTTAAAAAATGTTTTTATCGCGTATGATATATCATACTTTGTCATTAATGGATTAAGAAAAAATATTAAAACTTGTTTTTAAACAAGAAATAATTTTAAAAAACCTCTTTTTATTAGAATTTTTTAGTAAAATTTACCACCACGTCACAGACAATGATAAAAAAATTCATATCCAAAGTTAAAGGTTAATAAGGCGTATATACGTATACGTACTAAAATTAGGGTTTCTTGGATAGTTGAAATATTTTTGTATCAAACCTCAAAATTCGTCTTTAGAACTAGATAGGAACTTTGTTCAAGATCTTCTTTTCATTCGATCGAACTCTTTTACCTATTTTTTTTTTTTGTGCCGTGAAATAAGTTTTCGATATAAAACAATCAATCTCAAATAAGTTATACAGCAGACTTTTGTCAAACGAAATCCTTTTATATAAAATTCGTATGATCATCAAATGTAAGAATTGCTATTCGATTTCCACTTATCACTAATCATATTTGATTCAAATTAAAAACATTAAAAAATTATTCAAAATTTTCAACTTTACTTTACAGTGTACTCGTTGTAAGCCCTAAGAAGTCATAAAATGCTGACTCGTCTCGACGAATTAAGTCAAACTTATTTCTCAACTCTGTGCGTTCTTAACGAAAATGTTGAAAAATTATATCGTCAAATTTATTTTGCTATTCACGTTGTTTAAGGTTTGTGTTATGATATCCAAAGATAAAAAAATTTAAATACATAAAGCATTTAAATCACATTTTACATATTTTTCAATGATTTTGCAAAACACAAACCAAGCTCAATTCCAAAATCTGCCCTGTAGTGCTCCGAACAATCACCGTTACTTAGCGAAGAGCAACTTGGTTACTGGAATAGTAAGCTGGGCTATTATGGACAGCGCTTTGAGAGAATTTTAAAAACATTGGATCCCATTTATGCCAACGAAATGCGGGCCTTAATCGATGAATTTGCGACTGCTCGTCAGTCGTCCAGCAGCAGTGCCAAGGAAACGTTACTCTTGAACTATGAGTCGAAATTAAGTGCTGCTTTCCATGTAGAATTGCAAGAAAGAATGGAGGAGCAGGTACTGAACGAGGAGATATTAATGGAAGAATGGTACTTCCAGCAATTGTTGCCACAACTCCCGCTAGAATTGGCCCAAGAAGTGGAGGCGACATTGCCACTCTTTAGAGCGGCTGTCATGGTGACACAACTGGACGATAAGTATGAGTCTTTTGCCAAAATCGAAGAGAGCTATTCTAAGGAGCTCATTAAGCTACTGGACACAGAACCTGAGAGTGCTGAAGTCTTGAATGTGCACATGATGTTTTTTAAAGAGTTTCTGCAGTATCTTCTGGAGCGTGGAAACCTGGAGGAGGTTGGAGGCGAGAAATATGTCGATAAAATAAAGGCACTGTTGGACGAAGTCGATCAAGCACTACAAGATTCTAAACTTAAGCCAAAGTTTTTAATTTTAGATCGTTTTGACAACCTGGAGGATCCATTTGGAAGATTCATTAATTATATGATTAACGAATTTGAAGTGTATAAGTTCAAAGTATAGATTGCCAAGCGTTTAGAAAACAAAAACAGCTAGAAATAAAGCTGCTTCTGAGCATCGTTGGCTTCAGTAAATTTTTGCAAAAAATACAAAAAAATTTGTGGTCTATTTTTATAACTTGAGCTTTTTTAGTCTGGTTTGTTTACATAATGTTGTCATGGGCGTTCACAGGATTTACTCTAGGGGGCATAAGTAATCTAGAATGAACATAAATAAATGTAATCTATATAATGCTATTTACTACGATTTTCAGTACTAATTTTGTAAACATGATACGCACACTACGCCGGTTGACACACGCTTGTACACATAAGAAAATCTAATATATTTTAGAGTTCGTGTAAAATTTTTTCTCGTATCATGTCCGAAATATACATTACCAATATACATTTCAGTAATTTCCTAATAAATTCAGTAAAGAATTTTTTTCGTTGGAAAACTGAAAAAAGCAAACTAAATTTTTGGGCCATTTTTCAGCTTTGGAAGCCTTTAACTCCTAAACCAATTTCAAGCGGACTGAAATTTTTTAGATTTGGACTTAGGAGGTCAAAATTCATATCATTCGCAAATATTTTTCACAGGATCTCACATCGCATTGACACCAATCTACTTATTTCTTTTTCCAACATGAATCAGTTCTAGCAGCAAGTTCCTACAATCGAGTACGGAAACATACCTATTATCTGAATGATTTAAAAAATTTGTTTTTTTTTTATTAATTCAAATCGTATGAATAAAGTAATAAAGAGGTATATCTACATGTATATTAGATTTGTTTTAGGTTTCATGCAATTTCTTAACATGTTTCAGAATCTCACTGCATGGCTTGGTTTTGAATTCTGGTTTAATATAAGCACGTGACGCAAAAAAAGTCTAGAAATTCCTCAAACTGGGTAGGCGCCGCTAAATAACGTGAATTTTAAGAAGTATAAAATGGTTGTTTCAAATCGAGTTTCCTATTTACGTTTATGCCATAAAAAACTTTTGACTAATACAAATTCTAGTGTAAAATTTGTCGGCCTTTGTAGTCTAGTGGAGAGTGCGCTAGACTATCAATCCAAGGTCCCTGGTTCGAATCCGGGTTCGGACATGGTTGTTTTCACTTTCTTTGTTCTTTCCTACATTTAAGAATTATGGAAAACTAAAAATCCACAGCTAAATTGTGGAAAATGTGGAATTAAAGGACAGGAACACAACGCCCCTTGCTATATGTTGCTACGAAGAATGATCTTCGACTAATAAGGGATATCATTCCTTAACATTCCTCAATTTCTCGTAGGAATGACTTCGTAGTTTTCGTAGTTCATTACATTCGTAGTATTTACTAAAAAATTCATTCGTAGGTTGACCGCACTCATTTTTCGTAGAAGGTACGAAGTTTTAGTTGAGTTTAAAAAATTTACAGCTGAAATCGTTCAGACTGATTTGTCGAACAATTACCGAATTTAAGGACATGTGTGATTGCAAGGTGGCCGTAGCCTACTGGAAGAGTACGTACCCCATTCGCTAAAGAAGCGCGGTTCAAACCCTAGCTGAACATATGGTTTTTTTTCGTGACTAGGTATTGGGATCATTCGTAAATGTATTCGTACAATATGCATTTGTTTTTGTACGAATACGAACGAATAAAATATTTGAAATGTTGTACCCGTTGCTGTAAAGCCGTGTTCATATAACGCGTTTTTGTCGCGATTGCGACATTGCTCTCACGTTATTTTTCGCAAAACGCGGCTGAAAAATACTGAATACTAAATAAATACATGCATTTAAATACATACAAAACTCAGTATTTTTCAGCTGTTTCTGCGTAAAAAAAACGTGGGAGCGGTCTCGCAATCGCAACAAAATCGCATATTATGAAACGGCCTTACAGCAACGGGTACAACTTACTATTTAAAAATAAATGGTTTAGCTCAGTTTTATATATAAATTATCCTAAAAAAAGTATTTTTGTATTCTCTTCAAAATATATTAACCCATTTCAGCCCAGTGGTCGAGTATTCGACGAGCCGTTTTAAAATTTTTCTAGGTGAGCCTGAAGATGCTATCAACTTGCAACTTAGCACATATGTTTGTTTGGACTTTTGTCAACACACATTATTTTTTTGCTTTGCGGGATTTGGTCCTTTACATATTTTGTCAGGTATTGTAGTGAAGCAATATTCCGATTAGTTGGTTTTTTTTTGGTGTAGTTTGGTAGCAATATTTACAATCGGTTAAAAATTAATTCCCATAAATTTTAACTTGTATTTAACGTATATATGATTGAAAATTTATTTCAATTAAAGCATCACAATTTGGATTTTCTGATGACCGGTAGTTTAGGTTCGGTTTAAATGGGTTAATTACATAATGAACATATCGTCATATGAATCAAAATAGCCGTAGGTTACAAAAAATTCAAAATCGTCTTTTTGATAGATTATGATGCACCTTATCAAAATACATGTTTCGCAAAATTACACTTCTACAACTAAAAGCGACGTTTTTATTAGCAAAGTTCTCAAAGCCCTCAGTTTAAGCGCACTTTACAATTTAGAAATTTTTTTACTTCTCTCTTAAAATTTTTTAACTGAAATTTACGGGTTTTTTGATTTAATATGAAGATATATAAAAAATTTTCATTGGCTACGGCGGAAAGCTTCCTCTGCGGACGCTCATGAATGTTATGTAAATTAAAGGCTTTCATTAACATTATATTTCCCTCCGACGTTTCGTAGATTTATTTTTTGCTTCCTCAGGGATTGAACGTTGACAGTTTATTTTTGGGTTCCACGAGAGTTTTAGCTGTAATTTTGATCTACATTTATCTCATATGAACAAGAGATCTAACCTTATTTTTCATATTCTGTGGTCCACCTCCGATTTTCTGCCTTCCATTTAATATCTTACATCTTATATCTTATATCTTTTATCTTGTATCTACTATTTTATATCTTATATTTTATATCTTTTATCGTATATCTTAAATATTTTCTTCAGTAACTTATATCTAAGGCCTTACAGCTTAAATTGAACATTTTATAGCTCATTATTTAGTTGCAGTCAAAGCAAAAGAACAGCTAGGAATTTTCTGTAGAACATCTTTGTTGTTGTTGTTGCAGAACCAGAGAAGGTTTTGACTTTAACCGAGATTTCAAATCAAATGTTTAGTTTTGATAAGGATTTTATAATTCTAATTATATTTTTATCTCTTATTGCTTTTACTAGTCCATTAACAACATTTGTGGTACTTGAACTCTTTTCAGACTCCAATAAATTCATTTCATATTTTCTTACCTCTTTTAGACTGAGTAATCTTTTTAAGCTCTTTATTTCAAAAAAAATTATCAACTAAATTAATTATAATACTTGTTAAAAACAGGAAAGGGAAAAATTGTTATAATAACTTAGTATATTAATCAATAATTTCGATCCATTCGAAAAAAAGTTTAACTTTATCCTGGCATAAATTGTGTTTATATGTTCTTTATGCCTTTGGCTGTGAGAAAGAGATCCAAATCTTTTGTTGTCTCTAACAGCCATTTTGAGTAGGTCAACATTTTTTCCTTTTTCCGTAAATCCTGTTCCATCAGCGCATTGCTGACAGTGTTATAGAGCTCTTGTAGTTCAACGGCATATTCCTGATTTTCTTCCTGCAATAAATATGCATAGAAATTCTTATATTTGCCTAAGTTATGTTCGAAATTTGTGAACCAGGAACGTTTTTCTTTGATCGTTGAAACGGCAGTTGCAACATCGTTGTCGTTGTAGAAATAATCGACATCCGAGGGTATGATACTGCTATGACCGAACTAAAATTGAAACGAGATTGTTAGAATTTGAGTAATTATTGCTGTTAAAAATAAACATAAAAGTTCATTTTATGGGTCTGAAATTATTGACAGTAATCTAAAAATAGTAAATACTTCCAAATGATGTAAAGTGTTAAATGAATCATGAGATTATTTAATTTATTTATATTTTGTAGTAAAAAAGACTTTACTCAAATCCCTTTTCTGAGTTTTGGGTTAAACCTCACTTTTATCAAATCAGTAAGTAATCAATGGGATTTAATTATTCTTAATTATACTCTCATAGATGGACTGGGATCTAAAATCCGATTTGTAAACTAATGAAATAGGCCCGTCATCCCAGCTAAGAAATAATATATAAAAAACTTTGCCTCTTAGTATTCTAATCTAATGAACTAATATTTTTAAAATTTTAATTGTGACGTATCAAACTTAAGTGTAGTTATATTCTCTTTACTTATGTATGCATGTTATGTACAGTTGCGGTCAAAATAATAGTAGCGCCCTTATATTCATACATGTTTGGATAAATAATACTAGTCTACGAATTTCGGATCCGGTAAGTATATTTCATTCCTATATGTACTTTCAACACTCGTTCCTATACTAAAAATACTATAAAATACTAAAATGTTTTTTTTACAGTTATAAAATACTAAAAACATACTTTTTCTAATTTTAAGTTTTTTCTAAATTACCTTGCTATTTATTATGTTGATTTTATATGATTTTAATACAAATTCTAAATATTTGATAGCTTAAATTATACTTGATTTTAAATACAAATTCTAGTTGTTTGATAGTTTAAAATCGTTTATTGAGCTTAAGGTTAAAGTTAGAACAATTAATTGTTCTAACGAATCTTTCCAAAGAAACAACAACAAAAATAACAACAACAACAACGTTTTTTCAATATGAAAAGGAAAAAAGCACTAGCTGATTTTATTGCAATTTCGGCCATGCTAAAGGCTTCATCAGAAATCTTTGTGATACCCGTGCAAGCGCGCACTGCACCACAGAGGCGATGAAATTTTTAAGTGTAAATTTCTCAGTTTTTTCTCCCATTTCGTATTTGCACATTTGTTGTATTTTTGCTTTACTTTAGTCTTATACTTATGGTATTATAAATGTGAAAATATGAAATGGGAGAAAAAACTGAGAAATTTACACTTAGAATATCATCGCCTCTGTGGTGCAGTGCGCTAGTGCGCGCTTGCACGAATATCACAAAGATATCTGATGAAGCCTTTAGCATGGCCGAAATTGCAATAAAATCAGCTAGTAATTTTTGCTTTTCATATTGAAAAAACGTTGTTGTTGTTGTTGTTGTTGTTGTTGTTACTTTGGAAATATTCGTTGGAACAATTAATTGTTCTTACTTTGACCTTAAGCTCAATAAACGATTTTAAACTATCAAAAAATTTAATTGTTTTTATTTGTTTTAACGATAGGCAACTATTAGTGTCCGACCGAATATTCGGCTTCAGATTCGGTGTTCGCCATAATCGTCCGATTTTTTAACCTTCGGCTTCGGCCCAAAATAGCCGAATATTTGCCGAATGTTTTTGCCTTGCAAAGCAAATCCACGCAATATGAATATATTCCATTATGGACATTCATCTACTATTTGGAATATAAAATGGCTGAGAAATATTTATCTGCTCCGAAGTTTTTTGGGGCCAGTTTTTCAGGACGAGTTCAAAGACTAGTAGGGTTGCCAGACGTGCTGGAATTGGCTGGATTTTCCAGATTTTTTTATGTCAAGTCCAGCTACAAGTTATTCAATAATTTTTCCAGCTAAATATACATTTTTGAATAATATAAAATAGAAAAAACTTTCTTTTTTGTTAATTATCTATTCCATTCTCATTAAGGTGATAGTTGAGTGCGAATTGATTATTACCTGCACTTAATTCACCCAAAGGGAGAAAATAATAGTACGCACTATTTCCATATTGCCCCATCTCTGATTTGTGTGATCAACACTGATAGTTTGACACTTGTTAACAGCTGACCGATAGCAAAAATTTCACATTGCAAGCACAAAGTTTCTTCGAAAAATGTAAGACATTGTTCATTTTTTTGGCTTTAAGAATACGAATACATTCCTTATTTAATAAACATGGAGAACCATGAGGAAGCTGGACCGTCCAAAAAAAGAAAGTTTACAAGCTTTTCCGATAGATGGATAACGGCAGAAGATTACTCAAAGTGGCTAAGAAAGAAGGATGACTATACTGGGTTTTGTAAACTTTGCCAAATCGAAATATGTGTGAAATACGAAGGAAGTCGGTCATTAAACAAACACATGAATACAAAGAAGCATACCAAAATGGAATTTTCTGCTAAATTTTCTCATAGCATTTCAAACTACGTTGTTCCAAAGGAAACGCAAGATGAGGTAAACATTTCCAGAGCTGAATTGATGTCCGTTTATCACAACGTAGTGCATGGGTTAAGTTATAACAGCTTGGATTGCCAAATTAAATTAAGTTCTGTCATATACAGCGATAGTAAAATTGCAAATAAAATTACTTGTGGTCGTACTAAAGCAGCAGCTATAACAAGAAATGTGCTGGCCCCATATGCACAAGAAAAAGTTGTAAAAGCCCTCAAAGAGAATTGGTTTTTTTCCGTAAGCAGTGACGCATCAAATATTGGAAATGTTAAGACATATCCATATTCGGTTCAATATTTTGATGTTGAAAGCGGAATAACGAAAAAAATTTTGGATTTCTATGAAGACAGCAAAGAATCTTCAAAAGATATATTTGACCACATTATGAGAATAACGAAAATTAACAACCTTAGCGTCGAGCAAATAGTTGCATATACATAGTGCTGACAACGTATCTGTGAACTACGGCATACATAATTCTGTGTTTCAAAAACTTCAAACCGTTAACCATCAAATCATCAAAGCGAATTGCAATTGCCACGTTATAAATAATTGTGTGAGGTATGCTCTTAATTCATTATCTGTAGACATAGAAACCATTGCCATAAAAACATTCAACGAATTTAGTTCCTCGGCCATGAAAACGGAGAAATTAAAACAATGTTTTGACTTTGCGGATATAGAATATAAAAATCTACTTCGACATGTACCTACAAGATGGCTTTCACTTTTGCCAGCGGTCGACCGTTTGGTGCTTTGTTGGCCTGCAGTAAAACGGTATTTTTTACAGAAAGGACCACAAAATTGTCGAAAAGCGCTCTGGGAATTTGTTTCATATAGTGTATCAGATGATGAACTAATTAACGAAGATGAGGAATGTTTCGTAGAAGGTGTTTCGGAAGCTTACTTATACTTCATTCATAATGTTATGCATGTATTCAATTCAACAATATTAACTCTAGAAAGTGACTCATGTTCAATTTTGGAATTACACGACATAATGAATAATCTTAGAAGCAACTTGCAAAGCCGACTAACTGACTCTTTTTATGGAAGCAAAGTGTGTTCAATTTTTAAACAAATATCTTCTGATGAAAGAGAGAAGTTCAAGTCAGAAGTAGATTTATTTTTAGTAACATCTATTAATTACTTAAATCAACGATATAATTTTGAAGACAGCTCGATTTTTAACCAAATTTCTGTTTTAAATCCAAAAAAATCACTTGTTTCATGGGATACACTATCCAATTTGCCAAAGCTTTTAAATATTTCTCACGCAATTGATAACGACAAATTATATTTAGATTATTGTTGTCTTCGGAAAAATTTTGATCAATTGCCAAAAGATATACCTCTTGATAAGATATGGGCAAGATTTTTCAAAACACGTCACAAATGTAATCTTGAGAATTTATATAAAATAATTGCATTTGTACTTTCAATACCAGTCAGTAATTGTTATTGTGAAAGAGCCTTCAGTGTATTAAATAATTTATATTCCAAGGAAAGGAATAGAATGTCCTTTGATCTCATACGTGCAGAAGTTTTAATAAGATTGAATTTTGATGAAAATTGTAAAACTTTTCAAAATTTTTTGATATCAACTGAAGGAACAGAACTATCCAAATCTGTTTCTAAAAATACAAAATATTTATGGCAAAATAAATAAATATTTTGTAAATTATTCAATGAATTTTTGTTGAAAGACTGAATTAAATATTGTTTTGTTTTTGTTTTGTTATGTTTTGTTAATTTAATATTTTAAGTAAATGTACAAATACCAATATTCTATTTATTTGTATGAAAAGACTTAATAAAAATGTTTTTTTATATTTCGTTAATTTAAATTAATGTTTTAAATAAATCCACAAATAAAATTATTTTACTTATTTGAATGAAAAGACTGAATTATAAATTTGCTGTTGTTGTTTTTTTAACTTTATTCAATAATTTTAAATAAATGCATTTTTAACTCGAATTTATTCCTCATTTTTGAGAATTTACTTAATCCAGATTTTTCCAGCTAACTTTATCAAAAGTCCAGATGAAAGGCAATTTGAATCTGGCAACCCTAAAGACTAGTCAAATTGAACCGAGCTTAACTCACCAAAATCGGACGTTTAAACTCGGTTTAACTAGATATTTAAGCATTCGTTGAAGTTAATTTGTCATTCGTTGAAGGAAAAAATAACAAATTTTTTGAAATTCGAATTATTTTAAAAGTTATAGCCATTTTAGTATCGTAAGATAGGCTGCCTGAAACCTTACCTCAAAACTTTAAACGCGTTTTTCTCGTAACTACTTTTTCCAACACGGTTGATATGATGTCTCAAGTTCTAATAGACCGATTAATTTAAAATTTAGTGTGGGCGTTTTGTATATATCCCTCAATAACCCTAGGAAACTAGGATTATGTAAAAAAATTTTTAATATTTTGAAAAAATTCTTAACGTTGGAAAAAATGGCCATGTTAATTCTTTCTAATTAACAATCCTTTTCTTTTTTTCAGATGATTAGCAGGGTTGAAAGAGCGTTGCCACTCAAAAAAAAAAAAAAAAAAATTGTAGCTACCAATCTCTTCTAAAAAATCTACCAAATTGAACAAATAACTATCAAAGCAAAATAAAGCTGTAAGGAGATAGGGGCAGTTTGAGGCATGAAAAAACAAGAATTTTTAGTAATTTTGTTTTGTCAGTAATATAATTTATTTTATAAAAAAAATATTAAATTAATATATTAAGTTTTAACTAAATTTGACCCAAATTTGAAAATAAAATATAAATTTACCAATATACCTGTTTTAGAGGTGGTGCTTTGTGGTGATCATTATAACTTCTAAGATCATTGAAATAAACAAAATTATTATTTCAATAGTTAATCTAGTGCATGATCAAAGCTTTTTTCTTTGAAAATAAATAAAATGGCGGCCTCTTATAATTTACTTCCGGATTTTCAAGGAATAATGCAATAGTTAATTGTTTATAAAAAAATATAAATTTTTTAAAAGAAAAAAGTCTTTTCAAAAAGCGGTATAAATTTCTTTCAAATCTATCGAGAAATTTTCAGATTATAGTGGTCACCGACTTTACCGAAAACATAGTTTCGAGAAAAACTCATAACTTCTAATATAATTTCTATTTTTTTTTCAAATTCGAGGCAAACCAAGTTAAAACATTATATATTGATGTATTGTTGCTGGTTTTATAAAATTAATTTAATTATTGACAAAAAAAAAATTAATCAATATATCTGTTTTTTAATCTCTGACTGACCCTTACCTTTAAATACTCTTTTCGAAACATTGTTGAAATGTTCGTTAAACAATCATAAATAAAAATACACATTTTTCATTGTGAACACAATAATTTATACCTATTATTTTTTTTAAAAAACGAAAATTCTTATATATAAAATAAAAAATTTTGCTATAAAAAAATCAGTCTCTAATTCATTTGACTCAGTAATTAAGCTATAATAAATTTTAAGGGGAAATAAAGAAAAAGATGCAATTCCGTATAAAATTAAAAAATTTAAAATTTGATTTTGCTGACTTGGTTGGTACATTAGTACTATTTTTGAACAATTCTTGAGCCAGCATTATATTATTAATTGTGCTATGCTCAAACTTGTTTCTACATTTTGTTTTTATCAATGTCAAGTCAGAAAACTTTCTTGCAATGACGCGAAAAATGCAAGCAATGCTTACAGTCGAACTTAATTGAAAAGCACTTAAAAATATGATACTTGGAAGAGTTTGCAAAATGTTCGTTATTTAAACAGAGTGAAGGAAACATTATGCTTTTTATTTCTATTTAATTTCTAAGAGTTTTATTCGGAACAAATTTTTAATGTCTACAAAATTAAAGGAATCTATCAAAATCTATCAAATTGGAAAAAATCTACCAAATACCCAAAAGCCAATTTGACGAATAAAAACTACCACATTTGGTAGAATTTAACCAAAGTGGCAACGCTGGGTTGAAATCGTGTCAACATTGAGGCACCACTTTTCTAGCACCCCCACTACAAATCCCACGAGAGCGGCAGAAATTTCTCCTACGTTAACGATTTGTTAAAACCGAGAAAAGCAATTCGTGAACGAGTCGCCAAACCTTAAAAAATTAGTGCGTTAACGAATATTCATATTTAAAAGAAGCAATTCATTAACGAATCGTCATATTTAAAAAAGTAATTAGTTAACGAATCACCAAAATTCAAAAAAGCATATCTCAATCTAGAAAAAAATCAACAATCTAGAAAAATTTAGGTTCTTCAGTTAGTCATATATGTGTGACTTCAGTTATACATGCATGATTTGTTTATTGTAAAATAAATGTAATTTTTAGAATTCTTATTTTTTTATAATTTAATTTTTCCTGAATTCTATCCTTTGAATTTAAAAAAAAAAATCTTGGAGTTTTCGTCCATTAATTTTAAAGATTCCTAAGGAAATTTATTTTGGAATGCTCCTAAAAATTCAGATAAAAATATTAACTTTTTACGCATAAAAACACAGATAAACATATCCTCATTTCCTAATGTTGTCTAATTAGACTTTTGATTCAATTTTAGGAAAAAAACTTGAGAGTTTCTTATTAACTAAATAGCTTTTATGCATCTAACTACTGATTGCGAAAACGTTAGTTCGTTAGAAAAATTCGGCGCATTTATATGAGGAATGTCTATTTAAAAGGGCCTATTTCGATATTGCATGAAGTTGAAGAAAACTGACAACAACATTTATTGAGACTTCAATCATTTTTTTCACAATTTAATTTTAACACACTAACATAAAGACAACGGAGAACTATATTCGTACTATTCTAATAACTTGAACAAGCAAGCATTCAGCTTGCGAGCTTACACAGAAAAAAGAGAAAAGGACAGCATTAGTCACAGATATGCAAATATAAAATAATACTTGCTTCCAGCATTTTGACTTCGCAGTGAGAGAGTTTCTCATATAAACTGACAATCTAAGCAAACACTTCAACAAAAAAAAAAAAACAAGAAGTATCCAATATATAACATTATACTGGAAGAAAGTAAGAACATTTAAATAAACATTAGATGTTAGATATAAAAGAAAATAACATTCAGATAGATTTATTTAATAATATCTGTATGTTAATATATTTATAGATATATACTTATAAGAATGTTAGAATAAAAAACAATAAATGAACCTCTATGAGAGCCTTGGGGTGATTTTATATAACAATATGTTTACAGAGGAAGATTAAAGTCCATGTCCACAGGTATCTTTCATTAATGAAACCAATAGGAGAAAGATAAACAAAGGAAGACCAGCTGAATGCTTTTGGTGTTCAAAAATTTCTTTAATGAGGTAATTATCATGATATTGAAGTTTGAATACAATTTTTTTTTAAGAGATAAAGCATATCTCTGTAAATATAATAAGATTTGTAATAGAATTGATGAATGATTTACTATAAATGAATTTATTTGAAAAACGTTACAGAAAAGATTCAAAAGTTCTATCTACACAAAGTCTTAGTACTTTTCATTCTAGAACTTCCAACTCTTTAGCAACGCAAGGTGAAATAGAAAACCAAATTCGGAATTCATAAATCAGAACAGGACGAATTCTTACTTTATAAATTAAGAGTCTCGTTTCCATTTTTAAATATTTGCTAGATGTAGTCTAGAAATCATGCCTTTTACGCAATTAGCTCTTTTAATAACTGATTTAGCATGTGCATTAAATTTATCGAGTTAATTCAAATTAACACCAAGTATTTGAAACTAGATTTGAATGGAAATTTAACTCCATTTAAATAAAGTTGTAGTTGTTTGCTTTCAGTAACCACAAAGCCTTTACATTTTTCTGAGGCATTTCTCAAACAGAGAGCTACAGACTTAGGAGTGTTAATATGAATTCCCTTATATTCCATAATGTATAACCCAAAACCATAATGTACTTGGAAAGTTGCAGAGTGCAAAATATTTTACAGTAATGGATCTCGAGAATGGGTTTTTTCACGTCTCTGTTGAAGAGGACAGTAAAAAATATTTAACATTTGTAACTAAAGAAGGTCTGTACGAATTCAACAAGGCACCATTTGGATTTTGTAACTCGCCAGCAGCATTTATCCGATACATTAGTTACATTTTTCAAAACCTAATAAACGAAGATGTCTTACAGCTATATGTCGAGGATATTATCGTTTACGCAGAGACAGCATCAGTATGTTTGGAAAAAATAAACAAAGTATTGGATATAGCAGCTACATTTGGTCTTAAAATAAATTGGAAAAAATGTTTTTTTTTACAAACTAAAATCAACTTCTTGGGCTATCGAGTTGAAGATGAAGATTTCATCTGTCCAGGAGAAGAAAAAACAAAAGCGATCGTAAAATTTCCGCAGCCTAAAGACGTGTAAGCCGTACAATCATTCTTAGGATTAACAGGCTATTTTCGATCGTTTGTGAAAGGCTATGCACAAATTGCCCGACCCCTAACAATGTTGTTAAAAAAAAATGCGCCTTTCCATATGGGCATAGAACAGCAGAATGCAACACAACAGCTAAAAACTATTCTCTCACAGGCTCCAATACTACACATTTTCTCGTGGACAGCGGTAACCGAACTACACACCGACGCTTCAAAATATGGTTTTGGTGCTACATTGATGCAGCAATTTGAAGGCAAGTTCCATCCAGTCGCCTATTGGAGCAAAAAACCTCAGATAGTGAGGCCAAACAACATAGCTACATATTAGAAGTAAAGGCAGCCTATCTGACAAAAAAAAAGTTTCGACACTACTTACTTGGTATACACTTTAAGTTGGTAACAGACTGTGCGGCATTTAAGCAGACCCTGAAGAAAGCCGATATCCCAAGAGATGTTTCGCAATGGATTATGTACCTACAAGATTATGACTACGAAGCAGAACAAAGAGTCGCCAGCAGCCTACGTCATGTTGATTGCTTAAGCCGTTATCCGCAAATTTTGTTCATATCCGCAGACGTGTCAACCCAAATGAAGAGAGCTCAACAGCGTGATGAACACTCTAAAGCGATATTTGAAATTTTAAAGACACAGCCTTATGAAGACTTTAAAATAAAAGGTAATCTTTTGTATAAAAGTATTGATGGTTTTGATTTGCTTGCAGTGCCTAAAAAGATGGAGCTTGACGTAATTAGAAATGCTCATGAAGTTGGACATTTTGCAGTACAAAAGACGGCACACGCAATACAACATCACTATTGGATATCTCACCTAGAAGTAAAAATTGCAAGTTTCATAAAAAACTGTGTCCGCTGCATCATCAACAACAAAAAAGTCGGAAAAGGAGAGGGATATTTACATTGTATCGACAAACATGAGAGTCCACTAAACACCTTTCACGTCGATCTTCTTGGTCCCATGGACGCAACTGCAAAGCAGTATAAATACGTGTTTGCAATGGTTGATGGATTCTCCAAATTCGTTTGGTTATATACAACGAAGTCTACTGGTCACGAAGAGGTCATACGAATACTTAAACAATGGTCCGACATTTTCGGCTACCCAGTTCGAATAATCAGCGATCGAGGTTCAGCATTTACCTCAAATGCATTTGCTGATTTTGTTGAAGCAAATGGCATTGAGCACATAAGGACAACCACAGGTGTACCCAGAGGAAATGGCCAAATTGAACGCGTGAATAGAACAATTTTGTCAGTTATCGCAAAATTGTCAGCAGCGGAACCGCACAAATGGTACAAGTATGTAAGCGAAGTTCAAAAGGCGATTAATCTCTCTATTCACAGCTCAACGAAGACGTCGCCCTTCAAGATAATGTTCGGTATAGACATGAAAAACAGCAACAACAACAACAGAATCATCGACACACTACAGGCTGAAGCCACAGACAATTTCGATAAAGAACGGCAACGTGTACGTGAAGCAGTCAAACAAGAAATTGAAAAAGCACATACGAATTATAAGAGAAACTATGACAAGAAACGAAAAGTTGATTCAATTTATGCTATTGGTGATCTGGTGGCAATTAAGCGCACCCAATTTGTAGCAGTGCGTAAATTGGCTAGTTAATTTTTGGGTCCGTACGAAATAACCAAAATAAAACGCAACGGTCGTTACGATGTACGAAAAGCAGCAGATGTGGAGGGCCCGATTACCACAGCTACCAGTTCCGACAACACGAAGTTATGGCGCTATGTTGAAAACAATGATGATCTGTCATCTGGGACAGATGACGAGGAACAGGATGGCCGAATGTAAACTGATGGCATAACACCATCAGCCGTCATTCAGCAGTCGTCTCAGTCGCCAGCAGAAGTAAACAGTTGTTTTTCAGTCGTTGCCATCAAGGCAAAAAACAGTCGTCAGTTGATGTCAAGCAAAGCAGTCAGTCGTCATCACTCGTCAATCGAAATCAGTTGTTTTCCGTCGTACTATTAAATCTTTTCAACTTTTCATTATTATTAAATATATTTGAACCTTTTTATAATTTACAATTTAAATACTAAACTACTTTGAAATTATTCAAGACTTTTTATTTTATATTTATAAAACTCATCAACTTTTGATAGATGAACCGATACCATTTTAAGAGCCTTTAGAGCAGACTCATCATGCGCATGTATCAATGAATCATCAGCATAAAAAATGCCATTCAATTCATATAGGAAATCGTGAGTAAAAATATTATATAAATGAGGTGCCAGAACTGAACCCTGGAGAACACCGCTCTTAACCTCACCAAATTCAGAAAATCCTTCATTAATTTGTACAGAAAAATAATTTTCATTAAAAAACTCCGAAGCAGTTTAATAATAAATGGATCTACTCCTAATCTTAACAACTTAAATAAACTACTGTCATGATAAACTCTATCAAATGCCTTTTCATTGTCTAAGGACACTGCAACTGTACAATTTCGATTTCTCAGCTTACAAATAACATCATAAAATTTTAATAACTCATGCACCGTGGAATGACCTTTTTGAAATCCGAATTGATGGGAGGGGATGTAATTGCTATCCATTGAAATAACCATTGTTTTACGCATCACATGTTCAAGTAAGTTTCCTAGATTTGAAAGTAAATATATTGGTCTAAAATTATTTACTTTAGAATTATTGGGTTTTTTAATGGGAATAATTTTAGCATTTTTCCAACTGATAGAAATTGCCAGTGGTCGAAATTCGACCTTTTCACTGTGACCTTCGACTTACACTATGATGTGAAATCGCTTTCGTTCTCAGATGAGCGTAAAAAGGGTTAAAAAATGAATCTATTTCTATTTTCAGTTTGCCGCTCAGTGCTAACCAACGATTTTTCATTCAAAAATGCGTTGTACTGAGAAATCTACAGTCATTGAGATATCGCAATAATTTTGATGTCATAATAACTTACAATTTTTTAATATACTAGCCGTGAAAAATATTGCCAAAAAAAGCATTCGGCTACTGTTATTTTTATCAACCAATGACTTTTCATGCAAAAATACGTTGTACTGAGAAAAGCTACAGTTTACTGTTTGTAAGAAATTTTACAACCCCAATTTATTATTGCACATGATACATAAAACAAATGCTTATTGTAGGGTATCTGTAAGAGATAGCGATAAATGTCTGGCATATTTTTTGTACATTTCAGCAATGTCTAAAATATCCTCTTACACCGTGTTCTTCATCTCTTATAGCTTATCTTTTATTTAATAAATTCTTTTTTGAAAACAACGATGTTCACTTGACAATTATCGATGTTTAAAAACATCGTTTATAAGACCGATATATCGATGTTTTAACGATGTTTTCATTTTTGTATTATTTTTATAGATTACATATTTTTTATTTGCACTCTATTATAAAATATGAAAGTAAGAATAATTTCTTACAATAAATGGACGTAGAAAAATTTACAAAAACAAAATTTGGAAAAAAAGGAATCGACAAAATTTCTGTATTTTGTATGAAATATTTCTTTATTTGTCATTTTTCTTCCAACCTCAAAAAATAACGACTTTTTTTTTTGTGCATACAAAACACAGTTTTTTTATTTACACAATTTATTATTATTGTTTTTTTTTTCATAATTTTGTGAGAAAAAATCTCATATTCGTCTCTGTAAACTTTTTTATGTCCGTTTTTTGTATCAACGATTTTTTTTTATATTATCCAACCTCAAAATTTGGCTTTATAGCAAAAATAAGCATCGATGGCGTCAAACGATCGATAATGGTAAGCTTTGATAGTTTTGTTTCTATACTTATAGCACGGGTAATCTGCTGGCATCACTTGATTGCACCAGCAGGCCGGTGTCTTATACCTATAGACCACCTATCAAAAATAAAACTTATATCAAAAAGAAAACATGTTTTCCCATTTCATAAATTTAAAACATTTATTTGTTGGAGTTTATCAATTTGGAAATTGAGTTAAGGAAAAGAAGCTTAGATAACCTCGGCCCTAGAAGCCTGTTTCTTTCTTGAGTGATGGTTGCTCCAGCTTCCGAGAACAAGCGTTCGCTGGGTACAGATATAGCATTCCAGTCTTCGCAAGTTTTGGAAATAGAGATTTCATGTCATCCCAAATTTCGATCGAATCTTTTTTTATTGAGGTAATAGGAGACGACAATTACATCTGCACTTTTATTTCGCTTACATTTGTTATTGAAGATGCATCAGAATAATTATTTTTTGTGTTATTGTGTGTTAGCTGTTTGTGGTATTTCCAGATGCCAAATTGTTAATCGGCTAAAAATGAGCGAAAAATATCGACGTTTTCCTTTCCAGACCGATGTATCGACGATGAATAGCTCTTAAGAACATCCATGCCAACATTGATGCTTATGAATGATATATCGTCGATGACGATACTATCGATGTATCCTTTGCATCCCTACATATTTCATGTTGAAGGGCACAAAAAGTATTCGGTGCACTCCTTCTCCCTACTCTTATTCATTTGAAAGAAAGATTATCCAAATCGGTTGAGAAACACGAGAGAAAATGGTACCGAACTGTTTTTCCTACGCCTATTTATATATAGATCAGGGAAATAACCAATATTTATGCAATTGTTAAAAATGATAGTCAAGAATTTAAAAGCTTCAGAAGGAAGTTTTTTAATAAGAAAGTTAGAAATTTTATCAAGACAAAAAGATTTTTTCCCGTTAACATTTTTAACAATTGAACTCAACTCTTCTAAATTAGTAAAATAAAGAATTAGAAAAGTAAAATTAGTATCAACAAATATAAGTCGAGAAAAGAAAGCTCAAAAAAGAATTTTGAACTTAATTTCTGATTTCAACAGAATGATCTCTGCTAGAGGAGTTATCAATAAAAACTAATTTGAAATATTGTTGAAAAGAATTTAAAATTTCAACTTCATTAGTTATAACAGTATCATTGACCTTAATTTTCTTACAAGAGCAAATTTTTTATATCCAAGAATATTAAAAATTTGTTTTTAAGCAGTCGGCCCAGGTTTAATGTTTTCTAGTCTAGAACAAAATTTAATTGACTAAATGAACACAACAATAAAATCTTCATAAGAAGATTTCACAAAAAGAATTAATTAGCTAAATACGTAACTGCCCTATATAGGGCTCAATACGCTCACATTCTTCATCGGTTTCGCATTGTAGTGATTAGGATTCATTGTGGACTTTAATTTATTTAATAATCAGTTTCGTAGCTTGTAAAAAAAACTTGTAATAGAGTAACAAAACACTTTCCCTTACAAAAAGTGGGTTTTTGGCCAAAAAAGGAATTATAATTTTTAAAATTCCAAACAAGGGCAAACCATTTTACGGTTGTAATGTCCATCCCGAATAAGACATAATGAAATGAACAGTCACACAAAAATATTTTGAGCCGAATATTCGCACAGACTAATTCGGTTGTCTGAATAATCGCCCAAGTTACAAACGCCCAAATTGTGAAATGAATAATCTCCCATAAAATTTGGGCGTTTGTTCATATGTACAATCGCCCAAAAAAGTGATGAACAATCGCTCAAAACTGCAAACTTCCGCCAAAATCATGAAATAAATATTTGCCCAAAAAATTTGGCCGTTTGTTCATAGTGTCAAATCGCCCAAAAAATATTTGGATATTAAAATATTGTTTCGAAAAACAAACAATAGCCTAAACCTAAAATGAACAATCGTCCAAAAATTTTAGCCGTTTTTTGGGCGATTTTTCATTTTCGTTCTTTTGGGCGATTGTAACTTGGGCGATTATTCGCACAGCCATATGTACACAAAAAGTTTGTGAAACTGTGAAAATGGTTTTTGTTCTCCTGAAAAGTAAGCAATTTCGAAAGAAGTTGGTTTGTCAAATATCCACATAATTGCTTTTTAAGTCTGACTCACGCAGTAATTTTATTTTCTAATTCTAATTCTAGTTTTATTTCTAACTGTTTTGTCAAAGGTCCACATAGTTGCTTTTTAAGTCTGACTCATGCAATAATTTTATTTTCTAATTCAACATAAATTCGTCAATGATGTCACGGACTGCTGGGTTATTTAAAGAACATTTTAATATATCGTTAACCTACACAGCATTTATTATGTTTAGAGAAGTTTTTATTGTGCAGGTTTTGAAAATTCTGACTAAAGATTATCAAATTCGCTTTGCAAAAGTAGAGCTATTAGAAGTTATTAACATATGCACACTAAGAATCTTTGCTTAGTAACCAGAAAATCATTTTCCAAGGCTTTTATGTAACAGAATTTAAAATTTTATCGAAACGAAAATATTAGTAGAGATGTCTTTATACTAGTATAAACTTTGCCTAGTATATTTTTTTTCTTGTTAAAGCGATCACTCACTTCTGAGTTTTGGTTTTTACTTTTCACATTTTCTTGAATAAAGGACAACAACTTTGTTCGATCGAATATTTAATCAAAAAATTAAGTCCGTAAAATGATTGTGAGTAACACATATGAGCACAATTTATTAGAAAAACTTTTTTAAATATAGCGTACGTCAGCTATACGTATGAACTTACTTCAAGTACTAGCACCAAGCTCAATATTAAAAGTAGCCACTTTAACGCCATGATGTTGAAGAATTTATTCGTTTGATTCTTATTTTAGTGTGAATATTTCTGTTATAGTTTGGCTTTTTGTTTATAAGACTTTTTATTTTTGTCTTTATTTTTAAAATCTTATTTAGTTCGAACTCTTGAAGCGTTTTCTTGCCACGTCCACGTTGTTTCTTTCTGTTCGTTCTTTCGTTACTGAATTGCGTTGAAATACTGAAATCTTTGCACTGATTTGCGATTAACTGGAAATTTTATTCGAAAATATTTCAAAATAAAGAAAATATATGAAAAAATAATGCGCAAAAATAATGCTTTTGGCATTGTATATTGTATGTATGTTTATATATTTTCTTTTAATATTTCTGTAGTGTAAAGTTGAGTCGTCGTCGCTGGCTTATCAGTTGGTAAACAAGATTTATTTATTATTTTAAAATGTATAGACAGATTGTTATGGTAATAAAATTCAATACTGAAGCAGTGCCAGCATTGTCTGATATTGAGTTTATTTAATAAAGAGTTTACGAACATTTTTCAACGGGGGGCTTTAAAAAACAGCAGTTGGCAACGGTAGCCACTCTAGCGGAATATTTTTCAGTGACTGTCTGTCTACTTGTCATTCTTCTTTATAACTGCGAAATACACTGGTTCATATAATTTTCTTATCAATTCTCAATAATTGACAGCATCGTGTGTTAAGCTCATGTAGAAAAAATAAAGAAAAATAGACACAATGATTAACATAAATGCAGATAATGAAGTAAGATTTTTACGCAAATTCGAAGTAAGGTCCAAAAACTAACCAAAATTTCCACTATATGTATTAAAAAAAAAAACTTAAATTACATCTTAAATTCTATAAAATTTGGTATATATTAGGATTTGGTAAGTATACGCGTTACGCTAATTTCTGATCAGAATTCATTCTCAAATAAAAACAATAAAATTTCTTTTTGCTTTTTAAAACCCAAAAAGAATTCATTTTTATAGATAGCACAAGAAAGAAGAGCACAGAATTGAAGCTTCCAAAAGTTGTTCATTAGTTGTTGTTATATCCTTGGCCTAGATAGCATTTCCCACAAAATTGTTTGCCTGGTTATGCATAAGTTGGTCAAAGCGTGACAATGAGCTGGATATAAAAAAAAAACATTCTAGCGCCAATTTTGTGTTAACAAATCTTTTCCCTTCAAGCTGATTGATATGTATTTAAGTTGATGGCGACAACTTGGAAAGGAAAAGGCGCGCAGAAATTTATGATTATTACAATTATGTGATTGTAACGAGACACACGTTGCGAAGGTTGTACGTGGAATAGTAACGAATTAACTGACGCAACGCCGTAGATAGGGATTTCATAAGGGGGGCTTACTAAAGCAAAAAATATTTTTTTTCTCTTCTATAGGGATTTGGAAAAAGTCAAGCGCGTCGGAAGCTAATTTCATCTGGGGGGGGGGGCAGTACAAATGTGGGGGGGGGAAATCACCAAAATTTCATAAAAGAAACATGAATATGAATAAACAAATTTTTATTTTAGTTTCGATATAAAAAAAATATAAAAATAAATAAAAAAATATTAAAATTTCATTATTTTTAAAAGTTTTTCCAATTTCGATATTAGAGATCATTTTTTAAAGGATCTTTCTTATGGTAATATGAAAATATAAGAAATAATTGTTGCTTTTATAAACCATATCTTTACATGGTATATCTTTACATGGTTTAAATGTAATAAGTTACAAAAAGTTATATTAATTAAAATTCTTCCAAAATGTTTCTTTTTGTTCTTGCGAGAAACAAACTCTTTTTCTTCAAATTAAATTCTTCGGTTTTATCTTTTTGATTGTTTTAAATGTTTTAAACGTGTTTAATCTTAGTCTTAGAGTACTAAACGAACGCTCAGATGAAGCTGCTGATGCAGGCACAGTCAAAACCAAAGCAACAAGTTTTTTAACTTCATTTAATAGGTTTGTCAGTGTACCCGAATTTTTTTCAAATTGGAATTGCAGTAGAAACTCTACATTTTGTTCTATCTTTTTGCAAACATAAAAGAAGAACATAGAGAAAGAAAATGATAATCCGAAATCATGCCTATGAAGAAGAGAGAAAGAAGAGCAAAATATATAATACAAAAATAATATCGTTGTAAAAAAACTGATGTTTTGAATAACTTTTGAAGTTTTATTTTTACAATGCTTATCTAGCTAAATAAGTGGGGAGACTGCCCCCTTGTCCCTCCGGTTGCTAGTCCAATGGAAAAAGTAAAAATCATAGGTCCTCAAAACTTATCAGGTATATTAGTACTTTAAAGAAGATTGTACAACATTTCCATATTATTTAATTAAAGCAGGACAAGGGTCGATGTGGACCAGTGCGCAAAACGCGAACCGAGCTGGCGACCTGTCCACAGGTAGAAAAAATCATCTGAAAACAAAAATCAAAAACTTTTCCTGTTTAGTAAGTTTGATTATGGAATAGACCACTTTTAACGAAATTACAAAATGGCGACGTTTGACATTTTTTTGTCATTTTACTGAAAATTGTTGTTACTTTTTTATTGATAAATAATCCAATATGCAACGTTTTAGTAAGATTATTATGCATTCCATGAAAAATTTAATTACGCGTATTTAAAAAAAACATTAGGATTTTTGAAAGTAACACAGTAAAAATGTAGTAAATTTGTTATAATCATTGAAGATGCGTTTCTGTTGCTGCGTACGTTAAATAATGTGAGCTTTGGTTATTCTGCATGGATAAAGGTTGCAATGTTCTTTTACTACATGAATCAAAGATTGCTTTTCGGTTTCCAATGACGACTTTTTCGTGACTTGAGATGAATCGCTTTCTCGGCGGCATCGTTGAAGACAGATATATTTTTGACGATTTCTTCCGCGCGCAAGTATTTATCATTTTCAATCCAACGACTAGGGTCATCATCATTTGTAAAGTCATCATTCGAAACATTCACAAACAATGAATCAAAAAATCCAAAAGTATTTTCTGTAACGAATTTATTGATTCGCAAGATCAAAATATCGACGGAATCGAGATCGGTAGAAGCTTTTTTAGCATTTTTGGATGAACCAGTTTTTTAAGCGCTGCCACCATCAGTCATTTTGTCGCATCGTCTATGTGTCTATATAAAAATAAGAATCCTATTAAAACTTCGGAGAGGTACCGTAAATGGTTTCCAAACTTTTTCAAAACTTCATTGGCGATTCGATCATTAATGTGACAAAATTTTATGAGATTTGCAATAAATTGCAATTACGGAAAATAATTTAAATTATTTGATTCATTGTTTCTGAATGTTTCGCATAATGACTAGTTTTTTAAGTATCGACCATAGTCGTAAGATTAAATATGACAAATACTTGCGAGCGAAAGAAATCGTCAAAATTGTATCTGTCGTCAACGATGCCGCCGATAGAGCGGTCTTGGCCTCATCTAATAATTTGCGCCAGCCATTTCGTTAGGTTGTCCTCTACTTGGTCTTTCCAACGAAGATGCGGTAGTCCTCTTCTGCGTTGACCGCCGCTGGGTACCGAATCGAATGTTTTCTTCACTGGAGGATCGTCTTTCATGCGCTGAACATGATCAAGCCAGCAAAGCCGCTCGATTTAAATGCGCTTGACTATTTCGATGTCAGCGTACAGCTCATGCAGTTCATCATTCCACCGTATTCGGTACTCGCCATCGACGCAGATTGGTTCGTAGATCTTACGAAGAATCTTTCTCTCGAATGCTCCTAAAGCAGCGCTGGGCGCCCCATAGCTCACTGAGCGATGTCTGAGCGTAACTTTTCACATGTACACAAAACTCACAATAGAAGAGAATATAATTCAGTCGTTCGCTGACGGTGATGCTGTGAAGACCTGAGTCGGAAATTTTATGTACACTCTTAAAAAACCATCTTTTTGGTTTGTAGATTCATAATTCTTATGCATATATTTTTTATTTTATTAAGGTTTCATATAATTCATACATATTGCCTTTTAAGATTCTTTGCAGCATTTTTTCCATATTATTTGTATTCATTAATTTTTTGATACTTAATTTTTTGAGGTTTTGTTTATAATTTTAATAGTTCGTATATATTAGAATTTAATAAAATTACAACAAAACAACTTAAAAAAACAATATTTGACTCTGAATCGCAATATAATTTCTTTTCTGCAGAGAACCTTTCTAATGAAGCAGAATGTGTAATTGCATTGGCAGGCAAACTAATATAAAATATTTACTTAAAAAGAAAAAACGTTTGAGCTATGGACATAGAAGAAATAGCGAACAATACCAATGAATGAAAATAAAAAATAAACACATATTACAGTATGTGTGGAGGTATAAACATACAAACTTGCAAATTTAGATAATTGTGACAACTATTTCGCTCAGTGTGCGCTATTCGAGAGCGCACCAATACTAACAACACAAAATAAAATGTAACTGTGTTACAATGCCCAGCCCTGTCCTAAAGTCATTTCAACAGAACTGCTCAGCGTCCAGGTTTGTGATGCATAAAGTAGGACGGGCATGATGAGCGATTTATAGAGCGTGATTTTCGTTCGTCGAGAGAGGGCTCTGCTTCTCAATTGCCTACTAAGTTCAAAGTAACACCTGTTGGCAAGAGTTATTCTTCGTTTGATCTCAATGCTGATGTCGTTGGTTGAGTTTAGGCTAGATCCCAGATAAACGAAGTCCTTCACAACCTCGAAGGAGGTATTGTCAACTGCAACGTGGGTTCCAAGACGCTGTTACTGTTTGTTTGTTGACACCAAATATTTCGTCTTATCTGCATTCCCTGCCAGACCCTTTCGACTTGACTCTCTTTCTAATCTGGAAAATGCTGCACAGACTTCGCGCGTATTATGGCCAATGATATCGATGTCATCAGCATACGCAAGCAGCATAACACTCTTGTAGAATATAGTGCCTCTACGTCTCAGATCAGCAGCTCGGATGATCTTTTCTATCATTAGGTTGAAAAAGTCGCACGATAAGGAATCACCTTGTCTGAAACCTCGTTTGGTAACAAATGGTGGAGAGAGGTCCTTCTCGATTTTAACTGCGCTGCTGGTGTTGCTTAGTGTCATCCTGCAAAGTCGTTTTAGTTTTGAAGGAATACCAAATTCAGACATGGTACAGACAAGTACAGGTGCTTCCTTATTGGGCTGTCGAAGGCTTTGTAGTCGACTAATAGATGATGGGTGTCGACTTGTTTTTCTTGAGTCTTCTCCAAGATTTGTCGGAGTGTGAAAATCTGGTTGATGGTGGACTTTCCAGGTCTGAAGCCACACTGATAAGGTCCAATCATTTCGTTTACAATGGGCTTCAATCTTTCACATAAAACGCTCGACAGGACCTGATATGCGATATTAAGAAGACTTTTCCCACGGTAATTGGCATAGATAGTGGTATCGCCTTTCTTGTGGATTGGGCAGAGCACACTGAGATTCCAATCATTCGGAATGCATTCTTCCGACCATATTTTGAAGCTCGTGAATGCAATTAAGTAGAGCTTCGCTTCTACTAGCCATAAGAGGTAAGCCATAAGCTCCCGCGGCTTTGTTATTTTTAAGCCGAGCTATAGCTGTCAGAACTTCATCATAGTCGGGCAGCGGAACCTCGACGCTGTCATTCGAAATTGGGGTTTCCGGGATATTATCTCTATTGGCGGTATTGTTGTCAGCATCGCCATTTAGAAGCTTAGAGAAGTGTTCCCTCCATAACGTCAGTGTACTCTGGATATCTGTCACTAGACTCCCGTTTTATCCTTGCAGGAAGAGGCCCGGTTTGAAACCCATCGGCAAGGCGTCTTATTTTTTCGAAAAATATTCGGGCCTCATACCTGTCACCATCTCAATCTTCTCTTGCTCGCGCTTTTCTGCCTCTCTTTTTTTCCGCCGGAAAATACGTCTCTCTTTCCTCCTCTTTTCTTTGTATGCAATTAAATTCATACAATTAATTTTTATTTAAAACCAAATTGTGACATTTGTGAAAAGATAACTTAAAATAATAAAGTGCTGAAAAAGATGTATCAGAATTCCTTAACTTATATTCCAAAAGCAAGGTGTAAGAAGATGTCGCTTGCAATTACCAAACTGCCTCATCAAAAAGTGCATCGGCAAACCACGAAGACATTGCGCCTAAAATAGAAGAAGAGGTAGACAACTTAAGTTTTTTTCGCAATATCAACGTTCCAGCTGAAAACAAAACTTCTTAACTTACGTCTCATTGAAATAAGAAATGATGTATCACTCGAATTTTGTCTAAAACCACGATCAATTACTGAAATAGATAGGTGGAAGCATACAGAGTTCAGAATGTTTTATTTGCAAAAAAGATCTATTGCGCTATAAAATACTTTAGATTCTGATCAATATAATCGTTACCTAACTTTGCTTGAAGCAATATAAATTCTTCTTTCAGAGAAAAGCGATAATATTGACGAAGCTGACAAACTATTGCGTGAATTTGTTGAAAACAATTCCACTTTTATGCAACGAGTGATTTGAACGAAGGTATAATACACATTGTTTGACGCATTTAGCTTCAGATGTTAAAAATATAGGTTCGCCAAACAAGTCTGACGCACTCAAATTAGAAAACTTCTTGCAGGAAACCATACGTAAATTAAAAAAAATTATTTTGTAATCAAATTCTAAATATTCTAAAAGTTATTTTGTAATCAAATTGTAAAGATAATAGGGAGGTTGGATTAAATGGTGAATATATTAATTCAATTATCAAACATACGATTACAGTGTCGGTAAGTTCAAGGATAATTCCATATTATTTCTTTAAAAAATTGATTATTATTTTTCCTTGAAACATTCCCATAACTTTTACAGCTATAATAATAGTATTCACTACATTTGTTATGCCCTGCTAACTTGCTAAACTCAACAAATTTGTTAAGTCCTGTCCAAATTTTGTATAAGAAAAGACTCAGCAGCTTGTTAGCAATTAACAAGATCAGCACAGTATCTTAACTTAGCAGATACCATTTTAAAGTTAAGTTTGAAACGTCAGACTTATTCAGCCCTACCATGAATAATTTTTCACGCGTAATCGGAAAAGGGAGCTTTAATTTTTTAGATAAAGCTCCAGAATATTTTGGAAATTTTTTCTAATTTCAATCTTTTCCAAAATGTTCTTGAGCTTTATCTTAAAAACGAAAACTAACTTTTCCGATTACGCGTGAAAAATTGTTCATGATAGGGCTGATTGAGTGTAGTGATGAATCGTTTTGGGAATGAGTTCTAGCAAGTACCAAATTATTTTTGAATTGCAGCTTGAAAGTTTAAAAACTGCTCTTAGTAATAAAGTAATAAAAATTTTGTAATGGAGTTGGTAGAGGTTAAAAACATTTCAAAGTTTCTCAGTAGCAAATGTATCAAAAGTGTTAACGCACTGTAATATAAAAATTAAAATAAATTTTGGCTACTGAAATCTGGTTACAAGAGTTATTTAAACAGCAGATTGCTGAATAAGTCTATCAGCTGATTTTAACCATCAGTTTAGCACTTGATTGTAAAATATCTTAGCAGATGCGTTCACATTAACAGCAGCTAACTTTAACAATTTAGCTGTTTAGCAGGACTTAACAAATTCTACTGAATACTGTTAATGACAAAGCGTACAAAATTAACGCATTTAGAAAAGTTTCCGGAAAATATCATGTAACTTGTTCACTCATCATAATTATATATTGTCCCCTCATGTGAAAAATGCTACTGAGAAAATTAATCGGTTTTGAGTCTTTAATTGCATCTGATGCATTTTAATGCAAAGAATATTCCATCAAAACAAGAACATTCAATTTGGTTTAGAAAAAATCATAAAATTCTATGCAAAAACCATCTATATGATTTTTTGGATTTGAAATGGCTAAAAAATGGTTTTGAGACTAGAATGGCTAAAAAAAAAAATTCTAAAATCTACCTTCTCCAAAATTGTTCTTCGAAATTAGATGTTGCGTGCCTTCGTAACATTCAGTGAAAATTTGGTCTCCATTTCTCAACCAAAACATTAAAAAAAAATTACTAATTGTGGAACCACTTAACGATGTTGCTAGAAAATTGTATTAAAATAATTATTAGAGTTTTGAGAAAATCTTTATATATTTTTATTTATTTTATTATTTAGAAATAATAATAATGTTTACATATAAGACAGAGTCTTTTGAATGCATTAAGCAGTTCAGAATAACAACTAGTTATAAACAACAAAAAAATAAATATAACTTAAAACTAACATTTAAATATATAATCAAAATAACTTAAGTCTATATGAATTTCATATCAACTTAAAGGGTTTTGTCTATGAATTTCAGATAGACTTAAGTTGTTTTGTCAAAACTCCACAGATATATAATAAATAGATAACAACAAATCATGAATGAACAAAAAAATCATTAGATTATTAGATAAAAAAGAAAAAACTAAAATTGTTCTTATTCTATTAGATGAAGAAATAGAAAGTTTATATAGATAAGTAGTATTCTTAACTTATAGTATTAAGAAAAATTTTTGAAAATTTTATGCTTAAAGTTGCGTTTATTTTAAATAATTTTAATTTTTAGAGGTATTGAGTTCAAATCTTAAAATTTGTTCATACATATACAGCTAATTATGTTCTTCGTCAAAAGAAAATAGAATCACTGATCTACCTTTTCTGCAGCGGTAACAAGTTCACTTTTATTGAAAAACATTGGGCACATTGGCGTGAAAAAAATTAACCCATTAACCACGGTTGGGCATTTTTTTACCCATGAAGAAATTTTTTCTGCAGAATTGATCACATCTCAGGATTGGTAACAGCTAAATGTTGAATTTTTTGTGAGTTGCTTTAAGAAAACATAGAGCTATAGCAAATTGTTTATGGAATGTGTCAAGCAATTTTTACGTTTACTTCTACATTTTTAATATAAAATGTTATTAAGTTTAAAAATCAGAAAATTCGTAAACAATTTTTGGTATTAAAAATATGTAAAAACTCTATTAGCCACTTTACCAAATTTACCTGCTATTGACAGAAAATTCCTGATGTTAAACTGTGCTGTCATTGCAGAAGGAACTTGTGCCAATTTAAAAATATATTAACGATGGTTGGGTATTTTTATACCCAACTCATATCTCGACTACGATGAAAGATACAAAGTTGACATTTTACGTAGTAGTTCCTGTGATCAATGCAAGAAAGCACATGAAGTTTTTAAAAAATTGAACAAAATATTTGGAAGCCGTTGTTAATGGGTTAACCATTCTGAAAATTTTGTGCATACGACTCTGTAACACGGTTGCCACCTTTGTGAGAAAAATCCCATTTGTGATTATTTTTAATTGCCGTGGGAAATGGGAATTGCCATGGGATTTTTTAATTGAGTGTGGTTTTTTTAATTCACGTGGGATTTTTTGTTTTGTGGGATTCTTTTGTTTTGAAGGATTTATTTTTATTTTTCAGTTAAAATAAGTATAATTATATATACATAAAAGTGTATATTTTTCATATTTTGTTCATTGTCAAAATCGTCTCAACCCATCTATATGATGTTCGGAACGAATTCGTTAAGATTTCGGTTACTTCGGTTTGGTGGAAGGTTTTCTCACTCTTGACATAATTACATGCATTGTGAAAATAAGTTTTAGTGAATTTTTTTCTTTTTTTATGAATATACAAAATTGTTATGTCTTAAAATTGATTTGTGATTGGAGTGGCTTTCGACGTAGTCTTCGCTGGTTATCAAACAACGAGTATCGAACGCCAAATCCTGTCGAAATGTACGTTGTTCATCGAATTTTCAGTCGAATAGAATTTTGCTTTTGATACGGTGCGTGCTGAGCAATAATTGTTAAAAAGATAAGAATTTCGTGATTGTGTTTTGCTTTTTAAGGACCAAAAACTAATCTGGAACTCTTTTTGTAAACTTTATACAGGTTTAATGTGGATAAAAAAATTTTTTTTATAAAATTTTAATTCTAAAAGACTAATTAAAACCGAGACGGCAAAATATACTAGTTCTTTCTAATTTTTTGTTTCATTTTTCACAATTTGTTATGTCTGTATTATTTACTGTGGTAATTTTGACGTAGAATTACGACTTACAGCGCGGTTTGTGTGGGGATCATTTTAACAAATTTTTTCAAGCACATTAAAGGATCATAGTGGACACTTTGGGTATACCTACAGCCTTTAATATTCATCTACTTACGATACTATCAAAACTATATATTTTTTAATAGCAGAGAGATTTTTTGATTTTGAAGTTTTTTAAAAAATCCTAAAAATACCTTCAATTTTTGAGCGCTAGACCGCCGGCTTTGCCTTAAGTACCTATGAACATTCATGTCTGAATTCGCAATTAAAATCTACACATAAAACAAATGGCATCTTGTGATAATTTTCAACCCGTTTAATGGAACCTTGCTTCTTTTCTTATTTGGATAGCTAATGCACAATGCTTTTGATCGATTATTGTGATCTGCTGCATCATATTGTAGCTTTGCATTCATAATAGAATATGTAAGATAGCTAATGCACAATCCTTTAAATACATTCTTGTAATATGTTGCATCATACCTCTACGCATTCACATATAGGATAGCTAATGCACAATCTTTTTAATAAATTTCTGTCATCTACTGCAACATAGCTTCAGTTAATACTTAGTATTGAATGAATCACATCATGGCACAAAGGGTTTTGGAGTATTGGTTAGTGTGTAGAACTCTCGATCGAAATTGTGCGAGTTCGATTCTCACTACTTACGCTTACAAATAAATATTTTTTATTTTTTATTCTCTTGTTGTAGTAGACGCAAGTAAAAAAACTATAACAATTCTAAGAAAACGGTGTATGGAAAGAAGTGTCGTTTTTGAGATTTCACTCAAGCAAATCACAAAACGAGGCGTAAAAAGCTTCGCTTAAAAAAAAATGTAGGTCAAGGACAATTATTTGGGGATGGTCTTACATTTCACCTCTCCAAAGGAGACTACTGAAGGGGCCCCCTGAAGAGTTGGGTAAAGTGTTCATAGAAAATTTTATAGAAAAAAAAATCTTGAGGGACGGAAATAAGACTAATCTGTTATGGGTTACATTGGGAATAGTTGGAGCCATTTTCCTAAAAACTAAAATTTTTTAGGAATCCTCCTTAGGCGATGCAGTAGGAGGGTATGTACGATTGAAAGAAAATGTTGGAAATAAAAAATGAATGAGAATAAGGTTTGGGCACATATGTTATCCCTCTAGGGATTATTCCAAGGTTCCCAAGACCCAAATTTAACATAAAGTGTTATTTTAAAAATTCACAAAATTTCGTGTGAGTTTTATTGGAAATCTTGTTACCAATAATCTCCCTACAAAATGTATCAACTTGCATGATACTCACTTTCAGTATAAATATGCGTTTATATTACATACCCTATAGAAGCAAAAATCTTTGGAAACTAGCATTTTCTTAACAAATTTTTAGACAAAATAAAATATCTGTTTGCTGGGAATATCCCATATAGCCTTAGTGATCTTGCTCGTAATAACCTTGAGATAAAAAATTTGGTGAACAAAAGTTGAATTAAAAAATGAGTTGTTCAATTTTGGAAATTTAAGAAGTGTCAATCAAAATTAAATAAATGAAAATTTTAAGATTCACTTCAATACTACCATGAAATTTTTATATAATAATTTGTTGTTTAACTAATTTGCACATCAAGAGATGTGTCACAGTTAAACAGCAACAGAATTTGCCAATTCGTCACCCAATAAATGTTTACAATATTGTCTCAATTAATTAACATGTCTCATGTCATTCACTCCGTGACACATTTTCGCTTATGAGCTTATTCCCTACTCTGCTATGTAGGCTAACATGTGTCAAATTTACACTTGACATTCGCCAAAATAGGCAGTGAAAGCAACAACTGCAGAGGTCGTAAAACTATTAAATGAATAGTTTTGAAATTTTTGCACGCACACATAATTAAAAACAAACATTTATGGTCGATTTAAAATTGTTGGCGCCTCGGCGCCACATACTTGCATGCAGATGTCATCGACTGAGAGTTTAGGCTATTCCATTTATAAGTATCTACTGTATGTAGATACTCCACCACTGAATTGTTGCTCCAAAACTTAAATTAATTTTATGATGCTTAACTATTAAATTGAGTTTGAACGCTAGATATTGTTCAGAATGATAGCTTTTGAGAGCTATTGATTTATTCTCATAAATGAAATGAAGCGCTGAGCTTTTAAATGATACAGCTAATTAATGTAGAATTTTTGTTTTTATTTTTATTCCGCTCCAGACACGGCTCATCGGGCAAACGTTTCATTAGCAACGACTGTATCGGAGTCTATCGACGTTATCATCTCTGCAATGATCAGGTAATTAAAATGAATGCTGAAGTATATAACTAAAGTACAAAGCTGATAATTATATTGGAGGAAAATTTGTACTAATTATTTCTCACACACACGCACACTGACACAAACCAATACACACTTACACAGCCTTGTGCTCAAAATATGGTGGATTTTCGTGCGGTACAATGCGCCTCCTTCAATGATGTCGCTTTTCAGGGTCGCAAATACAGCTGGGAGCCCTATATCAAAGGTAATTATTTTGAAAATTGTTTTTCTGTTAAGAATGTTAAAGATTTATTCTTTTTGTTGCCGACTGAAGATGATGCTGAATGTGAGTTGAACTGCAAGCCAGTGGGCATGAAATACTTTGCTACTCTCAATGCTACCGTTATCGATGGTACCTCCTGTTCCAGACCCGCAGAATACTATCGCATGCAGTATCGCGATCGTGCCATATGTGTAGGCGGTATTTGTAAGGTAAGTTAATAATATAAAGACTATCAATTGAATATGAATAGAGTTTATAAGCAAAAATATTAGGCTGTTTATGACACAGTAAAGCCTTTTGTTTCGAAACTTATGACATAGATGTTATAAGACAGATTTTTATCATTTATTAGTAATTTTATACGGATAGATACACTAAGTTACAGGATCATGAATATGGTCAGTGCTCGAAGTAATAATTGTAGTATAAACGATATGCAACTTTACTGTAACGTGCTAACAGTTTGAGAAAAGAAGCTAGATAAAAGCCTCCAAACGAATTTCTCTACAACAAAAGTTTTAAAATTGAAATTATAAAATAAATTGGTCATTCCAGTCTTTGAATGAACTATGACAGAGCTTCTATTGATTAATTTTGTTGTCCTTGATATTAAACGTTTGAGCACAAATAATCTAGATGTGAATCTACGAATTTTTTACCATATACAGCCATATACAGCCATTAGCGGAGGATACAAAATAGAAAGCAATAGGGGAAAAAAATAAATAACAAACATTTTCTCGCACTGATCTGATCTGACCTGCTCGCATTCACTCTGCACGGCTTATTTACTGAGCAGGTACCTACCTGCTTCTGTCTGCCTGCCTGCTCGCATCAGTGTTTACTGTGTCCGCAGACTTTATCACTGAAGTTTGCATATCCCTGCAGCGTGTTTGTAATTCAATTGAAAATATTTTGCCTCAGATCGGAATTGAACTCGAGTTACCGCGGTTCTTTCACATATGGGGCCATGCACTTTTACCAGTGTGGCACGGCCGCCACTTATAAAAAGCACATAAAAATTGTTGAATTGAAAAATGTTTCTCATTTCTATGGTCCTGTATCGACCAAAATAGACATTTTAAAAATCCAAATTTTTTATATTATTTAGCTCTATTAATTTGCAATACACTGAGGAAATTTAAAGAGTGTGTTTTGCCTTGTTTTTACACCCAAATATATTTATTAGTAAACTAGCTACGAATGACATTCGTGGCAAAAATATGCGTGCATTGTGCGAATATTCGTAACACTACGAATATTTGTATCGTGATATCTATATGAATTCTTTCGAGAAATGATACTAATACCTGTGTAAGCATCTACGAATTAATTTGTTTTATATACTAATTATATTCATAAACAAAAATAAAAAATTCGTTTGAGTACATTGTACGAGTTTTTGTGTAGTATTAACTAATAGTTTCGTACTATTAACGAAGAAAAACTAATATTAGTTGAAAATTTCATTCGTATGTTGATCGTACGCATTACACGTAGAATGTAGGAAGTATTAGTTGAGTTTAAAAAATTCACAACCAATACCAGTAATTTCTTTTGGAAAACGTATTCCATTTCACTATCAGTTGAAACGTTGTATTTTTTAGAGCACCGCACATTGGCTTCAAGTCGAAAAAAGATAGCCAAAACCTCAAGGAGTTGCCTGATCGGCATAAAAGTGTAATAATGTAGGTTTTTGGGGTCGCTGATCTCGAATCTGAAGTGAGAAATAGAGGCTAGTGTCCGACCGAAACCGGAATTTTGGCCGAAGCCGAAACCGAATATTCGGCCATTTTATAATATTCGGCCGAAACCGAAACTGGTTATTAATATGAAAATTTAAGTTTTTATAAATGATTGTTTTTATTAAAAGAAAACAAAATTACTGCTGGTACAAAACAAGTATTTTTATTTTTTATTACTCAAAATAGTATGCACCTACAATGTACATTTTTTTTTAATTACAAAACAAAGAATTTCTGTTTTGCTTAAAGGCTTGGTATTATTAAAATAGGAATATGTATTTCGTTTTCTTTTTCTTTATTCCATATACACAGAATTCGTTCGGAAGTTTAATTTTTAAAGATAAAATAGATATTTTAGGTGGATTTTTTTAAACCCCCAAAAAACCCAAACACTTCTCATTTCCAACACTAAAATCGCGAGAAAATCAGGAAAAAGGTATATTTTCCGTGGGATTTTTTAAGCCCCCCTAACCACAAAACCATTTCATTCCATGGAATGTCTTCTTAAAGTTCTCCTCAAAAACACTTACTAGAATCCTTTCATTTAAGGGCTCAAAGAAATCTTCTATTGAAAAAATTCTGGAAGCACTTCTAGAGAAGACTAAGGAAAGCATTCCTCCCAATGACATGCATATGTTAAAATAATTCCTTCTGGGTATGAAAGTGGAAGGAATGGAATTCAAGACTTTCCCTTCCACTTTACCTTCTCTTGGAAACACTTTTTTGCTGGGTATCTATATCTATCTTTAATGGTAATTGCAATACAGATGATAATATCGAAAATGATAGTATCGAACGCATAAAATTAACCAAAATGTTTTGCGTTAACACGATAAATCAAATTATAGACGAATTAATAATTTTTGTTTTGTACAATGCGTTGTAAATATTTATATTAAACCAAACTTATATATTTGAATTAAATGACTGATGCAAGAAATTTTGGTATAAGTCAAGAATGGCGACAACTCTCTTTTTTAATATTTGCTTGTTGGATTATACGGATTTTAACCTCCTAAATCCAAATCCGAATTTCGGGCCGCTGGCAATTGGTTTAGAAGTTGTAAGCCTCCAAAGTTGCAAAATGGGCTACAAATCTTTCTGGGTTTTTTTTAGTGTTCCAAGTAATGGGTATCAAAAGAAAGGTAATATTCATAACTTTTTAAGATATAGCTATTATTATATTTACAATTCGTCTGGAAAACTAGTGGTTTCCCTTTTACGAAAGTACGACACTAAATATGTGTAAATGTTTAAAAGTTAGGCATGGATTTTCATATCTGAATAGGTACCTTGTTGAAAAGGTACTTAAATTAACTTTCCTATGATACCCATTTTTTTGTTTTTTGAAAAATTAAGAAAAATAGTAAGATTTGTAGGCTATTTTTCCAACTTTAGAGGCCTATAACTTCTAAACTAATTGCGAGCTGCCTGCAATTTTTTTAAGATTTAGAGTAAGGAGGCCAAAATCCATAAAATCTGCAAAAAAAAAAACTCAAAATTATAGTTGTCGCTATTCTTGAAATGTTCCGAAACTCTTACTAAAAGTTTCGGCTAGTTTCGGTTATTTGGTCATATTGAGGCCAAATAGCCGAAATCAGCCGAAACTGCCAAAAAGGGCCGAAACTGGCAGTAACCGAAACCGAAACTGAATATTCGGTCGGACACTAATGGAGGCCATAAACTTACACTTATCTAATAACTTTATAACTATATTATAATAACTATATTATGCTTTTCAAATTTGGTATATAGTATATATATATATATATATATTAGGGTGTCCCAAAAATAATTTTTTTATATTTTGACAGATTTCTTTTGACCTTAGAAACATCCTCTGTGAAGCGCTTCTCAAAATCTGTTTTGCTGCTAAATTGAATTTAGAGCCATTATCTTTTATGCATAATGGTTAAAAAAAGTGTTCCCTCAAATTTTGCCTGTTAAGACACATCCAAATTTCATTTTCATCTGATTATTATTCAGTGGTCTGTGACTCACTTCTTAGAGCTACCTATATAAATGAATACTTATCCTTAGAATTATTTCATTAAAAACCAATATCTATTTGACTGCTCCATTTTCATTATTGTTATTGGTCTTAAATTTCAGATAATGATAGTTGGAATGCACAATGAAGAAAAAACTCATAGAGTTGTTATATGTTTTTGGATTAAAAATTTCAACAAGTAGTTTTTTCCTATATATATCTTTATTTTTTAATCGTTTTGGGCAACCACTAAATAATAATCCGATGAAAATGAAATTTGGATATGTCATAACAGACAAAATTTGAGGGAACACGTTTTTTTAAACCATTTTGCATAAAAGATAATGGCTTTAAATTCAATTTACATCAAACACGAATTTTTTGGGACACCCTAATATATATAACAAATTATATCTCTCGACAAAGAGATTTTCGGGTCTGAATATGAAAGACACCTATGAAGACATTCTCATTTGTGGCAAGCCGTGACATCCTCTTGGTATTGTTGTTACAATGCATTTTTACATTTTTTTGCAAATTTATACGATGCTTCGAGGATCTCTTCAGACAGCTAACCCAGTGAAAGTATGCTATTTTTGCCACAGAAGAACCGTAAATGAGGACTTTGTGGATACTAGCTGGCATATTGAGCCATCTATATAATGACACGTATAAATAAGCTGTATCCACAGAGTTTTGTTTAATTGCAGCAACATTTATATTTCGGATGCTTGAAATCGTTATCAAAATAATATTAAATCTCGATATCATTTCTTCATTTATGCCTAAATGTTAGTGGGAATGCATTTTGGTAATGCAATTAGAGGTAATAAAATAAAATTTAAATTTCGCAATTGATTTATTTCATTTATATTATGATTTTGCATACTTCATGTGATCAGAACTCATATCAAAGATTGTTATAAGTATAACCATTTTTTATGGTCGTCTTTCAAAGTCAAGCCTCAGTTTCAAAATTTTTATAATCAATCAACATTGATTTCATGCCATTACTAAAATGCCTGAAAATAGATAAATAGGTGATCGCAACGTTCAAATTAAAAAAGTCTGGATCACGGAACTCTGACGTGATCCAGAGGTCCGACCACCAGCATAGCATTCTTACCTGCTGATCTTTCCATCATTCAATCATGATTTTTTGGAATTATTCTAGAAAAATTGTTTTCTTTAATTTGGTCATACCGTGTAATTGATAAATTTTTAGGTTGTGGATATATACATATATAACACTTGGGTGAACTATGCATAAAGAAAACTGTCCAAACTTAATTCCTTGCTTAGTCCCATTTTAGACATGGCAATATGCTACCGATTTCTCTTAACGATTTTATCAGTATTGATAATCTTGGGCGCGGGAACTGAGGGGAAAGGGTAAATAAAAATCGTCAAAAAATCGGCTGTACCAGATAATCGTTCATCCATCAATGTTATATAGCAGTCAATACTATTAATACATCACATGAAATTGACCCAGACAAGTTTAGAGTTTATGCGAGAGAGACTGCCGAAATTCTATTTAAAAAATATGGTATTTCTCATTTCCATATAGTCCTTGGTTATATAAAGATTGAAAATCAAAACTTTGGACGCACATATATTTTAATTATTAGTTCATATTGCTTATACGTCGTGTTGTACGGCATTAAACATAAGGGGTCGTTCATAAACTACGTTACCGATTTTTCACTTTTTTACCATTCCCTCCCCCTCCGTTACTTTTCGTAGTGCATTTCAAAACCCCTCTTCCCTTCGCAAAGTAACGTGACATGAAATAAAAAATTGATTGATTTAAACATATTAAATTATTTTACACAATAATTTGAATTTTGTGAACTCAGAATTTTCATTAGTATTACTGACTATATAAATATATATGACTATATAAATTAAAGGTATAATATAAAAAAAAATAATTCATAATTATTTATATCATCGATCCAAGAGTCGATGCTCTCAATCACTGAGATTGAAGAGATAGAAGCTTTGTTGAGTATTCTTCAAATTCTTCATCGTTGGTGTTTCCTGATTTCTAATGCAACGAAATTCACGTGGTCTTTGACAGAGTTAGAGCCCAAACAGAACCAAAGCGGATGTCGGGTGGCGGGCCTCTCTCAGAATTGGAGCGGTGGCGGTTGTAGGATCACGGTTGCATTTCATTTTGGGAAACACAGGCACAAAAACAGAATGTCAGATCATACTAAAAAAAAGTATAGCAGTGAGGGGACTGCCGACCGAAGCGAAAACCTATATATAAAATAATAGTATTCCCTGGAAGACGTTGTCCTGCCACAGTAAGGCGGTCCACTGCTATATAAGAATTTTCATGCTAATGGAGGGTTTCGGACTAGCCTACATGTAGGACGAATTTGACAGGTCGGACGGACATGTAGGATGTGCGAAAGCTCATACTGCAGCCCGTCCTACATGTAGGATGCAAATCAAAAAGTTCTAAAAGTTCCGCTATGATCTTGTTCTTCTCTGTGAGTCCTTGTTTGTAGATTTCCTTGGTAATTGTTGTTGGCGCAGTTAGCTGGAAATTTTTTGTAGAAATGAATTGTGTAGCATATGAAATTCGAGTTATTTTTGTTAAGAGCTTATAGCAATTTATTAAATTTTTTATATATTACTGAAACTATTTCTTTTAAGCAAAAGTGTTACCATATCAAAAATACATATAATTAAAGTAATTTATTTAAATTATTTCATTATTGAATTAATATAAAAAATTAAAGCTTATTTATATCTATTTATATCATAACACTAACACAATATACATGTTCACCATATCTATATTGCGTTGTGTATTAAAAATATAATATTCTAAAATTAAGATATATTTATAGCTTATAAATTATACATAATTCATACAAGAAATTAAAGCTAAACAGTTTTAAAAAATAGAATGCTTAGGATAAGCAGACTTTAGTCATTCAATTACTAATGAAAATATTAATTATTTCGCAGGTTTAATACGTAATTGTTATTATATAAATATACATAAATATTCTTTAAATTTCCTCAATGAACTAAAATGTTCATATATATAAACTATATATAAACTATATATATGTATATATGTATATACTATATATATTGAACTATATATACGTGTATATAAACAGTTCATATACACAGTTGAACATATATATAGTTAAACTAGCTTAAACCCGGCGCGTTGCTGCAGCGGCCCCATTGCCAAACGCGAATAAAATGTTATCAGTGAAACTGTATATGTAAATTGTGGTCGAATACTCAATTCCATGGCTGTGCGACCTATAACTCAAAAGCTGTAGAATTTCTCAAATTTTGGTTGCATGGGAGGTGACACGCCCCCTTGTCCAACGCCATACAAAGTTAACAGTAAAACTGCATGTGTAAATTGAGTTCGAATGCTGAATTCCGAGGCTTTGTTTGCTTTGTTTGATTGACTCAAAAGCTATTCGATATCGCAAATTTGGGTTGTATAAGAGGTGCCACGCCCCTTTGTCCAACTCCCATAAAATTTTATCAGTAAAACGCCACGTGTAAATTGTGGTCGAATTTCGAATTCCAAGAATGTGCGGCCTATAACTCCAAAGCTATTCGATATCGCAAATTTGGGTTGTATGGGAGGTGCCACGCCCCCTTGTCCAACTCTCACAAAATGTTATCTGCGAAGCGGCACGTGTAAATTGTCGAATACCGAATTCCGAGGCTAAGCGGCTTATAACTCCAAAGATATTCGATATCGCAAATTTGGGTTGTATGGGAGGTGCATCGCCCACTGTTAGTAGGAGGTTGAAATATACTTTACGACCTATTCTCATACCTACAAAATATACATACAAAATTTCATGAAAATCGGTCGAGCCGTTTCGGAGGAGTTCGATTACGCACCCCGTGACAGAAGAATTTTATATATTAGATATATATAGTATATACATATACATACACACATACATATACTATATTTTAATATATACATATATATATATATACTGTATATATACAGTTCATATATACAGTTGAACATATAAATAGTTCAGTATATATAGTATATTCATATATACATATATATAGTTCATATATATGAACAATTTAGCTCATTGAAGAAATTTAAAGAGTATTTATTTATATTCATATAATAACAAATACGTAATAAACCTGCATATATCTATATATATAAAGTGAAGGGAGGCATTAAAAGAGACTTCAGAGCTAACTGCTGAAATAAAATTAAATTTAAATTTTTCATATTTGTATTTTGTTTGACTGCCGTGAAGTCTCTTTTTATGCCTCCACTTTAGATCTCGCTAGCAGGCAAACTAAAAAAATAGCAAGCAAAGTGCTATTTATTTTTCGCCGCCAATTCGGTTCATCCATTCTAACGCTGCGCAACCGCTGTGATCATGTCATTCTCTCTGCATTTTTGTTGTGAATTTGCTTGGTAATTGTTGTTGTGCAGTTAGCTTGAATTTTTTGTAGATGTTTTTGTAGCTACAGTTGGCATATGACAATCGAAGTATTTTTATAACACTTCACATATATGTACATAAAAACACTTACACAAAAAACATGCAAAATACATTTATATTTACAGTTGTAATTGGCCGCATTCAGCGCAGACAACAGTTGGCAACTGTTGTATAAAAATTCGCTGAATGGTAAAATTTTGGTAGCGCTCACTAAAACTGATCAGGTATCAGACGCCATTTAATCGAGCGAAAATATTCTATGCTACATGAACACAACTGTTAAGTTAACTGTCAGATGCTGCTACTGACGCTGTTAAAGTAAAAAAACATAGCAAGAACGAAGCAAATTTAAGTGAGAAACCAATGCAATTGAATTAAATTTACATAAAAATTATATATAATTGAATTAAATCTAATTTCTGACGTGTAGAGTAGCAACACATTCAGAGAAAAACATCGCTTACTAAGGTAGCGCTTTTGTAGTATACCTATACATATTATTTAAATATTTAATTTACATTAATGTATTTCATTATAAAACAAGCTTTTCTTAAAATAAGTAATAATATAAAAACCTCTACTGCAAGAATTTTCGAGAACATGCACAATAATATTCAAACTAAGTTAAAGTAATACACCTCTACGGTATACTAAGATATTATTCAAACAATAAGAACATATGTTCATACTAAGCACTACTATCTATCTCATTCACACACATGTACCCATATGGCTGAATACAAAACATATGATATTATATTATACTTTTTACTCCTACATAAATATGTTAACATATGATTATGTTTACGTTTTCTATTCTACTCACTCACACATATTAAACTATTAATACTAAACTAAAAATATGTACCTTATTGAAAATTTTCTACTATTACTTTTAAACTAATTAAAGAACATATGATTCTATTTACATTCTAAACTACACAAACAATTGTTAACTAGTTTTAAGACAAAATACCGTTATGCTTACTATAAAAGGATGAACATATTTGAAAATAAATCAATTAGTTTTGAGCTTCTAACAAGCTGCCTACTAATTCATTTTTAAATAAGTCTTGAGCTTTAATAGCTGCCGACTTCAACTTTTTAGCCTCTGCACTTTTTATAGTGAACGGCTGTAAATGTAATAAAAACAAAAATAGCGCCAGTGGCGAACTTCGCCGGCAACCAATTAGGCAGGACCTTAAAATATTAATAGTAAATTCGCGAGTCCTTTTTTAAATAATCGCAAACCCTTACATGGCGATGCTATGTCGCGAATAAAATTATGTGGCGATCCTGTCGCCAAAATATTATTACATGGCGACCCAAAAACATATTTACTACACTACCATTACAGTTCACAACAGTTGTCTGCGCTGAATGCGGTCATTGAATAACTACAGTCTGCTTATCACAAGCGTTCTATTTCTTGCCGAATAATGTTGTACATCAACAACGCAAACAAACGACAAGTAAGACACGAGAAGCAATACTTTTTCTATACGAAATTCTGTTGCTTCTTGTGTCTTGCTTGTCGTTGGTTTGCGTTTTCAATTTACAACCCTAGGCAGTTAAACTGTCTACGTACAGGGTTGCCCATATTCGACGGACCCATGTTTTTTTTTAAAAAAATCAAAGAAAAAAATAAAAATTTGGCGGTTGGCAATCTTAATCGTTTAATTTGTTCCAAGTAGATTTGTTTACATCAATTTTTGAATATGATATCTCTCAAATGGCCGCCTCTGGCGTTGATGGCGTATTGTGCCCTTTTTGCAGCATTTTCCATCGTTTTCGCCAACATTTCGGCCGGAATAGCGGCTATTTCTTCACGAATGTTGTCCTTGAGCTCTTCTACGGTCCTTGGCTTGTTAACGTAAACCTTTGACTTCAAATATCCCCACAAGAAGAAGTCAGGCGGCGTCAAATTGGGCGAACGCGGTGGCCAGTCCAAATCACCACTTTTCGACATCAAACGGCCCGGAAACAAATTCTTCAGAAAATCGATTGTTATGCGACTTGTGTGCGGTGGAGCGCCATCTTGTTGAAACCAGAACTGCCTCATACGCTTTCGACGAATAATTGGCATCACAAAATTGGTCATCATGTCGCGATAACGCTCCTGGTTGATGGTAACAGCATGGCCATTTTCATTTTGGAAAAAAAAACGGCCCAATGACCGTTTTCGCACTAACGCCGCACCAAACTGTGACTTTTTCGTCATGAAGAGGCACTTCTTGAATCTCCTGAGGATTTTTAGTGGCGTAAATACGGCAATTTTGCTTATTTACGGTCCCATTCAATGTGCACTTCTCACATTTTTTAATCTTTTAAAAGCACGTTGAGTTTTCACAATTGACTTCTTCTGTTGAATATAAATTTCAACTATTTCAGAGCGCTCGCGTGGCGTGTATTGTTCCATGGTAAAAATCTGCTTGGACTGACGCTTCAAACGCGGTATGTCATTAAGCGATCTGACATCTCTGTCAAAAGTTATGGCGTTGCCAGATGGGTCCGTCGAATATGGGCAACCCTGTACATTTATAAAATTAAATTGTGTATAATTTATATACTATATCTATTTCTTATATATTCTTATTTTAATACACAACACAATCTATATATAGCGTGCATGTATATTGTGTTATTATATAAAAAGTTATAAATAAGATTAAAAATTTTTAAATTAATTCAATAATGAAATAATTTCAATAAATAATATGAATTATATGTATATATTTTTGATATGGTAGTACATTTAGTTATAAAAAATAGTTTCAGCCATTTATACAAACTTTCAAAAACTGATTTAAACTCTTATCTAAAATAAATCAGTTGTCATATGCCGACTGTAGCTACAAAAAAAGTCTAAAAAATTCCAGCTAACTGTACAACAACAATTAAATTTCAAATCTACATCAACAACGCAGTGAGAATGGAAATGTTACCAGCGGTTGCGCAACGTTAGAGGGCATGAACGTATCGGAGTCAGAAAATAAACCGCATTTTGCTTGCTATGCTTTCTGTTTGCCTGGTAGCAAAATCTTAAGTGGTGGAATGGCAAAATTAGGCAGGATTTTGACAGACCGAAACTGTCAAAATGAAGTTGACATTTCATGCAAAATCTGCAAGCAATGAGAATGCAATATGAAAGCAAAAATTGGCCAAAATACCCAAATTGCTGAGTTTGACAGTTATGGTCACTAAGAAAGAGAACACATTCAGCCCTTGCTGCCTTGTCTAGTTGCCTAGTTGTACTATGCCTTGTAGCTCACACTGCCTTGTCTAGTTGTACTATGAGCGGTAGCATCAAAAGGGACTTCACGGCCAGTCAAACAAAAACCAAATATCAAAAATTTTAAATTTATTTTATTTCAACCTACAGCAGCTCTACATATACATTGAAAAAACATTATTATTCAATGTTTCGCAGCGGAGCAAAGGGAGGAAAAAAAGGATACGTCAGCAGAGGAACTTATTGATGGTTGCTTGCTATATTTACTGAGCGCCTGGTAGTCAAGATCCAAGAGCGTCATTTTAAAACCTACTCGCTGTCTGTATTGATGACGAGAGTTACTCGCAAAATGGCGATGACGATGACGATGACGATGACGATCACGCAAACCAAAGATCGACAACGCGCCTAAAGAAGTTTTCACTTCAAAAAAAAAGAACGAAAGTGCTTGAGTTTGTGTGTGCGAGTGTGTGGGCTAACGATCTCCCGGTGCATCTGCAAGTGCAGAAAAGTTAAATTGGCTTTCTTTGCTGATGAACGTCTTCCAAGTGCCACCAGCAGCAGCACAAGCAAGTGCTGCGCAAATTTCTTGCTGGCTAATATCATTCAAGTGCCATCACCAGCAGCACAAGCAAATACTCCGCTTTCAATTTATTTAATTCAAGCCGGAGTATAATGGCTGAAATTTGCCTCTGCGCTTGAGACATGCTGCAATAGTGCTTCTGAAATATTGGAGAGTTGACTAGTCAATTGAATTGCGCTGCACTTGCTGGTGCTGCTTGTGGCAACTCTCGGAGAATGTTGCATGCAAAAGAATCAGGAAAATTGCGCTGCACTTGCTTGAGCTGCTGGTAATGGCACTTGGGGGATGTTGGCTAGCAACAAATTTTGCACTGCACTTGCTGGTGGTGGCACTTGGAGGACGTTTGCCACCAAATAAAGCCAATTTAACTTTGCTACACTTGCTGATGCACCGGGAGATCGTTGGCCCAAACGCACGCACAGACAAACTCAAGCTCTTTCGTTATTTTTCTTTTATTATTTTGTTATTTTTTAAGTTTTTTAAGTTTACAATATTACAAGTTAACGAAATATGTTGCAAGTACAAGCACTCGAATTAAATATGTCGCAAATTGATAAAATGCAAATTCAATAAAATATTTGCGCTAAAACACGACAGAAATGTGAAACGTCAAAATTTGCAATTGTCAAAATTTCATCGTCCATTTGACACAGCAAAAAAGACAAATTTATTTCAACACACACAAATTTTATTCAACCTGATATTTTCTATCCTACCTGACTGAAAAATTTCCTTTTGACACACACCCTTTATGAAAAAATTTATAAATAAAACAATGATAGTTGACAGCTCTGAAAATAGAATGCCGCAGTGGTGAAAATTAAAAGCCACTGACAAATACAACAAGTGTGAAAATTGTCAAACTTTGTTTGATGATATATAATAAAAAAAGAGCATGTATGTAATTATTTAAATGTTCAACATATTCCTTTATCACAACTTAAAGATTAAAATGTTAAAACACTCAATCCATACATTATTTTTCTTGTTTGCAAACGAATAAAAGGAAGAAAAAGAAAAAAAGAAAGGAAGGCAGAAAAAGAGGAAGATCGTTCCATTTTTATACCTCACCATAAATGGCAGGGTTTTGAGGAAAAGCAAATTTTTCAAAAATGTTGACAAATACAACAACTGAAGAAATTGCCAAACTTTGAAAGCATATATATACCAATATAAAGCGAATTAATAATAAGTATTGGTTGCAAACATCTTATTGCAACCTAACTTAAGTATTTATATACTAACAAGAAGTTTGCATGCATTAATTTCAGGAGTTGCCAAGTGATTTCTTTGTGAGCTTGCGGCCGATTAAGAACAAAAGTGACGAGCATTGTTGATTTTTTTTATGCATAAATACATGCAAACATTTTTTGAGGTTATGTTTTCTAAGTTTCCTATCTTGTTATCTTTGCTGTCTGACGATTGATGACGAGAGTTACTCGGAAGAAGACAATGATGCAAACCAAAGATTTACCCTCTACCAAAATCGTTCAACTAAAGAAGTTTTCACTTCAAAAAACTCAAAACTTATTATAATTTTTTTTTAAGTGATGGTAGTGCAATTTTGACATTAGATATCTAAATAGGACACCCAAAAATGTTAAACTTAGTTGTTGTGAAAATCATATTTAATTTATCGATTGGTATCACTTAAGCATACCGTCGCAAATCTGTTCCCTAACCACTGAATTCTTATTAATAAAATTTGATATAGTTGGTTGGCATCACTGAAATATTTGTGCTTTAAAACACGCGGAAAATTCTCTATTTTGGCAACGAGAACTAAAAGAAACGTTCACAGGAACAGATTTGTGGCCAGCTAAATTTATGTATTGGTGTCAAAACCATAAGTAGCTATTTATATTATTTTTATACCTTAACTATTTGTAATCATTTATTTTATAATAGAATTTTAATATTGAAATGTTGAACTAGAACTTGAATAAAAAACGAAGCTATTGGAATAAGAGCTAGCACACGCCTTCTGTCTTCATATTCAAAGCCACTATCATGGCGCTTTCAACTATTTTGGTATTTAAATTTAGACGCCAGGAAATTATTTCAACCGAGTCAAATTTCCTCAACATTAGTTTTAATTGGAATATTTTTCAGATAATAAAACTCAATAAAAAGTCTGAAATGGCATTTCGTTAAGTAAATAGGTTAAAAAAATAACACTGAAATAATTTCTTACAATTGGGTTACTTAACAAACAATGAAAATATTCAAATTTTGATTCCTTGACAGCAAGTTAAATGTAAAACTAGTAAGGAATTATCTTCGACTGGGCCGAAGTTAAATTAACCCCACGGTTGACGATTTTTCCAAATTTCATACCTAAAGTTTATATTGATTGTTAAAGGTTTTGTGCAGAATTTAAAGTCATTAAACTAATTTTTGTGGAATTGAAAGAGATTTTACCACTTTGGTGAACTCTCTTTGTATGAGAGGTAGACGTGATTTTTATTCGACTTTTACAAATTTTATACTAAAAATGCATATAAAAGGTTAAAGCTTATTGCAAAATTTGACTAATGACTTTAGATTAGTTTTTGTGGAATTGAAAGAGATTTTACCGTTTTGGGTAAGTCACTTTGTAAGGGAGGTAGGCGTAGTTTTCATCACATTTGTACAAATTTCATACTCAAAATTTAAAATAAATATTTAAGATGCTGTGCGAACTTTTAAGTCATTATATAAATTTTTGTGGATTTTAAAGAGATTCTACCGTTTAGGTCAATTCACTTTGTATGGGAGGTAGGCGTGGTTTCCCATCCGATTTTGATCATTTTCGAACTTGACCTTCAGTTTTGAATAAAAAGCGTATAAATTGAATTTCGTTACGATAGCTAAAAATGATGGCTGTGACCACAGACAGACAGACGAACATGGCTAAACCGACTCAGGAGGTGATCCTGATCAAGAATATATATACTTTTCTATACCAGGCACGCCTGCTTATCGGCGGTACAAAAGGAGTGACAAAGTTAATATACCCCTATTACGTTTTTTAAACGTGTGGGCCTAAAAATATGACTCATTTCTCATGATTTATTCGATCAACTGTTATACGTAAGTAGTGTATATTAAAGGGACATTTTAGAAGAATAATATTGTAAGCAATTGAGCATGAAAAAGCTCCATATCCGTTAATATCACACTAAAACAGTTTTGTAACCAAAAACCCCCCAATGAAAATTTAAGCTACGGACCTGAACTGTGTAGTTTCAATAGCATTGATCAAAATTAACATAGTCTATACATTTTTCGCAAAATCAAAAATAATAAAAGAATACAGCATAGTTGTAGGCATATATTTAAAACAAGAAGCTGTTAAGCTTCTGCACACAATTTTAACTGCTGTTACTGCGAAACAATGCGCTGCTAATGTTATTTTAAGCTAGCAGAGCAGCATGTTAAGTTTTTAATTTCAATGTAAATTTTTTTCTCATACTTTTTAAAATAGCGCCAATGTAAAAGTGCCCAAATCGACACTTGAAAATTTCAGATGTTTCACAAAATAGCAACCGGAAATGCATTTTTGACCTGTTAACCAGCTGCAGCAAAATATTTAAAAATGTTTCCAATTGATTTTTCTTTATGCGAACATTTTTCCTACAAGACTTATTTGAATTTGGATGGCTTTGATGTTGTTGTCGCTGTTGTTGTATACTTATGTTCAATACTTAACAACAAAAATGCAATTAATTTCCAAGCAGCTCATATTTCAATGTCTGTTGGGAAATAATTTGCTAGAAGTTAGGTTGAACTTTTTTGCAAAATATGTAAAACTTAAACAACATAAAAAATTTAAGTTGTTTTGATGGCCCATTGACTGCATGACTGACTGACGAAGTTTTCAGAAATAAATTTATATAGGTATAGTTTTCAAGTGCAGTGAGCTCTAGATGAATGGTGTTGGTTTTGCTTACTATTAGATAATTTAGATAACTAGCTAGTCTTATTATTTAAAATAAAGTGATTTTCTTTGACAAAAGTTAGACAAATAATAAAGAAAATTAAAGAATTAAAGAAAATTATGAAGTGTTACGCATATATTCCATAAAAGTGTTACGCATCGAGTTCCAGCTTCGCTTAGATCTGTTTTCAATTATCGCCTTTCCTTCCCGTTCAAATAGTTTACACCCTCTTCAGCTCTGTTCGCTTTTACCAAGCATAGCTAATTTGACCTATTTACCAAGTTTAAACCTTCTACTTCAGCCTTAAGAAAAAATAAACACAACCACAAATCTTTGACGCTTCAACGCCAGCAAAGTACTTCTCTATTCCGTGTTTTTTTTTCTCTGCTAACAATTATAACACATAATTCGACTCATATTGCGCGGTTTTTCCTTTTCATTTCATTTCCATTTGAAAGTATTTAACTGAACAAAAGTGTGAAATAATTTACAACATATTGAATGTTGTTATTTTTGTTGTTAGTTGTTGTAATGACTGACTTTCATGCTAGCTCTAGTTGCCTTTCTTAAACGGAACCGCAAAACATTACAGAATATACATGGCAATACATGAATGTACTTTGGCTGTAGATAGATTTATGCAAATAAATGCAAGTTTTTTCCGTTATTTAATAAAAATAGAACAAACTAGTTTTTATACTTTTTAAGTTATAAATATAATTAATTATAAATAATTAATTTCACAGAGCGACAGTTAAAATGAGAGTCAGAAACCACCAACAACAGTTTTTGAATAATTCAAGGCATTTCATCGTGAATCTCACACACAAATTAATCCATCGTCAAGGATTTTGAGAAAATCAGGGTTCAAGGTCAAATAAATTTTCCCAATGGACAGTCATCTGCTTGAAACGTGAGAATAGAAAAAACTTTTTCATGCTTTAACTACCTCAAACCTCTTTTGCTTCCCCATACATAACTTTTTCAAATTTTTTTTTTTTTCAACATAGCTCTATACAGTTAACCATTGAGAAATGTATTGTAATATATTTAGAAATTTTTATACGTATTAAAAATCAAATGGACAAAAAGAACAATTCCAGAATTACTCCAGACCTATCGTTTCTAAGCAATATGGTCCTAAAATCAAATTTGAGTTATATTTCAATTATTTTCTGTAAATTTGAAAGATAATGAAAAACAATTCTTTATAAAAAGGAAAGAACAGTAAAATTTAAGTTTGAACAGTTTTCAATTTTATTTTAGTAATCAAATTCCATATTGCTTAAATACATTAGGTCTGCTGTAACTGCAAGGTAATTACAAATTTACAAGGTTATAATTTAGAGCTTTAGGTCCAGTACTTTATGAAAGAAATCCCCCATTTGATACTTAATAGATTATAAGTTTTGTAAATGTATAATATTATAATACATTTCTTAATAGCTAACTGCATAGAGCTATGTTGAAAAAAAGTGTGCTAGTCAATTTCGACGATAAGATCGATTACCTTGAAATTTGAAATATGTAGGTATATATAATAGACAAAGAGGTTGAATAATATTACTGAAAGGTTTGTATACTTTTATTCATATTTTCAAATTTATTTCTTTTCTATATCTATCTATACTTTTATATGCATAAAATTGAAGTGAATATTTTTTGTTCCAGGTAAACTTCAAAAGTACTGGACCGATTTTTATGAAAAAAGTTTTAAGATATCATATTTGTGCTACAGCATTAATTAGGGCTATTTTCCTTTCGAAATTTTAATATTAAGTTTATATCATTAAAGTGTGAATTGTTTTAAGAAATGATCACAGCCGCCACGCATTGCTTTTTCACCAGAGGGAAATGGACACATGACAGCCAATTATTTCTTAAATAAAATGTAGCTGCGAGGCCTCCAATGCCTACATACAATTCTGAGTTACATTTGTTCGGGCATGGCCGCTAAAACACTGATGACATTCAACTTACACAGTAAGCGACGATAGGGGTAGATATGCACAAGATCGAAGAGGTCAAAAAATGACGCCCAAAATTAGAGGGAATTAAAAAATTTTAACGAAAATCCATGGTATAAAGATAGAGGTGGCTGCAACTCTCACTGTGCTCTCTTTCCATACTGCCATGTCTGTCAAATTCAGCTGTGTGGCGAATAGAAACAAAAGAAAAGAAATAAAAAGTTTTGCTTCGTTTTGACACTTCCGGCAGTATGCTCTCATCTAGTGCATCTACCTGCATTTTTGTACCATGCAAAAATCCTCTCTACGCAAGAAACAAAGCGATAACGAAAACACACCGAAAAGAAGCAAACAAAAGTAAATGACGTCAAATATAATTTTGATAGTAATTTTTAAAATTTAATGAACGAATTTATTATCTTAAATAGAGCATTTCAGAATTAATGTCTAATAACACTTTATTATTTGATATACAAAAATTTGTTCTGGTTGAGACACAAAGATTAATAGTTTTTACAAAACAAACTTCACTGCAAAACTTCCTGTTAACAGGAAACAAAACTCCATGTTGCTACACAGACGAATAAGGTCAAACTGGACAACTCTACATTTGTTCGGACATGGCAGCTAAAATACTGATGACATTTACCTTGCACAGTAAGCGACGATGGGAGTAGTTATGCACAAGATAGGAGAGGCAAAAAATATGACTCACAAAATTGCAGACAACACAAATAAATTTAACGAAAATCCTCTCTATGCCAAATACACAACGAAAACGAAAGAGAACTTACCGAAAAGAAGCAAACAAATGCAAATGACGCCACAAATTATTTTCACAATAACTTTTACAATTTAATGAATGAATTTATTAACTTTTACTTAGCACTTCAAAGTAAATACTTTGAATAATACTTTGTTTTATAATACTTTGTTATTATTTTAAAACTTTTGTTTTGGCTTAAACATAAAGATTAATAGTTTTCACAAACACAATTCACTGCAAAACTTCCTGTTTGAATACACGATGTTACTATACAGACGAAAAAAGTCAAATTGTTGTTTGAACAATGAAAATAAAATAATGTGAGCACAAACAAGATTTGGTTTCCACTTACAGTTCTGCATTACAATGTCATCACCGACAAATTTTTACAAGCGGTAACGTTTTCTTTTCACGCGTTTGTGTTGCAAGAGTTTCAATTAACTCCATGTTGCTCTATCCTCTTTTCTTTTTGTACTCAGCTCAAGGCTCATTTATAAGGTTGTGGCATTTGATAGCGAGCTCGGTCGAACTGTCAGAATGGATGAAAAGAAATCAAGAAAATTAATGCATAGAACAAAGAAAATCACAGTTGACAGTTCAAGCAAATTCGGAAAAAGTCCGCATTTCTCTCAAGTACCTTATAAATTAACCTTAGCTTAGCTAGAACAGCACAACAAAAAAACAGATGAGACTTGAGCAAGACGAAAAGTGAGGTACATATAAATGCAGAACGCTGCTCCAAAAAAAAAAAAAACGCACTTGTAAAGATTTGTAATGCAGAATTGTAAGCGGGTTGTGACAAAATCTTGTTTGTGTTAAAATTAAGATCATTATTTTCTTATCATTGTTTAAACCACAGTTTGACCATATTCGTTTGCGTAGAAACATCGCATTTTCTAATAGAAAGTTTTGCAGTGAAGTGTTTTTTTCATGAATAATAGAGTTTTTTTTTTCATTGGTAGAGTTCTCAATGTCTGAATAAATCTAATTTAGAATTGTAAACAGACTTCGGTGGCCACGCAGCTACATTGTATTTAAGAAACAATTAGTTGCGTCATGTGTCCATTTACCACTGGGAAAAGAAAAAAAGATAGTTTTTTATTTAATTTGATATGAATTGTCTTAAGGATATTGATACAAAAACCTTCGTGGAGAAGCCACGGACAACTGCGGCCTGCTAGTAGTACATAACTTTATTATAAGATAAATTGTTTTCCTTCACTATTCATATCACCTTAAACATTAACATGATATTTAATCCTGATCCATCATATTGGCCGCTGTTTTCGTTCACTAACAACAACTTCAATATTTTAATTTTTGTTGTAATTCGAAGAATTGACTTGCATAAAAGAAATGCATAACTTTGTTGTTTTTTGCTCGCCTCGAAAGATATCAAGGTTATTGCTGCGTGTGTATTTTGTTGTTATTTTCTCGTTTTTAGTATTTTCTCATTGGTTTAAACACATGTTGTTTTTGTTTTCCGACTCACTGCCACAACACCTCTGATATACCGTATGTGTGATAAGATGGTTTAAAAAAAAAAGTTTGCCGGGCCCGCTCCTCATTTGAAAGCTTTTGTTAAGAGGGTTTTAGTACCACGCACATTTTTTTTAGGAGGACCCAAAATGGTAGTTTTTGTATAACTTCATCAGTTTTTAACCGATCGTGAAAAAAGTATGTCGTTCGATAGGTTGCAATAAGAACAATAGTTCATTTCAGAAACTTTTTAATCTCCAATTCCATCATTGACTATGTACTTACTTGGAGATAATTTTATTTTTCGTCTTAGTTCTTCAGTACCCTCAGTACGACTAGACCGTATGTTAATAAATTTTGTATGAAAAACGAAGCCAAACGAAGATGAACCGAAGGCTTACGAACCAAACCGAAGATGAACAAAGTCATTTCGAAGGAAAACGAAGCCATACGAAGATGAATCGAAAATGAAGGACCAAAAACAAAGACAAACGTCACTGAAACGTTAATTCGCTGTAACATTTTCCCTACGATTGAAATTTAAAACTTTCGTTAATAGATTTGTTTTAAGGAGCCTTCAATTTGTTAAATATAGTCGTCAGTTTCTTACGTTCAAAAAAGTCCATGCATTCGGCTGAAAATTCATGCACCAAGCACAGTGTTTTTAATTATATAGTATCGGCGAAAAAATTCTTTAAAATAATAAAAAAATTATATATGTTAAGATCCATAAATAAAACTGACATGTTGAATGTCAACTGCAAAGAAGAACATTTTTTCGACTTCGTTTTTCTTCTATCTTTTTAAACAACTCTTTCCAAAACTCTTGCTAGATTTCAAATAATTCCACGTTCAATTCACAAAATGTTGAACTCCATCAATAGTACTGTTGGGCATTTCCAAAGATATTATGTTATTATCTGATATATTATGGTATGTCATTGCATCATGTTCAACATTTGTTTATCATCGCCAGTGTCAGTCGCAATGTTGTAGGTGGTTGCAGAGAGAATATATAAATATATATTCTCTGGTGGTTGTCTCTTGTCTATCTACATCTGCCAGACTGCCTGTCTTCATCCCATAAAAGGCTCATAAAATCAACAGCATGCGTGTAACTAAGTTCTGTTGACAAATCTTATTGACTCAATGGAATAGTATTGTATAATATTGAGCTGAATATTTGCACTGTAGTACAAATAAATTATTTTGACTCAATTTATTGAATATCACAAACCATTTAGCAAACAGTTTTTAAAATAAGAGCTAGAAGTGGTGAGAATTTCAACTTTTCACAAATATACGTCCTATTAACGAAAAAGTCAATAAAAAATGCTCTTAATTTAAACATAATGAAGGACAAAATTAGCTAAAAAAATAAATATTTTAAATCACGAAATACGAAGAATCAAAGCTTATATTCTTAATAATGAGAAATAATTTTCTCAGTGTTGTGAACATGCCATTCTTCACAAGTTGGCTTGGAAATATAACGAATTTTCAGTTTTTTTAGTTTGGCACTGAATATTTTCTAATAACATATTTATTTAAGTATTATAGAAAATATACAAAACTTTATCTAAAATGTATTTCATAAGACCTAGTATTGAACATTATAAATAAAAATATAAATTATATAACTTTATATACCAAATAAATGGTACTTGAAATTCTCCCGCTGATGAGAAGCACCGTTCTGATTCTATGATAGTTGGAGAAATAGATGTACGATAATCGAAAGGAATTTGAAAGATTCGATCAAGATTGCCTTCACCACAAAACAAAATTATTTCCTAAGTCTGAATATCTGAGAATTTTGAATTATATAGCTGACTTCCTGATGTTGCAAATTCTTCTAAGACTTTGCAAAGTCTCTGCTCCAGTGAATCACACTCATCGTCCTAACAATCTTTTTTAGCCCCTATAAAAATTTTGTCTAAGTAAGTAAGTAAATTTATTGAGTCTCTAAATATTTAACAATGAATTCTATAAAATTAAAGTATGCAAAACATAGAACTGAAAAACATTATTCTATTTAAATTTATAAATAATGAGAAATAATTTTCTCAGTGTTGTGAACATGCCATTCTTCACAAGTTGGCTTGGAAATACAACGAATTTTCAGTTTTAATAGTTTGGCACTGAATATTTTCTAATAATATATTTATTTAAGTATTACAGAAAATATACAAAACTTTATCTAAAATGTATTTCATAAGACCTACTATTGAACATTATAAATACAAATATAAATTATATAATTTTATATACCAAATAAATGGTACTTGAAATTTATAGAAACGAACATTTTTATATACAATTAGAAATGTAAGTTTTTGTTTTTTTTTTAGTATGTCTGAAAAAGCCCATTCTCAAGACTTTTCTAAAATTATCTTTATCTGAAACTCAAAAATAAGCATTTTGTGAAGACTTTTCTGAAGTACGCTTTTGGCGAAAGTGCGAGTTTCCGTAAAATTATGATATTTTGCAAGAATAATAAGGATAAGACAATAATTCTTCACACAAATTTTCGTTTAAATTGTTTAAGTGATGGCCATCTTTTATGCAACCGAAAACAGTAATCTGATGTATATAGAAAACAAAATATCTAGTATATAGAAAATAGTAATCTGGTGTATATAGCAAACAAATATGTTTTTCAGAAGAAAAAATGTTATATTTTTTAGAGACAAAAACCCACTTTCAGCCGCTTCAAGCCGCTTTCAGTCACTGGTCGTTTCAGCTTGTTTCGACTTTTTTGCATTGTTTCCTGCTTTTTTTTGTTGCCTTGTTTTGTTGCATTTTTATTTCAAATTTTTTTTAGACATAACTGGAAAAAACAGAAAAAATAGTCTGAAAAAAGTCAACCAGCTGGTAAAGCGATTCATCGAAAGGCTTCTTAAACATTTTCCTCAATGCGGACCTTACACGATCAATTTGACATCAACCATTTATAAGTGTGAGTTATAAATCTATAACTATCTATAATCTATCGTTCGTTTATAAATCTATAATAAATATTTCTTTGTATGTATTACCCGGCGTCTCGACAGGCAATAATCCATTGCTTACTATCTGTCAAATTCCATTGCAAGCAATGGCAATATTTCAAGGGTGGGTTTTGTCATGTTACGAAATCAACATATAATTTTATCATTTATTATATAAATTTATTATTTTATAAATTTATTCTGCACGCTACTTGATTTTTATAGATACACACATTTAAAATTTTGGAGAAAAATGAAAAATGGCTGTCAAACAAGAAAAAATACAGCTCATTGCTTGGCAATACATGGAAAGCAATATTGCTCCCATGAATTGCCAACCATGGCAATTGAGTGGTCTCGATTAGCAATAATTGCCAATTGTCAGATGGAAAGCAATGAATTATTGTCTGTCGGGGCGTCTCGAGACCAATCCCAGAGTAAGGGTGTCCAATCCCAGCAGTTTTTCTCGATCCTGGGATTAGTTCGGGATTGAAAACTTTAAGAAGTAAACAATTACGTAAACGTTTAATTACGTAAATTCAGTAAACGTTTTTAATACACTTTTTATTATGTATTACTTGAAACTAAAACAATGCTTTATAAATAAATCAATTCATTTATAAAGCAACCAAAACAAAACACATTAAGGGTATTCACAATTGCGTTGTTTTCAGTGTAGATAAAAAACTCCGTGGGATTGATACCACACTTTACCGAGCGGTTTTTATATTTTTTTTTTTTTTATATGAAATCTCTAAAAACCAAAAGTGTGGTAATTTTAGGAAGCTTAACCCATTTCCAGCTATTGGTGGATTTTTGCACCAGTAACTTTAGAATTTTATCAAGGTGAGCGCGAAAGTGATATAACCTGGCACTGTAGGGATTAAGTTTGTATGGACCTTTGACAATATACATTATTTTTGGTTTGAGTCAATTCGATCGTTTACTTGGATGTTACGCCCAAGGAGCGTCGCAATATTTGGGTTTTTTTTTTATTTTTCAAAATTCCGGAAAATTTCAAATCGCAATATCGAAAATTGCTTATCAAAGTAACTATTATAAGTTTTAAATTTTATGTTAAAATAAATTTGCTGTTTAAAATGGGCAGGGTTGGCTCTGAAGGTATGTGATGCAGCTAGTGGTGCAAAAATGCATCAGTCGCCCAGCCCTTACCTGTGGAGGTAAAAATTTTAAATTTTGCAAGATAAAGTTTAGGGCCAATATAGACTCTGGACGAAGTTTCATCGATTTTGGCCAGGTAGTTAAGGAGCCGCCGGAAATGGGTTAATGATATGTTTAATGAACGTGGTTTTTAAAGTTTCATAAACAACTGATCGGTTGCCAATTATGTATTTTCTAATTGCAATAATGGAAGAAGCTCAAAATGCTCCTGAAACTTTTTTATGCCATATATTAATAACATATATCGAGAGTATATATTCAATATGACCTATCTACATCTTCCAGGAAAATTCGTTTTTATTGCTAAGCAATCGTTGACTCATCTGTCAACTATGAGATACATTTCAATACAAAAAAAACCAGCTTAGCAGAGTTTTTACCCTTAAATGCCCAGCAGTTAATGGCACTAGTACAAAACTAGTGATTTCACTAGCCCCTTGGTAGCCAGTACTAGTTGCACTTCAATCTACCTTCTTTGTATTCAACTGGCGAATTTTACCCGAGCATGTCATAGGAAGGGGTCAATTGCTACCTTTTACACACCCATTCCCTAGTTATTTCACTAGTCATGAAGTGCTAGCTTTTTCGCACACAACAAAAAAAAAACATGACGGAGTTACTGATATTCTTTATTCAATATATTTATACCTTTTCATAACGATATTTTATTTATGTTGCACAACGAAACTGAAAAGCTTTATGTGTCATGTTTTCTCGAATAAGTCACTTCGAAGTATGAGCTCGTCAGAATAATTTTGTTCAGTCAGTCAAGACGTTAAAAAAATAAACAAGAAACAATCGAGACGGAAGTTGCTGACCCTTTTATGCATTACCTTGGGTCAAAAAAGTAGCTAGTGCGTATAGAACTATTGAAGTAGCTAGCGTGAATGGGTCAATTGATACTTTCGATACTGGCGGGTGGGTTACTTATCTACAATGTAGTTTTTTTGTTTGTGAATACAAAAGAACTCATTCGCACAATTTTTCGGAAATGTTCAAAAAAATTTTAAAAAATTTGCAGTAGATTACAATGGCAGTGCAAAATAATGAAAGAAATGCTTTGAAATGCTTAATGCATCATCAGTGGAAAAAATATTGGACAAATAATAGGTCATTTTATAATCGCATGAAACTATGTTAGAATATTAATGAGTTTTAATGCAGATTCGGACAATAAATCTACAATGGGCCTTATCAGCAGAAGGAAGAGAAATTATGGCTCTTAGTCTAATAAAAAGGACTAATAAAAAAAAGGAGAAAAAAACACAGCCAATCGATTCAATTAATAGACCTATATCATTCTTCACTGTTATTTTGATATCCTTCTCTTGTTTTTGTTAACATTGTTACAAACAAACTGTTTTTAAAATTTGAATAAAATTGTCAAAACTCACAGAGATCGTAATTTTCCTATAGAATAAAAATACCTATCTTCTGATTTTGATAAAGAAAAAAAAAATATTTTAAATAGAAAACAACCTATCTACACTTAAACGAATAGTATAAGATTTCATAAAAATTGTTTGATTATAGAAGCTTGTTATCCTTTTAATACAATAGTCTGTTACTTTGATTGGTGAATATTTGCATACTGAAAGACTTACTTTTTTTTAGACACCATCTTCATGTTTTTGTGTTTAAGGCAAATTATGGTTGGAAAAGACTTTTCAAAATTAACTTTTTTTTTTAATTATTTTTAGAGTACAACATTAAGCTGATAAACGTGTCTTATTTTTCGTTAGAGAGTGTTGTTAGGATTTCATTAGAAACATAACCCGCTGATGCGAAGCACCGTTCTGATTCTATGATAGTTGGAGAAATAGATGTACGATAATCGTAAGGAATTTGAAAGATTCGATCAAGATTGCCTTCACCACAAAACAAAATTATTTCCTATGTCTGAATATCTGAGAATTTTGAATTATATAGCTGACTTCCTGATGTTGCAAATTCTTCTAAGACTTTGCAAAGTCTCTGCTCCAGTGAATCACACTCATCGTCCTAACAATCTTTTTTAGCCCCTATAAAAATTTTGTCTAATTATATATTCATATCAACTTAAAATAAAATAGTTTCATTTACATGAATATTTGTAATACAAATTTTTTATTTAAAATTCCCGGGATCTCGAAAAGAAAATCCCGGTACTTAAAGGGGCTTAAATTGTCCATGATCCCGGGATGGACTTCCCTAGTATGCATTACACAGGCTTGTAATGGGTTCATTGACAAAAATTTAATTATTTTAATATTTTGCAAACACATATAAGTGATTGATGCCAAATGATTAATTTTTGCAACATCAAATGATAAATTTAAGAGAAAAACATAAGCTACTGATCGCTATATTTCATTTTTTCTCCCAGTTGCTTTTGATATATGTAAGTATTTTATTAAAGTTTTCCTTGTTGCTTTTTCTCTTTTTTGTTTTTTAATGAAAATAAGTAAGCTTCGTGTAAATTAAACAAAGCCCATGTCAACCGAGCGAGCGAGAGTGAAAGCAAACTGAGCGTGAAAGCACAAGTCGCTTTACTTCATATGATTGTATGAGCAGCGTTTTTCAGCTTTTCTTTTGCGTTTAGGGCTGTTCACATTTCAAATCGCTCATCAAATCGTTTGTCAAATACAATAGAACAACGTGAAATTTTCATGGAATTCCCACGTTGTTCTATTGGATTTGACAAACGATTTGATGAGCGGTTTGAAATGTGAACAGCCCTTTTGGCTCGACAAAGCAACAAGACGGCCCTTAGGCCACGTTTATAATGGACACTTATTGCTGAGCCGAGCCGAAAAATACATTGAAGCAATAGAAAACGCTGCTCATGCATCTCTTTTGCCCCAATGTTTTTCTAGTTTCAGGTTGGCTCGGCTAAGCAATAAGCATCCACTTTAAATGCGCCCTTAAAATTATATTTGAGCTTAATGCCAAATAAGTTAATGAAGCAAACATATTGCAAAAACAACAAGTTCTTTGAAGTATAAGCCAACAAGCAGAGTAAACAGCTGTTTCGTTGATCGCTACATCAATTCTTCAGAAGTCTTCTGTGGCTTCTGCAGTCCATCCACTTTGATAATCTACAGTCAAAACAGCATTATTTGAACTTTTTGCTTTGCAAAGCAATGCTTTTTCTATGATTGTGCTAAAAGCCTTATTGTTTTAAATATCAAAGATTATGTGTAAAAATTCTAGGTAATACACTAATTTTTGTTTATAAATCATAAAAGCATATACCATAATAGTATGTGCAAAATTCCAAGTCATACTAATTTTTGTAAAATTTTAAGATATTCTACCATATTTATAAAGAAGCCTTGTACATGAGATAGGCGTGGTTTTCATCGGATTTGGCTTATTTTCTAACTTGATATTTATTTTTTTAGAATAATATATTATATTATCTTCAAAATTACGGGTTTAATCATGTCGGACGTTTCTAAATCTAACTTTCTACACCATACACACCTGTTTATGTTAGTAAAAAACGTAGTGGCAAAGTTATTATAATTCTTATGCGGTAAGCGAGTCGGTATAAAAAACACTATTAGCTCCAAACGTCTTAAAAAAAATCCTCAGTCCCTCTTTTTATACTCCCACGCATAAAAAATACATACGTATGGGGTATATTAACTTTATCACTCCGTTTGTTACGCCAATAAGGAGGCATAGCAAGTATAGAAAAGTATATATATTCTTGATCAGAATCACCTCTTGAGTAGATTTAGCCATATCCGTCTGTTCATCTGTCTGTCTGTCTGCGATCACGATAACAGCCGTAACTTTAGAGCTATTGTAACGCAAGTCTATATATTAGTTTTCTATTTAAAAATAAAGATTAAGTTGGAAAATGAACGAAAGCTACGCCCACCTTCCATGCAAAGTGACGTCATCATAATAGTAAACCTTTAAAAATTCCAAAAAAATTAAAGTTTAAACTTGATATTAGGCTTTAATAAATAAAAAGGACTCTGAGGTGCAAATATGAAATATTTGGATAAAAACCACGCCCTGTAGAAGTGACGTCACCCAAATAAAATAACATTCAAGACTTCTATTGAACTGAAATACGGCCGTGGGGGTATATTAACTTCGGTCCAGTCTAAGTTAATTCCTTAAAGTACCTCTACACTATATGATTAATACATATGACACGTCAAAAATTACAAATTGTTTTTAACTACAGTTGCGTCTGTAAATTTTTGAATTAGAACCGTCTCTACTTTCATATGTTTTTCCATCTGTACAAAATGTCAGATGATAAATTTTTTTAAATTTATTTTTGTGAAAATGGAGTAAAGGTAAATTTTTGGATATTAATTCAATATATTGATTCAATATATTGAGCTAATAGAGATATGGCGTGGCTGCAAGTGCTTATATAATAGAAAATACAAGTTTTACCACAAAAAGGAACGCAAGATTCGAAGCGCTGCACAGAACGGCTGAAAAATTATGGTTTACAAAAATTTCAAATACTGTTTTGTATTTTCAAATGACGTGTCAGATAGTGTAGAGACAGAAGAAAAAAGCTGTCTGACAAAAACTTAAAATTCGGTATGTAATTTTTTTGACATGTCATCTGTATGAAACATATAGTCTGGGGGCACCTTTACTAGTTTTAAATAAAAACCGAATAAAAAAATGTAGAGATATATATTCCGTAAATAAGTATAGTTCCGTCAACTAAAATTGACTACTTGCACATTAAAGAGTTTATTACGGAATATAAGACACAATCTTTTGAAACGCCGATACTCTTCTACAGAATCAGTTGATTTGTTCTGCTATGTTAGCCTGTGTAATCAATTGAATTCTGTGATTACTCCCTGAAAGATTACAGTATCTTAATGCTTTAAGAATAGATGTTCAACTTTGTACTTATGACCCTGAAATCAATAATGAAACTGCGGTAACTCTGTTTTATGTTTCGGAAAATGTGAAGACTTACCTTGAGAAGATTTGCAAAATGACATTAAGAATATATATGATTTATTGTGTATCCGAAGGTTTTCGATAGCTAAAAATTGAATCATTCAATAGTGCAGTTGAGTATTTGTAGAGTGGTCAAACAACGTCTGCTTTTCTTTAGCGATTTCATCCGGCAGATATGAATGGTGATCATTTATGCTTGGTACTTAGGCATATGTTTTCACTTTTCTAAATACAAAAAAATTGCCGAGTGATGAAAAGAGATGTAGAGATAAAGAAAATTCAGATGTTGTCTTAGTAAAGATATAAAATCTTTCTTAATAGAATCATGAAAGAAACTGTGGAGCAAATTAAAAACTTTTGGAATAAATAAATGAGTTTTCAGAAGAAGGAAAAGATAGATTCTGCTTTCCAATTCAATTAATAAAAAAAAACTGAATAGACGAAATTAAGTGATCAGTTGGAAGCCAGTAGATTCCTTCAATTTAAAATCTAATAAATTAATTAGAAGCTAATGAGACTTTTCAAAGTTTTATCATAAATCTGCAAGTAACTGGGAATCATTTTAGGAAATAAGCTTCAGTGGCAGATGTAAACTTCATGATTGGATAAGCTGAATGCTGAAACTTACTATTAATGTCTCAGCAACTGACCACTTTTAAAAGCAATAAATTAAGTATTTGAGTTTCTTCAAATAGTCCCAATCGCACTATGTCGCTATCTTCAACACCCTTTCGTTACAATTTTTTAACTTTGAGGCACATCTTCATCTCTAGAGATCGCTTTATGCATTTGTATCTGTGCTAAAAACCGGCGCCCTGTTGTGCGGCACAAAAAGTGCGCGCCATCGAAATGAATTCGTTCGTTAGTTGATGTCGCAGCGTGTTCGGCAAATGTTTTGCTATGCAGCTTTTTTGAACTTTTTTGTGTTTTCTATATTAATTTGTTTTTTTCGTATCTCACGCTTCATACGCAAAGTTTTCAAAGCTTTTTGGGTTTTGTTTTTTTTTTTTCTTGTAGGTGTTTTTGTTCTGCTGCTGAGGTGGATTTTTTCGATATGATCGACGCAAAAATTTTGATTTTTCATTTGAAAAGCAAAGTTCGCGGTTGTTGGACGCGCGTCGCTTGCAGTATCTAAGCATTTTTGCTTTAATTTTGAACTGTCCAACTCGATTACTTGATAGTCGGTTCTTGCAAGCGTGTTGCAACGTTTAATATTTATTTTAAATAATCGTCGTCGTTGTCGTCGATGTGAAGTGCTTGTGATATAAAAACGAAAGCAAAGAACTTATTAAGCAAAACGGTGTAAATTTTGTGTATCTCAATACTTTTATTTGATTTGTGAATATGTTTGTTTTTTTATGACTACTTGAAGTTGTGTACTTGTTAATTGGTTTATGTCGATGACTATCTTTAAAGCAATTTTTTTATGATAAAATATAATTGTCTTTCATGTTGAGTTTTTGCGTGATGCTCTACAGATATGTAGTACATTGAAGAGTTCATTGAAGAAAATTGTGTGATTATGTTGCGGAGCAATTGGGTTAAGTTTTGGGTTGTGTGATGATTTCATTTTGATAGAAATTTGAAATTGAGATTGTTAGACATTTTTTGATAAATTAATATTTTGTTGTGATTTTGATGTATGTGTGCAGATGCCATGTTTGGCGTTTTTAATTTAATTCCTTATCTAAGATCACTGTGATTGGGTTGAACAGATAAAAAACACAAAATAATTCCCAACAATTTCTTATAAAATATAGGCAATTGTATATGAATATTGTAAATAAAAACATTTTAATCAATGTTAAGGGTGTGTTAAGGATGTAGTTCGCTCATACATAATAAAATATAAATGAAAAAAGCAAAACTGTTAAGCCTATGTATGCAAAATTACATACACTTAACATGTATGTTAAATAAACAATATTTTTTGTTAATACAATTTTTTTCGCGTGCGTTGATGAAAACTCGTCGACAAATATTCTGAAATAAAATTACTAATTGAGATTTTTATTAATTAACTTATTATTTAACCGGAAACTAAAGACTTTTCGAATTAGACAAAATGGTTGATTTGAATTTTGGACTCAATTTATTGCACCTGTGTCTTGCAAGCTGCTTAATTTTGTTAAATAATAAGAAATATTAAATTTGATAATTAATTGTAATCTCATGAATTAAGATTGTGAGCTTTAGATCAAGTGAGTTTTCAAGAAGGCAACAACAACAACAACAACAACTCTGTATAGAGTCAATCACTTAGCTGACTAGACAGTCTGTTTCGGAAATCGCTACATATTCCTCATCAGTAGTCTTTGAGTGATTAAGCTGTGATCAACTCACTGTTTAAACTAGCATATGAATAAGCAGATCCTCTAATTCATTCTTATGAATTGTATGGCTGCTAATCATATGACACTTCAAAGCAGGAGGCCATTTTAGATCACCGCCATCAACTCTATCAAGGGTTGCCATCTGTTCTAGTTGCTTCTTCATTTATTTCAATATTCATTGGTGTTCGATTGTTTGTCGAAATGCACCATAGAAATGAAACGAGTTTTTGCTTCGCCAGAAGCTAGTGTTCTAACTGAAAGGTGGCTATTTTCACAACCAAATGTTCAATTACACATGACTTTGACCGAAAAATCGATCAATTATTAGATTATTTAATTAATTTGACATTAATTAAACTTATTTGGCCGTGCTCTGCCATATTTAAGTTAATTAGTTTTTATGATCTATTGAATAATTACATGAATTAAGATTGTGAGCTTTAGATCAAGTGAGTTTTCAAGAAGGCAACAACAACATCTATTCTTTGAATTTTTACATGAATTTAATTGTGAGCTTTTAAGATCAAGTAAGTTTGAAGAAGGCAACAACAACAACAACAACTCCCTACTGAGTCAAACACACAGCAGACTAGACAGCCTGTTTCAGAAATCGCTACATTCCCTCTTCAGTAGTTTTGAGTGATTCAGCTGTGGCCAACCCACTGTTAAAGTCTTATATGATTTGACACTTGTTTATTTGACATATTTGGTTGTGCAAATAGCCACCTTTCAGTTACACACTAGCTTCTAGCGAAGCAAAATTCGTTTCAATTCTATGGTGCATTTCGGCAAAATCGTCGAATTCCAACGAATATCGAAAACATAAGAAGCAACTAGAACAGACGGCAACCCTGGCAGAGTTAAAGGCTTGATCTAAAAATAGCTACTGCTTTAATGTGATATGACTAAATGACCAATGAGAACGTTAAAGTTCATAAGAATTTGTTCTCATATATAAGACTTTAACAGTGGGTTGGTCACAGCTGAATCAATCAGGATAACCAAATGTAGTGATTTCCGAAACAGGCTGTCTAGTCTGCTGTGTGACTGACTCTATACAGTGTAGTTGTTGTTATTGTTGCTCTTGCCTTCTTCAAATTTACTAGATCTAAACTTACTAGATCTTATTTTTAGATCTAAAAAGCTCACAATTAAAATCATGTAATAGTAAATATTACTGATTCCGATGGGGACTCACATGAGAAATAAGAGGCTTAAAATTTCAAACAATAAGACCTGAGGTTTTCAAAAATTTTGTCAACACACGTGGTTCGAAATCCAGGACTAAATATTTTGCTTTTAATTACCTTGAACTTTGTGAAAATTTTTCTTTAGGATTTTTTGTGATACATTTTGTATAAAAACGTATAAATGTTAGACCGTTTTTAGGTTGAATTGGATGAGGGGATATCATTTCAGACATTAGTTTTCATCAAGCTGTGCACGTTCTTATATCAAAATTTTTGGTTAAAATTCCTAAAAAAATATTCACAAAATTGAAAAAGTGATAACATAATATGCACCTCCACACTCACGAAACTGGCGATGCTATCAAAACATCGCTTTTCTAGCCGTAATTCTACGGTTCTCAAAAATTTTATGTTTGAGGCTGTGAGAACTTCCATAAGGGTTGTTAGATTCCAGTTTAAGAGTTGCTTTTTACGTTTTGACAACCTCACAGGAAATTGTAAGAACTTACAATCGTGAGAGGAGTTCGGTTTTGATAGCTGAATCGTGGAGGGGCCATAACAGCGCCTTTTGTAGCTGCTATAAATCGTGATGTTGACAAATCGTGGAAAAATTTTTTGTGATGAATTTGTGAAAGTTAACTTTTGTTTTTTCTTTTTTTGTTTTAATATAACGCAGTTTCTTTTACTTCCCTTCGCTGTTTGTGAAAAATTAGGTACTTATAAAATTTTGCTCAAAAACAAAAGTTTTCATTAACGACTTCTTGAGAATTATTCCCTATTAATTTGTAGCTTATCGTACTTACAGTGTGTTGTATTGAAGTTGAAGTTATTTCAAGTGATTATAAATACTGATTTATTCACTTTGTAAAGAACTTTTTGTCTTTTGCTAACAAGTACACTGGAATGTCATAACTAAAATAGAGTTATTCGGCTTTTGTGGTTTAAGTATCCGCAGTAAAAGCCTAAAAACCGTATTAAGGCTACAATAGCAGAATTAAAGTTACTCAAGACGCAACAATTTAAAACTAGTCACAATACTGAATGTATCACAACTGTAACCACAGCTTTTATTTGCGAAAGACGCTGAAAAAATTGTCGTTTTTGTTTTGTGATTCTTGCAGATTCAATTAGAGTTATGAGAGCTCTCATAAAGTTCTTGTAATAAACTTTCAGCCAAGGCAACTTCTTTTCATACATAATAACTCTAGTATGGCTATACAGTAGTGTGGCTCACCGTTGTGAAAAAAAAAATTAAGTTATCTCTATAAACTTTCTCATGATCTATACTTTTTAGACTTTGTATGAATATTATTGGCACAATGTTTCAATTCGCTTTTTCAACTGAAGAAGGATGCTCACCGACCAAAAATTTTTTAAAAATCGCAAAATAGTGTTTTTTTTATACAAAATTTATCTAATAAATTAAACTTTGTTAATATTTTTTTTTATTGAATGTTTAATTATTGAATTCAACAAAGTTTCGTAATATAAATTTATATAATTTTTTAATAATTTAAAATGTATTATTTTATTTCTTTCGAAAAACAGATCATCAATATGGAGAAGTTTGAACAAGTTTTTAGAGCGTTTATTAGCAAAGTCGCATAGTTTAGAATTTTCATTCATTACCTCTTACAATTCTGTTAGGAGAACTAGATTTTGACATGATTGCATTTGCCAAGCTACGTTTGTCTTCGTCGGGTATTCTGTTAGAGAACAGAGCCAGCCCAACCATTTCGTCTGAAAGATACCATAAGTGACGCTCAAGAGAACACCTGGCAGCAGCAGAAATTTCAGGATCAATGGAATTAAATTTTAAAAGAAGCAGTAAAAACACCAAATCGATCAAAACGTAGAAGCTGAGTTTGCTCACAACGAGTAAGGTTAAGTTGATCACGAAACAAAAAAATGTTGACAGTGTAAAGTACTTTTGCCATATTGGACCTGGAGATCGCCAGTTAATCACATCGGCCAGTTTTCATAGAACTATCATCAGTAACTCTACTAGCTCCATATAATCGTCTCAGATTTGGGCTTGACATTCAGCAGCGTTTTGGCTTAACCATGATAAAGTTGAGTCTATGAACGGTTTCATTGTTTTATTGGTTTTCAAGATTTTAGAATTTTCAAAATTTCAACTACCCTAAGCTGACTTTAACCTTTTAAAAAATGTCTGGTAAAGTAGACGGGCCAAAACATATAATAAACACTTCAGACAAAACGACTTCAAAAATATGATGCCGGCAAGTTAGACACATTAGATCATGCCGAATTTTTTATTCTAGAAGAACACATGCTTCCGTATACAGCCTCCGCTTCATTTTTACCAGAAGATTTAATTAGCTTCGGTACGCCAAGCAGCTTCTCTTCACCACCACCAGACATCAATACTGCCAAACGTTCCACCTTTTCTGGTTCCGATATATTCAATGAAATCTTACTATCCCAATGTATAACTAAGGAATTCTGAAGTTAAAATTAATTTTTTCTACGGGAAACGAGACATTTTGACGCGCTCGATGTATTGTGCTTCTTGAAATAGAGACATTATCTGGGCTATGACACAGACTGGACAGCAATGGGATGACTAATCTAACGGCTTCTTGATCTGATATTTTATTGCGGCCAAGAGCACCCTTCTATCCAGCCAGTTATGCAAAGACCATTTAAATTTTTAAATTTCTATAGATAACTAATTTTTTAAAGTCAACCTGAATTTTTTTTATTTCTTACTATGGCAAAACTTTAGTTGCAGTGAGCACTCAGTTTTAGAATAGTTAGGACCCACAAAATTTTCCAGAATACTTTTTACTAAAGATGTAAAAAAACTAGCTTTCCTAACCGAAAACCGCCCAGGTAACAGCGGTTATACAAAGTATACAAAATTTCACAATACGACGGGTTCATGGGAAAATAATAAACAAAAAATATTTTACTTTTATAAGGTAAAAAAAACAGATTTAATTTGATATGCAACACGGTATTCAAATTTGCTTTTTTACCATTTTTTGTATAAAAACATTTTTGATTTTGGTTTTTGTAAATGCGTTTTTTACATTTTAACACACCAAAAAATATACAGTTTTGTGTAGAGTTACAAGCACTAGGGTCTGTTCGGAAATGAATCATGACGCCCAAACTGATTTTGCAGCGCAAGCAGGATATTCGAAAAAGGTGAATTGTGCTGCACTGCAAATGTCAACCATTCTAAAATGCAATTTTTCTATCAAGCGTCACTCATAATTCGAATCAAAGAAATTTGTAAACTGTAATTTGGACGATTGAAAAATGCCAGATGTGCGTATACCGCAAATCGTGATTAATTTCCAAACAGATCCTTACTTACAAATCACTCATATCTGAGACATGAAATTCTTACGTTAGTTGATTTGATATGGACTAACAGAAATTTTTAAGGTTAAAATCAGGGACGTCAATTGGTAGGACAATATATTTAAATATTGCATTTGATTCATACCAAAGTGCAGCTTAAAAGCCATCCACTTGCAACGCATTCCGTATGACATTTTTGTAGCTTAAGAATTTTTGTAACACACACTCACATCCTTGCAAGAAAATGATTTTATTTTTGAATAAAATATCAATTTTAGGACAAAGTTATTGATACAAGATACATATCACCGCAGACTTCTTGTTGGAATCGGGAAGATCTTTTATTTGCCCGTAGATCGTATTCACATATCTTTCATTGTTCACAGCACATTAGGCTAAATTTGTCGGTATATTTAAAAAAATTTGTTAAAAATAGCAATCGTTGGAATCTCAACCTAAAATTGTTTGTTAGCCTTTAACATTGATGCCTCAACACGACACCATATTAAAGAGATAAAAAATTTGATGCGAAGACTATGAAAATTGTGATTGAAATTTGCAGGTTAAAAAAGAAAAAATTTTTTATAAAAATGCTATAAAAAAATACATCACATAAAAGACCTTATCAAGGTCTTTTAAATATATAACATTTTTTTTCTGTACAACTTACGGTTTCAAAGTTACAGCTATTTGAATAAATGCATTAATTGTATATTTTAAAATTTTTTCAAATCTTTCAGTGTATATCTGTAAAAAAATTTTTAAATCGAAAAACAGTACGCAGATATAATACTTTTCGGGAGAACTATACACTTAGAGAGTTCGAAAATTTTCAAAAATTGTGATGTCAGAAGCGTGGGCGCTTTGACATGGAATCACCGATATACACTAGCAGGCCGCAGTTGTAGGCGGCCATAACACAATACATGTCAAACGAAAAAAAACCTTTCTTCTCTTGTTTGATTTTGTTTTTGAGCGCATCACTGCCTTTATATGTATTTCCCTTTTCGCGTTGCTTGAGGCTCATCTGTTTTTTTCTATTGGGCTGTGTTAGCTGAGCAAAAAAGAGAGTAGTAGAGAGCAAAATGGAGCTCATTAAAACCATAGTAGAACTAGACAAGGTAGTTTTAGGGCTGAATGTGTTCTCTTTCTAAGTGATCATAACTGTCAAACTCAGCCATTTTGGTATTTTTGCCAATTTTTGCTTTCATATTGCATTCTCATTGGTTGCAGATTTTGTATGAAATGTCGACTTTGTTTTGACAGTTTCGGTCCCCGGCTCTCCGCCCAAACACTACCTTATCTTCATTCAACAAATTTTAGCATGATTAAAACCCTCGCAACACAAATACGTGGAAAGAAAACGATTAAGATGATTTCTAACATGAATGAAAAAATTTACAGATTAGGACATCCGCATGTTTTACCGCTAGATGAAGAAATTGGTGCCAACAGTATCTATTGGCTAACAAGAGATGGCTAATAAGGAAAAACATTGAGATGGCAACATTCAATTGGCTCCAGAGATGTCGATGTTGTAATCTTGTTTCTATCATTCTAGATTTCTAATATAACTTAACAGTTTAATTAATTACTAGTATTGCCTGTGGTCGAAATTCGACTATATCAAAATTGGTCTGTTTTATTTTTATTGAAAAACGTTTAAAAATGTTTAAAACTTTTGGCTAATACAATTTCACAACGCAGTTAACGTACTCGCTATACTTGACAATGTGTGCCCTTGTAATCAGATTCGGTCATGAATAAGCAATGAATACAACTAAGTTTTTACCAATAAGTTCTTGAAGACTAGCGCCCAATTTCCTTAAAGTTTGCTAAAAGAACAAGAATTTTGTTGTCTTCTTCATGTTGCTGACCACTAGCCGATGTTATAAGCATGCGTTTGACTTATTTCAAAAACAGCAATCATCTGCTTAATGTGACCAACATGCTTTATCGAATTATCGCGCTTAGCTCAACAATCCGAGCTTGCAAAATCGTATCTTTCCGCCGCAATGCCATATACAAAAATTCAATTGATCTTAATCTAATCAAATAAAGCTACATTTAAGTCCTCAATGATCACAGATGATAACAATTCTATCGTTTTTCTATATATTAAACAATTCTGAGAAAACAATATTTTTTGTAAACACCCTTTCATCGTTTGTCAAATATCCGTGTTCATCATTATCAGAAACATAAAACCTCAGACCGTCAAATGATCTAACTCTATTCGCGGTAACATGCAGGAGAGAGAATTTAAGAAGAAGCAACAACATTGTTCCATTGAACAAAAAAGTTTTTTGCATGAGCTTAGTTTTACCTATCTTAATGGCAACATATTCGGATAAAAGTATATTCAACAAATTTACATCGATATAAGATTTATGTGAATATGTTGACATTAACACAGGGAACATTTTTTTTTTGCGTATTAATAGTATATAGATAAAGAAAATAAACTGGCTTTTTCAGCCCTTGAAAGGATTTTGACCTAGCTTCTATTGATCAATTGTGTTGTGCGTGTTATTAAAAAGTTGAAAACAAATGATTGAGAATGGGATCTTCGTGTTTTATGCCGACTCCAAATGGCTTATGTTTTCAAGAAACTTTGTATGGCAATTTTACTCTCTGAGGTTTGAAATTGTCTGCAGAGAGGTGGCTGCCGAACAGAAATAGTACGTATGTTTTCCTATATGTTTTCCGAGTAAAGTTCAAAGTAAAATGAAATTTGAGAATAGTGTCAAAAGTACGGAAACGACTTCTAGCTAGTTTCGAGCACAAAACAGCTGATATTATTAGACGTAAACAGCGCTAATTTTCATATAACAATTTGTTTTTGAAATAAGCAAATACACTTGCTGAGATCATTTGAAGCATTAATTTTATTTTTAATAATAATATTTAACATATAATATATTATATAACAATTTCTAAATTTTTTTCACTGCACAACATAAGCAAGCAAGCACAATTTGACATTTGATTGCTCTTCTTGATGCTTATTCTTCTTGATGCTTGTTCTTATAATGCTGGCATTGGCGTAGCAAGCGGGGGGTAAAAGGGGGCAGTTTCCCCGCTTATATAGCTAGATAAACAATTTAAAAAGAAAACTTCAAAGCTATTCAAAATATCAGTTTTATACAACGATAATATTTGTGTGCTTTTGGATAACCATTTTCTTTCTCTGCGTTTGCAAAAAGTTAGAACAAAATGTAGAGATTCTACTGCAATTCCAATTTGAAAAAAATTCGGATACACTGAAAAAACTATTGAATGAATTTGAAAAACTTGTTGCTTTCTTTGGTTTTGACTGTGCCTGCCTCAGCAGCTTCATCTGAGCGTCCTTTTAGTAGGACTAAGACGACTTAAAACGTATCTTCGAGCAGCTATGACACAGAAACGACTCACTCATGCGGCACTTATACATATTCACAAAGATAAAACCGAAGAATTGAATTCGATGAAGGTGGTGAAAGAGTTTGTTTCTCGCAAGGACAGAAAGAAACGTTTTGGAAGAACTTAAATTGATATAATTTTTTGTACCTAATTGAATTAAAACCATGTAAAGATATCCTAGTCTTGCTTTATAAAAGCAACAATTATTTCTTATATTTTCATATTACTATATAGTCATACTACATCCTTTAAAAAATTATCTCTAATATCGAAATTGGAAAAACTTTTAAAAAGAATGAAATTTTAATATTTTTTTATTTAGTTTTATGTATTTTTTATTTTGAAACTAAAATAAAAAATGTGTTTATTCGTATTCATGTTTCTTTTAAGAAATTTTGGTAATTTCTTTTGCACCCCCATTTGTACTGCCCACCCAGATGAAATTAGCTTCCGACGCGCTTGAATGCTGGAAGAAATTTTTCCAGCACACTCCGAACAGATTTCGAGCTCGAGAGAATGATTTTATGCTTGTTTTTCTTCTCTCTTTTGAGCTAGAAAAAGTACGAAAATACATTCTAGCATGGTAAAATTAGACAAGGCAGTGTTAGGGTGGAGAGCCGGTGACCGAAACTATCAAAACGAAGTCGACAATTCATACAAAACCTGCAACGTTGGTGAGAATGCAATATGAAATCAAAAATTGGCAAAAATACCAAAATGGCTGAGTTAAACAGCTAAATAGTCACTAAGAAAGAGAGCACATTCAGCCCTAACACTACCTTGTCTAGTTCTACTATGCGTTCTAGCACATTGCAAGTAACGATTTTGTAGCTAGATTTAGCTTCTTTTTTTCACTTAGCTGCAAATATTAGGTCTGTTTCCGTACTCGAACTTCGAAGAACTTGAAGTTGCTTGAAAGCGTTATTCTACAAATTTTTGAAGCTCGAAAGAGAAGAATAACATGCAAAATGTCACACTCTGTGAGGCCTTTTTCATTAGGCAATGATTGCCTTCGCCGCAAGCAGTTCGTCTATTATTCGCAAGCATTCGGGTTGAAAAAGGACTTTCGTCTACCTCCTCATGTTTGTGAATAATCAACAAACTGGTTGCGACGAAGGCAATTATTGCCTAATGAAAAAGGCCTCTATTGTGTTACTAAATTGTGTTTTAGCTTCTGGCAATTTATTTAGCCTTTTTTTATTTCGTTTGGCTTTTTTAGCTACAAAATAGTTATTTACTAAATTTTAAAATATTACGTTAGTGAATTATTTTTCACTCTGTGTAATTGGGTGCACTGTAATGAATTTAGTTAAAACAATACAAAGAAATAAAATAAACCTGTTTATGTTTATTTCAATATTGACTGTAAGATGTAGCTTAAAAAAAGTTAATAAATGTTGTAATGATTTTATTATAACCTAAGATCTCATCAAATGAAAGAATAATCGTAATATTTGCTAAGATATAAATGAAAACTAACCTTATGATGAAGATACAGAAGTAGAATATGCATAAATGTTTCTACTTTAAAGTTATATACAGATAATAATTTTAAAAATATAACGTAGCCACTTTAATTTTTTTTCTATTTGTTAAATAAATTGTTTGTTTTATGAATAAAAAGTTCCCATTGTATATTTATATAAGAATATGAACCTGTATATATGCAAGCATATATGCAAGCATATGTCTTTCTGGCGCAAACCACCAATTCAATGTACCTTCAAAATTTGTGGTTCTCCATTGGAGTCCTTAGATAGTTTCAATGATCTTGGAGTTACAATGGATCCTAAACTACGCTTTAATATTCATGTAAATAAAATAAAAAATAGAGCAAATGGTACTTTAGGATTTATTAAACATTGGGCAAAAGAGTTAAATGATCCATTCATAACGAAAACCTTATTCACTTCCCTAGTGCGGCCTATCTTAGAATACGCTTCAGTTGTTTGGTGCCCACGATACGGTTGTTAGACGATAGACGACATTGAATAGGTGCAGAAACAATTTCTTTTGTTTTGCTTAAGCTTTCTTTATTTTCATACTGATTTTCACTTACCAACTTATGAATATCGGTTATAACTCTTAAATCTTCCTTCTTTAAAAAATCGGAGAATTATGATAAATGCTTGTTGGATTACAAAACTTTTACATGGATACGTCAACTGTCCATATTTATTGAGTAAAGTATATTTTAATATTCCTCTTCGTCCTAGAAGATCTTTTGAGTTACTCCACATGAACTTTTGTAGAACTAATTATTTGCAAAATGAACCTCTTAGAAGCGCTTGCGGTGATTTTAATTTTGTATCTGATGTTGTATCCTTAAGTGAATCCATGGACTCTATCAAACATAAAATTATAGATTACCTGCAGTACCGACGTTGATTATGTAAAGTTCTTTCAAACAAATATCTGATGCATCTGGTGATTTATAAACACATTATCATTAATATAACAATCTAAATGGATAAATGGACCTAAGGGTAAAATGAAAAATTTTGTTGTATAAACATCTTAATAATCTAAACGGACCTAAACCTGGGATCTTCAATTGCCTCATATCTTCATGATGATTATGACTACATTTGTCGACGGTACCGTGGTGCCTTGGTGACTTTTTACCTCTTGAAACATTACGTTAGATCGATTTGTAATATATTAATATGAGTGGCCGATAAGACCTAATTTGTCTTGGTGCCTGCGTTCGCAACTGGTTTTCTTTATTTTATGAAAATTGGCTTGGTGATGTTGACCTAGTTTGTCGAGTAACCACGCTGTCAAGCCAGGATTTCACCGGCTTCAGGGAGACAGAACGATATATATTATATATATATACCTATTGGAGTGGTGTTTTATTGGGTATGATACAAAAATTATTGCTAACTTGACCTTGTTTGTCTTGAAAACGCAACCCTGCTTTGCTGTCTGATATTATCGATTTTTACTTAATTTTTTTTTTTGTTATTTTTTATACTTTAATAAAATTATATACTTTAAGCAATTTTTTAAAATTATTAGTTTGTTAATAATACATTATTTCAATCAAAATCATACTTTATATTTTTGAATTGTATTAAATATCTTATTTCATAATTTTAAATTTGCTATAAAACCTGTTAAGGTTTAGCAATCAAGTAAATAAATAAATAAATAAATAAATAAATAAACAATACAAATAAAACGTTGCAGTATACTTTTAAAAATATATACAATATGTATAACAAATTGTAGTTCTTTTTTAGCTACTTTTTTATCAGTTTTAGCTACAACCTTCAAAAATTTCCGGCAGCACTGGCAAGTAACTGCAATCGAGTACGGAAAGAGACCTATTAATGCAATTGAAAAACATTCTGAGCTGGGATTTGAACCGGGGTTCTGTAGCTTACGGGCCACGCACTCTACCAGTAGGCTAAGGCCTACTATTAATATATAGATACTTGTAATTAAAATTTGAAAAAGAAAATACTCACAACAGGTGCTATAGCACAAATATGATATTTCAAAAGTTTTTTCATAAAAATCGGCCTAGTACTTTCGGAGCATAGCTGTAACAAAAAAGTTCACTTAAATTTTATATAAAAGTAAAGACATTATAAATAACATTAATAAATTCTGTCTGATATAAAAAAGAAATTCAAAAATAAACACAGAAAGTTCGGGAATATCACGCTAAATTTATTTCAACGACTTGGTTTTTAATTGAACATATGTATATTTTTGCAGCTCAAAACAGATTTTTTGACAAACAATTATCCAATATATAAACACCAATAAAAGCACTTGCGTGTGTTTCAAAACAAACGATTGGTTGGAAAAATTCAAGAGTTTACTTTTTAGAAAAGAAGTTAAAGTTTTCATAGTTTCTTTTTTGAGGTCAATATATGAAGCATCGCCGTGAATAACGTTGTAAGCGGCAAATGAATCAAAGAGTTTGTTTATTCTTACTACCGTTAAAAATGCTCTCGCTAGAATCTGGATACTTTTTTTTTATATACTGACAAATTTTTTTACAACTCTTAAACCAATAAAGTGAAAATTGAAATCAAGTGGTTCTAAGTGCGCCATTAAAAACGTTATTTTTGATTCCGGAAAACTTATAATTTTGTCGCTTGCTACGTTATTCGCGGCGACGCTTTATATTTAAAGGGTAATTTCTTTAACATTAGGTTTTTTAAAATTAAAAAAAAAACAGAAAATTTTCAATATAGAATGAAATAATTATTTAGAGCGATACATCAATGCCTACCATACTTTTTAAAGGTTATTTCATGTAAATGTTGCCCGCGGCTACGTCTGAGGTGGTCCATCCTTTAGCTCTAATTTTGTCATACTTTTTCTTGCATGTCGACCGGTATCTTACCAACGGCAGCGTTAATGTTGTCTTCCAGGGCTGCAATTGTGGCTGACTTGTCCTTGTACACGAGAGACATCAGGTAGTCTCATAAAAAATAGTCTAGTGGGATCAAATGATGTTGGCGGCCAAAAGACTGCTTCAAAATGTGAGATTAACTGCTCACCAAACTCGCTTCTTAATAGGTCCATGGCATGTGACAATTCAATGTCAACCAAGTCCAATTCTTCCATTTTGGGCAAAAAAAGAGTCGAAATCATCACACGGTACTTCGGTCCATTGATTGTTACGTTGCAATTTTCATTATTTTTGGAAAAGTGCGGTCAAATTATTCCGCCGCAAAGTGAGGTATTTTATCAATCTAGGAGGACAAAAGTAAAAAAATAATTAGCAAAAAATTTTCTAGAAAATAAACCTAGAATACACAGGAAGCCATGTCAAAAGTTTGAAAACGATTGCTTTATCCGATATACCTCAGACTCCAAGATAGCAGTTTTGTGTCTTAAGTGCGCTGATTAAACTTGCTAACTATTAAACTTCTTTTGTTATGGAAAACCTTTGTGAAGGTATAAATATTAATTTACAATAAAATTAGTTGCTTCATAAACTTGGGTTATATTTAAATTAACGATAGAAAGTATAGCAAATGCCAAAAATTTCGTTCACATAAAAATTTTATTTGTTTTTAAGTTTAAATCTTATAGATAGTTCATACAAAAATTTAGCTGCTTGTTTTTAAAATATATGCATTTTAGGAAGAGGCCTTAATATCTCAAGAATTTTTGTATTTTTACAGCTGTTTTTAGCTTATTTTTTCTTTGAAAACCAAAAAAGCCTGCAAGTTCTTCTAAAGAGGTATTAGTTGTGATAACATAGAAGAACGTTACAAAATTTTCTGTTGTTCGAAACAAATTTAGTGTTTCGAAGTGAAAATTCAAAGTGTACATTTTTCTCTATAGACAACTAGCTGAAACCTGACGCTTTGCTGCCACGCCTCTTTTCCAACACCCATTTTAGTGGTGGCCGAAGCTCACTAAGTAGAGTGCGTTGCCCGTTAGCTAAGGAACCGTTGTAGACCGGGTTGAATTCCCAACTCAGACAGAATGTTTTTCAATTGAATAAATATTTCTGTTCAGCCGCCACGAAGTTGTTCGATATCATAAATTTGGATTGCATAGGATGTGCCACGCCCACATGTCGAACGCCCATAAAATGTTATCAGTGGAAGTGTAAATTGTGGTCAAATTTAGAGGCAGTGCGGCCTTTAACTCCAAAGCTTTTCAATATCGCAACTTTGAGTTGTATGGGAGGTGCCACGATCTTTCTTTCTCCATAGAATCCTTCCTTTAGCTAATATGAATAAATCAAGCCCAAAATCGTGAAAATCGAACGAGCCGTTCTCGAGTTATGACCGGACGGCAGTCTCTTTTATATAAATAGATTCAATGAAACACCCTGTAAATAAGAAGGTGTTTGAGATAGACCCAAACTCCAGAACAATTTTTTTTAGGAATGAATCAAGGAATCATATCGCAAAAATTAAGAATTTTTCCTCATAGATTGCGCCAGCCCACAAATGGAACCAAACAGTACATTATTCGGGATGCATGCTTCTGGCTGCTCTTAAGACCGAATTCGGAAATTCTGTTTGTTGACCTAGTCATTGAGCCAAAAATGAGCTTCTTCGCTGAACACAATTTTCCGATAAAAAAGTGGATCTTCATCCAACTATTCTAGGGCCCATTCATTAACAGATAACGTTGTTGTAGGTAACCTGGCTTCAGTTATTGTTTCTATTTACTTGTTTCTACATAAAAAACGAGTAAACTACTTAAGTCGAGTTTTCCCCTCTTTTATTTAAAGCTTTTTTCAAAATACTTCTTAAATACGAAATTTTATACTTTTATGGTCATTTTTTCAACTAGTTAGATTGAGTTTTCCATCTTTTTACCCCCACGCATGTAAATATGCATACACGCAGAGAAAAAACATAGTTGCAACAACCATGTTTTAAGAGGATCATAGTATGATTCAGATTATGATTGTTGCTAACATGTTCTTAAACATATAATATTTTCTTTGATCCTGATGAAAACGATTACAACAACCATATTTAGAAAAGGAACTTTTTTGTAGGAACCAAAATATTATTGAAATAATCATTATTCTCTTGATTGAAAACACAATAATTGAACAGTTGACAAACGAAACAGCACATAGCCAGGAATCGATAAAACTTATTGTGTATGAGTGAAGTGAAAGTTTTTCCTGCAAACTGTTCAGACACTTTCAGACAATACTGTTCAGACAATTTTTTCGATTTTTGGTTATGTTCTGCTTTGTCTGCTAACAAGCAAAGAATAGTTCAGACAAACATTCAAAGTTCTAATATGTTTGTCTCTATAATAATATTCACATTTATCATGATTGACAGAACTACAACATTTTTGTTGCAACAAATAGTTGAGGCAATCATGGTATGTTGACGATTTTAATGATGTTATGATTTCAACTTTAATGTTATTTTTGGTACCACCATTAGTAAATAATGACTTTATTGAGGCAAAAATTTGTGTTTGCAGAAATAATACAAAAATTTTAGTAAAAAAATTATTATTGCAGTAATCATATCTCAACCATGTTTTTTCTCTGCGTGTATGGGGTATATTAACTTTGTCACTTCGTTTGTAAAATCTATAAGGCGGCGTGGCAGTTATAGAAAAGTATGTATATATTCTTGATAAGCATCACCCCTAAGTCAATTTACCCATGTCCGCCAGGACTCAAAGGGTGATAGTTGTTTATTAGGTGGACAATTTATGGGGCACGACCCATGAATTGATCTCAAAATGAGTTCATTCTTGAGGCACGGCTCTTGAATGTTCATCTGATTTCCGTAAAATAAAAAGGTTTACCTTGAGCCTTGATTGTTGGTGTCAAATCTTGGGGAAAGCCTTGTTTTGGTATTAAGTTATCATAACATTGTTAATGTAATATGCTTTCGATGGACGATCAATCCAATATAACTTGAAGAGCGGGGGCAGTCATCCATCAAAGATAAGGAGACCTGATCTATCGTTGTTCTGCAAACCTTGGTTTAGAATGAGGGTTCTATGTAAGAAGCATAGAATTCTTTGACCGAGTATAAGCCAATTGGTATACTACGGCTCACGCTTCCTAGTTTTCCGAAAGAGGCTTTTAATAAGCCTTAATTAAGCTAACGAAGTTGCGTAAGTAGGATTGAGGTTCTCTCGGCATATTACCGGGAAACCAATGGTTATTTTTAACCTAGTCATCTTCAATTCAAGTGACTGAAGGTGTCACAGTCAAATATAATTATTCTAAGAACTTTTGGTCTGTAGACGGGATGTTGAAGAGCCTTGTCTGGTGGAACCTAGAGCCCGGGTATTAACTGTCGTGGGCTTGGTCCTACGGGGTTTCATTCGCTCTGGTTGTGGTTAGACCAGGAAGGTCGGTGTAAGTTACACTTTAGTTGAACTCGGCTTGGTAATTCCCTTAAATTAGTAAGAGAAAGATGGTAGATAAATTCTTGTACATTTTTAACAGTGAATGTTAGGAAGATAACCAACTACCGGATCAACTTACTGTTACCTTTGGAATTTGAGAACAGGCGACGGGGAAACAGGCCTGTAGCCAGACCAAGAATACAGAGGGGGCAGGCATGAATTTTGGAGGGGCAATTTTTTGTTTTTTCATTTAAATAAAAAAACAATTTTTTTAACATGTGAAATGAATACATTACACATATTTATTAAAAAACAGTTAATTTTATAATATTTACATGGATATGTAGATCTTTTTATAGATGAGATTAAAAAATAATATAAAAATTAATACAGTACTTTGTAATAAAATGAAGGTAAAAATACAAGATTTATTTAAAGTGGCTAGAAATATAAGCAAGAGTAGCGAAATGGGCTAACATATGTATAATAGCACATTCTTTTCTGGAAAAAAATTCTGCATTTTTTCAGACCTTTTCAAGAGTTCTGCATTTTTTCCGTTCTTTTCTTAAAAAAAAAATGTTGACCTAAAAATAAGTCGTGTTCTTTTCTTGAAAATTCTGACCGCAAAAGTATAACAAATGCAGAATTTTCTGGCCTGTAAAATTCGGTGGTTCTGCATTCTGCTCTCTAGTAATACCAACATAAAAACAAAAAATAATAATTTTGACAGTAATATTATATGCTGTGACAATTGTGAGAGGCAAAATGTTCCAATTTTGAAAATTTTTTTAAATTTAATCCAAACCAATTTTGCTTAAAGTGGTATCTTTTAATAAAATTTAACAGCTCGATGAGTGTTTCTTAAGAATTCCATGCAGTCGGCTTTATACATAACCTCAATCGTAAATACATCGGAATTCAAAACAACAGTGCAGCCTATATCAAATGAAAAAAATGTTGCGTTTTTTCCGTTCTTTTCTCAGCTCAAAAGAAGTCAACATTCTGTAAATTGAGGTCAGAATCTAAAAAATTCTGCATTCTGCGAGGTCAGACTTTTTTCCGAAAAGAATGCGCTATAAGCCATTTTTTAAGTAAAACAAATAAAAAAATTGAATTAACCCGCATCCGTCGTTTGCAACAAATTTATGCAAATTTTTTATTCAGATTTATATATTAAGAACAAACATGCATGTTTTGATTTAAATCTTTTGCTTTTTTAAATTTTTGCTAAAATTAAGATTTGCCGTTTTTACTTATTGTAAAATTAATAAACATTCATCATGCATAAAAAAAAATTTAAAAATTAAAAACATTTCATTGAATTATATATTCTTTTTGTATCTGCATCAAATTGGTGCACAACGTGCTTTTCATTTCTAGAAAGTTCCTATGGATGCGGGTTAAAAAATTATTAAAATTCAAATCTTATTTTTTGGTAGCATATGTTGGCGACCCAGTAGAAATTTGAAAATTTGTTAAACAAATTTCATATACATATTCAAGTCATGAATACGGTGAATGTGTATATTTTTTGTTATTTTAAACTAAACTAATTTCAAAGCAATAAAGAAATATATCAACAAAATGCATATTAATTATTCATTTAAAGTTTTTCATTGTCTGATTTGGCCAGGGGGCAAACGGTTGTAGTAGGGGGCAAACGGTTGTAGTAGGGGGACATTGCCCCACCCCCCTGGCTACAGGCCTGCGAGGAAACCTTAACAGTCTGAGTTGTGTCCAAAAATGATTGGGGAACCTGATGACATAGCAACAGTACCATAGGTTTTATGTAGGTATCGCTTCTTAGTTTTCATGACAAAGACTACCTTCTTTGATCATGTGAGCGAAGTTGCGTGCCAAAAAATGGGTTAAATTATTGGTATGTATACCAAGTATAACCAAGTCATGTACAATTTTTGTGGCCGAATGTGTCACGGTCATGTATAGTCAATAGATGGTTAAAAATTGGTCTATGCTGTGAAATTAGGGGAACCTTTCTGGTGGATCTTTTGAATTTCGAAGGGGTGTTGGCCGACTCTAAATATTGGTTCCAAGCTTTGTAGCAGCGTAGAATTAAGCTTTCACGGCAGGGGTATACGTTTAACACATAGAGGATTTCTGTCTGTGATCACGATATATTAGCTTTTTATTAAATAACTAGCTGAACCCGGTGTGCTTCGCTACCCCCTCGTTTAAAATAAAATTAAAAGTATTTATATATTTACAAAAATTTATTTATTTATTTTAATTATTGCAATGCTTCGCCTCTTTCTTTGTTGTAAACCAATTAGAATTCAGCGCTGAATCGCATGTAATTTGCTTCATGCTCCCCCTTTTTATTTTTAGACCAATCAAAAAGCAGCAATTACACAATCAGCTGTTTCGCAGTCAGTTGTGGGAGAATGAGAATGGGGTTACCCCACTCTCTATTTTAATTAACACGTATTATAAAATCAGCTGTTTTGAAGACAGTGGTAGAAGAAAGAGAATTGAGCTACCCCACTATTTTAATTAATATGTATTTTAATGATTTTAATGACATGATTTGTGGTATAGCCGTTAATAAACGTAGTAAAAAAGTAGGTGCAGAAGTGTGCATGGTCGAAAAATATTATCATGTAATAAGTATTCCTGAGTCAAAGCTGAACGCTGTGAAAATTTAAGATCGGTTATCAGGTCCAGCCTCCAATATATCGCAAACAAAGGGGCGTGCTCCGCCCACTTTTCTTTTGGTACGTATTTCTATTCATGCTAATACCATATATAGCAAATACTGCCGCCGTTGGTCAAAAAATGCCCAAGATATGACGATTTTAAAATTTGGGTTATATGGGCGAGGCCACGCCCCTTCGTCCACTCACAACTTTATATAGTCAAGAATTTATTATTTCGTAAGAATATCCTATTGTGAAAATTTAATGATGATCGGTCCAGTAGTTAAGACTATATTGCGATTTTTAATTTTCCTAAAAAGGGGCGTGGTCCCACCCACTTTTCTCCTGGTACGTATTCCTAACTATGCCAATACCATATTACCAAATAGCATCAACGTAGGTAAAAAAATGCCCAAAATATGGCGATTTAAATTTTTAGGTTATATGGGCAGTGCCACGCCCCTTTCTCAAATAAAAACTTTATATAGCCTTTTATTCTTTCCAGATTCATAGTAAAATGCTGTGAAAGTTTCAGGAAGATCGGTCCAAGGGTTTGGCCTCCTATAAAGCACAAACAAACAAACAAACAGACAGACATTCATTTTTATATATATAGATTGAAAGCAGATTTATTATAATTAAAGTAAAATGGGGCGAAAAAGGGGGATTTGGTAATAAAAAATCTATGGCTACCTTACCTGTAGATAAAAACTATATAAAACTTTAGGTAAATACATATTACAAAAAAAGTATTTTGTATAGCAAACATTGTTAGTGGTATAAGTAAGTATCTGAATTAAAAAAGTGGGCGTAAAAGTGGGCGCGGTCGAAAAAGTACCCTATTAATCATGCCAGAGTCCCAGTTAAATGCTGTGAAATTTTCAGGAAGATCGGTCCAGAGGTTTGGTCTCCTATAAGGTACAAACAAACAAATAAACAAACACACATTCCATTTTATATATATAGATAGCTTAAACCCGGCGCGTTGCTGCCGCGGCCCCGTTGCCAAACGCGAATAAAATGTTATCAGTGAAACTGTATATGTAAATTGTGGTCGAATACTCAATTCCATGGCTGTGCGACCTATAACTCAAAAGCTGTAGAATTTCTCAAATTTTGGTTGCATGGGAGGTGACACGCCCCCTTGTCCAACGCCATACAAAGTTATCAGTAAAACTGCATGTGTAAATTGAGTTCGAATGCTGAATTCCGAGGCTTTGTTTGCTTTGTTTGATTGACTCAAAAGCTATTCGATATCGCAAATTTGGGTTGTATAAGAGGTGCCACGCCCCTTTGTCCAACTCCCATAAAATTTTATCAGTAAAACGCCACGTGTAAATTGTGGTCGAATTTCGAATTCCAAGGATGTGCGGCCTATAACTCCAAAGCTATTCGATATCGCAAATTTGGGTTGTATGGGAGGTGCCACGCCCCCTTGTCCAACTCTCACAAAATTTTATCTGCGAAGCGGCACGTGTAAATTGTCGAATACCGAATTCCGAGGCTAAGCGGCTTATAACTCCAAAGATATTCGATATCGCAAATTTGGGTTGTATGGGAGGTGCCACGCCCACTGTTAGTAGGAGGTTGAAATATACTTTACGACCTATTCTCATACCTACAAAATATACATACAAAATTTCATGAAAATCGGTCGAGCCGTTTCGGAGGAGTTCGATTACGTACCCCGTGACAGAAGAATTTTATATATTAGAAGATCGAGTTCGAAAATGAGCCAAATCGGATGAAAACTACGCTTACCTCCCAAACAAAGTGACTTAACACAAACGATAAATCTCTTTAAGTTCCACAAAAATTAATCTAATGACTTTAAATTATGTTCATAAGCTTCAAAATGCAAATTTGAACTCAGCATGAACTTTGTAAAAATAAAATGAGAACCACGCCTACCTCCCATACAGAGTAACTGTATGAAAACTGTAAAAATCTCCTTTAATTCCACAAAAACTATTACAATAGCTTCAAATTTTGCAAAAAAAAAATTAATCTTAACTATGCACTGGATGCTTGGAGTTTGGTAAAAAAAACCTCAAAACTTCGCCCATCTCCTACACAAAGTGACGTCATCATAATAGTAAAACCTTCATAAATTTAAAAATAATGGTTTAAACTTGATATTTTGCAAATAAGCTTTGATAATTAGTATTTGCTCTGGGTTTCATATTTGAAATAATTAGATAAAAATCACGCCCTGTAAAAACAACATCATGAAAATATTACAACATTCAAAACTTCGAATATACTAAAATAAGATTGTGAGTTTAAGAGTGTGAAGACAATATACATTGAGAAAGCAATAATAATACAGAAAATTGAATTATTATAACCTATAGCCATTCGAAACTTTAATTGCCAAGTCTCATTTTTTTAGTAATAAATTTTTCCAGTAAGCTAAAGATAATTATCCACTCTAATCAATATATGAAATTCGAATTTTTAAGTCACTCCATTAAGAACTAAATTATTTAACCACTTAAAGATATCCACATTTTTCGGCATACGTTTTATTTCTACTGTGCGTGGTGACCACACGCACACATATTTTTGTATCTCTGTTATCTCTGTATAACTTTTTGTACTTATTGTTTTTCAACTTAGTTTGATAAAAACGTTTATTTGATTGGATAAACAAGTATTTTAAATTTATTTTCTTTTGTTCTGTTTATTTTCACAACATTACCTACTATTAAAAGTATTCTATTATGTTTGGTCATAACCTGAAGAATGACTTTTTATAGTTAATTTTGATAGCTTAAAATAAGATAGCGTGTTCATATTATTTTATTCTTGAATAATTCCGTTTACGTAATTATGAATACAAAACGACAATGTTTGTTCTCATGCTTGTAGTAAGTGCTGATTACTCCTTGTAATCAAGCATTAAAAGATTTGTTCCGTTTTGCTTCTATATCTTTAGGAAGCCAATGTTTGTTAACTGAAGGTTATACCATAATTGTATTGTAATGACTAATTTGAATGTAATAAGTTTTGTGTAAGAACTAGTACTAAGAAGCTAATTAGTCTTATATCATTGTGACAATAATTCTTTTAACTCGTGTTCTGCACTTAAATTTACAAATGACTTGTCATCATTAATATATAAGAAATAGAAACTAATATGAAAAGAGTCATTATTTCGCCAATTTAGTCAATTGCTTGTGAACAAAAATTTCAACATTGGTGACAAAAACCATTTAGGTCAATATCTAACTAAAGCTTGCAATCATTAATATTGTAACGATTATAACGAGTGTTCCATGTTGACAGAAAAGGATTTTTCGAGTTCTGTAGACATTTATATTGAACTAAAATTTTCGTTACAATATAGTAATTGGTATCTGCTGAGATGTTTATGTACTATATTATTATGGTGCTGGATGCACTCGCATTATGGTTAACGTAAATGTGCGATTTGTATGGATGTGTGTTTGTATGTGTGTGTATGTGTGTGTATCTGCGCATGTAATTAAAGCTTTTTGAATGGCGGTTTTTCGCATTTTCAAAATTTAAATATTTGTTTGTTGATTTATAATGACTTGTTGCTCGAAATGGCGTTGAAGTCTTTAGAACGTTTTTTATATTTGTGGTTTTCTGAATTTGCTCCCATTTTTTCTCAATTCTGACGGTTAACTTAAGAGGTTTTAAAGATATAGTATTAATTTTCTACATAAAAGTTAATTGTTTTTGTCTTATCGCTCTTTTATGAATATTTAGCTGTCAACGTAATTTAATAATAACACAGTGTGACGAAAAAAGAAAAAGTTAAAATTATAAGAAGCATTTGTAGAAATTTTTAAAGAGGGACATTTTGAGAGTCCTTTGTACCTGGTCTGACCTCTCAATGTTGTCACAATTTTTTTTAAATTGATTTTTAAAATTTATATCTTCGAATTTTGTTTCGCCAACATTCTTTGATGTTTAACAACTATTTGCTTTATAAGAAATAAAAAAAAAAACACTTTCAAATTGTCCCTGTTTGAGAATTTCTACTGGAAATGGTTTTTGTAATTTTCTAGCAGTCACACTGCGTTACAAATATAGCAATTTGATAAGCCAGGTGCTTTTTGACTAAAATATACTGTTTTTTTATCAACATTGTCTACTTTGAGATTCGATACATTTAGTTCAGTGTTTTTCCAATTTTTTTACTCCTTCCAAGTAATAGGATGTATCGAGGTCCTTAAAATAGACGTTTATTTTCAATCCAAGTCCTTGACGCAGATCCATTTGGGCTACAGAAAATGGTGGTTAGGGTAGCAGTTTGTGGTCCAATTTATAGATTTTGGCCATGTCGACTAAAGACGTGCATTGTCATGGTTGAAGGCCAAGTTTTCTTCGCCAAATGCGGTCGTTTTTGCTTTAAACAAATATAAAATCTATCCCACAGCCGTTTATAATATTTTCCTGTGATTATTTTACCGTTTTCAGGGTAATTGCCATGATATTGTTTGACCCACCTTCGCCGACTATGGTGCATGTTCACTTGGAGAAGTCAACTGCTTTGACTGCTCCTTGGTCTCTGGTGTGTTTTGATGTATCCATGTTTCATCTACGCTTACGATACTTCTTCGGATTGCGGTTGAACATCGGTTGAACACTCCTTTGAAGTGGTCACACGATTTCGCTTATGGTCGAGTGTTAGAAATCGTGGTACCCTTCGTGTGGAAAACTTTTCCATGTTCAAGTATTCAAAAAATCTTATCTACCCACTAGGGCTTTCAATCCCGAAGGATTTTGGCAAATCCCAGGATTTTGGGATCCCGAAATGCCAAATTTTTAAAAAAATGGTATTTAGCTGTATTAAGAGCAGGAACCGTTAGTAACTCTTTCTCTTCATTTATGCGTTTTGGCAAAATAATTTCATATTATGTTTTTACTTTTTTGATTTTTAAAAAAGGAAATCCAAAAGTATTCGTTATTTATACTTAAAATTTTCAAATATAAAACACTCAAAAGTTTATAAGCCAACATCAAGAAGAAATCTTAAAGTTGCAATGTACAAAGAGGAATTTAAGGAAAAAAAATTTCACAATAGTTGGAAGATAAAGTCAAAATCTGAAATCCCATTTTGTATTTTTAAGGAAAACACTTGTAAATTTTATGATTGAAAAAATATACATCCCCTGAATTAAATAGTTAAAAAAAAATTAGATTAGATAATGACAATTACTCCAAAATAATTAAGTTCTAGGGACGAATATATATTTAAAAATTATCAGAATGTAAAATACATTAAAATTTAAAAAAATTTAAAGCACCAATGTCTGCGATCGGTATGTATTATATAAAATTAATAATATAATATGTAAAAGGTGTACAAAATTACTTAAAAAAGTATAAATAGATGTACGTCTCCAGAATTTACCTATTAGAGTACGCTTTTATTACGATGATGAGTAACCAAGAGAGAGGGTCTTCTGAATCTATAATATACCTACCAAATACATATATGCCTAATGCCAGTGAAATTTTAAATAAATAAACTTAAATTTTAAATAAATAAATTTAAATTTTCAATAAATAAATTTAAATAAAAGCTTATTTTTATAAATTTTTTTTACTTTTTATTTATTTCTTAGTCTAACAAGTTTATTACGTTTTTGTATTTGTGAGTGGTAAAAGGGGATGTGGCAAATTTTTTTCCCAAAGCCCATCCCCTACTTCAAGGAAATTTACTGCCAAAATTTCAGCTTAATCAGCCTAGTTGTTTTGGTGATATAGCATTTTTAATGATTTGTGGGCGAAAAAAGAGGGTGTGGCAACATATTTTATCATACTAATGCATTGTCACCGGACTAACATACGTAAGCTAAATTTCAGCTTATCGGATAGTAACAAGGGTTCGAAAAATGCTTTGCAAATTTTGACGGACATACGAATGAAGCAAGTTAAATAAAAGCTTATAAAAAAGAAGCAGCTGATTTCGATAGTAAAAACAAACGTCGTTTACATTGCAGTTGTATTTATTGTTGCTGAAAATTTTTATAGTTTCCTGTGAAAAAAAAATTCGGGGTTTAGGGTTTGCAATCACTTGTGCTGGTACGACTACAACGGAATTCAGTAAACTACTTCTTATCCATTGGAACTGGTCATTCAAAGTTCCCATATAGTTTATCAAGCCTTTCCTTTAGATTTTTGTGATGGTTTTTTTACGAAAAAAAAAATAATGCTAGATGATTCACTTTGTTCCCTTTTCGCCGAATTTCTCGAGGTTGTCTGCTTTCAATGGCTGTAAAACGGGACCATCGCATTACCATTGCAACTACCAGGATGGTAGTTAACAGGACCAGTCTTGCATTAAGTCTTGCATATGTATGACCTGCGGTTCAAGCCCACAAAAATAACGTTTTTTAAAAGTGCTGTAGCTCAGTCGTTTTTCAATTTATCAACTTTTGGTTTTTACGTCAAACTAAACGTAATTTTCTAACTTTTTCCGTACTTGTTTATGTTTCTATGTTTTCTTATCCCCCTTTTTCAGAGCGATTAACATGGGTACGTAAAAATGAGAAAGCAAACGGGGTATCGTATTTCTTGAGAATCAGATGTCGTATCGAAATTCATCCAGGTCCTGATTTAGGATATTTCCAAAATATCAAAAACAGACAAAATGGCGCGATTTTTTAAAAAATATTAAAAAATTAGCTGTTTTGAGGGGGTGTTTGTCCCACCCCTCCCCCGGTAGTAAAGTTAGCCCAATTATCCTAGTTCAGGAGCTGCCTGACGTGATTACCTACAAAACGCCGACCACCGCATCTTGATCTGACTTCTGGTTCTCGAGAAAAACGACACCCCAGTTTGAAAAAAGTGATTTCGAGAAAAACGCATTTAAAGTTTTCTTACAGCACCTCGGCGCGCATGTATATATACATATATAGCTCTGTAACTCCAAAAGTAATTTTAAAAAATCCTTTTAGGGCATAATTTTTGAAAGATTTAAAAAGATATTTATGGCAAAAAAAATAGAAAAATTTTTAAAAAGGGTCATACCTTAAAAGTTACTACGCAGGAAGTCTAAAAAGTCACTGAATTCTAAAATTGCCTACGTACATTATTTCAGTTAAGAAATAATATAGACTTCTAATTTAAAAACACAAAGAAGTTATAAAAAAGAAGTTTATTTGTTCTGTAAGTTAATCAAGGTGAAAAGAAAGCAGCAAAAAAATTTATATCTTAAAAGAATTTGTTAAGATATACTAAATGTAGTAATAAACATTTTATCTTATACTGCAGAGGTTATTTAATGTTTAAGATATCATAAAACTTTTCGTATTCATATAATTTATTAAGTTTTGTAGTGATAAGCAAAATGAATTCTTTAAAAAAAATAGGTACTTTAAAATGTGCTATTAAATTTTATTTACACAACTGTGCGTTGTTTTAGTGCTCTAAAAAAAGCAATAAAATTTTGACCTATTTTCCAATTTGCGAGTTGGCCAAAATTCAATTTAGACTGTTTGAGACTGGGGAAAGATTTAAAAGTGACAGTTATATTAATTAGTTCCAGAACGAAATGTTTCTTTAAAATTCATCTCCACAACAGTGCGATAAACAAAGACAAAAAATCAGTAATTTCGAAAAATTGGCATGCGAAATAAAAATAATTGCATTACATCATTTAAGTTATACATAATATAAATGAAAATGTAATTATCAGAAATCAGAAGGAATTTTGTGAACCATTCAATGGATACTATAAGAAAATGCGAGATTTGTAACATTTCAATTAAAATCCAAGAAAACTCCTAGAAATATTAATTTTTATGTTTTAAAAGCTTATATAATAAAAAACTTAATTTATTTCTACATTTTATTTCTGAATTCTGTAATAGCATTTCCTTTTGAAATTCAGTTTGGATTCGATGTATCGGAAAGAGATTTTCACTGCTTACCAATTTTATTTTTTAAATTTTGCAATTGGAAATAGTGAATTTTTTATGCTAAAAGTGTTAAGAAAAATCATATGTTAAAACACCAGAAAGATCTTTGGAAAATATTTTTATTATGTTTTTACCTTTTTTTTACACGCTCAACTGTATGGGGCGTATGAACCCTAAAGTCCTCTTTTTGGCTACTGGCCTGCTAAGCTAAGTTCTCATCTCTACTCTGCTGAAGTTATTTCAATTATGTGAATCCATTTTTTTAAGATAACATTTGACAAACTCAAAGGAAAATCTGAAAGCTACTACTTCTACCAAACAAAATTTTTAAGTTCTTTCTCTGTGGCTTCTCGGGGAACTACTTTTGAATCACATAGACTCATTGAAAATAGTTTTTAAACAAATTTGGTTGTGAAACTTAACGATTGTCAAATTCGTCTGAAGGACAGATTTTTCTATTCTCTTTTTTTGTATCACTGTGATCGGTTTAAATTTATACTCGTTAGCAAAGGGTTGTATCGGAGTCTACACAGAGCCAAAACAACCTAGTAATCAATAAGATTTCTCTATGGTTTTCATCCAAGAAGATTGTTTTATTAAAACCATAGAGAAAATCGTATTAAAACTTTTTTTATTAGGCAAACCACATAATTTTAAAAAGAATCTTATTGTTTTTTTAAGAACACTTTTTAAAAAAATAAGAAAATCTTATCAAAACTTCTTGGTCTTTAAAAATAAATGTTATAGATTTAATAAGATTAATTTTTGAAATGTAATAAGGACATCTTATTGATTTAATAGGATTTCTTTATAAATTTTAATTAGGAAATATTTTTAAATCAAAACGGAATCTTATTAACCTTTTACCTAGAAATATGCTTTTAATTACCTGTAATACTAAATTAAAAGACATTTTGATGGTTTATTACAATTTAGTAGGAAATAAAATATGTATGTGTATATATAAAATATATCTGTTAAAGTATAATTTAACAAAAAGCAAAAAAAAAACTAAATTCAAAGCTGTTGCATAAATAAGTTTTTTAACTTAACAAGCAAAACAGTTTTCAAAAATACTAAAATACCCGGCGCTGTCGAGGCCTTTATAGAAAGTGGCGACATCCTTAATCTCCATTTTTTGAAGAACCTCCTTCGAGTTTACTCCACAAATTTTTAGTAAAGTCGAAATTGAGTCACTCAAGCCCCATGACTGAAATATGGCTTGAGTTTCCAGAATTTCAGCCTCGTCGAAAACAAGTTCGGGAACATAAGTATCATTATCCATTAACATATAATTTTACTTTACTTTAAATAAATTAAATCCATAAAATGCACATATGCTTAATGAATTCACTACACAATTACGACTGAACTCTAAAGCAAAGAATAAGTAGAATTTTCACCGTTATTACCTTCTTAAAAGGGTGTTTCATAAGAAAATCTTATAAAAGCAGATCAATAAGATTTTCTTATGAATTTAAGGAGGTCTCCTCTTAAACTTTTGAGAGTGAAAAAGATTTTCTTATTAAAGTAAAGTATTAATAAGATTACCACATCATTTCATTCATTTAATAAGAAATCTTTTTAAAAAATACTTGATAGTTGTAAATTTATAATAAGATATTCTCTATGGAATTTAAAATATTTCTCTTTGGAAAATTTTTATTATTTGGTAGTATTAATAAGAAAACCTAATAAAATAGCTCAATTAGGTGATCTTATTGATTTTATGTGGTGGTTTTTGGCTCTGGGTAGAAGGTTTTTTTAAGTATTTAAAAGTTTTTGTAGAGTATGTAAATTCAAAAACTTAATAAATCAAAATCGTTAACTCATCATATCGTTAAACGTAACTTCTCTTACCTCTTTTAACAGTTTATACTGTGAAGTGGATATGGTGCTTCACTTTCATTTCGTTATGAAGTTAAATTTATTTATTTTAAAAATTAATTATTTTTTGTTACTTTTAAACTTCTGTTTTTGGTAGTATAAATAAACATTAAAAAAAAGAATGTACGACTTAAGCCCCCACTTAATGTTCTTTATGAAATTTTAAAGCAATGAATTTTATCACTTTTTAAAAATTTATGGGAAATATTTAAGAAAATATTGTACCCAAATAATGATGGCCATGTTTTTTCATTCTACGTTATGAAGACTAACCACTTTTAACATTTTTTAAAAAAAATTATAGAACAATGCATGTTTGAAATGTTTATAAGGTTATGATTCAAAACCGACTGGCTAATTACCACTATCGGTACCATCTTATTTTTGACCCTTATTCTTTATGAAAATGCGCGGGGAGCGAAGAAAAAAAACTTTTGCACATTTGGGTTCTCTAATGGCTATATTAGCAGCCATCTATTTAGCTAGGATATCAAGTATGGTTGCCAGGTCGGGGGCACTCGCCGGAATTGTCCCAGTTTTTCAATTTATGTCCCGAGTGTGGTATTTGTCTTAAAGTCCCTGAACTTTCACAGAAAATTTTTTCGAAGAAATAACATTTTTCGAAAGAATACATTCAAGAATATATCCTTAAAAGGATTTTTCGAAACTCGAATTGTTTTAAAAGTTGTAGCCGTCAGTTAGTGACGTCAGTTTGACTGTCTGAAACGTCACTGAAAATTTTTAGACGCGCGTTTCTAGTAACTACTTTTTTCGAAACGTTTGTCATAAAATCTCTAGTTCAAATTGACTGATTCTTTTGAAATTTGGCATGATGTGATTGCTTTTACAGAAGCGATCATATCTCGGGGTTGGTAAGAGCTAAGAGTTTAATTTATTTTTTGTTGTTTTAACAAAACATAGAGCTATGATATTGCTGTTCAAATGTTCCAAAAATGTATACGTGAACTTCCATATTTTCAAGGTCAAATATGATGAAATTTGATAATCAGAATATTTGCGAGAAAATATTTTTGTCAATTTTCCTGGTTCCTGTCCTAATGACATTTGTACTGATTAAGAATCTACGTTTTTTTATTTTTCAAATGACTGGAAGGGTGAGAATTGTGACAAGATGGTCACGATATTTTCCCCCCTCTACTTTGACAGCGTATAACTTCGTTGAGATCGTTTAAATCTGTTTTAAATTTTTTTGTAAATTCTTAAAATATGAATAAATAAGTGTTCAAAAATATATTGGAAAAAATATTAAATGATTCATTTTTATCGACCGTCAAAATAGGCCTCTACACTAGAATATTGCCTTAAAACTGCTAACGATTTCGATTGAAATTCATGTAATTTTTACCTTGATTCGTAAAAGTATTCCTTTGTAAACAGTGAAATGGGTGCGTGATAAATGAAACAGTGCAGCAGAATCTTAATTCATTTTACGAAGATTATTTATTAAGATATTTTTACATAAATTTGACACAGAATTGAAGATAATGGCCTACAAATTTCACAAATTGTGACAAATAGTGCTGATAATGCATCTGTAAGCTACGGTATCCATAACTCAGGTTACTTGAAACTTCAAAATGCTATTGAAGGTATAGCGATTAAAATATTCAATGAATTAAAAATATAGAAATAATTTTAGAAGACTACTTACAATATATAGTAAGTACTTCATTCATAATGTTATTACTGCATTTTATGCTGCAGTTTTGGCTCTCAAATGCAATGATTGCATCATATTGGAACTGGATAAAATTATGCGGAAATTATTTAGAAATTTAAATACTTGCCAAAAAGACAAATTTTATGGCAAGTATATATGCCAAAATAAATATGCCTTTAAAAGATATGAACTATGCGGAACAAACAAAGTTACTTTTCGATGCTGACCAATTTTTAAAAAATGCAGTGATTTATTTTAAAGAAGACAACTTGTTAAAAGATTCATTAAAAAATATACATCTTTAAACTTAAGGTGGTAGTCCAGTGTCACGACCGAAATTTTCACGTATGTTCATTAATTATTTTAAATAAGAAAATAAAATTCGATCGTTTTGAAATTGCAACATGTTTTTATTGGTGTCTTAAAGTGTAAAAAAATTGTTTACTTTATTTTACATTAATATGTTAATAATTATTTATCTCAAAGTAGAGTCCTCGAAATAAAGGCTAGTTGAGGTGGGGAAGCACCCAGCCTGCCGTAGTCATCTGAAATACAAAATTCAAAGAGATTATCGTTCTGCAGGCTTAGTTGTAGTGCACTTAAGCGGGATTCACTGATCACGTTCAGCAAGTTTTCTGCAAAAATTAAAATTATTTTAATCAAGTCAAAGAGCGTGCAGCAAGTTTTTGTTACTCTCTCATTGAGTGTGGAGAGATATAAAGCTAAAAAACTTCATATAAAAAAAACTTGCAAAACTTGTTGAAGGTGGTGAAGCCTTAACCTTAAATATGCATATTTTTAAGAAAAATAAAAAATGCTTGTGAAAAAAGTAGTTAAAATCGAACTTTTTTTTATTTGTTAAAAAATTAACCTTTTATTAAAAAATGGATTGTTTGAAAAATTACGGACCTCGCTATGTATGTCTTAGATAACGGGAATATTTTTTAGCCAAATCGGTTGAATATATAAATAATATATATTGAATACTATACCTATATAAATATAGGTTGAATAACTCAGTTTAATATTTATATGTCCACAAATATTTTTTCTTTTTTCTTCCTGGGTTACAACAATACAATTTTTTTTGAGTTTGACTTTTTTGATTTTTTAAAGCTTGGAGTATATAAGTCGATCAGAGAATTCTTCTCTTTATCGTGTTCGTAGTACCGTTAATTGAAAATAGTGTGAAATCTAGCGTGTACAATAGAAAATATTTATATGTGCACTAGAGTGACCGGATCTCATATGGACTCATAAGGGAAAAAAAGTCGGAATCTTGTTCGTCTGGACCCTACAAAACGATTCCCCTTTCCAGATATTGAGATAGCTGAAATTTGAGCTCGATTAAACGACGTAAAAATCCAAATTTTTGGCCAAAAACCTGACATATGGAGCCATAACTCCAGAACGGTAAATAATATAAATAGGCTTAATATCTCAAAAGAAAGCTTATGTTGTTCTTCAAAATTTATATTTTATACATAATTGTTGTTATTTTAAGTCAAACCGAGTTACAACTGCCTTTAGCCCCAAAAACGTGACCTGGTACCACTAGGAGCATACTTCGTATATTTTGTTATTTAGTGTTAAATTTTGCTTTCTTTGGAACATTTTTGAGCTTAAAGTTGAATATAATAAAAAAAAACAAGTAAGCTGATAAGTCTAATGGCATTTTTTATTAAAATATAAAAATTAGGTATATAATACATACAAAACAGACACAGAAAAGAAACAGACGTAGTACCTACATGAGTTGATAATTTTACATAGTTATCTAATCTATTCTAGAGCTTTTGTTAAAGTAGTTTTTGAAACGTCAGGGTATAATGCTCGGCATTTGCTTAAAACTTGCAGGACATATTGTTTTTGTTCTTCATTTTTAGTCAGAAGGTCGTTAAAGTCGGTTATTAATTTAACACCACGCTCAGCCATATCATTAACTACTTTTAATGTTTTGACAATTTTCAATCCTTCTTGGAAGTCATTATTTTGAGGCCAGGTGTTTGGATTTTGTCTAAGGAAATCTGTTTTTATATTAAATCGGTCAAAGAATGTAAACGTTTCTTTGGAAAGTATATTAACCAATCCTCCATCAACTACGTCGGTTCACTTTACTGTTCATTTTGCAAGTTCCTTTTGCGCCTGAATTTCTTCAGCTCGAGACAATTTGAGATCCACTACAGCCATGGAAACTAGGCGGCCCTTCTGCCTCTGTTTCACGAGAAACGCCTTATCTTCTTCCGATTTCAGTCAAGGCATCTTGTTGACCAATATCAAAGAGATCATCCAACTTTTCAACAAACTGTTTAAATTTGTTCTTGGCTTTTTCCGATGTTTTCGACCGGTCTTTTTGAAAAGTTCTCTATTCGGCGTGAAATTTTTCCAGCTTAGTTATTGCATCTTGCTCATGTTTAGTTGGAATTCGAGCTTTCTCCCAAAAAACGAACACTTCTCGTATGGTAACTTTTGATGAATCTCTTACAGTTAATTTCACAGTACGTAAATTATAAAATAGAGCACACAAAACTTGACGATTTGAGGGTAGTTTACAACCGGTGATCTGGTGAATGGGATAGCCGACAAGAAATATTTTATTCTTGGTCCGGCTTTGTACATCTGATGTGGATGCCATTTCAGAGTCCAATAGGTAAATAACAGTTAACTTGAAAAATTAAACAATATATATTAAAAACTTTAATTTCAATAAAATATTTTCAAATGTCTTCTAAAATAATACTATAATAGTTGTTTACGGGGAACTCACCGAAGATATCTTCCTTGAATGCGGGTGATGGATCTGTGGCCGGAATGTCGTGCCGATGGTGCTTTTCTGGTCTACGGGAAGGTTTGTCCTTTGCTTCTGTATCGAGCGTGACGTAAAACACCCAATCAAATAGCACTATACGTTTATGGTATACCAAAATTCACTTTTTCTTTGTTGCTCTAGTATGAGCCAATTTGTCTGTTAATACAAAGTGTTTAGTTGTAATTATTTATGTTACTACCGGCTCTAAACACACTTAATTGTTTATTGGTCTCTGTTTGCACTTTAATTTTACTTTCTTTTGGATCACTATCTTGGCTCCTTTTTAAACTTTTTATATTTTCTTGGCGTTTGGACGATTTTAAACACGATCTATTTATTTCACGATTATACACACGAATGAAGAAAAATCTTCTTTTATTTTGTCTCCTTCTTTTTACATATGACATGTTCATCAGAGATGGCATACGTTCATCAGAGATGGCACACTTGGAAAATTATAAAAAAAACTTCAAAATATCTTCACATATTTTTTATTATATTTATACTTTAAGCTCAAAAATGTTCCAAAGAAAGCAAAATTTATCACTAAATAACAAAATATACGAAGTATGCTCCTAGTGGTACCAGGTCACGTTTTTGGGGCTAAAGGCTGTTGTAACTCGGTTTGACTTAAAATAACAACAATTATGTATAAAATATAAATTTTAAAGAACAACATAAGCTTTTTTTTGAGATATTAAGCGTATTTATATTATTTACCGTTCTGGAGTTATGGCTCCATATGTCAGGTTTTTGGCCAAAAATTTGGATTTTTCCAAACTTTGAGCGACGAGCGGCACGGGTTAACGTCGTTTAATCGAGCTCAAATTTCAGCTATCTCAATATCTGGAAAGGGGAATCCTTGTGGGGTCCAGACGAACAAAATTCTGACATCGATTTTTTGCGGTCACCCTAATGTGCACAATTGCTTTTTTGTGTTCTTAGTGAAAGGAAATCCGTGATTGACCAAAGGCGCAAAAAACGAATTCGACGTTTTGCATTGGAGAAAGGGATGAGTTTTGATGAAATTTGGATCTGAAGGTTGCCAGAAGCATAATCTAACAAATTTGATGGATGAAAATGCCAACGTCAGTTATGAATAGCTCTCTCAACCCAGGCTTCTACCATGACACATTGCGGTCAGTCTAGCATATGCCGAAAAATACAAATTTTGTGAGAAAGAATTTGGGAATGTCATATTAAGTGATGAGAAAAGGTTCAAACTTGACGAGCCCGAAGGTTGCCAGAAATACCGGCACAATTTGCGATAGCCACAACAAATTAGGTACGCGCGTAACCATGGGCGGGGATCATTGATGATTTCAGCTGGTTTCAGATACTTTAAAAGTCTCCCCTGTAATTTATTTCGTGCAATTCGAATGCAAAAATGTAAATTGAGTTATGAGATGATGTTTTATTGAGTTCACATGCTATAAATACGAGGATAACTGGACTTTTCAGCAGGACAACGCACCAACAAATTCTTACCAAGCCAAAAACGACTTTCAATAAATCTGAAATATACCCGTACTGTAGTGACCTGCTGTTAGTCATGACTTGAATCCTATCGAAAGCCCAAGGGGCACTCTTTCGGCCCAAGTTTATAAAAACAGGCGCCAGTTCGAGTTCTTTAAGATGAAAGGCAGAAAATCGATGGCTCCATCCTCAAATCGTTGATTACTTCATGACTTTCACGCTTAGCCAAGTCATATATAAGAAAGGAACACATATTCTTTGATAAAATCTATATATATATTTCTATTTTATTCCATATAATCAATAAAAATAGGTTTTGCACATATAAATATTTTCTATGAATTTTTTAAATACATTATAATTTTTTTTTAATAACATATATCTTGTTTTACATATAAGTCTTTAATACTATTTCAATAAAAAAATAATAAAAAAACAAATTAAGTTATGTTTGCTTAGAATTACATTTAAAGTGTTGCACATATAATTATTTTACTAAGGTAAATTTTAGCCCGCTTCCCGCAGTTTCGAAAACGTAGTTTCGAGAAAAACGTGTTTAAAGTTTTTACAGCACTTTCATACACACTACGGCGCGGTCTCTTCTTTTTGCTGTAACTTTAAAAATATTTTAAATTCCAGTCTAAACCACTTAGAGTATATTCTTAAGATATTTTGATTACGAAAAATTTAACTACCTTAATGCGGCTATTGAAATTTTTAATTGGAAAGGGGTGATAGTTTTGCTTCAAGTTTAAAAACTGTCAGAAGATATAAATGCTGATCGCTTATATTCTGATTATTGCTGCCTGCAAAAGGTATTTGATGAATTACCAAAATATTTGAAAAATTACCAAATATGGGCACTAGACCGTTTGACTGAAACTAACCTATTTTTGAGACCACCTCAATCGTTAGATATCTCGAAGACATTACATCTTAATTGAAAAACTGTAAAAAAATTTGAGAAATTTATGAAAAAATTTATCCGAATGTAACGTCCGAATGCTGGGATTTACCCATATCCATTTAAAAAATATTTACATAAAATTTAAAACAAGTGTTTTGTAGTATTTTTCGCAAAAAATGTTCCGGCGAAGTCTGTAAAATCCTGGAATTATTTTATGAATGTCCCCATATTTCACTTTCAAAATCTGGCAACCCTAAAATCAAGTGGTGTAAGATAGAGTTTAATGTCTAGTGCGTCTGACCGAGTGGTTCTCTGTGGATCTCTGAACTTTACGGAGTAAGTTGAGGTGTGTCTGTTTGTCGAGTGCTTGCCACCAGACGATAGCACCATATAGCAAGATTGGCCTTATAGCTATTGTATATATCCAGTGAGTAACACTTGGTTTAATCCTCACTTGCTACCCACTGTCTTCTTACATACGTAGAGGGAAATATTTGCTTTTTTGGCTCTCTAGATCAAATTGGGCTTCCAATTTAGGTTCCTACTCAGTACGAAGCCCAGGTATTTTGTTTGATCGAAGAAGCTAAGTCGTGTGCTTCCCAGTTTTGGAGGACTAATTATTAGTAAGTTGTGTTATCTGGTGAAAATCACTTAATTAGTTTTATTGTGGTTAACGTTAAGGCCACAGCAAAAATGCCCAGTTCATCAGAGTATTTAGACAGTTTTTCATAATATCGCTTAGAGTAGATATAATGTCTAAAGGTCACAATCGAAACGTCATCGACATAAGCTACACCCTGCACCCCTCTAACTCCAGTTTGACTAGTAGTCCACTTACCGCTAGGTTCCAGAGTCGAGGTGAAAGAATCCCTACCTGAGGTCTTTCGCTTGGTACAGATCTTAGCGTGGAAACCGTTCTAAAATTTTCACTTATAATTTTGCCTAAAAGCATTTGCTTTATTAGTGCTTTCAGTATATCAATAAAATCTATCATTGCTATATATTACAATGCATTGTACTTTTTTTCTGATGGAGAGATTTTTCAATGATGGAAACTATGGAGTGGAGAGCTGTTTTCATGGATTTACATTTGGTTTTAGTTTGTTGTGCTAGTGATGATGCTTTTCTTTCTATCTTGAATCTCAAGTGAATGCCAAGTAATATCTCGAATATTTTAGAAGAAAAGATGGGAGACTAAATAATTGGTCGAAGGTCTTCTAGTTTTACTTGTGAAATTTTGCCTAACTTAGGTATAAAGTATGGTCTTGGTGAATTAAATGGTTGGAAGATTTTGATTGCCTATAAGAGCTTTGTTTATGAGAGTTTTCTAGGGTCTTATTCACAGTAGGTTAATGGTCTTACTGAATTGGAGCGATACCTATCTCTGAACAACCTCGGAAAGTGAGCTTTTACTAAAACATTAATTCTTCTGTTGGTAGTCCATGTACTATCCTCCTTTTTCATAAAGCAAGGGGTAGAGAAAATAGTTGCTGGAATTTTCCTAAGCTTTGACTCCACTGAAGTTTGTGATATTTTTTCACAAGAGATCTTCCAGTACTGTTTTTTTGCTTTTTGCAGTTCATTATTCTAGTGGCCTTTGCCTTATTAAAAAGTTGTCTGACTTTTTTTGGAGCTCCTATAGAGCCTTATTCCAGCAGGGATAATTTTGCTTCCTCCTTGGTGTTTTTAACGGCGATATCAAGAGCTTTATTCAACGAGTTAGTAAGACTATCAACTAAGTTGTCTAAAGATTGTTTATTGGAAGGACGATTAGGTGGTCATTTTGAGAGCACACACAACATTTCTGTTTTTAATGCGTTTATATAAATATCAAAGTTTACTTGTTAGAGATTGCAAAATTTGTTTGATCTCGTGACAAAGTCATCAGCGTCAAAAAGAATATATCTATGGTCTGAGATGGAGTGTTTCTTTAAAACTCTCTAGTTCCTTATGCTATTAGATATATGGTAATTAATTAATAATGAAGTTCGGGTCGTCACATACATTACTTGTACTAAGATGAAGAATGAAATCAAAAAGAGACTCACTTCGTTCGTTGGTGTCTGAGCTACCTCAGATCACATGATGAACATTTGCATTGCACCCTTTAGGCCCTTTCCTTTTAATACTGCTTTGGAAACCATATATATCAAGCTTTTATTCGGGAGGACTTCGTGGTCATGTGCCAGGTTTGTTGAGATGAACCACAAGCTGTTTTTCCCATCTCGATGCTTATGGCCATGGTGTCCTTATTACTGAATTAAAGAGAACAAATGCACACAGACTTCTTTTTATTAGAATGAATGCACGCTCTTGATTTACCCTGTGATCTAGTGTACACCAGCGTGTAGGTTGGAGTCCTGAGTCCGCATATCAGCGAGCAGACTACCCACGGCTCCTGGATTACGACGATGTCTTCTCCATCCTTGCTGAGACGGAAAATCAGACTGGCGGACGCAGCTTCCGAGTGGTGGAGATTAATTACAACTACTTTCAGCATCTAGAATGATAGTAGTTAAATTAACCTGTACAACAATTACAGCGAACTTCTCGTCTGTAGTAGCAAAGCTTTAGAGTGCCTGTCCCACCACAAACTTTTTTAGCGTCCGGCTGAGGGACCTCTTTTAACCTGCAACTTCCTTTATAGCAACTTTATGAACGTCTGCACTCGCTACGGAAGTTTACGAACTTAACACAAAATGAGACGAGTTGCTCAACTCGTCTGAATCAGCTGATCAGTTGGCCATCGAGTTGATAACCTAACAGTTTGGTTTTTACGGAATAATACGTCTTGTCAAACTGTTTCGTTCAGTTTTGATAGGTCATGTTTGCTTATTTTGGGTAACAATATGGATATGCATTCAATCGAACACTTTCGTTTTTACTCGTTACGTAGCGTTTCGTCTATTTTGGTTGGGCTTTAAATACTACGAAAGTTCTGGAAAACGAGGTTAAGATTAAATATTTATCATATATGATTTTTTTTTCGTTTCCACCTGCCACTTCTTTGGGCCATAAAAAAATCAACTTGTTGTTTATGGTTTAGCTTATTTAATGGCAGACATTAAATTGCCGCATCTCAATAGTTTTAATCCAATTAATAGCTATTAGTGGCTTTCAGATGTCTGGAAGCATGTGTGTGTGTGTGTGTTTCTTTTTTAACACCACAACTTAAATATCTGATCATGTTTTCTGGCGAGACACTTTATTAGTGGCAAGTCCATTGATCACTTTTTATGTTTCTTTAAACAAAGAAAACAATCCAAGAAAAACCACTTTTTAATGTTTGTATTTATTTAAGTTATTAGTTGGATTTCTTTAATGATTCACAGTGGCTTAAAACGTTTTTTTACGACTTCATTTAGCATGTAATTAAAAAGCAATAAAATTCATGTTGCAGTAAGTGAAATATATTTTAGTTAAATTTCGTGCCTCAAGGTTAAAGTGTTTCACGCGTTGGTGAGAGTGAAAAAAGCGGGAACAACGGAAAAACTATTTAAATTCAAATAAAAATTTATGATATGCTTATAAGAATCATATCGAAAATATTTAAACAAAATATAAGAAAGAGTTTTGAACTGAAATAAAACGAGGAATATATAAAATAAGAAAGCATTCAGTTTTTATGACTTATTTATTTTACGGTAACTTAAAAGTTAATTCAAGTGTTCGCACTTCACTGAAGAGATAACTTGAATGGAGTTGATAGGCAATCAGTCGCGATTTTAAATTCTTAAGAGCGAAGAAAAAAAATTATCCTTTTGTTTGTTAAAGTACTACAAACTGTCATTATTTGCACATTAAGTATGTGAACACTCAACAATGAAGTCTAAGCGTTTAATGCCTCATATGAGATTTTCGTTATATTTTTTTTTCTTTTTATCAAAAATTTTATAAAATTTTACTCACATTTAAAACTTAAATGCGTTTCAAACTGTCTCTTCAGACATCGAAACAACGCATAACATCTAAAAATAATTTGATTGCCTAATCAAAAAAACTTATGCTGTATCAATTTTAAGTCGCTCAAAATATGTACAATCTGTCGATTATATTAAGGAAGTAAATTCAATTAGTTTTTGTTTTTATTCGCATATTCACACCAAAATCTCAAGTAAAGCATGTCTTAAATTAAGTCAACAATTTAAAAGCTTTGCACTTTTATTGCTTTTAATGTTAGTTTGTTGTTTTTCTTCAAGAACTTAGCATTGCAAATAAGCTGAGTTAAACTTAAATCTATTTATTTGCACACGCGATTCAAGTTCATTATCGTAAATCAACATATTGACACTTTTTTTGAGTACCAGACCAAAAATCAACAACAAAAAATATGCTACCGTGTCTTGCAAGAATACGTATAAAAATATACAAAACCGTCCAGAGTTATATTAATGTTTGCTAGACGGTCGTTTTTATTAAGCTTTGGTTTTTTTTTCTCTTAATTTTTCATTGGAAAAGCATTGGAGCGTCAAGGCGCCAAAAGTTATCAAAGAATGCTATTAGCAAAAATATTTTTCTCTCTCATTGGCAACAAGTATTCATGTTATGCCGTTCAAGTCTTGATATCGTATTGAAATTAAATAAATTATTACTAAAAAATATTCAGTACTCTTGTTTTTTTCATAGAAAATGTCGTTGAAAAATGTTAAGTGTGCAATTGACACTTTTTCTGTCAATAAAAAACAACAAACTTTAAGCTGTATAACATATTTTCCTAAATACTGTCGTGATTTGTAAAACTACTTTTAAAACTTTTATTCAAAGTTATGAAAATCGCTTGTTTTCTAACTTTTTAAATGCTATCCATATAAAATATTTTTCATGATTTACCTAAAACAAAAGAAACTCAATGGAGAAAAAATATCCATAACTTATTTAATAGTTGCTTGGAACTATAAAAGACTGGTGACAGTTGCCATAAAATAGCTAAACTTAATTATTGTTAAACAAACTAGAGCTCAAAAGTCAAAGCATCGAGCTTTGTGCTTGCTAAACAGCTGTGTTAACGGATGAGTTAAGCTCGCATTTCAAAATTGTTCTGTTTGCGGTTAAATGTGTAATTTTACGAGGCCGCTACTGTTTTCAATTTCAGTTTAGAGATCGGTGTTTATTTCTTAAAAGCATTTAACTAATGTATATGTGAAATCGGTTTCAGTGTGGTGTCATATCTCATTTGATCAAAGATCAAAGCGCCATTATAAAAAACCTGTTTTCATCAATTAGTGATGAAGTAAAAGTCAAAAACCTAAGCTATATGTACATATATGTTAACATTCAAATCAATTAAAAATTAAGAGATAAAAGATTGAAGGAATGATTGTTGTCTTCCTACCCGTATTCAAAGCCATATTAGTTTTGCAGGAATACCAAACTCAGACATGGTGGAGTACAGGTGCTTCCTTATTGGGCTGTCGAAGGCGTCTTTGTAGTCGACAAAAAGATGGTGGGTGTCGAATTGTTTTTCTGTAGGCTTCTCCAAGATTTGTCGTTGCGTGAAAATCTGGTTGATGGTGGTCTTTCCAGGTCTGAAGACACACTGATAAGGTCCAATCATTTAGAAAAGATAATTTGAAATAAAAAAAACCAGTTGAAGTTTTGAAAACATAAATTGGTATTCCGAAATTCCATTTGAAATTCTGAAAAGGCGAATTACTTACTTACTTACTTACTTAGTTGGCGCTACAACCGTGTGTTGGTCTTGGCCTCATCTAAAAATGTGCGCCAGCCATTTCTGTGTCTCGCTTGCTAACGCCAATTAAAAATTCCAAGCTACGTCAGGTTGTCCTCTACTTGGTCTTTCCAATGAAGATGTGGTAGTCCACTTCTGCGTTGACCGCCGCTGGGCACTGAATCGAATATTTTCTTATTCATGCGCTGAACATGACCTAACCAGCGAAGCCGCTCGATTTTGTGTTTGACTATATCGATGTTAGCGTACAGTTCGTACAATTCATCATGCCAATGTATTCGGTACTCGCCATTGATGCAGATTGGTCCGTAGATCTTGCGAACAGTCTTTCTCTGGAAGGCTTGTAAAATCTTTTCATCTGAACTGCTGCTGCTGAAAAAGCGAACTGCTACTCCGAAATTCAAAAATTTCAATTGCGAGTAGGTGTTATGGTAATGGTAATAGTAATGGTAATGGTAATGATAATGGTAATGGTAATGGTAATGGTAATGGTAATGGTAATGGTAATGGTAATGGTAATGGTAATGGTAATGGTAATGGTAATGGTAATGGTAATGGTAATGGTAATGGTAATGGTAATGGTAATGGTAATGGTAATGGTAATGGTAATGGTAATGGTAATGGTAATGGTAATGGTAATGGTAATGGTAATGGTAATGGTAATGGTAATGGTAATGGTAATGGTAATGGTAATGGTAATGGTAATGGTAATGGTAATGGTAATGGTAATGGTAATGGTAATGGTAATGGTAATGGTAATGGTAATGGTAATGGTAATGGTAATGGTAATGGTAATGGTAATGATAATGGTAATGGTAATGGTAATGGTAATGGCAATGGTAATGGTAATGGTAATGGTAATGGTAATGGTAATGGTAATGGTAATGGTAATGGTAATGGTAATGGTAATGGTAATGGTAATGGTAATGGTAATGGTAATGGTAATGGTAATGGTAATGGTAATGGTAATGGTAATGGTAATGGTAATGGTAATGGTAATGGTAATGGTAATGGTAATGGTAATGGTAATGGTAATGGTAATGGTAATGGTAATGGTAATGGTAATGACAATGGTAATGGTAATGGTAATGGTAATGGTAATGGTAATGCTAATGGTAATGGTATTGGTAATGGTAATGGTATTGGTAATGGTATTGGTAATGGTAATGGTAATGGTAATGGTAATGGTAATGGTAATGGTAATGGTAATGGTAATGGTAACGGTAATGGTAATGGTAATGGTAATGGTAATGGTAATTGTAATGGTAATGGTAATGGTAATGGTAATTGTAATGGTAATGGTATTGGTAATGGTAATGGTAATGGTAATGGTAATGGTAATGGTAATGGTAATGGTAATGGTAATGGTAATGGTAATGGTAATGGTAATGGCAATGATAATGGTAATGGTAACGGTAATGGCAATGGCAATGGCAATGGCAATGGCAATGGCAATGGCAATGGCAATGGCAATGGTAATGGTAATTTTCGTAATGGCTAATCGATATTTAGCCGATTCATGCAAATTATTCAAATCTATTATGTGATTTTTAATGTCTTTAACCCTTTAAGATCATTGGATCTTAATTGGCACACCTCTAATTTATGTCTGGTAAAACGGAAAATAATGTGTTCCCTACAAATCCTTACTAAACATACTTTTGACTTTATTTTCTAATTTTAACCTTTTAAAATTGTTATCTCTTATTTTTTTTGCAGAGTATTTTCAAACAAAATTAAAGCAAAGACATTATGAGTTTCGTCCTCGTGTGATCACACGAAAGTTCACGTAATAATGAATAAAGAAAAATAAAGACATTAAAAGAATAAAATTATTAGAAACGTATTAACAATCAGTAATTTGAAAAGCTTTTTAGCATTCCTTAGAAGAACAAGAACAAGAAAATTAACATAATAATCCAGAAAAATTAGATTTTTTCTTCGCGAAAAATTCGAGTGAAGTTTAGTGATGAGATTTTTTAACATTTTATTTAACAATTTTTTGTTTTAAATTATAATTATTACTACCTTTTCACCATAGAAGCTAGTTTACAATTTAAACTGTTTGTCTTCAAAAATTCAAACAAAAACAACGTATTTAATTTCGCCTTAACAATTAGGTTTATTCATTTGAAAAATTACAAAAACAGAAAAAAAAAAACAAAATTTCGCACAAAAATTTAGAAGTTTCTGGTAGATTTTTTGGAGTATCTAGAAAATTCAAAATTTTTATGGACAATCTTTAGGTGATTTTTATATCCTTTTTTTGCTATTTTTCTTTGGGCGATATTTCGAAATGGAGTTATTTCTTGTTTTTTTTATGTTAAATTTTATAAGCTTGTCTTTGTTATTGGTCACTTTTAATTAGCTAGTTACATGAGTTTAGTAGATATTTTGAATTTCTTTTTTTTATGACTTTGGTCTACAGTAACTCTACACAACAAGCTAACCTATTTTAAACTTCTGTCAATTCCGATTTTTATACAGCTCAATTATTAAATTATTTTAAACTAAATAAAAATTTTTATTTAGTCATAATTAAAAAATTATTAAATAAAAATATAATAAATAGATATACAATTTTGTATACAATAATTAAATTAAATTCCGATTGTATAGAAAGTAAACTAAGACCAGGGAATGGAAAAAATCTGTACTATTATACGTAGGTGTGACTCAAACCAGAGACTATAAATACTTACAGACATTGCATGTGAAAGCTCCGGTACGGAATGAAAAATTTGCACGTACAAGACAAGAGACCCGACGAGTAAATAACCTAGCGAGTAATCGCCTGCATGGATTTGTGTTGCTAGCACAACATGTATATGTTGCTTAAAGTTTTGTTTATGTTGCTAGAATTTATAAAAGAACAGCAATGATGCTGAAAACCACTGCTTATACATATATTTTTGATTTCTGAGTAGAGCAGCCTGACTTTGTTTACATTTTTTTTGCTTGATTTGTTGTTGCTGCATTGGACTTTTTTTGTTACGCTAGGATTTTGTTCACGTTTTGGAAGCATTTCGTTGATCGTCCGATATAAATCATATGTTTGCGATTTTGTCTATCTGAAGCAAAGACGTTTTAGATAAATCGCTATATCTTTTTTATTTCTGATCGGATTGAAATGCTGCAAAGAACAACATTTTAGAAAATTTATCAATCTTCTAAATGGCATTAAAATTAAATTTTAAAAAAATCAAACCAATTATTTATTACCTATTTTAAACAGATTTAAAAGAAAAACTCTAATCTGTGCACAGAGTTAAATCCACTTATACCTTTAAATTGTATTTTTTAAAGCAAATGCCATCAATTTTGTTTTATTGTTTTTATTTATTTGTAACTTAAGTTGATATTCGGCTAATTTGTTAAAAAAAGTATATATTTATCTATCTGAAGCAAAGGCGGACAACATTTTAGAAAATGTATCAAATTTTTAAATTACATCAAAACTAAATTTTAACAAAATGAAATAAATTATTTATTAACTATTCTTACCTTTATCGGATTCATTATTAACTATTTTTACCTTTATCCATTCAAATAATATCTAAATTAAATTTTAAGAATAAATCCATTTATTTATTAACTATTTTAAATCGATTAAAGCAAAAACTCCAATCATAACTTTTAATTGAATTTTTTTTTAAAAAAAAAGACCATGAATTTTATTTATTTAGAATTAAATTGTGATTTGGCTAATTTGTTGTTAAGAAAAAATAAATAGTGGTATTCTATTGCCACGCAGGACAATCGGCAGCTACACGAATTGCCTTGTGTTATTCTGGTGGCTTTGCCTATTTTGTAGCATCTTCCAATTGGAGACTTATTTTTTTAATTTTGATTAAATTGCCATTCGGCCCATTTATATTATCAAAAAAATATTTTTTTTAAAGCAAGATGTAGACTTATTAACAAATTGTAAGCTCTAATTTTTGTATTAAATAGTGAAAAAGGAATACATATATGAAAACCAAAACAACTGAAATGCTTTTCAGGTTTTTGTTATATTGTTAACTTAAACATGAATTATTATAAAATAAGTTTTGAAGTTTTTTGTGATAAATATAAAATTTGCTAAATAAATTAAATTTTTAAATGTTTTTCCTTTTCCTTCGAAAATTTAAAAATTACAAAATAAATGATTTTTTTTAAGATTTCTCCTTTGCTTTTAAATTTCAATTAATTCAAATGTATTAAAGTTTTAAGGAAATGCCATACAAAAACAATAATAATTACAAAAGCATGAGGGAAAACATTGCTGAAAGAGGTGGATTCAGTTTAGAGTTGCACAGTTCAGTTTAGAGTTGCACAGTCGGGCAATGGACTTAACTATTGTGATAGCAAAAATTTCCTGAAAAAATCAATCAGACGGACTTATGGACTTCGGACAGACGGTCTAACATTTACACATACATACTAACAGACTGACAGACAAAAAGAGATATGGGCAAACAGACGAAGTGACAGTCGGATTATTTAAAAAAATCCAAAACGACGAATTGACAGTCAGACTTTCAGACGGACAAACGAATCCGATAAAGGTAAGAATAGTTAGTAAATAATTGATTTCATTTTGTTAAAATTTAGTTTTGATGTAATTTAAAAGTTTGATACATTTTCTAAAATGTTGTCCTTTGGAGCATTTGAATACGATTAGAAACAAAAAAGATATTGCGATTTATCGAAACCGCCTTTGCTTCAGATAGATAAATATATACTTTTTTTAACAAATTAGCCGAATATCAACTTATGTTACAAAGAAATAAAAACAAGAAAACAAAATTGATGGCATTTGCTTTAAAAAATACAATTTAAAGGTATAAGTGGATTTAACTCTGTGCACAGATTAGAGTTTTTCTTTTAAATCTGTTTAAAATAGGTAATAAATAATTGGTTTAATTTTAATGCCATTTAGAAGGTTGAATAATTTTTGTAAAATGTTGTCCTTTGCAGCATTTCAATCCGATCAGAAATAAAAAAGATATAGCGATTTATCTAAAACGTCTTTGCTTCAGATAGACAAAATCGCAAAAATATGACTTATATCTGACGATCAACGAAATGCTTCCAAAACGTGAACAAAATCCTAGCGTAACAAAAAAAGTCCAATGCAGCAACAACAAATCAAGCAAAAAAAAAATGTAAACAAAGTCAGGCTGCTCTACTCAGAAATCAAAAATATATGTATAAGCAGTGGTTTTCAGCATCATTGCTATTCTTTTATAAAGTCTAGCAACATAAACAAAACTTTAAGCAACATATACATGTTGTGCTAGCAACAAAAATCCATGCAAGCGATTACTCGCTAGGTTATATACTCGTCGGGTCTCTAGTCTTGTACGTGCAAATTTTTCATTCCGTACCGGAGCTTTCACATGCAATGTCTATAAGTATTTATAGTCTCTGTACAAGCCAAAAGAGTAACAAATGTATCCCGCTTCACTGAAGCTGCTGCCACGACTTCATAATCAAATTTCTGCAGAACAGCAGCAAAAGAATTTGTTTACGTATTTTTTTTTAACTATCGATGAAGCTGGGTACATATGTTACTATTTTGGTTTTTGTTTACGATCGCGAGCAAGAAACACAGCAAAGCAAATAATGTTTTGTGCCCGTTTAACACAAAGCTACAAAGTTCGAACTGTACTGCAATTGCAGTAGATCTACTGCGCTTTTTAGCAAAATTTAATGTTCTTCTGCGTCACTGCGGTTTTTCCAAATCTACTGCGATTTATTCGCAACAAACATTTGTATGGCTATTTTTGTAATATTTTTGGAACATGTAAACATTAATGTTGATTATAAAAATGCAGTTTCAGGCATGATGTAATTATAATAAGGAATATCTGAAAAAATAAGGTGAAAACTAATAAAAACGAAGAAATAATAAATGAATAACAAAAAAATTATGAATAAAAAATGAATAAAAAAAGAATAACTGAAATTTTTGGAATTCTCTGTGACTTGCATTCTTTGTGAATAGCATTGAAATGGATAACAAAAATGATTCATTATTCTGAATAACGAAAATGAATAATTGAAATGCATAATTAATTATTTTTTAAAAATGAATGTGAATTAAAAATTTTATTTATAAATCAATTTTGCATTTATTGAATGCATTTTATGTAGTTATTCACTGATTCACTTTTTTGTGAATTAATTCAAATTGAGTGCATACTTTTTTTTACAGCTCTGCCTGCAACTTTACCATTCTGACTCGGTCTCTCTTTTTGGCCTGCTAGGTGTTGTGTTTGTGCTTGAGTCGAAGAGCGATATACAAATAAATCGGAATAGAGGTTGCGCTCTTTAAAAAGTACAGACCAGATAAAAAACGAACCATTCGTTAAGGTTTATTTCCATTCCCCGACTAAAACAAAAATCATAATTTACATATTTTTATATATTTTTTCTTTTCCTTTTTGTTAAAGTTTTTTTTTTTTAAAGATTTGAGATAAAAATCTTATATAACTATGGAAACTCTCATAAAAATTTTTTATAAAAATTTGGAGTTGATCTCGTAGCTGTTTAAAATGGGTTCAAGGGTCTATGTTTGGTAAAGTTTAATTATAAAGCTTTGTTTTAATCAACCTTTTTAATGACCTAGGCTACTTTTTATTAAGTTTTTTAAAGATCTATAAAATAAGCCACCTATCAATAATATGATGAGGGAAAATATTTCGTTTTATGATCGCTACATATCTATTTGCATTTCAGTGTCAACCATTTTTTTTTGACGTATTTTCAACAATTTCTGGTTTTTTGTGGTATTTTATGGCATGTTGAAGTCAGCTGAAACCACCCACCAACTTACCATAACAACATAAATTGAAGCCACAACATTGGCACTTTATTGCCCATATTCATAGCCACAGCAAAGCCAACATCAAAAAAGTCAGCTGCTCCTCCTGCTGCAGCCTCAGCTGCTGCATTGCAACCACTGTCGCTTTCAATGTCAGAATGCATTTGCAGTGCTGACAACTTTGACTTCTGCCGTAAAGTAGTGCATAAATATGTTGTTGTTATTGGTGGTAAAGTGTTGAAATTAACACATATCCGTGCTGACATTTATTATCCACTTAAAAAGTTGTCGAGTGTCAGTTGATTCTGATGTGAATTTGATAGGCGAATCATGCGTACAGCTAAAATGTAGTTTTTATTTACTTTTGAGGAGAAAAAAAATGTTCGTTTCTTAGGTGTTGTAAATGGAATAAAAAAAGTCGGATGGCTAGACGGTAGACGTTGGTGATTTTATGAATGAGATGCTTGTGCGAGAAGGAATACCTGGTTGAAGAAGTCATAAATTTTGAGCGCTAATTGAAAGAAAACTTTAAAAGGGTCTTAACTTGTTTTCAGGTTGAGCAAAATATTTCCTCATGGTTGATGTCAGGAATGATATTTTACAGTGATGGGCAAAGAAGAGGAGGGTAGAGATCAAACAGAATTAAGTGGCAATTTAAGAGAGGTTTCTTTAAATCAATATTAATAAATTTTTTAAAGGAACAAATTCCTATGTAGAGCCTTTGCTCTTGGTAGTAAATTTTTGAAAAGCATTGCTTTCGTAACTTAAGGTAAAAGGTGCAAAATGTCACAAGATATAAAAGCCACAAGGTACAAAAAGTCACTGGGAACCAAAAAGTGTTAAAAGTTACAAGGTAAAAAAAGTTGCAAAGTAAAACTTAATCGCAGTACAAAAAAGTCGGAAGGTACAAAAAATCTCAAGGTACGAAAGTTTAATGGCATTAAAGTCACAACCCAGCAAACCAAAGCTTCCGAATTCGTAACGAATTCGTTACGAATTTTTCTAAATCATTCCGAGTTCGGAATCCGAATACGTAGCGATTTCTTAACGAAAATCGTATGCAGGGGTTGACACGAATTCGTAACGAATTCTCGTAACAAATTCGGAAGGAATTTTAGTAACGAATTCGTAACAAATTCGTAAAGAATTTGAGTATCGTATTCGTAACGAATTCGTAACAAATTCGTAAAGAATTCGAGTATTGTATTCGTAACGAATTCGTAACAAATTCGTAAAGAATTTAAGTATCGTATTCGTAACGAATTCGTAACAAATTCGTAAAGAATTTACATATCGAATTCGTAACAAATTCGTAACAGATTCGTAACAAATTCGTAACAGATTCGTAAAGAATTGTCGCTTTCTCTATTTTCCATGGAATCTTGGGAAAGTATTGAATTTAAAAGATTCCCAGCTTCTCGCTTAACGCTCTTCCTAAAGGCTTGCCGGGACATTTTTTCTATTACCACTTTATTATTTTTCAATCTTTAATTTGTTATTTATCACAACGTTTAATTGTTTAATTTTTTTTTTACGAATTTGATTTAAATGCACAACATATTAATTGTAACTCACTTCCATAAACACATTTTTCTCCACTTACATTTTAGCTCTGTTGTTTCAAACTAAATTATTTTACAAATGGCAAATTATTTGAAACAGCGGTCGTCAGCGCCTAACTCTTTCCACTCTTTTACAGCAACTTCAAGATTTTCATGATTGTTGTAATTCGCGGAATCGTTCACAGGCGCAGCTGCACCGCAACAATACAGCGCGTGTGTGTTTTTGTTTTTTTCTTGTCGTTGTTGGTAAATACAGCGCGTGCTTATTGTTGGTGTTTTTTTACTTGCTGGTAAAAGCAGTGCAATTTAAATTTGAAAATTTGATCTCGGAACTCTTTCGAATTATTCGGAAATGTTCCAAAACTACTGTTGCGAAATAGTTACGAATTCGTTAAGGATTCTCGAAATAGTTACGAAATTATCGGAATTCAGACAAATTCGGAAACTTTGGTTTGCATGGAAGATACAAAAAGTTACAAGGAACAAAAAGCCACAAGGTACAAAAGTCATAAAATAAAAAGTCTCAAAGCATAAAACGCTAGATACAAGAAAGTCCCAAGGCTGAAATGTCTCGAGGCACAAAAATAAGCTATGTACAAAAAGGTTAAAAAAACAGCAAGGTGTAAAAATTGCAATGTACAAAATTCTACAAGATGCAAAAAGGCACAAGGTATAAGAAACAAGATAGTCAAAAAGAAAAAAAGTAGCAAGGTTCGAAAGCTTAAAGGCATAAAAGTTTCTAGATACAAAAAGTAGCTAGGTACAAAAAGTTGCTAGAAACTCGTATATATGTATATAACAAAGTCACAAGAAATAAAAAGTCGCAAAATAAAAAAGTCGTTAGATACAAAAGGCTCAATGTATGTAAGCTGGAAGGTACATAGTTTAGTCAGGTACTAAAAGTGACAAGGCACACGAAACAAATGATATAAAACGCAAAGTTAAATTTACAAAAAAATCGCAATGTCGTAAGGTACAAAAATGCAAGAGCATAAAAGCCAATTCGTTCTACCTAAAAAGTAGTTCGCTACAACAAGGCACAATTGTTAGGCATAAAATTCCTATGGTAAAAAAAAGTCTAAAGATATAAAACGCAAGGAACAAAAAAAAAAATGCAAGGTACAAAAGTTTCAAGGTAAAATTAGCTATGTATAAAAAGTAGCAAGATATAAAAATTGCAATACACAAAAATCCACAAGATATAAAACGCAAAGTTAAAAAAGTTGCACGGTTAAAAGTTCAAAAAGCCATGAGGAAGACAAAGTTGCAAGGTATAATCTTATCACATGGTACAAAAAGTCGCAAGATAAAAAAGCTTCAAGGAGCGAAAGTTAAAAGGCATTTTTGGCAACTTTACCGAAAGAATATGTTGGCAGCTTTGACTCGTTTTTTGTTATTTATTTCAATTTCCTTGTGAACAGTTTCACTTTTTAAGAGTTTTTGTTTTAATCAAATAAACTGTTGGAGACCAAAAAATGAAAAACTGTTAACTGAGTTGTAAAATATACTCGTAACTTATGTATTGAATTCTACATTTGTAATTTAATAGAATTAAAAAAGAAGGTCTATGCATGCTATTTATTTGCAATGAAGTTGAATTGAATCTTAAAACTAAATTGAAGTTCAATTGCATATCTATCGGGTGCTGCTCATTAAATTTGTCCGTGTTCACCATCTTGCCAAAAAATATCAAGACATACAAATAGCCATAAACAAAATGCCACTAGATACAGCAAGTCGCAAGGTACGGGATGCTAAATACACGTTAAAACGTACAAAAAGTAGCAAGGTAAAAAAAAAATTAGAAAACAAAAAGTCGCAACGTAAAAGAAAGGTAGGGTACAAAATGTCGCAAGGCACAATATTTCGCAAGGTACAAAATGTGGCAAGGTTTAAAAAGTCACAAGGTAAAAAAGTCAAAAGGCATAAACATTTTCAAGATGCTAAAAAGTCGCAATGTTCTAAAAGCCCCAAAATACAAATAGTCAAAAAGTTTACTAAGCCACCATGTAAAATAAGTCTGAAGGTATCTTTCAATCTTATCAATAAAATCTTGAACTTATGTTAATATGCCATTGAATCTTGTTATTGAACATGATCCGTTGAGCGCTTAATTAAGCTATTAACGGAACCATATCGGCATTCAATCTAACCCATTCATATTCATTTATGTATCTAAAGCAACAATCTTATTTGTCAACAGCTTTTAAGCTACCTAAATAAAATCATAACTAAGAAATTAATGCACAATATTGCCAATTAACGCCCACACCCACACGCATAATTAAATTGAATTTATGCTAATGTCTTATGTACAAAAAGTTTTGGTTTTGTTGTTGCTTAAAACAATAAATACGAAATCGTGAAGTCTAAATGAAAGCAACTTAAATGCTCAACGAACTTAGTTAAATGCTTTATAAAACTCGCAAGCAATTAAATTTTCTCTCTATCTTATTTTTATTATGCTTAGGGGCAAAAAAATTAGTGTCAACTTTGGAAAAAACTCACATAAACCAAGTTTCCCTCGCAAGATTTACATTTTATAGACATACATTTTTGCGCGCCAATAAAACTACCGCAGCATATTTTTATTTATTTACACTTTGCAGCTGATCGGGCGCACGCTGCACTTAACCATGCGCTGATAAGCTCTAGACAGGTAGTGGCTATATCAAAAGCTTAATTTTTTTTCCTTAACATTTACAACAAATTGTGGCCTTTGGCTAATTTATGTACACGCTGTAATAAATTCAAATTTAATTGTACGTTGAAATGATCTGCTGCTGATCGTGGCGATAAGACATAATGCGTAATGTTATGATCATATGTTACAAACTTTGTAGATACAATATCTGGTTTAACTGTTCATTTTGTGTAAGCAAGTTAGTTGTTTGTTTTTTTCAATTTAATGGCTTTAATCGGTTGTTATGAATGGCGGCGATAACAATTTTGCTTGGCATTACTTTGAAGATCACACAGTGGGTGGTTGTTTATTTAGGGTGATCGCTGATAACATTATTTAAACATTGAAAGATATTGGTTTTTATTTGTTGTGGCTTAAATAACCCGTTGTACGCATTGCAAAAACTTTTTATTGTGTTTATTTTTAAATTCTTTTGCGGGAGAATAATTAATTTCCGCATATTTTCAATTTAAAGAATTTGAAAAAAAAAATGTGAAAATTATGCAATAAATATGAGCGTGTTGTATTGGAGAAATAATTTGGTAAACATTTGAGTGTATGCATTGAGTAATTAGTTCATCTTTGAGTTGGGAAGATAAGGTAGCTACTTATTGATTAATGAACTCAAGGATTAATGTTTGTGTTTTGATTTGCACGAGAAAAACAAAACAAATAATTAAAAGAATATATAACTTTTTCTTGTTGAGTTTTAATCTGAAACATATTTAAGATGCCAAATAAACAATACACCTGATTTATTTAGAATAAGTACTCAGCAAAGTGTTTTTCTCAAGTATACTACACGTTTTTTATTTATTTTCACTTTGCAGTCTCTAAACTTAATTATGTACTATTAAAAGAGGGTTAGATAATTCTATGAAATTAAAAAACAAATTATAATTTTATTATATTACTAGCAAATACCCGCTGCTTCGCCGGCGATAAAAATATTAAATGCCATGTAAAAATTTTAAATCTTAAAATGAAAGTATTTAGTTGTATTAAAACAAATTCAAAATATAAAAATTATTGTTTTCGTTTTGTTTAATTATGAAAAAATGGTATATTTATTAAGAAATTACTTTATTTAATTTGAATAACTTATTTTAACGGTTATTGTTATGATGACATAAATTTACCTGACTTTCCTTTTTTTACTATTGAAAATGTACTGCATAACAGCGTTATAAAAAAATTTGGGTAAAAATTTTTTAAAATTTGTAATCAAAAATGTAATTTTTTACAGTTATTCTGATAATAAATATATTCTTCTTAAATTGTTGTAGTTAATCGGTCTTCTTCAGTTATTAATTGTTGTTATTGGGTTTCGGCCAAGCAACAATTCTTCTTAAATTTAAAAAAAAACCGATATAATGACATCAAACTTTTGGCGATATCTCAAAAACTATAGACTTTCTCAATGCATATCAATGCATTTTTGTATGGAATCAAGTCGTTGATTAATAAAATAAACGGTAATTTTCTTTTCTTTATGGAAATATTTTGTACGGATATTAGATATGTCTTAAAAAAACCTGTTATTATGACATTAAAATTCTTGCGATATCTCAAAACTATAGATTTTCTCAGTATAACTCATAAGCCTCAGAATGAGAAAAAAACGATTGAAATTTCATGTTTTGACATAGCAAGCAAACATTTCCGCAATTTACAAATCGGTTTTCATCCAATTTTCTTTGTTTGAAAGTTCAATTAAGTAAATTGGAAAAAACTAGAAAAGGTTTACCGTTACCTCAACAATGCAATGTCTTATATTGTTTTCAAAAAACCTCTAAAATATCCAACTTGTACTAAACAATAGGCCAAGAGTTGCTTTTGTTGTACATATTTTTTTTAATTTTAATTTTTTTTTAATTTTAATTTTCCTTATTCTTTCATATAACATAATTTACCTGCAAAAATTGCTCTATTTTGACACCAACAGTTTCTATCATTTAAAATCATGGGACACCTACCCCCCTCCCCCTATGATTTTTGATGAAAACTAATTTGCTTAAAATGTTGTTATATTTTTTGCAATTGTTACAGCTTAAAAACTAATTCATGTGAAAAACATTTTCAAATTTAGCTTAAAAAATAATTCTGTGAAAAATATTTCAAATATTTCAAACTATTCCAAAGTTATATACATAAATCTACGTTTGAATCTATTTCCTTATCTATATATTCATAGTTAACGTTATAGTTTTAGTAGAATTTGTCCTGACCCAATTCAATGAATTTTTTATGATCGTTTTGTGAATTTGTAAAAGTGTAAATTGATCTTCGAACAAAACACATGCTAGACGTTTCCGTTTGAAACATCAATGCATGACGATCAGAATTTTCTGATATATTTTATTGATGTATAGTATTGCCCGGCAGACGTTGTCCTGCCGCAGACCACCTTACTGCTATATACGAATTTTCATGCTGTTCGAAAAAAAAATGTTATATATTCGCCATTTTTAGTACAGTTGCCGAAAGTAGCCGTATGAACTAAATTAACAAATTTTAGTCTAATACAACCAAAACCGTTCGAAGTATAACATTTTTGATTACTTCTGGGCGGTAATGGGGGTGTGGCTAAATTTTTTCACTTAAATCATCTCATACTCAAAACAATAGAATGCCAGAATTTCAGCTCAATTGAGCTTAAACCTAGTGCGCTTTGCTGTACTCCAAGCTTATCCCCCGAAAAGTGGACTTAACTAAAGTGGGTCATGCCCATTTTTAGTAAAGTTACCGAAAGTAACCATACAACGTAGATTACCAAATTCTAGTCTCATACGACCAAAATCGTCTGGAATATAGCACTTTTTGCAAAAAGTGGGCATGGAAAGTAGACGTGGCAAATCTAACATAGCGTACTACGATAAAGTTGGAATAACAAATCGTTTGGTACCTAATCGTGTAAATCTGTTCAGTGGTTCTTGCGTGATTGTCAAACAGCGTGCAGTGTCACAACGCTTTTATATATTCGTATAGATAGACTAACACAATCTCAAGTGGGGGAAAAGCTGGTTGGCAAGGCTGCAAAACATATTTAATGCTGATAACAAACAAAACTCTAGCAACTCGCTTCAAAACATTAACAAAGAAAATTAATTAACACTGTATGAAAGCAAGAATCTCCCTGAAAGTAAAGCTGGATTCACTGATCACCTTCAGCATGTTTTTAAAGTTTTTTTCATATGAAGTTTTCGCTCAGAAAGAAAAATTTCTGTACGCTCTCAACTTGATTAACATTATTTTAAATCACAGAAAAACATGCTGAAGGTGATCAGTGAATTCAGCTTAACTACACAACATGGCTGTCGAGTTATATTGAGAGAAGCTCTCTTGACAAAGAGAGAAAAGCTTTGTTTGCTGTTATATTGCGCTGCTGGTTGAATGTAGGCATCAAATAAAATGCGTGATTTTGCAATAATTCAAGAATACAGTTTTCAAAAACCTTGGTAAGCTATAACAATCTATATTATCATAGGAATCGAATAAAAAAAGAATTATTAAAATCGGTTCAGCAGTTACCGAGCTTATTCTGGATCAAATTTGTGAGTCTCCTTTTATATGATAGTATAGATGTGTTCTTATATTGGACTCTTTGCAAGATTTGTCTACAGAGACTTTAAATGTAGAAATATTTTCATTTTCCAAAATATTGCAAAAAACTGCCTTAAAAAAGAAGAACTTTAAGAAAAAAACCATTTGTATTTCTGAACGACATAATCAGCCTTACCAAAAAGGGATTTTAATGTACATTTTCAAAAATGTTGAACATTAAGCAAAAACAGTACCAATAAAAACTTTAAGTCAGTTTTAAATTTAAAAAAATAGCCAGCTCAGAAAATAAACAGCTTATCCATGTATTTTGTATTAAAACTGACTAATTTTTAACTGTCAGCTGATATTCTGACGATGAACGTTTATTTATGGACGGACTATAATTATAACAAAACCAAAACGTATCGGGAAAGAAAGTATTTTTTCAGTGACCTTACTGATAGTGAGTGCATAAAATTGCACAGGTACACCTCTACAGAAAAAGTTGATAATGTTTGGAGGTGTTCGCTAAGAACTTTCTACTGATATATTCCAGAATTGCACCGTTTTCTGGCTGTTGCATTGTTTAAACCTTGGCGTCGTTATGCAACGATATTAATGTAAGCTCTTGTAGGTTCGATAAGGAAACAACTCTTTATATTTTGGACGCATGAGTGTGAACATCTCTTTGCATCTATTTGCACCAAGAGGCCAAAAGCTTCGCTTTACGTCTTGTCCTTCTGCATAATTGTTTCAATGTCATTTTTTGAGTTGTCCAAGACATTTTTTCTACCAAAACACACTTCCTTGAGGAATGCCTTGTGCTATTCACTCCGCTTGTTAAGACGCTCGCGCTGAAATTCATAATAAATTAAAATTTGTGTTTTGGTATTGAATTATGAAAAATATTTTGTTTCTTTCCTTTTTTTCGTTGTTTTTTTTTTCATATTTTTGCATCTTAATCAACTTTTTGCTCCATTTCTTCCTTGTCTCAAATATTTTTTGTTTTGAAAAGCGGCTAAAATTGTTTGTAATTCTGTTAAAATTGGCTGTGTTGGCATGTTTTTAAAATATCCCTATTTCAGCTTAATACTATTTGACTCGTTTTGTGTTCGTAGCAAAAAGAAAGTGTGAAGCTTTAAAAACGTAGTCAGTTTTAAGTTCAGCCGATTTTAAGAGAAAGTGTGAAACTTGTTATTGCTAAGAATGAATATTTAAATAAGATTTATTTCCAACCAAAAAAATAAAATTTAAGAAAAAATTGTAAAAACTGATGAAGTGAAAGATGATAAGTGAAGTTTTTCCGCAGAAAATACAATTGAAATGTATTTTAAAGGGTCTTTTCTTTTATATTTCTTATAAATAAATGTCTTTTCTTTTAAATTTATTTTAAAATAAAAAAATATAGAAATACAGCATCTGGATCGTTTTAATTGGATGAATTATTACTGGAACCAAATTTCTTATAGTCGCAAAAATTTTAAAGGATTTCTTAAACGGGCCTTTTTGTCGTGCTAGGAATTACCATTATAAAAATTTATTAATAACTTAGAAGATATAAATAGTTTATAGTTAATAGTTTTTTTTTGTATTACAAAAGTACCGGAGTAAAAATATAAGCTGGCAAACAGCGATAAAACATTGGGCGTATGGCCGAACAAGGGTCGAACATGGCTTAAAAATACTACAGAAGCCGAAGGTGGGCTGGAATAACGGCCGTACAATGCCTAAATTAAGTTGTACGGTTGCTGTACGGTTGTATGCCAATAAATTTTTCCAAAATGTTATTCAACAGCAAACGTATGCGTGAATTGATTAGGGATGCAAACGAAATATCGTCATCGAAGATATATCGTTCATAAACATCGATGTCAACATCTATGTTCTTATGAGCGATACATCGTTTATACATCGGTCTGAAAAAGAAAAACATCGATGTCGTTTGCTCATTTTTAGCCGATTCACAATTTGACATTTGGAAATACCACAAAAAGCTAACAATCAATAACACAAAAAATAAATATTCTGATGCATATTCAATAGCAAATGTAAGCGAAACAGAAGTACAGATGTACCTGTAGTCTCCCATTACCCCAATAAAAAAAGATGCGGTTGAAATTTTGGATGACATGAAATCTCTATTTTCAAAACTTGCGAAGATTGGAATGCTATATCTGTACCCAGCGAACACTTGTTTTCGGAAGCTGAAGCAACCATCACTCAAGAAAGAAACAGGCTTCTAGTGACGAGGTTATCTAAGCTTATTTTCCTTAATTCAATTTCCAAATTGATAAACTCCAAAAAATAAATGTTTTAAATTTATGAAATCAGAAAACATGTTTTCTATTTGATATAGATTTTGTTTTGGTAGGTGGTCTTTAGGTATAAGACACCATCCCGCTGGTGCAATCAAGTGATGCCAGCAGATTACCCGTTCTATAAAGTAAGGATAAGTATTGAAACAAAACTATCGAAGCTTACCACCGAAAAACATCGCTTGACGCCATTGATGCTCATTTTTGCTATAAAGCCTAATTTTGAGATCGGCAAATATGTAAAAAAAAATCCTTAATTCAAAAAACGTACATAAACAGTTTACAAAAACGAATATGAGATTTTTCTCAAAAAATTTAAAAAAAAACAACAATAAATAAATAAAAAAAAATAAAAAAACCGTGTAAATAAAAAAAACCGTGTTTTGTATCAACAAAAAAAAAACCCCCGTTTTTTTGAGGTCGAAAAAAATATGACAAAAAAATAAATTTTTCATACAAAATACAGAAATTTTATCGATTCCTTTTTTTCAAATTTTGTTTTTGAAAATTTTTCTTCGTCTATACATTGTAAGAACTTAGTTTTTCTTTCATATATTATAATAGAGTGCAAATAAAAAATATGTAATCTAAAAAATAATGATTATATTTTCGAATCCTAGTATTGGCCTAATACAAAAATGAAAACATCGTAAAAACATCGATATATCGATCTTATTAACGATGTTTTTAAACATCGATAATTTTCAAGTGAACATCGCTGTTTTCAAACATCGATGATTTTAAGAACGATGTTGCATCCCTAACATTGATACTATATGTATTGAGTGGTGATAATTTATAATATTTTTGTCATTATTTTTTCTAGGTTAAACATACATACATAAATATAATTTATTTCAGCATGAAGATCCAATTTTCATTAAAAAATGTTAATTTTCGTTGTAAAATAATCAATTTTTGTCCGATATAAGCCCGTTGTACAGCAGAGAAAACAGCCTCTGTACAGCCGTTGTACCATTGTACGGCCGCTGTTTGGGCAAAATGTCCTGCAAATGACCCTTTTACGGCCGAGAGAATTATTTAAAATTTGGCCTTGTTTGGCCGCAATTTGGCTTTAGCTAAAAACGTTTTTTTTACTCCGATAAACCAAAACAAAACTTTGGAATGCATTATTAAATGTTTTTTAATGGCGGGAAAGAACATCTTCGTCAGTCTTCTGAATCATTTGGATCAGATAAAAGGCTTTTTGTATCATTCGTCATACTAAAATGCATAAAAAAACGAACTTTTTAATTAGTAAATGAGTTAATAAAATTAAGTTAAAACGGATAGTTTTGCGAACAGTTTTTAAATGTGAATTTGTTAAAACTATCAGAAACAGTTATATGAAAATATATGTAAATATATATTGTGAAAAACAAAATAAAAAACAAATTTGTTCAAAAACAAAAACCCGACTACTAAATAGCACGCTCTAAAAAGTATGATACAAGAATATATTCTCATCTGAAATTGTTATGTAAATACAAACTTTTCAATATTTTTGTCTATTAAATAAACAACTTACATATAATATGTTTAATTGTATTTAATACTAAGTCATAGTAATGTTCAGAAGATATCCGTGGTCGTATGCCTGGTATGTGACGTCACATAATTTTTTCAGAGGACGATCAAAACACTTCCGCCAGAGGGCGCTTTGTTAAATTTTAATGTGACGTCCAATTTCCAATTTCTTATTAAATTTTTGTTAAAGTTTTTAAAATTTAAATAATTTTCCGACAAACAGTTTAGAAATCTTTTTTCAACTGTTAGAAATCATTCCAGTACTACTTTGCTATTGAATATATCAAATCATAGCTTTAGCTGTAAAATTATAGAAGACTATTCGTCAGTGTAACAGTTTCATAGCTATTAACCGATAGGTGGCGCTAAATACCTCACATATTTTCAGGCATATGCTGAAATTAAGAAGAGAAAAAGTAACATAACAACAATTAAACCGTGCAACAATTATGGGAAAAATTTTGCACACACGAAGTAAACCATTTACACGTGAAACTAGAGGCAAAGGATAGTAAAACTGCGTTCTCACTTTTTCTCGAGAAGGTTAGGATTTTTTTAAGGACCTTTAAGTTACAAAAAGTATTTGTTTGAGAAAACTTATTTAAACACTTAAAACCTCCAAAATATGGAAATATGGGTATCAAATGAAAAAGAACATTCTTTTTTATCAGAAATACGAAGTGCCAATACATCCGTACCAAATATGTAGATAAGTTTAACTGACTGATATTTTATCTGAAATTTATGAAAAGAATTTTCAATTTTTTTTAAAGTAAAATATTCCATACTCTTAATACCACAAACCAAAAAAGCTTTTAAAATATATTTTTTTTTCGTTTTGATAAAAGAGATTGTCTGCTTTCATTTGTTACCCATATTGTCGTGTTTTGAAGATTTTAAGTATTTGAACAAATTGTTTTAAGTAACTACTTTTTGTAACTTGAAGGTCCTTTTAAAAAAAATCCTGACCTTCTAGAGAAAAAGTGAGAACGCAGTTTATCTATTATTTGTCTCTAGTTTCACATGCATATGGTTTACTTCGTGTATAACTTAAAAATATAAGTTTTTGTTTGCACATCTACAGGTCCAAATCTACCAAACCATACTAAATTTATTAAGATTGGATATTGTTCTACAAAATTTGTATCGTAACTGATTTTGTAACGCAGAAAATGATATCAAAGTTTTTTTTTCTTTCAACTGCAATTATTTAGATAATTTTTAAGTACCATTGTTAAGGTCAATTTTTGAGCTATATGTAATCGTATGATTTTTGATATTCAAATGAGTTTTAAGAAGGAGTTACATTACATTTTTCACATGAATCTGACTTTTTTTTTTATTTTTTCTTACCACAATTTGCGATTTTGAGGAATGTTACAAAAGTGAAGTATGCAATTACTTTATATTGAATTTTAACTGGTATTCGATGACTTTAATGTTAATGCAAAAATTAAAGCGCCAAAATGATCTTTTGTTTTTACATATCACATATGTATCTTGATATGTACTTGGATTTATACTTCCTCATTCGCTTAGGGCTTAAAAAACTATTTTTTTTTAAATAAATTACAAAATCTTATTGCGTAAAAAATTATTTATAACATTTGGTTTTGTGCTATTAATAATTTGTTGACACAATGCAAGGACACTCCAAGTTTCAGAACAAAAATTTATTAAATAAAATATCTTCGAATTCGATGAAACTTTATTATGCTTAAGGCAGGTCTAGCGCTCGAAATTTTAAGGTAGTTTTAGGATTTTTTTTGTTAAAAGTTAAAATATTAAACAACAAAATTTAACATTTTAAGGTATATTGTTACACTCATTCCACAAAAAAAAAATAATTTTTTTATTTTAAAAAATTGTTGATCATGTTCAAAATGGCGCTCAATGAGACCCTCTCAAAGAATAGGAAGGAGCCTGGGTGGTGTTGTAGATTTGGACTCGTCTATTTGTCTGAAAAATAAAAATCAGAAATAACTATTATTAATTACTACGAGTGCACTATGGCTGGAACTAGAAAAAAATATTTTCAAAATTGACAGAATGACGCGTTTTTAAAACGCAAGTTTTAAAAACAGCTTGTTTTTTACATGTTATTAAGTGTAAATTTTCATATTATGTGTTTCTTTTGAGCCTTAACCAAGTTTAAGCGTTCAGTTTTAATGAGTTAGCCTCAGTTTAATTTGACTAGTGTTTAAGCTCGCACTGAAAAATTTACCCTAACTCAATCGTTATTTTACTAACTTAAGTTGACAATTTTGCAAGTTATTAATTTTGTATACATTAATTAAATAATTGCTGTAACCTTAACTCACAAAAGAGTTGTAGCGATTTTTTTTAATAACAATTAAATTATGGGTTCTTCATAAGAATATATAATTTCTCACTACTGTCAAAAGCATTCACAGATATTATAAGAGGGGCGTATTTTGTTTACAGTTCAGTAACATCGACTAACCCAAAGAAAGATTCACGGACAAAACACAAGCAAATCTCTAACTGATCTACACGCGATTTTTAACATACTTACATTAACCACAAAAAAAAAACACTATGCAAGAAAAACCCACAACAAAGTGGAAGTTAATTGCACAAAAAATAAAAACTTGAAAACCAATATTGGCTTGTAAAATATGCGTGAAGCAAAGAACCAGCTAACCACCGTTCTGACGTGTAACCAATAATTAATCATTTAAACGATTAATAAAATGATGTATGCAAGCTGCATTGATTGAAGCGATCAGCAGTTGTTGAAATATTGCTGAATAGCCTTTTAATTAACTAGATTTAGGAAAGTAAACTTTACTCAACTTCATTTATAACACGATCAAACTCTTTGTGCTCACATCTAGAATCAAAGAATATTAATTTTTACCACAGTTTGACTGAATTCGATTTCATAACAGCTCAACATAAACTCAAACTTTTATCTGATATCTTCTAACATGATCACTTGATGCATTTATTTGCATGTCAAACATCAAACATGCGCTGCTTACCATGCAGCCTGCCTCGTCCAAACACCGATAATCTAGTCTTCTAAAGATTTAACAGGCTTTCGCCGAGATTCTGTGGTGTGGATGAGAAGTTTGGGTCCAGTTGATGTATGTTTGTGTTGATCGTTTGATTCTTTGTCTTGCTGCATAGTTTAAGGCCAGCAGCGTGGACTAGCCATGGGTAATGCATCAAAAAATTCTGCGCTGACACACTAACTCAAGCTTGGCTTACTGTATCGGCGTAATGTATGAGCGCAGTTGCGCCGTGGCGCAGTTTAAAATGCTGTGATTCCTATATCAACAGAATTGGATTATGAGTAGAAGAGCTGGTCGAAAAGGAAAATTTTTTAATGTAGAAAGTTGGGTATCGCATTGAGTTATGTGAGAAACTCAAGTATTGAGTAAGAGCAGCTTAGTCTCATTTACTCAATATAAAGGAAGGCAGAACGAAGCGCGAAGCTCAGTATTCATCAAAAAATAACAAACCTTTATTTAAACATACATACTAATTTAACTTCCTTCAATCTGAATACAGGAATTTCCCATAAATATACTAGAGAACTACATGAGTTCAGTTATTGCGCAAAACAATTGATTTCCCAAAAAAAAAATGGTCTTGAGTCTGCATGCTGCTTGCACGCACCGTACAAGCGGAAGCCAGACCATACAAATATGATTGTCACAAGACTCGTTGCTTGTAAGCGCACGAAACGAAAATATCTCAAGACTTACCTTGGATAATGCACAAGGCTCTTGTGAGTGTTTGTGTCTTTGCAGTTGTTTCAAGCAATTATTGTTTAGAAAAAAATTGACAAAAATTATTCATATCTCCCTCGCAGTAATCGTTAGAGGGGTTTAATGTAATAACAGGTTATATTATCCCTTCCTTCTTAATATTTCTTTGCAACACACCCATCTCGTATGTGCCACCCTTCTAGGGGTTACCCTAGAAAATATATTGTACAAAAAATAAAGAAAAATGTCCAAAATACTTCATATATCTACGGAATTTACTTCTAGAAGGGTTTAATGTATCAGATTGATATACCTTTAATATATCTTATGAATACACCTTCTTCTATCAGCCATCCTTCTGAAGTTCCCAATACAAAAAAACAAACACAAAACATAAAAATTTTTGAAAATAGTTAATTTCTCTTAAGAATTGACCCCCAAGAGGTTTCAAGTGCATGATATGGTATTTTTTGTTCACCTCCAATATTTTTTTCAAAAACTCATGCTCCTAACAACCTCCTTTCTGAGGGTCCTGGTGTAAAAAACCTTAAATGAAAAAAGTACCGAAAATACTTCATATATCTACCGAATTAACGCCTAAAGGTGTCCAATAGATGTGATGGTCCTTTAATTTTTTAATTTTCAAAATTTATTATGAACACACTTATGACGTTCTCGTTTATCAAAAAAATGCTAAATTTTTCTACCCTTTTTGGAAACTCTACGCTCTTGAGAAAAAAAAGAGTTGAAACTTGAATCGTGTACTTTTCTTGAAAATGTTGACCTTAAAAGTAAAAAAGTTCAAAATTCTCAAGGATTGCAGAAAGAGGGCAGAAAAAATACAAGATTTTTTCGAGAAACGAAAACTCCATTAGTTTTTTTTTAGCATTTTGAAGGAAAACCACCAGAAGTGTCGCAAATAGGGAATGCGTATGCTTTGCTGAAACGTTGGGAGGGTGGAAACAATAAATCCTGGTAATGCATTTCACCAATCTAGGGTTCACCATATAAATTTTTCCAAATAATTATATCTTGCCTGAAGGAATTTTACATTTGATGAGTATTTCTAGTTTTGATTTTACCTGATGACCACTTTAATGTGCAAGCAACGAGTCTTGTTGACATTCGCATTTGAGGTTTTTGATATTTACTAACACGTTGTGTGCAAACAACAAATAAGCACAAGATGTAAAAATGATGACTAGAGCACTTATGCCTTGGGAGTGAAAGATAATCGTTTCTTATTTACAAAAGAGTTGAATTCACGTTTGTTTATATTTTTAAAATAACAAAAAAAATACGAATTGGGTATTTCTGCACTTGAAAGGACTTTGACCGAGCTTCTATTAATCGATTATGACGTGCGCGTTATTAAATGTTTGAACAGATATATTAATTTAATAGAAAAATGTATGTTTGAGCTGGAGATTGAACCCGGGCTACCGCGGTTATTTAGCTTACGGGTACACACTCTAAAAAGTAGGTTACGGACACCACTTTTCAAATTAAGCTCGTTTAAACAAACAAACAAACAAACAAAAAACGAATATTATTATAGCAAGAATGCATATTTGTATTAAAGCTATGCCGCATTACTTTTAACAAAACAAGTGTATCAGCGCAATAATGCATCAAGTTAACTGCTTCAACTCAGTGAGTCAGCACGGCACTACATTACCCATGTCTAGTGCGCACAGCTAGCCTGGCTTAATGTCTCTTTCTTTTTCATCTTTAATCAAATATTTATCTTGTTGCTTTCATAGTTTTTTTTTGTTTTTATATTGTTTGTTCTTAACTGTTTCTATTTGAGCTGTATTTAAACAGATTTTCCAACAATGCATCTTCTTGTTATAGGTTTTTATCAGTAAAGATATAAATTTCATTTGAGCCAAGCTTAGGTCACAGTTCATTTCCTTGCTTGCTTGATATTGTACAAACATACCTAGATTCTGTGGTCTACGGCTTGGAACTCTTCTATTCTGTGGCCTGAAATTTTAATAAAGTTCTCACCAAAATTTGTAGGTATTCATATTGTTTTGGACGTGGGGTGTGTTCTGTGTCGGCTAAAAAATTGTGTGGTTTGTTGAGAAAGGTAAATAATGGTGGGGGAGGTAGGAGTATTTAAGAATACGCAGCATATATTAAGATACTGCTAAAGATGAATTAAGAAGCGCAAGAAACAGAAACAAATCGGCACTTCTGGTCATTTATTCAAATGAACACTAGCAAGCAATGAGCTATGAGCATTTTTTAAGCTTTATTAACAGTGAGTCGTAGAAATTTGATACCACTTCAAAATTCAAAAATTAAGAGATACTTATACTAAAGCCTTGTATGTGGTAATGTGTTTGCAAGGTTAAAACAACGTTGTATCAAATTTCAAAATTTCAGTTTTGACTTATAGTTTGCAAATATTCAACAAGAGAAGTATTTGCTCAAACATAAAAATAATGTAGAATTTTTTTTTATCCAATACCCTCAACAATCTTATGCAAAACTGTTTGCCAAAACTAAATGTTATAAGCAAGCAATTCAAAATTCTTTGCAACAAAAATATAAGAAATCCTCTAAGCACTTTGTGAACGCAAAGCTTATTTATGAATTTAAAAATCAATACTTTTCGGAGATCAAAAAAACATTTATTTTTTATAACAAAGCAAACAAAATCTTTATATAGCAAATTTTACATGCTCTTTTCCTATCAGATCTTCTGATTTTGGTGTTGTTCAGAATCGAACATGTAGAAGATTAAAGCATGCGGAATTGAACTATGTACAATTATGTGTGATGTTTTTTGGTTGAAATTATTTTTAATTTTAACATAAGAATTGCAATTTAAAAACAGTGCAATTTTTGTAAATTTTTGAACATTTTTTTGAAGGTTTATTTAATACAGCATTATTCGCTTAGCTGCCTTTTTGCTTGAGAGAGTATGTATGTTAACAACACAAAATAAATATTCTGCTGCATTTTTTGGCGTTACTGTAAGAAAACGTAATTTTTCGCTACCTCCCGCTTAAGGGCACATTATTTATATTCTTTTTTCATACTAAAAGCATCGCTTAGCAGCCTTTGTTAAATATGCAACACTTTAGATTTTTAAACTTTTCAATTATAGCAGCCTTTGTTAAAAATGTGACACTTCAGATTTTTAATCGGCTTACTATCGTCCCTAATTTTTATTTATTTATTTTTTTATTTATTTATAGAGAATAATTGAGTACAAATAAGAAACTATGTTCTTTTACAGTAGAATCAAAAATAGATTATAACATAATTAAATTAAATGGAGATAACAAGTTATTTTTTCTTAAGCTTAGTTTCTTCTTAAGCAAGATAAGAAAAATAAATAGTTAAAACATATAATAAAATATGAATATGGCCTTGAACGATAATAAAAATAAAAAATTGGTAATAGTAACACTTTTAATTCACTTCAAAATAACTTAAATACTAAGAAAGAAATAATAAATTTGAGAGAAAGAAAGGAAAATAAAATTTAAAAGTAGAAAAGTGAGAAAAAATTGATTGCCTAAAAGTTTCTCTCCGCGAGATTTCTATTATTCTACGAGGCAATGCATTCTACAGTCCCACAGAATTAATGAAAAAGAGATTTGAACTGATTATAGAGCTATGTCTGGGGATAATTAGTAAGTTACATCTCTTAGATATACTTAATTGCAGTTTTTCATAGAGATATGGAGGAGTTTTAGTGTGAATGATTTTATGGATGTTATTTTTTTTCTAATAAAACACTAGTTCTGAAAGGTGAATTTATTTATTACTTTTATGAGCCTGACTTAGGTGCTTATGCGAATTCAAATATCTGCTTCCATAAGGCCGTATAAAAATTGGCTTAAGCGTCTTTTTCAATTAAAAGCGTGTCAGGTATAAAAAAGTGTATATATTTTTGATCAGCTTCACTTTCTGAGTCGATTTAGCGATGTCCGTATGTCTGTCTGTCTACCTGTCGACTCGACTACAGCCGCAATTTTAAAGTAATCGTACTGAAATTTGGTATATGTGCTTATATTAAAAAACAAAAAACAAGTTCGAGAATGAGCAGAATCGGATTGCTACCTCCCATATAAAGTTACTTTGTCAAAACAATAAAATCTCTCAAAATGCCACAAAAATGTATGTAGTGACTTGGAATTTTACACATAACCTTTAAAATAATATTTACTATATATTAGGAATTTCTTAAAATCGGATAAAACCACGCCTACCTCTCATACAACGTAACTTTATCAAATCTCTCAAAATGCCACTAAAAATAATGTAATTACTTGAATTTTGAACATAAGCTTTGGTCTCAAATATTCACTATATTTCTAAATTTGTCAAAATAGCACAAAAACCACGCCTATCACCCATACAAAGTAACAATTTCAAAACATTTAAGTCCCTTAAAATCCACAAAAATTAATTAAATGAATTATAATTGTGAACATTAAGGCGTTTCACGAAAAAAGTTGTTCTCCACAGTTGCTCAAGATAATCCCAAATACTTCGACTCTAGCAATAGTCATCCGTAAGCTGGTATGGTTTGAAATAACCTCTAAACATCTAGTTTTTTGTAAAAATATTGGCTGGTGTGATAACTTAAAATAAAAAAAACGGTCAGAAATAGAAGTAATAAAAAAGTTCTTCCAATCTGCATTAAAAAAAAAATATTGTGTCGTGGGACCAAATATAATGCGGGTTTTCATAATTTTTTTTAAAATTTGTTTTATGTTATTTTTATTAAAATTCAAATAAATTCAACGAATTCTCGTTTTCGAGATATCGTTGGATAGGTTTTGAGTGACTGCATTGACTCCTTGTCAGAATGGCTGCAATTGATACATCTTAAAACTAAAATATTAATTATAAAATTAGCACCTACTGAAAAAATATTGTGAGAAAAAAAAAGTAAATAAAAGTATTGAAGTTATTTGAATTTTGAAAGTTTTTGTATGGAAGTAAAATTAAAAAATATCAAAAATGTGCATGAAAAACAGCATTATCTTTAATCCGATTGCAAGCATTTAAAATTTTTTGATGCAGATTGATATCTTTTTTCGGCCTATAATTTTTACAGTTTATTTTTTACAATTATTAAGCTAGCCAATATTTTTACAAAAAACTCAACTTTTAGAGGTTATTTCAAACCATTCCAGCTCACGGATGGCTATTGCTAGAGCCGAAATATTTAGTAAATCATCATAACATAAGCCAATTATTATTTTGAGCATTTGTGCCGAACAAATTTTTTTTTTTCTATGGAGCGTGAGGCGCCTTAATGCACATATGCTAAGAGTATTAGTTTACAACCAAATGTTACTCACTGGATATATAAAGCAGTTGTAAGGGCAATCTTGCTATATGGTGCTATTGTCTGGTTTCATGCACTCGAAAAACAGACTAACCTAAACCTTCTCCGTTATGTGCAAAGATCAGCTGAACTGTGCATCAGTTGAGCCCCAAGAACCACTCTGACAAATGCATTAGATACAATGCTCCATCTTACACCACTTGACATCCTAGCTAAATAGATGGCCGCTAATACAGCCATCCTCCTGGAAGCCATCCTCCTGGAAGCCACCTCCCAGTGGAAAGAAGATGCACTAGGACATTCTTGCATTAGAAAATTTCTCCCTCCCATTCCTAGGTCCATTTATTACATCACACAAAATTTATCCTTTGAAAGGACGTTCGATGTATCCATTCCCTCTCGAGAAGAGTGGTAACTAGGAAACCGTTCACCTCACAATGTCATTGAGATCTTTGCTGATGGATCAAAACTAGATGGCAAAGTAGGTGGAGGAGTCTACTCTGAAGCATTAAACATTAATATAGCCTTCAGGAACCCTGATCATTGCAGTGTATTTTAAGCTAAAATCGCTGCTATACATGAAGCGTTAACTTTGTTTCAGGTAAATAAGATATCTTCCATGGATATTTGCATACTATGCGAGAGGCAAACCATTTTGAAAGCTCAAGAGACTGTTGAAATAACATCTAAATCAGTTCTCAGTTAGCGCAGATCTCTAAATGAGATGGCAAAGCAGCTCAGAACCCTTCTGTGCTGGATTCCTGGACAAAGGTATTTTCTAGGTAACTGCAAAGCAGATGAACTCGCTCGTTCAAACTACCAAACAATTATGTACAGATAAGGGAAGCCTTGGTATTCGTCTTACCACGTGTAAACTCCTTACATGTGAGTTATTCGGCATTAAAAACAACAACAGATGGTCAGCAGGTAACACGTGTAATATAACGCGGCAAATCTGACCCAAACTCACTCTTAAGCGTTCAAAAGAACTAATTTCTCTTAGTAGAAACTACATCAGTATCCTGGTAGGGGTCCTTACAGGGCACTGACTGATTAGCAGACACGCTCAGAGATTAAACATCTCCCACAACGACTTCTGCAGAAGCTGTAGAGATGAGAAGGAGGAAGAATCTACAGTACATTTTTTTGCACTTGCCCAGCGCTGGCTCAAAAACGCTTCCTTCACTCAGGCAACTGGTTTTTAAATGACCTTAACAAACTCTCGGAATCTCCGGTATACCGAATTTTAGGCCACACTTAACTAACCTAACCTAAGAGCATTAGAATTCATTTTCATTATGAAATTCGGCAAAATCATATAAAAACTCGAACAATCTCTCATATAAAGTGACGTCATCAAAGTAGCTTAATCGTGTTCTACATTTGAGTTTTGGCAAAATTGGGTGAACTCCACGCCCAACCTCTATACGAAGTGACGTCATCTAACTTTCAAAACATGCATAGCCTAGAACATAGTGTGGGGCTATTTTAAATTCGACTCAGTCGAAGTTAATTCCTTACTAGTTCTTAATCAATATGGATCTAACTTTTAGGAAACATAAGGGGAGTCCATTAATTACGTGAGGTAATTTTGGCATTTTTTGACACCCCCTACCACCCTATTGAAATATCGTGAGATATCGTGAGATTTGGAATTAAGTTTTCAGAATGTCTCGAAAACAAAAAAAAAAAAACAAGTTTATTTTAATCGATTTAAAATATTCTTTATTCATTGAAGCCGTCAATCAACTTAACTTAATATTACAATTTCTTTGCTTTATAAAGCTTTGTTTCAATTTCCAAATATTCTTAAAGCTATGTTTCGATATCTTAATGTTCTATATTTCTCGTACTTGTATGTATCTATGTGTTAGTGTGTGTGCTGCGCTGCGATGGTCAGCGCTGCCACAATAAGTTCAGGTGAAAAGTGCAGTCGCGTGCAAGAATTGCATTCTGTGTGAACGGAAATTGGTCGGCTAGAATTCTCGATAATTGTTTACGACATTTGGAGTAAAGAATTATTTAGAATTTCGATTATGCCGAAATTGTGAAATTACATTAAGTGTGCGAACGGAAATTGGTCAGCCAAAATTCTTAAGAATTGTCTGCGACATTTGGAGCAAAGAATTATTTAGAATTTTGGTAATTATGAAATTAAATTATATTATTTTTTAAGGGGAGGAAGGGGTTTGCTATAACTATTTGGCTCGACTCCCTTCCCTCCTCCCCCTCTCCAATCATGAAATTGTTCAAAATGCGTGTTTTCAGAGTAAATATGTTAATCTATGCTTCATTGTATTGGATTTATTAATATAAATATTAAATATATATATAACTATTATTGTGTAATATTTAGTCATATTTTAGTAGAAAAACACGTTTTATTCAATTTAACCAGTTATCTCATAATTCTACACTGTTTCCTGCGGATAAAAAATTACGTCATCTTTGCGAGAACCCCCCTCTCCCCCACGTGAGAGTGAGTGAGATTCAGCTTACCCGCCGCCCCCTAAACGCCTCACGTAATTAATGAACGCCCCCTAAAATTAAAAAAGTTAAACTCGTTCCTATATGTTTTTATGTGTACTTGTTTTTTTTTATTAAATTTTATTTGACTGAACCAACGCTCAGGGGATGCCCCCTATATATGTTTAAGCATTGTATTGTAAAAGATTGTCTTTTCTTTATTAGAGTTCCCTAACTTGTGACTTTAAGGCGAGTCACGCCACAATATTAGGCCACAAGGCCGCTCTTTAAAACCGAAAGAAAAACAATGGCAACAATGCCGTAAGTATGCTTAACTTCAATTCTTCTCTTAATTTAGCGAGCACATGCTTTTATAGGGGCTCGCGACCAAAGTTTTGAGTTTTTTACAAAAATAGTTTTCTTCAAAATATTGAGTTCTAAAGAAAATAACTTAAAGATATTGAGTGCTTACATTCTATTGGTTACATGAAATATTTCGGGGCGTCACATATTTTCCAAATGTAAGAAAAGCTTACTCAGTACTTTACACAGCTCAATTTTCGTATACAAATCTTAGTCATGCTTGCTGTGAAAGAATGTGTAACTCAAACAACAAATGTTGTAATAGAAAGAATAACAATAACGGAAAATACTCTACACTAAGCATAGTGTGGTATACTACAGTATTGATTGGTCGGAATTTGGAAAGCAATTAGTTAGAGGGTGGATAGAATAAGTAGGGTCTCTGAGTATTTGTTTTATATTTGCACAGCTCAAAATTGCCGGAAAACATGCTCGCAATGAAACTATTCCACAATTTTATCAGTCGACTAAAAAAAAAAATTATCACGGTAATGCGAGGTGCTGTTTGCCATCGAGGTTATTGTAAACAGCTGCCGAGTGGACCGAGGAAATATACGAGAGGGTGGGGCCAGGCCATGTATCTTCCTTGAACACTTCCCATGGTAGTGCCTATAGATAAAGCTGAGGCAACATTCAGAGTTTCGTTCAAAATTTGGTCCCTGTTGGAACACAGTAAATGAGCCCGGCAACCTTAAGATCCTAAGGATCTGTGCATACAAAATTATTTAAAAAAAATTTAATTAAAAAAATATGACATAACACAAAAAATTTGCATTACTTTTAAAAAATATCTTATAATAATTTTTTTGAAAAAGTTAAAAAATTGCATTCAAATATACAATTCTTAAAAACAAGAAAATGTATTTGCGAAAAACATCAAAATTTTTCATTCGCCAAACTTAAGAAATACGTTAACTTTATGATCAATATCACCAAATTTAGACTATTAGATAACAATCAAAAGTTCTGTGCTATCTCGAGTGATACTTTTGCTCCGAGTATCCTTCACACAGGTCACTATGGGAAAGGTGAGTAGTGTAGTGTTTGGCAAGATATTGTTAGTTAAAGTTTTTACTTATTTTTGCTTAAAGACATATGTCGTTTTTCTAACCAATATCAAAGCATTTCAATATCGTTATTTTTACTGTTTTATCCTCGCGGGAGAGGAATACATACATATTTTTTTTTCCTTTTGAGACGTCCAAGAATGTATAATTCAAAAAATTGCAATTCGATACGCCTTTTAGTATTTTCAGATGTCGCCGGACTTATTTAACATGGTCCAATCAGGACCAAATTTTGTACGAAATGTTTTTAGGTCTAACCGAAGCTAATTTCGTTCTGGGAGCGAAAATCGAATAAAATTAAAAATAAGGTATGGTCTCCTACTCAGTATGCTAATTTTAAGCATCATAAAATATATGGTCACAAGGAATAACGACTAAACTCAAAGTATCGTAAAAAACGATATTTTAATTGCACGAACTATGACCAATTTTTTTGAGATATATGAACCGTTACAAACAAAATATGTGCAGACATGAGTGATGATCAATTCTGGACAAAAAATGGATATCTTCTAAAAATTGGCAATAAAGTAAATTACATATCGCTTTTTTACGATATTTCAAGTTTTGTCATTATTCCTTGTGACTTCAGAAATAATGGGTTAATATTAAAAAAATTTCGAGCATAACAAATTTTCGCTTAACACAAATTTTACTGAAGGAATAACAATTTTCCTTGATACTTTTGGACATTTATTGGGAAAGAGTTTTAGAATTAACTAAAAATTAGTTTCGTTTTTCACGTCTAGTGCGTACCTACATATTTACTGATCGATTGAAAATTGTCCTTGAGACTTATAAAAATGTTTATAATATCAATATTTTTTGGTGTTATGTATATTATGATTACATACAAATTAAGCGAATTGAACGTTTGGAAAATTGACAACAACAACAAACATTTGTAGTTTGAAAACATATATAAAAAGACTAAATTTAAAAATAAACTTTTATTTACAAACGGAAAATAATTAATAGTAAATGTTTCAAACAATTAGTCAAAAAATTTATGTAGTGCCTACTAATATAATAGCATTCAAATTAGTTTCGGACAAAAAAGTCTCGGGCCACGTTTATTTCTAATGAATAAAAAAAGATGTATAATTTATCTTTAAAATATTTCAAAACAATTGAATTTGATTACGTTATGGTATGCCCTTATTTCCTTTGGAATAGATTTTCATTAAAAAATAACTAAGATTTATGGTATACTTAAGTGTAGAAAAAAATGTATATTTTTTACTAATAAATCTAAGCAAAATTAAATATTAGTTAAAGTCTTAAAATAATAACCTTCAACCAAGATATATATATTGAATTACAAGTAGTTAAAAAGCTGAAAACAAATGTCAATTTTAATAAAAAAATAAAAAAAAATAACAACTCTCTCGCAGATATGCGTATATCGCATTTCTAAGCGTTATAAGATTTATGAAATCATAACTCAAAAAGCAGTTAACACAAAATAGCTCAATATTTTTATGTTTAGCACACACGCTGTCACGGTTTGTGGGCAAAATTGAATTAAAACTAAAAGTCATTAATAAAAGTGTCAAATTATGTTTAACTATAATTGATTGCTTAGTTATGCGATCGAGGCAAAAGCAGTAAGTAAATTAGCACAAGATGCAGTGAAAATATACATAAGGTAGCGCCTAATTTATACAAAACTATGCTCATAAATCCAGCTTATGCTTTGACAGTAATTATCTGTAAGGCGACATAAAATTAGTCCCATCACTCAGCACTTCAAGGGCTGGGTCAGGTATTTGAATTTGTTTTCTACACAATGCTACGTCGGATCATCGGACATACGAGTATGAAAACATTTACTGATAACAAAGCATCTTGTGTTGATTTAATTACTTAATTAATTCAAACATATGTTTGACATAAATGTTTTCCATATCTCTCGTATATTTGTGTATGTTAAACATTTGTTTTCTTATGTTGTTTTTGAAAGAAATTTATTTTTAAATCAGTTGCTGGTGACACTTTCGATTATGAATGTGGTCCATCGTTAAGTTGTTACGATTTCAATTTATGTTTTTTATGTTAAAGGTGTACCTATGTTAATTTATTTGTTGTTTTTCAAACAACATGTGTTAAAATCATTAACATTTGTCATAAAAGAATTGCTTTAATCCACGGTTGTTATTTTGTTGCATTGTGTAGCTTGATTGAAAGTTGTTACGCGTTTAAAATAATTTAATTCAACTGATAAAGCAGCACTTTGAAAATGCTGAAGTTCATTTGGCTGCTGGTATTGGTAAGATTTTATAACTTTTTATTTAAATAAAAAAACATTTATTTCTAGTTTTTTATTTAAATATGTAGGTAAATTTTTAATAAATGTGTTTGTGACAGCTCAGAAAACTATGTTTTGTCATTGGCGCACCCTAAAATTAAATTCAATGTTTACATGGAAAATTTGAAGATGTTTAAGTGTATCAAAAATTGTGTGTGAAAAAAATTTGGTAAATATTTTAACGTCAAATGAAGTTCTGTGTTTTTTTTTATTAGAATTAGTATGTCTTATAAAAAATCGTTATAGGTGGTGCTTAACGCATTGCCCATTTTTAATTGCTTAAAATTCACTCTTTAAATGGGGTTACATAAAAATTGCTTTTTCATTTAATTATTTGAGTAGGTTAAAAATGTTAAAATGCACCGTTATAATATCATACCATCATCCCCTACCATCAAACAATACCATCATACCTTACAATCATAATATATTCCATGCTTAGTAGATATAGTAAAAAACAGCATTAGTAATTGAAATAGAAAATAATTGTGAAATAAAAAAGTACTAATATATTACAACTCTGAAAGCTATGTTTATTGAAGTGTCGTAATCAGACAGCTGTTTCTTATTTGCAAATATTTATCTTGTAAATTTTAGTTGTAAAATTTTAGGACAATATGACATGATAGCACACCTTGTGAATACCCTATATATTTTTCATACATATGGCACGACAAAAATTACAAATGTTTTTTAGCTACAGATAGTAGGTCTGATCCCGTACTAACTTCAAGTAATTGTAATAGAATAGAGAGTAACATTTTGCATGTTATTCTTCTCTCTCGAGCTTAAAAAATTTGTAAAACTAGTAAACCCGTGTGGAGTTAAAACGCCAAAATCGAACATACCCAGATTTTATTTTAAGCTATTGAATAGATTTTCAACTGATCAGTATTGAAGTGAAATTAATTTTGCCCTTTTTGCAATATACGCAGTATTGCACTCGCAACAACGATATAATGTTAGCATATTTAATTGCATACCCAAATTTATTTTAAATAAACAGGAGTAAGAATATTTCTTGATTTCCAGTTGAAAAATGCTTGAACAAAAATGTTTCATTACCAGTTTCTAATTTCTTATTAAATGTATGTGCACATTTTTAAAAATTACAAAATTTTCTAGTTTAGAAATTTTTTTTCAACTGTAAGAAATCATTCCAATATCACTTTGACATTAAATATATCAATTCTGTAACAGTTTCATAGCTATTAACCGAAAGGTGGCGCTAAATACCTCACATATTTTTAGGCATATGCTGAACTTAAGAAGAGAAAAAGCAACATAACAACAAAAATTATATGCAAACTTTAACTCGCTCTAACTTAAAAAATATAAATTTTTTAGAAATAAAAAGTTCAGTTTGCACATCTACAGGTCTTAAACTTCCAAACCAATATATATATTGCGTAATATATATAAGATAACGCTTTCAAGCTACTTGAATGGAGTACGGTAACAGAACTATTGTGGAACATATGAAACTCTGGTTTTGAAATGTAGTTTTTATTTGGGTCTGTAAATTTTTGAATTAGAACCGTATCTAATTTCATATATTTTTCCAAATGTAAAAAATGTCAGTTTAATAATTTTTTTTTTTTTTGTGAAAATATAAGAAAAGTTAAACTTTAAGATACTTATTCAATTAATTTATTTATGATGAATTTATTTTTAGTTTTAATGGCATCTTCACTAAGCACTTAAGAGCTTTACGGTTTACAAAAATTTCAAAAGCTGTTTTTTTATTTTTTAATGACGTGTCAGATAGTGTGGAGACAAAATAAAAAAGCTTTCAGACAAAAACTTAATTTTGACGCACAGATGAAATTTGGTATATAATTTTTTTGATATGTCATTTGTAAGAAGCACATAGTCTGGGGGTACCTTAAGTGAGAAACTCCTTTTTGTAAACTTTTTTGTGAAAAATAAAACCGAATTGATAGGTCTGTTTCCGTACTCGTTTCATGTAACTTGAAGTTACTTAAAAGCATGGTACAATTACTGACAAGGTTGTAGTGATAACTTAATTTTTTCTCAAGAGCAGCGATCGGAAGTTGTCAAAACTAGCTGTTCAAGCTATGAATAAAAGAAATGTGAAAAAATATAGCTAGGACGACTTAAATATAGCTAGTCAACAGTAGCAAACTACAACTCCTGTAGCTGTTTTTGACACTTCCTGATCGCCAAAAAACTCTAACTACTACCTTGTTAAATAATTATACCATGCTTGAAAGCGTTGTTTTACAAACTTTTGAAGCTCGAGGGAGAAGAATAAAATGTCACTCTCTATTCTATTACAATTACTTGAAGTTAGTACTGAAACAGATTTGATAAGTCAGTTAGTGAAACTGTTTAAAAACATATTTTTTTAATGTTATAAAACCAAACCAAAATGCCATAAAAAAACTTTAAAACAGTATTTATTTTGTTGCTCCAATTTTCCAGAGTTTTTAAAAAAATTTTTTCTAAAAATTTAGAATACCTATTTATCAGTCAACCATTTTTTGTGGCACCATTTTGAACAAAAAAATTGAAAATTACTTTATATTTTTATTTTTCAAACGTTCTAAAAAAACCGAGTTTTAAATTTTAAGAGATGATTGTAGGTTATCTGATAGTTTTTGCTATAGTTAACATAATTCAAATAATTTTAGTTCCATCGGACTTATAGTTTTTCCATCATCTTTGGCACCGTTTTAAAAAATGCTGTTTTGAGAAAATCGTGTTTAAAGTTTTAATTGGAAATGCAATTTGTTCTATATTATACAGATGTTTATATTTATATATTCTCTATTACACAGTACGATAAAATCAAATTTTTTTGAGTACAAATGAGAAATGTTAACATAATATGAAAGTAGAGAAATTATAACATAATAATAAATAAAGAAATACGTGTCTTAGCATTTTGCTGTAGCACGTCAGAATTTTGAGAAAATCGATTTTTAAGCTTCGAAGGACCGTGGAGGTTCACTTGTAATGTAATACTATTATAAAAAGTTCTATAAAAACAGAATGGGTGAACCTATTTTAATGCTTGAGCCAGTTTTGAAAAGAGAATTAAATTTGGATTTTTTTTTATTATATTTTTTTCTCAAAATTCTGACGTGCTGCAGCAAAACGCCGAGACACATATTTCTTTATTTTAAGCCTAAAATAAAGCCTCTGTTAAAATTCATCATGTGTACCAACCACTGTCGTACTGTGTTATAAAAGATATCGATCTGAAATTTAAAACACGTACTTAACTATAATATCATATCATATCACCATTTCATACATAATAGAAAATAGTACCCAAAATTTTAGTTAAAAAAGTAGTTGGAAATTTTCAAATCGACAAATATATTGCTAATTATTATTCTTTTCACAATTTTCGTTGAAATTTATGCAGGGGAATCTATAATTTTTAAAATTATTTATTTTGCTATTTTGCTAAAATAACCTTCAAATAAGGTTCAGAGAAATAACGCCCAATCAAATAACGCCCAAAATAAAAACTGAGATAAATTTCAAACATTTGCCAAACAAATTCGGGCGTTATTTCATCTATAGTAATAAAACTCTTTTTCTGTTTGTTTGTTTGTTTGTTTGGCCTTTATACAAATCTAAACGGCTCAACGGATTTCGCTCAAACTAGGTACACATATTAAGTTTATCCCAACTTAAAATGTTACGTACTTAGTTTTTGCCACGCCCCCTCTAAAATTTTTCAACTAACGGTAATTTTGGTATTATAAAACTTTTACCATCGGAGATTTTTGTATATTTAATTTTAAAATTTTTTTGTTATTTTGACATCAAAACACTCACATATCTTCAAAATTGGACAAATTTTCAGTACAACGACTTTTTCATAAAACATCGTTACCTAAGAATGAGAAAAAAACGACTTGAAAATCAAAGTTTGGTCTTTCGATGCTGTCCATTAATATATTTCATTCAAATTTTTTTTGTTGAAAAGTTCAATAAAATCACTTCACAAAAATAGGTTGAACTGTACCGTTAAGTCAGTGTATATATGTTTTATGAGTATACCAAAAAAGGTCCAAAATATTGACTTTTTACTCAAAAAATGACCAAAAAATTGTTGTTGTTGTATAAATGAAAACAATTAAAAATTGCACATCTGGCTACCTTTCATATAACGTAGCATTTATTTGCAAAAATTCTTCCAGCTAAGCGCAAAAATTATTTTACTGTTTTTATCATCAAAACAAGAAGGTTTTCTGATTTTTTTCGCGAAATTTATTTTTTCCAAAATGTTTTTTTTATATTTTTTACAAAAAATTCAAGTCTCAAAAATAATTTATGTGAAAAAATTACCCCAATATCTCTTTCCAATCAAAAGTTATGGCTAAAAATCTATTTTTTCATACCAGACTATTAATAGAACTTAGTTTTGTGTTAAAATTCTTATCTATATAGTTTGAACGTCCCCATTTATCTCTAAGAATGCAGTTGTGTGTCTAAAGTAATTACGAACATTTTGGATTACATAAAATCTTCTTTATAGTTATCTACTTATTTTTTGCATCCCCAACCACCGCCCCCCCTCCTGTTAAATTTGTTTTGTTGTGATGGCTCTATTTTTTCCTCACTATTGTGTCACCGTTGTCACTTAATTCTTTATCAATGGTACTTTAAATGTTGTATATATATCACAATTTTATCGAAAAAATGACTGTGAATAAGAATGCTGTTAAAGTTAATATTTTCATGTAATCAGTTTCAGCTATATGGCGATCAAAAGTCAGTATTGTCAAAATGTCAAAAGTCTGTATTGTCAAAATGCTGTAGTTTTTACAGTATTTTTGAAATACTGTTTTTATAAAAACCTGTATTTCAATATACTGTTTTTAAAAAATTTTGGTTTCAAAAAGTCTTCTCTCGATTTACAGCATTTTAACTGTATTCGGAATACAAAATGGTTTTTTTAAAATTACATTATTTGCCATTGTACGGAAAGTTGTTATTTTATGCTTATTTACCATAGTTTATTAGTCTTAGTTCATATTTTGCAGAATTTTGGCATACAGAATTATTAACACAGTTAATGCAGAATTTTGTAATGCAGAATTGTGCTTACAGAATTTCATGCATACAGACAACTTCACCGAACCGCATTTTGTATTTTGGGCGTTATTTCATTGAGCGTTATTTCCCTGATTTCATAATAAAATAACGCCTAAAATAGAAAAATGAAATAAAGTCCAAATATTTTCCACACAAATTTGACTTTATTTCATTTTTGTAAGAACAAAATATTTTGGGTCTTATTTCATTTTCGGTTTGGGCGTTATTTCACATTTGTATACCCAAAATATTTTGGGCTTTATTTCATTTTTTATTTTGGGCGTTATTTCATTGGGCGTTATTTCTCTGAACCAAAAAAAGCGCCAAGATTTGAAACGCTTTCGAACAATTTTATTTAAAAGTTAGTTGGATAACATAAAATTTTGTGTTTGGATCAGTTCTTGTCGGCCTTTAGTCTAGTGGAGATTGCGCTAGACTCTCAACCCAGAAGTCCCTGGTTCGATTTCGGGCTCGGGTATGGTGCTTTTCACTTTCTTTGTTCTTTCCTACATTTAAGAATTATGGAAAACTAAAAATCCACAACAAAATTGTGGAAAATGTAGAATTAAAGAGATGTAACAACTTTAGGCTGGAAATGCTTGCCTTGGTTAAGTAAGGCATAACACTAGCCTCGGTTAAAAGCAATTCAAATTGTCTTTTACGGTTGTTTCGCCTAATCAATAATTCACGTATTGTTCCAATCAATTCCTCTAAATAAATCTATCCCTTTCCGGTCAAAGACAAAACCTTGTGTGTATAATAGGGTGGGGCGATTTGAACATCAAAATGGGCGCTTCGCGTTTCTGATTCTTGGGATTGTACTGAGCAAAAAAGCCCACTAGACCATACATCTACGGTGAAAATCGAGCTTCAAGATTTTGACTTGCAGTTTTTTCTCAGACTTTTGTCACGTTTGTTTTGGATATTTTTTGGATTTTTTTTGGACCATTGAGATTTTTGTCTTAGTATTGGATCTTAGTATTGCCAAACCAATACCAATTTGATCCAATATTAAGACAAAAATCTCAATGGTTTGGCTGTTATAGGCCAAAATATTAAAAAAAAAACGTGGCAAAAGTCTGAGAAAAAACTGCAAGTCAAAATTTGGAAGCTCGATTTTCACCGTAGACGTATGGTCTAGTGGACTTTTTTGCTCAGTACAATACCAAGAATCAGAAACGCGAAGCGCCCATTAACACTTTTTTCCTTCCATACTAATCGCCCTACTCTAATGTATAAGGTGCATGCCCTTGGTACTTTGATCTTTTTTTTAAAAGAGAATGAACCAAAAAGTTCTAACTTAAAACAACTGGACATCTAGACACTAGTCTGCAAATCTATGTCTATAACTTGATATCTATAACTTCCATTATAAGGTGTCTTAGATTGTTTAAATATTTTATTGCAAGGGACTGATATATTTTTCTATGAATAATTTAATCAATAATTAAATTCCTCTATAATAATAATTAATTCCTTTTCAATAATCATGTAAAATATTGCCTCTTTATCTCGCTAGGCCATTCATGCCAGCGGTATTATAACTGGACTGTCTGCCAATAGTGGTGCGGTAGCTTGTGGCGGGCTCTTATGTCGTCCCATCACCGGAATCTTCACACGTGATCCACTGCCAGAGGACGCCTACGTTCATGTGGCATCTATACCAGCAGGAGCCTCAAATATTTCAATAACCGAATTAAAGAATAGCATAAATTTGTTGGGTAAGTCAGATTGATAGAACAACTCATTCCAAAAATAAAAATGCCCTTTTTTCACCTTCTCGCTAGTGCTACGAACCTACGAACAGAAATACATATTTAATGGCGATAATAGCGAATCAGAGAGTGGAGCTTATGAAGCGGCTGGCGCTATCTTTGACTATCATCGCATCGATGGATTGCAGCATGGTGAAGGCGTAACTGAGTGGATAAGTTGTACGGGACCCATACGTGAAATGCTGGAACTAATGGTGAGTTAGTTATGACGACAACAGCTGATCAGATTCCAAACTTTTACCTGAATTACATCGAATCAACAGGTCTATAGCAAATCTGTAAATCCTGGCGTTAAATACGAATACCTGCTGCCGATTGCCTCAGACTCCGAGGAAAACGAATTGTCGGTGGAGACCGATGGTTTTCTTAAATCCGCTCCCGAGGATAACTCGCTGAGTAGCTCGCGTTCAACACGTCGTCGTAAATTCAATTGGAAGGTGGTTGGTTTTAGCTCGTGCTCCAAATCATGCGGTGGTGGTACGCAGACACCTGTTGTGCGTTGCGTGCGCGAGAATCCGGTACGTTACTTTTCTCAACGCCGTTGTTCACACTCTGAGAAGCCAGTGATAAATGAAAATTTGTTGCGCTGCAACACACAACCATGTCCCGCTTACTGGCGACTTGACGAATGGGGCGACTGTCGCTGTCATCAGGGCGAAGGGCTACGTGAACGTGAAATCAGCTGCGTGCAAGAATTGGCCTCAGGTATTGTTATACATGTTGACAGTGCTGCCTGCATGGAGGAGGAGCCGCCAGCCAAAAAACCCTGTGATTGCCCTAAAAATCGCCGTCGTTCCCACAGTCGGTATCGCACACATCTGGCGAATGGAACACAATCGCGTCATCGCGACAAGTCTGGCATCTGGTTGATGTCCGAGTGGAACCAATACTGTTCTACCGAATGTGGCGGTGGCGTAGAGCATCGCACAATATTCTGTGATCGCTCCAAGCCGAACACAGACCGGTGCGACCAGCGCAACACGCCGGAAATAACGCGTCCTTGTGGTCGCGAGCGAGTTTGCGAGAAAGGCGATTGGTTCGCCGGACCTTGGAGCGGTTGCAATGGCAATTGCTTTAATTTGACGAGAACGCGTCAAGTGCTTTGTATACAAAATCAGCTAATTGTGGAAGAGGAGGACTGTCGTCAGGAATTAAGACCGACACGTTTGGAAAAGTGTTCGCATGATGAGGTGGAGTATTGCGCACCCCGCTGGCACTATTCCGATTGGAGTGAGGTAAATGGGAGAGATATATGTTAAGTTTACGTTGGGGTGGCATAACGTCCACGGTCATAAGGTCCATATCTAAACGGTTAATTACGTCTAAATGGTCATTAAGACCGTGGACCTTGAGATGTTTACTTTGCAAATGGTGCGCCAAGGTCCATGGACATTATGTCATCCCACCTAAGATTACTCTTTACTAAATTTGTTTTGTTTTTTTTCGAAATCAGTGTTCAAAATCCTGCGATGGTGGCACACAGCGTCGCACAATTAAGTGTCTGGAATACGATGAGCACGATAATACTTTGCGTGATTCTACGAAATGTCGTTATTCTCTGCGACAACCGATTTATCGAAGTTGTAATACACACAAATGTGATGGTGAGTATGATAATGCGTTGCAAATTTATCCTTCCACCTAAATTTTTTTGACCCCACAATGCCATTAACCAGATTTAGGTTGATTTAATTCTGTTAAACAAATTTTTCCAATAGAAAGACTACCTACCTGTACCTATGTACCTATTTTTCAAAGTTTAAAATAGCTTTAAAGTTTAGAGGAAAAGGTTTGCTTTATAATGTAAAAGAATTTAAACCAAAACTCCAGTAAGTTTTTCTGTAAATATTTGGGCTTTCCTGTAAGTTACAAAGAGCTTTATTTGTTAAAAAAAGGAATGTTGCCTTAGCCTTTGTTAAATGATACCCATTCTAACGTGAATATATGGAAATTGTCTTAGAGCGAAAATTTTAATGACTAATCCAAATCGTTAATGGCAGTTTTTTCGAGTGAGTGCATTGCAAATGAATTAATAATTTCTTAAGGTATTCACCAAAATTTGGACCCCTAGAATTTGCCTTCTTTTGAATTTAATTTATTTAACAACTAAAATTTGATTTTATTAAATTTCTTTACAATTCTTCTATTCTGGAAAACTTCTTTCCGTGATGATAATTTCTTTAGAAATAAGGTTATTTTTTCACTTCATCACAATAGGTAATGCAGATTTAGAAGGAAGGAGGTTCAGGAGGAAATGTGTGACATGTTAAATTAAAAGCGAAAGTTGTTGATAAAGCAGTTGCGCTGCTAATAGATCAATTGAAACTCAAAAAAATCTTTTAGAATTGAAGAAATTCATTTCATATGCAAAAAATGAAATCTGCCATTACCATTACCATCACGTTTCCTATTACCATTCCCATTACAATTACCATTTCCATAACCTCTAACATAGGCACGGTTAGGATAGGGTGGCGGCCATAGACCACATATACCATATACTTTACTTGATCCAACCAGAACTAATAATAAATAGTAATAGACGCTTAACATCTGCCTTCCCAAGATCACTGAGATCATAAAAAAAGAGGCTACATTAGCATTTATGTGGGCTTAAGTCTTCTGCGGGACAGAGCGGGGCATGAACGGAGGAGATGCGATATCGTCTTCTCCTCTTCCACATCCCTGCAACTCATACAGAAGTCCCATTCTAAGGGTGCCATTACCATTATTATCATCATTACCAAAAATTTCCATTTTCATTATCATTATTGGTTAAAATAATACTCGTACTACTCGTAATAGTAATAGCATCACCATTGCCATAGCCATTTTCATTATGAGTGAAAATTCGTGAAACTAGCCACCTAAAACAAGAAGTCGTAGTTCTTATATCTTTTATGAATATTATTAAAGTGTATATGAAAAAAAAGATAATGCAATTTTTTTAAGTTTTTTTTTTTCAATGAGTTCAAAGACTTTAGTCTTAGGCCACGGATTTAGTAAAATTAATTTTGCTAAGTAACGGCTTGCTAAAATTTCATGATTTTTGGTCCAAATACTCGTAATACACGCTAAATTACAAAAATGATTTTTTTTTTAAAAATAAATTTTTTTCTTTAAAATTAATAAGTTTTTTATAAAAAAATTTTTTAAAAAAAGTTCTGGACCTCATAGAAAATTTTTAAAACAATATTACATACTAATAAAAAATTACAAATAATACAAAAAAATAAAAATTATGTATTCTCCATAAACAAGTCAGTTATGAAATGTTTTATAATCTGCACTACCTGTCTTGTGCGAGCCATACAGAGCACTGCACAATGGAATGATTGGTACAAACTAGAGGGAATAAATTATTTTGATTACGTTTTTAGTGACTTAGGCACAGAAAAGTACAAAAAAAGGGTTTTAAAATATTTGGACAAGTGGGCGTGGCACCTCCCATACAAATGTATCTTATTTTTCGCAATATCTGAAAAACCAGTGAAGCCATGACAACAAAAAATTAGTCAGTAATCAACCGTATCATTTAAAGGAAATGTGTTAAAAGAAGGCGTGATTGGACAAAAGGGAGTGGCACCTTCCATACAAAAGGATCACATTTTTAGCAATATCTAGAGAACCAGTAACGCCACAACAACAAAAACTTAGGCAATTATCAAATACGTTATTTGGAGGATATGTGCCAAATAAAGGCATGATTGAACACGGCTAAGAAGCGGCTTTTTAAAATTTCTTGATTTTGGGCCAAATACTCGTAATACACTTTAAATTGCAAAAATAATTTTTTGAAAAAAAAATTATTTTCTCTAAAATTAATAAGTTTTTTAATAAAAATTTAAAAAACTTATTAATTTTAAAGAAAAATTTTTTTTTTCAAAAAATCATTTTTGCAATTTAAAGTGTATTACGAGTATTTGGCCCAAAATCAAGAAATTTTAAAGAGCCGTTACTAAAACCAAATTCTTTGTAACTCATTGAAAAAAAAAAAAATTAAAAAAAAATTGCAATTTTTTTTGTTTTCATATACACTTCAATAAAATTCATAAAAGATATAAAAATTACGACTTCTTGTTTTAGGTGGCTAGTTTCACGAATTTTCACTCTATATTACCATTGTCATTTCCATTACCATCACCATTGCCATTACTATTACCATGACCGTAACCAATACCACTACCAATACCATTAGCAAAACCATTACCAATACCATTACCATTACCTATACCATTGCCAATACCAATACCATTTCCATTACCAATAACGTTACCATTACCGTTACCATAACCGTTACCATAACCGTTACCCTTACCGTTACATTACCGTTAAAAAAACCATTACCATTACCACTACCATAACAAAAAAAAATGACCATTATCATTACCATTACCATAACCATTACCATTACCATTTCCAATACCATTACCATTTCCATTACCATTACCGTTACCATTAACAATACCATTAACACCATTTCCATTACCATTACCACTACCATAACAAATACAATTACCATTACCATTACCATTATAATTACCATTACCATAACCATTTCCATTACCATAACCATAACCATAACTATTACCATAACCATTACCATAACCATTACCATAACCATTACTATAACCATTACCGTAACCATTACCATAACCATTACCAAAACCATTACCAATACCAATACCAATACCATTACCATTACCATTATCAATACTGTTACCATTACGATTACCATCACCATTTCCATAACCATTACTATTACCATTACCAATACCAATACCATTACCATTACCAATATCAATACTGTTACCATTACGATTACCATCACCATTTCCATAACCATTACTATTACCATTACCATTATCAATAAAATTAACATTACCATTACCATTACCATTACCATTACGATTACCATCACCATCACCATCACCATCACCATTGCCATTACCATAACCATTACTATTACTATTACAATTTCCATTACCAATACCTTTACCAATACCATTAACAACACCATTACCATTACTATTACTATTACCATTACCATTTCCATTACCAATACCATTACCATTAACATCACCATTACCATTACTGTTACTATTACCATTTCCATTACCAATACCATTACCATTCCCATTACTATTACCATTACCATTAGCATTAGCATTAGCATTAGCATTAGCATTACCTTTACAATTACCATTATAATTACCATTACCAAAAAATAATTTGTAAATATAAATTTAAGAAATTTTTTTATTAGTGTTGTAAGAGGACATATCAGAAATTTATAGTGGCTACCGGAACCCATTTCTCATATTTCAGTTAACTTTTATACTAAAATCCAAGTACAAGTTTTTTATTTGCTAAGCTTTTAATCTGTTTGGAATAACTCTTAAACATACATAACTAATTTTTTGTCTTTTTGTTACAGAACCACGTCTTGAACTTCTTCAAAATGATGTAGCTCCCACATGCGTTGACGATTTCAGCAACTGTCAGTGGGCAGTCAAGGCTAAGCTATGTAGTTATGAGTACTATCAGCAAAATTGTTGCTATTCCTGCGGCATGGCCGATGCTTAGTTGGTGGAAATGGCAAACCCCAAGAAACTTTCCATGTTGGGTGGAAACTTTATTTAGTGCTTTTTTTATAATTATTTAGATATCGAATAGTCCATTTTTGTGTTTAATATAAAATCAAGTTTTGAATTAATACATTTGGTTTTTATAAGATATTTATACTAAATTAAGGCAAAACTAAATTTAAGTATTTAATTTTTTTAAACTTAAGCCTGAAAAAAGAGTAAATTAAAAAAAAATGTATTAATAAACTATAGCGTTTTTTTAGCTTGTTATTTGATTCCAAAGCTTCACTGAAAAAACTCAAAAGAAAAAATTGTTGGTTGCAACATTCCAGAAGAAAAAAGAATTAGAGCAAATTTAATATTATGCTATTGAAAGATGACATGTCATGAAAAAACGTAATGCGAATAAAAAAGTTTTCATGATAATCCGACAACATTTTTACCCTGTAAAAATTGTTAAAAACCAAAAACTTTTCTTGACAAACCGTGCTCTTTAAATTTATAGAAATATTGCTTGGACATTGTTTTAGGACAATTGAAGGGCTTATTGCAATAACGTGATTAGCCACATGATTAAAATAAATCGATATATTAGTTTATTAAATTTTCAACACCTACCAAAGGGATTTCGGCTTTTTCTTTTTAAGGTGATCTTTTCTTTCTAAATCGTAAAAAATAAAGGTTTTAAATTAATATTGTGAAAAAAGTATTATTATACTAAGCATTATACTTAGTCAAAAAGGCTTTTCTGTACATTTTTAAAGCCTATCTGAAACTTCATTTTTTTTTGCCCAATTTCAAAATCTGAAAACAAGTGGCACATGGCAAGACAGATATATTGTAGAAAAAGGATGAAAACATACGTCTTGCCAATTTTTTACATTTCAGCAACGTTACTATCTTATCTCTCTATCCTTCTTGGCTTCGGAAGAAAGAGCTCAAGCTTGTTATTGGCACTGAAAATTTGATCGAAACTTAACTGAACAATTTTGAAATTGAACAAGACAATGAAGTGTCATAAGGGCTTAAGTATCAAATATTAAAAAAACAAATAAAGTTTGGCCAATTAAAGTTTTGGGATCACAAGAGGGCGTCTACTAAAAGTTGATTTTTAAGTTGTCCATGATTTTTCGGAAAAACTGAAAATGATAAAGCAAAGTTTCAAAATAGGTCACTTCAATAGAGGCCTGGGCACCGATCGAACCTAAAAAATTACAACTTTTTTGATTATTTTAATGATTTGTTTTAATATTTTCCAAAAATTTCGTTTTTGCGTCGGCGCAAAATAAAATATGAGTTCCGAAAACATAGCTTTGATAAAAATGCGCTTAAAGTTTTTTACAACTTTTAAAAATGAAAGAAAGTTTATTAAAAAAATGACAAGAAATAACTGTTGTGATTTGTAATAAATATAAATATCATAAACACACATATATAGAGTATGCAAAAGCAAACTAGAGACATATGTTATTTGGCGCTCGAAAACTCGTTTTTATTCATTCGCGTATGCCGTTACAAATTTTTTAATAACTTTTTTCAAGGCCGAATTTTAGAAAGCGGTTTAAGCGGAGTAGTTTTATGATGTTAAAGAACATTTTTATCGAAAAAAAAATCAATTTCTCTAGGATTTAGAAAGTAAAGGTAACCTTAAATATCGGATTCATGTGTAAAAGTAAGGAAACTTTCTTTTCATACAAAAAACTTTTTTTTTGTCAAAACTTTATAGCTGATTATTTAAATTTTTTTTTGTGCCATATCATATATTTGCAATAAGCCCTGTAATTATAAAATTTTGGCAAATATATACTTTTCATACTCTAATACCTCATTCAAGCTTACACATGCATAACACTGCTTTGCTTTTGTTAAAATCAACTATCAGCTGTTAAATGCAAAAATTTTGCTTCCGAATTCATTGTAACTTATTTTTGCAGTCATCATTCAAAATAATATTTAGCACATTAACTTAAATTTAGTAATCGCTAGAAAAGTAGGCACTTATATTTTAAGATATTTATCTATATGAATAGATAAGATTTATATATATTTTATTATAATTAGCTGCTTTTGTTTGTGTTCTTGTTTTTTAACAATGTCTCCTCTTTGTATTAAATTTATATAATAAACATCCTTAAAACTCACCAAATAACAAAACCATACAATAAAATTTTAATATAAACCAAAACCAATTGTATTTTTTTTTAATTGATAATACAAGCAACAATTTATTTAGATGAGAAGCTTAGAATGGGAATGAACGATTGTAATATAATTAGAGAAAGGCTGTTCTAACGCCCATTTTTAAGTATAAATTTTCAGTTTTTCAAAAATATCTTAAAACAACGTTCATCCTAGACAAACATATAATCATCAATGAAATACAAAAAAGTAATGAATACAAAAGGGTGTCGGGAATATCAAAAACATCAGCAATATTTCCCACGAACCTAATAATCGTTCATTCTAGGCTAATTTCACAAGTAACTTAGGTTGCAGCCAGAGTGAATGCCGATTCAGACAGGCAGTAACCTGGGAAAAAACGAAGTAGAAATGAAGCAAATCTGAACGGAAACTAATCTAAGCATCTGATACGCTTAAATATCTTCTTTCGACACATCCGGTTTTAAAACAAGCTGATAAAAAGGAAGCGATTTTATTAAAAACTGATGCTAGAATTTATACACTCGGGAGGGTAAAAGTTAACATACGGAAACTGGAAAAAAGTACTCAACAACAGAGCGTGAGGTAATTGCGTATCAATATTAACGATATTCAATCAAGTAAACCCATAAATCCTATTTTTAAAAGAGGAAGGCAACGAAAGCTCGACAGAGCATAAACTACATCCAGATGTGTTATACTTTACGAGGGGAGTACGTAGCGAGGCACTTCCTTATTACTATTATTGTTAAATATGTACTTTATTTAACTCTAGTTTCTTTATTTATCGAGGTTTATTTCTGTGATTATGTTGCAGTCATGAGCAAATATAATTTCCCCTTCAACAAAGCACCAGTTATCGAAATCGATTGAAAAACAAAAAGTTACAAAGGTTTTAATCTATATATATAAAAATGGATGTATGTATGTGGGTATGTGGGTATGTGGGTATGTGGGTATGTGGCTATATCACGTATAGACTCCAAAACCGCTGAACCGGTCTTTATGAAATTTTCAGGGAAAATAAAGCCACATCTTGAGAGTGTTCCTGTGAGGTTTTATAACGATTGGAGAAAGGGGCGTGGTACCTCCCATACAAGCCAAATTTGCTCCATCGATCACAAACAAAAAAAAAGAAAAATATTTCACGGTTTCAATCGTAAAAAACTAAGATTTGGTGATTTTGTTCAGATAGTTACTGTCGGTAACTGTACAAAAAATGGGCGTGGTCGTTATATAAATACGCCCACTTTTTCGAAATCATGGCAATTCCGGAGTTCTGCACATTTTTACAGTGAAACTTGCTGTTTAGGTACGAACACAATTTATAAATGTTTTCACGCCCACTTTTAACGCCCACAAATCAATATCTATATATATATAAAGCAAAACGATGTGTGTCTGGTAGTGTGATGTCTATAGACTCCAAAACTACTGAACCGATTGACCTGGAATTTTGGCAGTCGATTTGTTTCAGGTACGAGATGGTTGAGGAAAAAAATTTTCCACACCCCCCTTTTACCGCCCCCAAATCAATAAAAATGTTACATTTCAGTCGGTTTGGGTCGTATATGGCTAAAATCTTGTAATTTAGTATGTACGGTTACTGTCGACAACTGTCCTAAAAATGGGTTTCCACGCCCCCTTTTACCGCCCACAAATAAATGAAAATGGTTTATTTCAGACGGTTTTGGTCGTATAAGACCTAAATTTGGTACTTTGGTTTGTGAAGTTACTGACAGTAACTGTACGAAAAATTGGTTTCCACGCCCCCTTTTGCGCCCACAAATCAGTGAAAATGCTATATTTCATGCAGTTTTGGCCGTATGAGACTAACATATGATACTTAAGTTTGTATGGTTACTTTCGGCAATTGTACTAAAAAAGGGCGTCATCGCTATATAGCCACACCCACTTTTTAAGAAACCATCAAAATTGACTACTGGGTCGATTGAGCTAAAATGTTGGCTTAGTTTGTACGGTTACTGTTAGCAACTGTACTAAAAATTGATCTCCACGCCCCCCTTTTACCGCCCACAAACCAATGAAAACGTTTTATTTCAACGGTTTGGGTCGTATTAGACAAAAATTTTGTAATTCAGTACATATGGTTACTCTCGGCAAGTGCACTATCAATAGGCCTGCCCTACTTTAGTTAAACTCACTTTTCGGGGAGTTAGCGTCCAGTGAAGTAAAGTGCGCCAGGCTTTCCCTAAATTGAGCTGAAATTTGGGCAGTCGATTTGTTTCGATTACGAGATGGCTCAAGGGAAATATTTTACCGCACCCCTTTTTACCGCTTGCAAAACAACAAAAATGCTACATTTCGCACGGTTTTGATCGTATTAGACTAAAATGTGGTTATTTAGTGCACATGGCTACTTTCGGCAGCTATACTGAAAATGGTGAATATATTTGACATTTCTTGACATTTTCGTGTATGGCAGTAAGGCGGTCTGTGGCAGAACAACGTTTGCCGAGGTGATAGATTGTTCCTGTGAGGTTTGGTAACGTTTGGACGAGGGGGCGTGGTTCCTCCCATACAAGCCAAATTTGCGCTATCGACCACAAACCAAATAAGGGATATATATCAGACGGTTTCGATCGTAAAAACTAAGATATTATCATTTTGTTCAGATGGTAACTGTCAGTAACTGTACAAAAATCACTTTTTCGTCGCAATTTATATACGCCCACTTTTTCGAAATCATGGCAATTCCGGAGTTCTACACATTTTTATACTGAAACTTGCTGTGTAGGTGCTCCAAGAGGCAGTCACGATACATAAATGTTTTCACGCCCACTTTTAGCGCCCACAAATCAATATCTGTACATATAAAAATGAATCGTGATTTGTTCGGATGCTTAAAACTTGAAAACGACTAGACCAAATAGGATACTTCCTTCTACTGGTTTGTTCGTAACTGCTACGCAAAGGTTTAGGAAAAAAGTAATGCCACACCCCTTTTATCGCCCACAAATCAATAAAAATGCTATATTTAAGAAGGTTTTGGTCGTATTAAATTAAAATTTGGTAAATAAGTTCTTATGATGACTGTCACTAACTTTAATAAAAACGGGCGTTGTCACACTTCATCTACGCCTACTTTTGGAAATATCACAATACTCCGATACTATTGGTCCGATTGAGCTCAAATTTTGTAAGTGGCTTTGCTTTGAGTACGAGATGGTTTAAGAAGAAATGCCACACCTTCTTTTACCTCCCATTAATATAAAAACAATTTGTGTTATCGAATAGCGTTATGGGTTGCACAGCTTAGAAATTCGGTATTCGACCACAATTTAGACGTACCGTTTCAGTGATGAAATTTTATGGGAGTTGGACAAGGGGGAGGGGCACCTCTCATACAATCCAAATTGGTGATATCGAATAGCTTTGAAATTATAGGAATTCAGCTTTGGAATTCAGTTTTTGACCTCAATTTACACATGCAGTTTCAATGATTTTTTTTATGGGCGTTGGACAGGGAGGCCTGACATCTCCCTTACATCCCAAATTTGCAATATCGAATTGCTTTGAAGTTATAGGTTGACAGCGTAAGAAATCGGTATTCGACCTAAATTTATACATGCACTTTCATTTCTTACATTTTATGGGCGTAGGGAAAAGGGGAGTGACACTTCCCATACAACCCAACTTTGTGCTATCAAATAGCTTTAGAGTTATAGGTCGCACAGCATCGGAATTCAGTATTTGACCAAAATTTACGCATGAAGATTTACTGATAAAATTTTTTAGAGTTTGTCGGGGGGCGTGGCACCTCCCATACAACCCAAATTTGTGTTATCGAATATATTTGGAGTTATATGTCGCACAGTTTTGGTATTCGGTATTCGACCTCCATGTACACATGCAGTTTAATTGATTACATTCTATGAGGGGTGATCAAGAGGGCGTGGCACTTCCTATACAACCCAAAATTGTTATATCGAATAGCTTTGTGGATATAGGTCGCACAGTCTCGGAATTCAGTATTTGACCTCAATTTAGACATGCTGTTTAACTGATAACATTTTATGGGCGTTTGAATAGGGAGAGTGGCAGCAACGCGCCGGGTTTCAGCTAGTGTTATATAAAATCCGACTTGTTGCGTGAGGGAGTATTTTTTAACGATATTATTCAATGCACTGCAAAATAAATTAATTATGTTCTTCGTCATTCGTCAGTATCGGTCATAAATTTGATACCGCGTTTAGCAGTGTCATTAATAACGAACAGATCACTGCATATTGAGAGCGTCTTAATATTCTTCCTTTGTTTCCCTAAGAGATATCCGTGCAAAACTGCAGAGATCTTGGTGCAAAAATGCAGAGGTAAAGCTGAAGACATCGAAAAAATTTTAAGTTTTTTATGAAACAAAATCGCTCAAATTATTCTATAGTAATATTTATGAATTAGAAACTCTTCGATCATCAATTAATTTTTATAATTGGTTATGTTTGATTGTAGGCGCCCAACCATATTTCGTTTCTCTTCGAGTGAAACATCCGAATCGAAGAGTGTCAAAGCCACTGATTCCGGTGCCAAATAACACAAATGATTTTTCCGTTTATCCAAAATTGCTGTAGATACATTTTCATATGCGATAGAGTTTTTCTTCAGAAAATTCAAGTCTTTACATGGTTCTCGAATGGCTTTTGTGCATGTAAACGATTAAAAACAGGCCCACTGGTCTCGAAATTTTTCACTTCGTTGAATTTTGCAGAAAGGAACAAAGAGAATGAAGAAAACAGGGCGCCAGCCAGCTGTCAATGTAGTATTTTCTTTTGTTATTTTGACATTTGAACGTTGAAGTATTTTCTAGTGCACGTACATTACGATTATGGCATGCACATTAGAGCACCCATGAAACATATGGAATGTGCCTTTTCTGATTTTGTTCGCTCCACGCCCATTTTCTGTTAGATTGAGGATAAAAAATAAGATCTGCATAAAAAAATGGACTTCGGTAGTGGGAAAAACCCAGGTCATATTAAAGAGCATTAAATAAAGTTTAATGTAGAGTAGAGGGGGGTAATGTCGTGCACTCAACTTTAAAGTGCTCGTAAAGCCGTACATGACAAGCGAATACAACGAGTAAGCATCCGATCGAAAGATAATTTGGTTGGTAACATTTATGTGCAACAATATTCGTGTAGCATGAAATCGTGTTAGTAGAAATTAAAAAAAAATGTGCACGACATTACCCCCCTCAAAATTTGTGGGGTAATGTCGTGCATTGTATTGTAAAGGTATCAGAATGTGTGAAAAACGATAGGTCACTACCTGGTTCGATTCAAGAAGATATAGCATTATTGTTTATTTATTTATTATTGTTAATTATAAGGCAATATACACAAGTCCGAAATATGATCAAAAAATACAATTTTATGAAAAGAAAGTGAAAATAGGCAATTTTCTATATGAAACACGGAAAGAAAAACAATATTTTTTCAAAAAGTGCTTAACATTGAGAAAAAGTTTTGGAAAATTTTATTTTAATTGTAGCGTTTTGTGATGGCTTCACGACTCCCTTGGTACACTAGGGCGACCGCGTTTCCTTCCCTTTTGCCCCGACATTGCCCCACATCAAATGCACGACATTGCCCCAAAGGTCGTTTTCAAGGTTGACTTCGACAAATCGGTAAAGAACAAAAATTTTTTCGACACAATACATCTTTTTTTTCGGCGGAAAATTTGCTTTAAGAAAACACTTACCTGGCATATTTTCCTGCGAGACAAATAATTTTTAAGAAACGTCGTCCCGAGAACGTGCGATTTTTAAAAAACGTCGCACATATTGCCCTTACACATGGATATTGCTAGTATTGTATGCATGAGCTCTGTAGGTCAGTAGGCCCATACCTTACCAACGGCTGGTATATCATTTAATTTTTTATGCTAAAAAAGCCAGTGCACGACATTAACCCCCTGCACGACATTACCCCCTTCTACTCTACAGTTGGTTTTATTCCAAAATATTTAATTTTGAAGGTATGACAGTATTTCAAATTTTTTCCAAAGTATTTTTCAAAGCAAGCGACTAATTTTCTTCATTGCAAGCTCATTTTCAGATGGATTGACACGCTAAAATATAATATTTTCAGAAAAATGAATACATTTAGCTTAAAAAGTCCAGCTTAGCCCGGCTTCCCGCCAAAGCCAATGCATGTATTTAAATTTTATTTCTTTTAGATTGAATACACAGTGTGTAATTTTTTTAGTCATGGCAAAATAACCATATACGGACATCACTACGTAATAAAAGACCAAAAAAAGACCCCTGTCTCACAGTTTTGCCCAAAGTCCTCCAGGTTTTTTTTATGGGCCCCCAAAGATGTGGGGCCTCGGTGTTATTTTTGCAGAAAAATAATCATTTTCTCAAGCTCATATCTTGCAAACCGTTCGGAATTTTGATTTACTCTCTGAGGCAAAGTTGTAGCTCTTGTCATAAAGAACAAAATAAAATAAAACTTCATCTTCAAGGTCAAAATCGCAAAAAACTTTAAAAAATTTAATTTTTTTACCTTTTTTCCCCTGTTCAGGTCCATAGGTAGCAAACCGTTTAGAATTCAAGGAAATAATCAACTACAAAAATGAATCTAAGATCTCAATAAACAACTTTCTAGAACATATGAACTTCCTAGGAATGATTTTTAACACCGTTTAGGCAGCGCTTAGGTAGCCGCAAAAGTGAAAATTTCCCGAAAATTTTTTAATTTAATTTGTTTTTTCTTTACTTCAACATTGAGATACTATAAAGTCTTCTCCCGTAAGTGAAAAGGCATGTTGCAGGTTTCATTGTTGTACTATTACTGATTTTATTAATCTTCGTTCTTAGGTGGTATGGGTTGACATTTAGAGTTAGGGTTGTAACAAAGAGTAGTAGCATAGATATTTAGTAATAATGATTCAGTGTTGTAGGGACTAGTAGTCTCAGCAGGGATGGCTCTACAATACTATGCTATCTATTACAAAAATTATAAAAAAAATATTCGTATTATGTTTATGATGTTGATGGCCCTGGACTTGCAAATCGCATTCTCTAAAGTTGTGGATCCAAATCGTCGTCCGAATCGTCCGAATCTGACTCTGATTCAGAATTTATGGTGTCCACAGGCACGTTACTTCCAGACTGCCCTCCATCATCAGCTTTTTCTTCTTCAGATATTTCATTAACACCATACAGGATGATCTTGTGACTCCACCAACATACCTGAAATGAGTTAGAAAAGAAATCAAAAAAGGAATGCAAAACAATGCATCAATAAAATTGATACTACCTCTGCAAGCAATGCGTGAGTTTTTTGCCTTTGTACCATTTTTCCATGCGCATTGTGGTTTGGTGAAACCGTTCTCCTTGCCCATCGGATTCGGTAGGGAGTTGTTTGATAAAATTGTCAAAATGAAAATGAAGAAAATGCAGCTTTAATTTCATTGATGTGCCGATTTTCTCAAAATAATACAGGATTTCTTTCACCCATTCTCTTGCTTCCGGTTCCGCATCTCGATCCCCTCCCAAGACTCTGCTGCATACACGCTGAAGGTAAATCCATGCCATTGAATGATTATAATCATGAAGCGTGATTCAAAGTGGCTCTTGAATAGTTTTCTTATATCAGGGCCATTAAGTACGCCTGTTAAATGAAGACAAAAAATAAAGACAGAAAAGAAAACATTAACAAAGTGAAACTAGTACAATGAGGTGAACAAAAATTCGTTTTAAATTTACTACAATACCTTTTTTAATTTTGTCATCGCTACGCTTTGGGAAAATGCTTTTCAAATAGTCGAATTCGTTTGGACAATTTACAACGGCCACTTCGATGAATTTTTTAACAATTCCCAATTTTATGTGGAGCGGTGGCAGCAAGATGTCTTGAGTATTGTCTATTAAAGGTGCGTTCCTCAGTTTATGTTGTTTCATTTGTTCTTCCACACTTCCTCTTGGTCTCCACGAATTACATTGGTATTGATTCAGAGGTGAGCGCGAATCCCAATTGCAAATTTTTTTTATATTTTGGGTTGTTTTTATGTGAATTCAATGCAGATGTTTGCTTCCAGGTAGTTGTTTGACAGTTTGGGCACGGGAACTCACCCACCAGCTTGAGCATTTTTATTAGAATGCACTTACTATCAGTGAAGGTACAGTGCACTCACACACTCGGCCTCCTGACTGACAATTATTTACGTTCAAAGTTTTGAAATCAACTTTTTTTTAAGAAATCGCTTATTTTGTTATACTTTTGTTTTTTTTACTAGGGCTGTTTTTTGAGAAAACCAGATTTTTATTAAAAATGTGAGGTTAAAAAAAATCTTTTTTTTTTAATTTTCCCCAATGAGTTAATAAAAATTAACATATTTATATACAGATTTATAGCGTTTTCAAAGGTCTTCTCAACGATACCCATCTCAACCAGATCGGATTAGAAATGGGTGAGATATAAGCGATTATATACTCAAGCTATAAAGGACTATATCCCAAGAAGTTGGATCGACCTCCTTAAAAAAACTTTGGGGTTTTAATCAGAGTGTAAGCTCTACCAGGCCAAAGAAAATTGGCGCATTTTTCATAAAGTAAATTTGTTCGTAAAAGCGGAAAATAAAAAAAACGCTTTTTTGGCCATTTTTCGCTCTTTTTTAAAGTTTTTTGCGATTTTGACCTTGAAGATGAAGTTTTTTTTAATCAGAGCGTAAATAAAAATTCCGAACGGTTTGCAAGATATGAGCTTGAGAAAATGATAATTTTTTTGCAAAAATGACACCGAGGCCCCACATCTTTGGGGGCCCATAAAAAAAAACCTGGAGGACTTTGGGCAAAACGGGGAGACAGGGGTCTTTTTTTTGGTCTTTTATCACGTAGTGGTGCCCGTATGTGGTTATTTTTTTTTGTGTTGCACTGTGATATCGATAAACAATAAATTTCTTTACAATAACAACATTTTCACTTCAGAGTTTAAAAGTAAGTATAACGCCATTAAATGTACGAAAATCGGCAAAAAATTATTAGTATGTAATATAATAGCAACTTTTTACCGAATAAAATAATTTTGGCCGCCTAAATAGGCCCAATACCCCAATGTGCGGTGCTAATCAAATTTTTTTTTGCAATGTTGAATATGTTACAATGGTCGTACAGTGTTAAAATCAAATAACATACTTCAATAGAAACTATTTACGAATAAAATAATTTTGGCTTCATAAAACCGTCATTTGTCAATCGCACATTGCGTGCGCTGCTAAACGAATTGTCTCAGAAATGAAACCTAGTAAGATCGATTTTTCTCCCTCGAAAACTCTTATACTGAAAATTTCATCGAAATCGCTTGGGCCGTTTTCAAGAACTCATTTACAAACAAACATATATACAAACAAATATTGCTCGTTAAATAAAATAAGATAATTCCAATGTTCATATAATTTTATTTATTGTAGGCAGAAAAAAATGCTTCAACGAACAGATGCTCCCTTGTAAAAAAGACGTTTTCGCTAGAATACTATACTTGATACAAGAGGAAAATAAGAGTGTTAAGGAATGTGTTTCTATTGTCACAAACGAATTATTGAAAGTTTATAAGGCCTTCAAAATTGCAACAAAAATAAAGACGGCATTGAAAAATGATTTCAAGACATTTTACGGATTACAACAAAATGATTTATTGATTCTTTAGTACATCTATCCATTCGATATATCCCATAAGGATAAAAAAATTAAAAAAAAAATATAAATTAACTATTTGAAATAATAATACATTAAAAAAAATTGTTCGGAAAACAATGTTATATTAAACTTCATGCACTCTAGGTTTCTTTGTTCGTTCTGTGCATAAGCGTTTGTGTTTTCATTGTGTTTTGGTCACCTTTTCAAAACGATAATGAATTTTAACAATATTAAAAAATACTATTATGTTTTTTTTTCTAGTAATGCAGCTGCCAAAAGTGTGCTGGATTTTTTAGCTAAATGTATTCACTTTTCTGAAAATATTATATTTTAGCGTGTCAATCCATCTAAAAATGTAATTGGAATGAAGAAAATTAGTCACTTGCTTTGAAAAATACTTTGAAAAAAATTTGAATTGCTCTCATTCTTCCAAAAATCAATACTTTAGAAAAAAAGTAACTGTGAATAAAACTTCATTTAATGCTCTTTGATATGGTGTTAACTGTTCGGAAATATCTCTTTCCAAGGTCGTTACGAGGGTCGTTCAAAAAATATATTACTTACATATCGTGACTTTGACTGCGTAAAACACTACGAAAGGTCATTTCAAGGTCAAAGTTGCTTATGAAAAAATGTGTATCTGTTTATTGTGCATAAAAATGTTAACACATTTTAAGAGCGTAAAACTGTTATTTTCAGAGATATAGAGTAAATTAGCCAAGTACCATTTTTAAGCCGTTTTTGGGCCTTAACCCCTGGGGCCTGGGTTTTTCCCACTACCGAAGTCCAATTTTTTATGCAGATCTTATTTTTTAGCCTCAATCTAACAGAAAATATGCGGGGAGCGAACAAAATCAGAAAAAGGCACATATGATGAATTTCATTTAAAAATCGAGATAAAACTGAAATTTTGAACCCGACCACCTCAGATATCAATGAAATTTTGTTCATAGCTAAATTTGATCAATACAAACAAACTCTCATTTTTAGACATGACTGTTTTGCGATTTTTTGGGCGTGGCACAGTGGGAAAGTTTTCGAAAAAACGCGAAAATGGTTTAAAAGAGCTCCATTAAAACTACAATAACTCAGAATCAGCTGAACCGATTTCCATGATCTTGGTATCATTAAAAAGATATTTTAACAGGCTTTCTGACACGTGTTATGACACAAAAAAAAATTACACTGTAAAAAATTTATAAAAAAAAGAAAATTTTAACTAACGAAAAATCCAAAAAGATCAAGGGTTTTTTACAGTGTATTACTTTTTTAGAAAGGTTTATCCTTCACCTATACCATATCAAAAAATTAAAACGGGTTCTTTTTTATTTTTTTTTATATAATTTTTTAAGTAGTGTCACTTCTAGTAATTGCCCTTATATTTTATATTTACAGGTAAAATAAATAAACATTGTCCCAGGAAAATTATGAATATGTTTTAACCCCAAAAAGTTCTTGCTTGCCTTAAAAATTGCTATATAAATGCACCTGATGAACGTACCGAAATTCATAATTATAAATAGTTTCGAGAAGCCAAGATATCCCATTACAATTTTTACGCGTATATTTTAAAAATTTGAGTGAATATGAATTCAAACAATAAGTACAGATGCATAAAAATATCTAATAAGTGTTGCGCTTCGCTTCGTAAAATAAGTGAAAACGTGGCTGCAAATATAATTGAATATTTTTCAGCTGTCGCCAGCATTCATTGTAGCCGTATTTGCGAAACTTGCCGGAATACACTGAGAAAAGCGCGCAGTCGTAATGAATCCAACGTGGAGCAGAATGAAGTCTCAAATTATTTACCAACAACGCCCAGCGATGAAATTAGGGAAGAATTGAATGAACTTCCAACTTGTACCAGCCGTAATGCAAACATCGAAAGCAATATACTCATTGAATATATAAATGATCATATTATTCCTCATCTACTAAACCAAATGTCGCCTCTTAAGAGGAAATATATCAAACGAGATGCATACAGAAATAGAAAATCACTGCAAATTTTGGAAAATGTAGCAGATTCACTTGGAGCTGATCCATTGTCTGATTTGTCAGCGCAACTTGAAAACGTCAAAGCCATTTACGAAGAAATTTTGCAAAACATCAAATATCAAATAGAGAACAGCTCAAATCTTTTGGAAAAGCAAAAACTTTTATCTCTCTTACCAATCAATATGAGTCACGCAGAAATTAAAGATATATCTCACGATTGTATCAAAAAAAGTAAAGATATCGAAAGTAATAAAACGAAGTTTGCAGATATCAATCTTTTAAAAATGAACACACGTAGTTTACCAACCGAAACTCTAAGCACAGTCAAGTTATTTTATGAAGATGATGAAATTAGCCGAATGATGCCAGGATCGCAAGATTCAATTACTGTTAAACAAGGAAACTTACGTGAAAAAGTTCAAAAAAGACTGATGTTATCTTCACTACGCGAATCTTACTACGAACTTAAAAAAAAACATCCCTTGGCCAAAGTGGGTTTTACAAAATTTACAATGTTAAGGCCAAAAAATTGTATGAAACTTAGAGTTGGAAACCAGCAACATATCTGTGTATGCACATTGCATCAGAATATAAAATTGATGTTTGAAAAAAGTGGCTTAAAATCAATTTGTATTGAAAGAGAATGCACATTTACCGACTACAAAGATATTCTTAAATTCGTTGTTTGTAATGGTGACATAGAAAAAAACGAGTGTTGCGTTTCAATGTGTGGTCACTGCTACAAAAATTTAAATAATCTAAAAACGCATATGCTAAAACATTTTAAAAATAACCAAACTAAAGAAATAATATACAAAAAGTGGAATACAACGATTAGATGTGTTCTGGAAATGTTAACCACCAACCCAGAATCATTTGTCAGCGATTTTACTAAACACATCAAAGTTCTGATTCCGCATCATTTCATAGCAAAGCGACAATCTGAATTTATCAGCAATAAAAGAGCGGCGCTGTTATCAGGAGAAATGTTAATTCAAATGGACTTTGCTGAAAATTATGCATTTCTTGTACAAGATGCCGTGCAAGGATACCATTGGAATAATGATCAGGCTACAATACATCCGTTCGTTATTTATTACAAAGGTAATTATTTTGATATTTTGGTATTAGTAAACACATCCATCCACACTCATCAAAATATTTAATATTTTTTATTTATTTGTTTTTTTTCTTTGTTTGTTTATTTTCAGATAACGTTAAATTAACTCATAAAAGCTTCGCCATAATATTTGATTGCAATACCCATGATAGTATAGCAGTTCATCTATATATTTCAAAAATGATACAGTTCGTGAAGGCCAATATAACCAACAATATTAATAAAATCATTTACGTATCAGATGGAGCAGGAGCACAATATAAAAATAAATATAACTTCATTAATTTATGCCATCACAAATCTGATTTTGGTATTGACGCTGAATGGCACTTTTATGCTACCAGTCACGGAAAATCTGCATGTGATGGAATCGGAGGAACATTGAAGAGAGGTGCTCGAAATTATAGTATTGCAAATAAAAATGAAATCCAGTCAACGAGGCAACTCTATCACTGGGCATCAGAAACATATAAGACCACCATACAAGTTGCTTACGCAGATGCTGACGAATACAACAACGTTAAAGAAAAGCTATTTTCAAGATATAAAGAAGCTCAAACTATAACAGGAACTCAAGGCTTTCATTCATTCATTCCGATAAATGAAACTTTTGTACATGTGCGCAGATATTCTGACTGTGCCAAATTTGAGCAGCGCAAAATTTCTTACAAATAATTAACTTAAAAAAATGTAAATAAAATAAAACACAAATTAATAAAAACATGGCAAATAATATAAACAATTGTTGATGGTTTTTTATTTATAAACATTTAAAAAATGTTATAATTGTTGAACTATTTTGTAAATGTGTAAGAATGTGACCTGATATTTTCGCTGTTATTCGAATTATTTTGAAAACTTTCGGTACGTATTACTAGAAGTGACACTACTTTAAAAATTGGGGTTAAAACATATTCATAATTTTCCTAGGACTATGTTTACTTATTTTACCTGTAAATATAAAATATAAGGGCAATTACTAGAAGTGACACTACTTAAAAAATTATATAAAAAAAACTAAAAAAGAACCCATTTTTATTTTTTGATATGGTATAGGTGAAGGATAAACCTTTCTAAAAAAGTAGTACACTTTAAAAAAACCCTTGATCTTTTTGGATTTTTCGTTAGTTAAAATTGTCTTTTTTTTATAAATTTTTTACAGTGTAATTTTTTTGTGTCATAAAACGTGTCATAAAGCCTGTTAAAATATCTTTTTAATGATACTAAGATCATGGAAATCGGTTTAGCCGATTCTGAGTTATTGTAGTTTAAATGGAGCTCTTTTTGACCATTTTCGCGTTTTTTCGAAAACTTTCCCACTGTGCCACGCCCAAAAAATCGCAAAACAGTCCTTTCTAAAAATGAGAGTTTGTTTGTATTAATCAAATTTAGCTATGAACAAAATTTCATCGATATCTGAGGGGGTCGGGTTCAATGCATCTCGATTTTTACATGAAATTCATCATATGGGTACTCTAATGCACATGACATTCAATGTAAACTTCAAATTAAAACCGTTGTAACTTTTGTGTGTTTTCAAGCAATTTGAATAATCGAAGGCTTGTTGGAAACGAAATTCTATTTCATAGTAATTGCAATCTAACCATATAAATAAAATTAATTATAAGTGCTTACAATTAATAAACTTGATTTAAAACCTTTATATTCCCATATAAATTGACCTTACCGTTATCCGATCGTTACCAAATTTTATATTTGTTTATTTAAGGTCAAATGAAAACTTTTTTCCTTGGAAATCAAGGATCGAAGCAGTTTGAAATTTTTTCTTCATATGCTTTAAACAGTCTATTCTTCAAATAGTTTGCCTGCGACTGTGTGCCAGACAAACGAGCTTTTTTATGCACGAAACATTGTTTCTTAACTTTTTTTAAGCCATTTTTTATTTAAAAGTTAATGTATGAGATAATTAATAAAATAATAATAAAATTATAAAACAAAAATTTTTGTAAAATATTTCTATTCCAGAGTAGCACCGAGTAAATATTTGCTAATCTTAAATAAAATTAATTGTAATTTTTTTGAATTTTTTCTTAATTTTTGGTCACAAAACATCTGAAACCCTCCCCCTCTTCAGTTACTTATCGTAGCGCTTTTGAAAACCCTTCCCCCTCCCTAAATTGGTAACGTAGTTCATGGACGACACCTAAGGGCCATTGAGTTTAGTAAATAAAACGTAAGCAATTGCTTACTTTTTAGCCTTTCCAAGAAATTGGTAAGATATTGGTAAGTGGGGAAGTGAGAAGACATTATCATGGGCGTCGTCAAGGGGAGAAAAATAGAGATGCAAAAATAGAGATGCAAAAAATAAGACAAATGCAAACTCAAGTGACAAACACTAATTCTATTTCAAGCAAAATGTGTGACTGAGTTCACATTCTTCTAAGCCATGGCATAAGCTTTTAAATTCTTTAATGGGAACACTTATTTTTAGTAGTTTTTTTAAATGTAAGCGCAACTCTGAAAAATGTCAATATTTTGTTCGGCTCGTTTCTCACCATTGTAACAGCGATACGAGCAGAGGACACAAAGTGTTTTTTAATCATATTTTTCATATTCGCTATTGTTAATAATTCCAAATTAAATAATAGGAAATAGTTAACACGCTGTAGCAACAATGGACATCCAACGAGTGCCCACCAACTTTGAATTTTTTGCTTTGCAGTAAATTTGAAAAGAAAAAACTTTAAAAGGGCAGGTTTACACGTTTCATATTTTTAGCAATTTCGTTACCAATACACCAACCCACGATTTAACGATTCAACCAACGGCAGAACTGGGTTGTAATAATTTCTTTTTAATTTAATTCCACTACAATTCCAATTCCTTTGAATTAGGAATTGGTAATTGTATATTTCAATTCCTCAGGAATGTTATTGGAAAAACTTCTCAATTACATTACAGTAATTGTAATTGGTAATTAAACACTTCAATTCCTCATAAATTGAATTGGAAAAAAATCGTCAATTCTATTGCAGGAATTGTAATTGGTAATTGAACACCTCAATTCCTTGGAATGGAATTGGAAAAAAATGTCAATGCCATTACAGGAAATGTAATGGGTAATTGATCACTTCAATTCCTCAGAAATGGAATTGAAAAAATTGTAAATTCCATTACGGGAACTGTAATTGGTAATTGAACGCCTCAATTCCTTAGGAGTAGAATTGGGAAACATAGCTTTGCTAGTAGATTAATGAAACTTTGTACAGGGGTATAAAAGTTGTGAACCGAGCACCTTGCAAAAAGGCGGCGGGATTGAACCAGGCAGAGTAGCAGCTATATATTTTGTTCTAACTCAAAATGTGGTATTATATAACAAAAAATTGGTATCTTCGATAATACATTTATTTATAAATATTTCATAACCGACTTACAGTGGGAGTCATATAAAGTTGTCTTATACATAATGAATTAGTTTTGAGTTAATGAAAACGTAATTGAAATTTGTATTTCAAATTACAATTCCTGTAATAGAATTGACGATTTTTTCCAATTCAATATATGAGAAAATGAAGTATTTAATTACCAACTACAATTCTTGTAATGGAATTGACCATTTTTTCAATTCCATTCCAAAGAATTTAGGTGCTCAATTACCAATTACAATTCCTTCAATAAAATTTACTATTTTTTCCAATTCAATTTTTGAGGAATTGAAGTGTTTAATTACCAATTACAATTCCTGTAATGAAATTGACAAAATGGACCATTCCAAGGAATTGATGTGTGCAATTACCAGTTACAATTTCTGTAATGGAATTGAGGATGTTTTCCAATTTCATTCCTGAGGAGTTGAGGTGTTCAATTAGCAATTACAATTCGTGTAATGGAATTGAGAAATTTTTTCCAATTCCATTCCACAGAAATTTTGGAAAAAATTTCTCAATTCCATTCCACGGATTTGAGGTGTTCTCTTGGATAACACAATAATAATTGGAGTAATGGAATTGACGATTTTTTCCAATCAAATTCCTGAGGAATTGAGAGAACCAATTACCAATTCCTATTCCTTGGAATTAGAAATTGGTAATTGGTTCTCTCAATTTCTCAGGAATTTAATTGGAAAAAAGTCGTCAATTCCATTACATTTCTAATTCCAAGGAATAGAAATTGAATTGTAACGAGTACTTTTTGACCCGCTCTGACCAATGGTTACAAAGATTTAAAAGCTATAACTTTGGAACGGCACGAATAAAATCAATAATTTATTTTAAATTGCTTAGAATTTTACTTTTTTTTAACTGCATCGTTATATTTTTCATTTTGATAGAATATTTAAAAGCTATGAAGCGTTTTTTTAAATAATTTACGAGAATTTCACGAAAAAATTATATATATGACAAACGAACGACTAAAAAAATTCCAAAAACTTCTGATTTATGTACATTAAAGTAAAGTTTGGACGTTTGCCTTTCGAAATGATGACTTAAAGATATAGAAAATGTCGGTTATTGAGCAACTTATGCTTGGATTTCGAAAAAACTCCGAATTATTTTTTGGGACACCCTAATATACATACATATATTAGTTACAGCAAATTCGTATGCCCTCTTGCATATCTCGAGCCAATATGGGGAAGTAAAAGAAATCACATATTGACGAATGTATAATTAGATTTGCAAAAATCCATAATTAATTGTTACGTCCACAAGTTGTTAGCCCTTTTGTATGTTTAACAATCAGATTCTGAAACCGTGTTTGCGCAAAGAAATCATAGGCCTTCAATAATTAAATTTGTTTAGTATTTTTCTGGAATAGGAAATCTGTATTAATCGTCCAGCAGTTCGAAATAATTATTGTCACAGATGTTATCTGCATTTTGAAGATGTAAATCCACTATTATATCAACTTTCTGGATCAAGAAAACATCATCATCTATTCCTTCTATAACAATTCTCTACACTGCGACAGATTTAACACTTGCCACAGCTAAAGTTGGACTGATCTTCAAAGAGGAATCTTCAAAGAACTTTTCGGCCATCAATGAAGTGCACTTAACTCTTTGTATATGTGTATTTTCAAAATGCTTATTACATCTTTACTATTATATGATATGTGTCTTTTGAAATTCTTTTCCGTTTTAGTTCCTTGTTTCGTTCTTTAGTACTTAAGTTGTCCTTAATGTTTTGCATAATTATTAATTTACGAGCATGTCATGCTTACGCAGCAAAGTATGACTCACAACTGGTAGATATCGATTGATTTATTCATACATTAAATAGAAATTTAAACGTTAAAGTATAAATTTGATTAACTATTTGAATGGTGGAAAACAGGGCTTCATTACATTGGCTCAACAAATTGTTTACCAATCATAAAATCCACCTCTATTTTCTTGGCACAAAACTCAAACAAAAACATAACCTTGACCAAATGTACACAATTGTATCATGCGTTTACAAGCAATAATAGTTAAAAATATAAAAACAGCGTAGCGACAGGTTTTTTAATTAAAACCTTACGAACAGTGACAGTGAGGAGAACAAAAATCCTTAAGACCAGAAAATTTAAAGGGTGTATAGTTCATAGACAGAAAATAAAATCTCTATAGTTCATAGAGAAATTTTCATTACTGAAATAATACCCAACAAACATGTCATTCTGGGCCGCAAGTGGCGGCAGATCGCCGCCTTCGAAAGTCCTGCCTGTACTTAATCCCAATCAAAAACAATTTCTTCAAGATGAAATACGTTATCGTGAAAAGTTAAAAATATTGAATAGCAGCGAAAATACTGACCTAACGGATATCTATTTGCGCAAAACGGAAACTGTTGAGGACCCTGTGCTGCTAGACAAGCATGACTCATTCTATCATACAACAAAAAGTCTGCTGGTGCTATTTCAAATCATGGGCGTCATGCCCATACATCGCAATCCACCGCATTCGGCACTACCACGCACCGGTTACTCATGGAAATCCAAGCAATTTTGCTGGGCCCTTTGCATGTTCTCGCTGCAGAGCACCATTGTCATAATGGTGCTGCGGGAGCGTGTCAAGAAGTTTGTCAGCAATTCGGATAGGCGTTTTGATGAGGCCATTTACAATATCATCTTTATTAGTTTGCTTTTCACGCATTTTCTGCTACCTGTCGCCAGCTGGCGTCATGGTTCACAGGTGGCTATTTTTAAGAATATGTGGACGAACTATCAGCTAAAGTTTCTTAAAGTCACTGGCACGGCAATAGTATTTCCGAATTTGTATCCGCTTACGTGGGCGTTGTGTATCTTTTCGTGGGGTCTCAGCATTGTAGTGAATTTGTCGCAGTACTATTTGCAGCCGGATTTTAAGTTGTGGTATACGTTTGCGTATTACCCGATTATTGCGATGTTAAATTGCTTCTGCAGCTTGTGGTGAGTTTTGAGTAATCCATTGCAAGGTATGATTATAGAGATATTGCATACTAAAGTGGATGCCCAAAATTTTTATCAAAAAAAAAACTGGGTACATTTTGAGAGCGATTGGATGGAGAATAATCGTGCCTAGTTGAACTACGCGGTTAAAAATACGGGCTCATTTTTTTAAATATATATGAAGGGCTTATTGCATGAACATGATAAGCCAAATGCAAAATATTTTGAAATAATCGACTCTAAAGTTTTGAAAAAATATATTTTTGTATGAAGAAATGGAATTGAACACGGAAACTTTTACAAATAGGTAAGAAAATTAATAGAAATAGCTAAAATCTCTTCAGTGGTTGTGGGCAATGCATTGAGTTATGCATTCAGCATAAAAAATGGATTTTTTAGATCATGTGGCTTATCACGTTTTTGCAATTAGCCGTTTATATATATACTTACTTTCTTGCATTAAAATATTGTAGTTGCTAAATATTTCGCCTTTATTGGTTCTAGAAAAATTTTAAACTCTTTTAGATGCAAATAAAAATTTTTAAAAAGTTGATAAGTTTCAAACGGGTTGCATAGATAGATGGAGCAAATTAATTATAAAGTTAAAAAATTTTACCTAGAATTTACACCTTTAGCTGAATAAGCTATAGAAATTTAAAATTCTTTTAGTTAAATTTTTTAACCAAAAAGGTTTTTTATGTCAACAATAAAGTTCGAAAAAACAGAACATGAACAAATTTTTCAACTTCAAAGGTTGACTTTTTTTAAACCAAAACGATAAAAATTTTACTAAAAAGGTTGACTTTTTCAAGCCAAAATTAACTAAAAATCAGAGAACGGGAATGCTGCTCTTATCACATAAATACGTCAAAATATAAAAAATAAACAAATTTGCAGCCAAAAGAAGTTAAAAAACTCAACCAAAATAGTTAAAAAGGTACACTTTATAGATGAAAAACTAAACTTCAAAAGTCTACCTTAATACATATATGAAAAAGTAAACAGAAAAGTTTAAAATTTCGTTGTTTTTTTTAAAATTAGTAAATTTATTTTGTTTTTTACAAAAAAAGTTTGAAATTTAAAATTTTTTAGATGAAAAAATATTTTTATAAAGGAGAAAATGTTGATTTCAAACTTAAAAATTTCAGCTAGAAAATTGAAATATGGGTTGAATCACGGTTTCTATTAATTTTTACCAACTTTTTGACGTTAAACGACGATACTTATATCGTTCATATGTACGTGCTTTTAGCTCTCCAACAGGCCCAAGAAGTCCACAAACGTTTGAAAAACAACCAAACAAGGTAAAATTGTAGTTCAAAAAGTTCATGTGAAAATTTAAAAATTACCATATTTTTAAAGTGCATTAAGATTAAACTATATTCGCAAAAAAGGTGAATATAGTTAACGGAATTTAAAAATTTGAACGGGGAGATCTGCTAAAAATGTGCGGTTTGTCGAAAAAATATGAAATCCAAAATAACGGTTATCGTTTAGAACTCTCGACTTGAGAGAGTAGTTAGACAGAAATCTACATCTCAATTTTTCAATGTTTTGTCAGTTTTCCTAATTTTAAAAACTTTACCTGAAACATTTTTTTATGTATCAGATCATGTCCTTTCTAAATACTAGCGGTCATAGATTAAAATTAATAGCAGTTTTGATATGCATTCTGCCAAAATAGATCCCGAATTTGTCAAAAGAACGCAAAATAGTTGTTATTCATACAAATTTGTGTTATCGGTATTTACTGTATAATTTATTTGTAATTACTTTCAAAGTAGGCCCCTTCCAAAATAATACCTAAAAATGAATAATCCAATCATCATAACATTTCTTAAACATTTCAAGATTAAAGTCTTCTTTGTATTAGCACAAATTTCAAAATTCTTTCCGGTTTTCGTACTGTAACATCGGAAAAATTATTTATTTTGATTTTTGGAAATAGCACCTTAATGGAGGCTCACGGTGTGCAGGAAGCAACTTTTATTCAACCTGAAATGTCGACGAAATCTGAGTATGCAGATGTTTGAAGAACCATCCACAGATGCAGAATTCATTGTTTTTAAAATTCTATGAGTTCGTTTAGGGGATGAATCGATTTTTTCTAGTAAGAAAATCGTTTTTCTTTTATATCATAAATAGGTAGTAAGACAATTAAAAAATATGTCCTTAAAGTTTAAAAAAAGATATAACTTTAAATATTTGCAATTTAATTAATGAAAAAAAATCAAGTATAGTAACAGATTCGTTAAGAAGATTCGGTATTATTTTAATTCAAAATAGCAAATAAGTATAAATTTTGAAGAAAACTAGTTAAAGAGTGTTTGCCTTTATTACCTGTAATACTATTTCTTTCTTTGTGTAATGACTTTAATATTTATATATTAAGAGATGAAAAAGCAAAAATTTCTTCCTGCAACTTTGGTGCATATGCTGCATTATTGATTGATATCGAGTCCATCTCCATTTAGGTACTCCAGACAATGAGTAAGGTGTTCCAGTGTTACATTAGCTTTCAATGTTTTAGAAAGTTCTATAGCTTCAAACACTTCTTCAATGTACTCTTAAAGATTATCACCCTTTTGATTAGAAAAGCTGCAGTTAACTATCTTGTTCATAGCTTTGAGAGCGTTAATGACCGGAACTAATCGTAAATTTCCCATGTTTTGATGTATGTCAGGATCATTTGACTTATCTGCGGTTTTCAATAGGGTACGGAAGGCATTGCTTTCAAGTGATTCGCAATGATAGTTTAATTGTGTTAAATTAAGTTTAATTGGCCAAATCAGTGCGTTTTGTCTACTGAGGATTGGAACTAATCCATCCCAAAACAATTGAAGAATTCCTGCATTGCATGTAATTCCGGAATAATACACTTTCGGATAACGCAAACATCATCACTTTTATTTAGCAATGGTGGATTTATACTGCTATGACACTCTTTATTTCTTTTTTTATCCGAACCAAGAGAAGAAAATTTATTAAACTCCTTTTGCAAGTCTCAAAAAGTTCTAAGTTTGAAAGATTGTTCTTTTTGATCAAGTTATTTTAAATTTTGTAAGCTAACAAAGCAATATGAGCATGGATATGAAGCATTAGACCATTGACAATTAAAATTAATTTAAAGTCGGCAGTAAATCTGAAGGGAATTTCATTGATTTTTGTTAAATCGAACAATGTTGAAATATTACTGTATGATTCTGAATGTTTGGGACAATACACAGAATTTTTATCCGTTTTACACTTGTTAATATTACCTCTTTATTGGCATTGCCTTCTTTATTGCATAGCTTTTAATTAAAAGGATCATCGTTTTCATCTTCACTCGGTACGATGAAAAATAATTTTCTGAAATCATTGTTAAACTAATTTTTACGACGCCCTCTCCTTCGTCAGCCATTACCTTCTAATACTGCTTCTAATAATTCAGATGCATCAGCCCATACCTCGGGTTGAATTTATTTTGATTTGTTTGAAACTACGTCAAACCGTAAATTATCAGTTTTAGAAACATTTCTCAGAGTGTTAACTTTTTCAGTATCAAGCGTAATTTTGTTTCATTTCTACTTCGAATAAAATTAACAACATTTCTCGTTTGTCTGACGCTTGTGCCTAAATTTCTCATAATAATATCTAAATATTTTTTTTCAAAAATTATACTTTTTTGCTCTTTTGGATAAATAATAACAGACAATTTCTTACCGGATCCAGTACTAAATGGAGTTTTTTACTTCTTAAATCGAAAATCAGGCCAAATCAGTGCCTTTTGTCTACTGAGGATTGGAACTAATCCATCCCAAAACAAGTGATTGACGAACTCCTGCATTACATGTAATTCCGGAATAATACACTTTCAGATAACACAAACATCATTACTTTTATTTAGTAATGGTGGATTTAGAGTGCTATGACACTCTTTACACTCTTTCTATTTGAAGTTATATCGTTTCTTAAACTTGAGGATATATTTTTTAATTGTTTTATTACCTATTTATGTTATAAAAAAATCTATTTTTTACTACAAAAAATCGATTTACCCTTAAACGAACTCATAGGAAATTAAAAACAATAAATTCTGCAGCTATAGATTCAAAAATCTGCATACTCAGATTGCGTCGACATTTCAGGCTGAACAAAAGTTGCTTCCTGCACACCGTGGGTTAAAATCTTCTTTTGTTTTTTTTTATTCAATGCTTTTATTTTAAGGCACAAATTAATTTAATTTTTGTATTCACAAGTCAGTAATAATTAAACAGAATTCCCGATCGCAATGAAAAATATTTCAAAAGTTTCTTAGCTTATATTTTTTTATGTATAAGAAACTATGGTCTTAAAGTCTTATAATTATACAGCAATTTCATTTTACCGGAAAAATAAAAATTATGGAATGACTATATCCGATTTTGATGAAACTTTGCATGGATCTTCATTGACGGAAATACAAAAATTTTAATTGGAGGAAAAAAAAATTAGGCGTAATTTTTGGCGGAGTGAGAGAATGCACAAAATTGACAAAAATTGGCAAAAACTTCGAAATTATATAAATGATTCTAAAGGAGTAAACTCAAAAAATCCACTGGCATAGATGGTACACCATAATATCTTATCAAACATTTTTTACCAAATATTATTTTATTTTTGACCATTCTTTTTTAATCATCTTACTTCTTCTGATTTTCCCACTTGTTAGAAAATAGCGCTAATGACTACAATACTATAGCCAAGTAAAGATGTTTTTGTCTTAAATATCTGGATACCTACATATTTATTACTTGAATTGCATATTTAAAATATTTCAGCTCATAGGATGTTGTTTCATATAAAAGAGTTGATATATTTCAAAACTTCGAAACCAGTTTAGTTATTTTTCTGGATTGTTAACCGAGCATGAACTTGGTAAACTTCAAATGAGTATTGATCGTGATCTGAATATTGGGCATGATATTTATTTTGATTCCTTAGATCTCAAAGCAGCATTGGATATAGTTTGGCATGATCGCAAAGCTTCGTAAGCTCGGTTTTTAATTTTAAAATGTAAAAATTATAAAAAGTTTTCTTAGAAAATGCATTTTTTGTAGTAAAACTTGTTAACCATTACTTTAATATAGCCAGTTCGTCTTTTGGAACTCTACAAGGATATGTTTGTTAACATATTTTATCTAACTTTTGTGTATCTTTATGATTTGCCCACTGTTGAACATGTACAAACAATTCAATATGGGCATTTCCACAGAAAAGTTAACCGTAACCAAAAAATTAAAACTTAATAAAAACTAATTATTTGATGATATTATCTTAGAGAAACATTTTTATTTTATTTACTTAAGCAATTTATACATAAATTCCTTTATCGTGATGATCAAATCGTTTCCACTGTTTTAAAAATGCAGATCTTCTTTTTTGTGAATGTTTAGTAAATGTTTCGTTAGCTTTTTTGTTTTAGTAATAACAACTTTTTAACAAAACAAAAAAAAAAAAAACCAACTTCAGAACCACTACAAAGTAAAAAATAATTTTAAATTACTTTTCTCATTAATTCTTGTTCAAATTTAATAATTTATTTACATACTAGTTTTCCCCGGCAGACGTTGTTCTGCCACAGACCACCTTACTGCCATATACGAAAATGTCAAGAAATGCCAAATATATTCACCCTTTTCAGTATAGCTGCCGAAAGTAACCATATGAACTAAAATACCTAATCTTAGTTTCATACGAGCAAAACCGTACGAAATATGGAATTTTTGTAGATTTGTAGGCCGTAAAAATGGGTGCGGCTAAATTATTTCCCTTATAACACCTCGTACTCGAAATAAATCGACTGCCAAAATTTCAGCTCAATTTGGCTTAAGCCTGGTTTGCTTTGCTATACTTCACGCTAATCCTCCGAAAAGTGAGTACAACTTAAGTTGGACATGCCCATTTTTAGTGCACTTGCCGAGAGTAACCATATGAACTAAATTACAAAACTTTAGTCTAATACGACCCAAACCGTTGAAATAAAATATTTTCATTGGTTTCTGGGCGGTAAAAAAGGGGCGTGGAAACCAATTTTTTGTACAGCTGCTGACAGTAACCATATGAGATTAATTACCAAATTTAAGTCTTATACGACCAACACCGTATGAAATAAAGTATTTTGATTGATTTGTGGGCGGTAAAAGGAGACATGGAAATCCGTACTACGATCTAAACCTACTCATGAATGCGAACAACAAATTTGGAAAGTTTCATCGCGATGAACGGTGTAGAAATGCATTCAGGACACGTTTGTTTTGACACATTCATTATTATATATAGTTACCCTAATTCTAATGGGACGTCTGTAAGTGGTTTAGGTAGATTGGTCAAAACTACATCCATGTCCTTTTTAGTTTTTAATGTTTGTTTGAAAAAAGGGGGCAGAACGTTTGAAACAATACATTATCGTATGAACTTCATGCAAATAATAAACTGTTTTCTTTGCCTCCCGAACAATAGATAATTTTGACTTACGTCGTACTAGAATTAGGCCGACGATATATGGATGTTCTTTATTTATACTTGTGTATTGTACTGTGAAAGAAGTTAGTTCTTATTTGTATTAATGCTATATGAAAATAAGTATGAAATATAAAATATAATAAATTATATTATTCTTAAATTCATAAGGAGGGTTTTTAGACCCCAGTAAATTTTGTATTTATTGAAGTACATTTCATTATTTTTGAAGCAAATTTTATTAAAACGAACACACATTTGTAATATGAACAAGAGTTTAAAAACGAATGATTTAATTTGTTAACTATTTCTTTGATTTGTCTATGAATTCTTTTAAATTCAATACGTATACAAGCATGTCGAATAAATTTGTTTTAAAACTTTTTCTACTCTCAGGTATATAAACTGCAATGCCTTTGGTAGCGCCAGCAAAGCCCTATCCGATTCACTTCAAAAAACATTACGTACAGATAAGCCCGCTCAAAAACTTACCGAATACCGTCATCTCTGGGTGGACTTGAGTCACATGATGCAACAGCTAGGTTTTGTATCAGCGTTAGTAATTTTAATTACTTTCTTAACTAATTTCTCCTCCTCAGGACGCGCCTATTCCAATATGTATGGCATGTATTGCCTAGTAATCTTTTTCACTACAATCATTGCGACCTATGGCTCTTTTAGTGAGATCATTGATCATGGTGCGACCTATAAGGAAGTTGGTCTCTTTGTTATTGTTTTCTATTGCATGGGTCTGCTATATATTATATGCAATGAGGCTCATTATGCATCACAAAAGGTCGGTCTGGAATTTCAAACAAAACTGCTGAATGTCAATTTGACAGCTGTTGATAGTGCAACGCAGAAAGAAGTTGAAATGTTTCTGGTAGCAATTGCTAAAAATCCACCAATTATGAATCTTGATGGCTATGCAAATATCAATAGGGAACTGATAACCTCGGTAAGTGAAAGAGATACTATTTTCTTGCAAAAATTTAAAATAACCTTAAAGCAGTGATTAAATTACTGCAGTCAAAGTAGAAAAAGTCGTAATATTTTTGCTTTTTAAATCAATCACTGTTTCAATAAATTCAAAACTTACTACTGCTTAAACTTAAGCTTGAGAAAAATCAAACAGTCGCAGTCAAAGCAAAAGCAAAAAAAAAAATATCGGATAGATTGCGAAGCACTTCAGAAGTGGACAGTTTCAGCAGTTTCTATTTTGATTGACTGAAACTGTGAACAAAATCGAAAGTCGAAGCAACAGCAACTGTTCAACTTTAGAAAGTCGAAGCAGCATCAGTTTTTCAACAGTCGTAGCAGACTGTTTTGCTTTTTTGCTTTTATTGCTTTTGTGCCAATTTTTTTTGTGTTTCAACTAAAAATTGTGTTTTTTTTTGGTTTATACTATGTACGTAAATGTCAAAAAACTTTTGACACAAAAACACATTATTAGACTCTACCTTTGTTGAAATTCTTGAATTTGAAATTCTTAAATCAGATACGAAATCTACGACCCCTTATATATTGCCAGCATAAACACGAGGAGTATAAAATAAAAAAACTACCTTTTTAGGGTCCACTCTAGTGTCCAATCGAAAAGCGATTTGCGATCAAAAAGCAAAAAAATTGGCACGAAAACGATCAAACAAATGTAGCAGCACAAAGCATAAAGGCAAAACAGTCTGCTACGACTGTTAAAAAACTGATGCTGCTTCGACTTTCAAAAGTTGAACAGTTGCTGTGGCTTCGATTTTGTTCACAGTTTCAGTCAATCAAAATAAAAACTGCTGAAACTGACGACTGCTGAAATGCTTCGCAGCCTATCAGATTTTTTTTTTGCTTTGACTGCGACTGTGTGATTTTTAGAAGAATAAGTTTCAGCAGCAGAAAAGGAAAAATATTAGAAGTTTTTAAACGCTGCCTTAAGAGTTCTAATGATTTTTGGTTGCTGTTGGACCATATAACATAACCCGCAAGGAATTTTTATGGTTTGGTCAGATAGACAATTCCTTCAAGGTCAATTTTTTAATACAGGGCATAAATGTATCTCGTTTAATACTAAGCTAAGTGACATTTTGATTTAAGGGCAGGTTTTTATCTAGAGGTCCGAAAACTCAGTGATGTTCTTGTTTTTTTTTTGCATAGAAAAAAGTAAATGAATACTTTGAGCTTTTTGATAGTTATGTATTGATTCTCAAAGGGTAGGAATGTATATTTTTGGTGGCATAAACGTGTAATGCGAAGTGTCAATTCGCCATCAAACGTCACGTTGAAAAAAAGGTACCCAAACAGTCTCAATCCCAGCAGTGAGGGGACTGCCGACCGAAGCGAAAACATATATGTAAAATATTAGTATTCCCTGGAAGACTTTGTCCTGCCACGGACCGCCTTACTGCTATATAAGAATTTTCATGCTAATCGGAAAAAAATTTTATTTTTTCACCCCGACAACCTTTGATTATTTTTTTCAAAATGTTTTTTATTCAGATAGCATTTTTATTTTATAATTACACCAAACAGTATTATTATTGGGGGTTGGAATTAGTTTTAAAGGTTTTCTAAGAGATGGCGTAACTATCAATAGATCTGTAGCTACGTGCAATGTACGTACTTTATGCTAAGTTTGAAAATTATTACACACGGAAAAAGTTAATATTGAAGAGAAAAGTTTTATTAAACCGCGTTCGCTGCAAAAAGGTTCCAGAATCATTTTTTTGTTTTTAATTTTGTTGGCATTCTTCTTTTTTGTGTGAAGAGCGATACCAGGCGGTGCACGCTGCAATTAGGCGAGTGGAGTTGCCATAGTAGCCCCCCTTGAGTGGCTCGAATCTTGATGATGAGTCACGAAGTGAACTTTCTTCTTCATGGAATATGTCCGAGGATTTGGAGGTCTGCTGTAATAGCTGGATGTTGCTAATGTGTCGTGCTGAGCTGGTGTGGACGTAATTGGTACAGTTGAATAATTCTGTGGAATTCGTGTAACTGTTGAATCCAATGAACTTGTCAGTGACGTTGATTGAAATGATGTATGAGTTTCGATGAATGCTGGTTTCAATCGTTCAGTAGATAAAGTTGTAAGTGAACCATCTACGTTAACCTTGAAAACATAGTCAGACAGTCGCTCGATGATTTCATATGGTCCTCTATAAGGTTGCTCCAACGGTTTTTTAACTTCGTCCACTCGTACAAAAACGTGAGAGCATGTGTACAAAGTTTTGTGAGTAAACGCTTTGGTTCTATTATGATGAGCTGAGGGTGAAGATCGCACATTTCTCATGCACTCTCGGAGTTTTTCGACAAAAACTTGAGGTTCAGGTCCTAGTTCTTCATCAATAAAATACTCGCCTGGCAGTCGAAGAGTCGTTCCGTAAAGCATTTCAGCTGCGCTCGCTTTGATGTCTTCTTTCAAACAAGAGCGTAGACCTAAAAGTACAAATGGTAAAACGTTAGGCCAATCACTTGAACTATGGCACATGATTGAGGCTTTTAACGATCGGTGCCAGCGTTCGATTATGCCGTTTGAAGCGGGATGATATGCAGTAGTACGTGTGCGGACGCATCCAATTAACTTAGTGAGAGAGTCGAAAAGTTTCGATTCAAATTGTGAACCTCTATCACTAGTGATTGTCATCGGTGCTCCATATCGGCTAATCCATCCAGCGAAGATAGCATTGACCACGGTGTCGGCAGTAATATCTTTTAAGGGTATAGCCTCAGGCCAGCGTGTAAAACGGTCGATAAGTGTGAGGCAATATCGATAGCCCTGTGATAATGGCAATACAATTATATCTAAATGTACATGTTTGAAGCGTTCACTCGGAACTTCGATGTGCTGCGGTACATTGTGAACATGTCGATGTATTTTGCTGCGTTGACACTGCAAACAATAACGTGACCATTTCATAATATCACGGTTCATATGCGGCCAAACATATCGAGCGCTAATGAGTTTCTTGGTAGATCGTGCGTTTGGATGAGACAGATTGTGAGTATTTTCAAAAATTTTTCGTCGTAGCGGCGGCGGTATGTAAGGTCTAACATTTTCGCTGGCAACATCGCAGTAAATAAGAGAGTCTGAATCGTCGACTTTTAGTTTTCGTAGTTGTAGCGAAGTTGAGTTAGATTGTAGCAAATGTCTTAGTTCTTCATCAACAGCTTGGTACTGAACGATGTCTTTTGTTGAAATTACTGATGAAAGCGTGATGGAGTCTATCCGTGACATCGCGTCTGCGACTACATTTTCTTTGCCAGCGACATGCACAACATTCGTCGAAAACTGGCTAATGTACTGAAGTTGACGTTGCTGCCTCGGTGAAGCTTTTTCTGACTTTTGCACAAACGCAAAAGACAGTGGACGATGATCTGTAATGATAGTAACATTGCGCCCCTCGATGAGGTGTTTGAAAAATTTTATACCTTTATAAATTGCAAGCAGCTCGCGATCATATGCGCTGTAGTTGCGTTCAGTTTTGCTCAATTTACTAGTATAAAATCCTAACGGTTGCTGTTTTCCTTCAACCAATTGGTCGAGTGCTGCGCCGACGGATTTGTCTGAAGCATCACAACGGAGAGTTAGCGCAGAGTCAGGTGCTGGATATGCAAGCTGCACCGCATTAACAAGAAGCTCTTTACATTCGTTGAAAGCATCCTCTGTCTCGCTTGTCCAAGCAACTGGTCGTTTATCATTTTTGCGGGCACCAATGGTGAGATCCACAAGAGGCGCGTGCACTTCAGAGGCATTTGGCATGTTGAGTCTGTAAAAGTTCCATGAGCCTAAGAACCGGCGAAGATCAGAAATAGTTCCTGGCTTGGGGTAGTTTTTAATTGCCTGCACCCTTTCTGCTGTCGGCTTTATACCATGTTCGTTAATGATATATCCGAGGTACGTTACTTCAGGCTGCGCAAAAACGCACTTATTGACGTTAATTGACAGACCATGTTGTTGTAGCTTTTCAAGAACAAGGCGCAAATGTTGGTCATGATCCTCTGGTGTTGACGATGATATAAGAATATCGTCAATGTAAATTTGACAAAAATCAAAATTGCGAAAAATTGAATCCATCAGCCTTTGGAATGACTGGGCCGCATTACACAGACCAAAAGTCATAACCTTGAACTCAAAAAGGCCAAAAGGCGTTATGACAGCGGTCTTTGGGCGATCTTCAGGAGCTACGGGTATTTGATAGTAAGCGCGTGCCAAATCCAAAGTTGTAAAAATTTTGCGACCATGTAGTTGAAAAGTGAAATCCCGCAGATGTGGAATAGGGTACCTGTCTGGTATAGTTACCTTGTTAAGGCGTCGGTAGTCTCCACAAGCTCGCCATGTTCCATTTTTCTTTTTAACGAGATGGAGAGGACTTGCCCATTCGCTTTTTGACGGTTCGCACAAGCCTTGCTGCATCATTATCTCTATTTCCGTTTTTGCTGCTTGCAATTTTTCACCGCTTAGCCGACGTGCTCGCTCTGCTACAGGAGCACCTCTTGTAGATATGTAGTGCTGTACACCGTGATTTGGACTTTTGCAACTAACTGGTTTGGTAACTGCGTCGAATTCCATAAGCAACTTAAAGTAAGGATGATCTGCGTTCACTGTAGAAATGGTTGACTGCTTGGATTTCACCAAAAGTGCTGATGAAGAAAGTTGCGTTTGTGCATCAAGCAACCGTTTTTGACGCAAGTCAACAAGCAAATTATGATGTTTAATAAAATCGGCTCCAATGATTGGATGCGTGACGTCAGCGATGGTGAATGACCAGAAAAATTGACGACGAAGACCAAAATCAAGAGACATTGCTTTCGTACCGAACGTGTTGATTGTGGAACCATTTGCTGCAAATAATTTTTGTTTATTTTCTTTATCAAAAAAATGTTTTTTTACAGAATAAGAAAGATAAGGTATGACCGAAATATCGGCACCGGTGTCGACCAAAAATTTCAAACCACTGTTTTTGTCTCGTATTTGCAGGCGCGGAGTAGTTTTGCCTTCGGAGATGCCTGCTACATCCGTCGAAGGCTGCACTAGTTTAAATCTGAAGCATTTTTAAAACTGCATGGTTCGCGACATTTGCGAGCCTTGTTGCCAAATTTTGCATGATAGAAACAAAATTGGTTGTTTTTGTGTACGTCACGTGATTGGCTACGTGACCTAGTTCGACTCTGTTTGACAAATCTGCTGAGATGCTCCATGTTTTTAGTTAGCGCTTGAATTTGCACTCTAATGTCATCGATTGCTGATGATGAAGCACTCGCTGACAGATCTGGTGGCACATGGTTTCCATTATCGATAGACATAATACTGGGTCGTGACATGTCGAGAATTTTGTCTGCTTGAGTGGCAAGTTTAGTTAAGTCTGTGACCTCACTAATTGCCAAAATCCCGCGAATTTGCTCAGGAAGCTGTTCTAAAAACAGTGTACGGAGAACGTTATCTGAAAACTGATTTCCAGCTAAGTTTCTTAGGCGCTGCAAAAAATTTGAAGGTTTCTCATCAAAAAGTTCTGTACCTCGAAGAAGACGGCGCAGCTTTGATTCGTTTGTTTCACCGAATGAATTAATAAGCCGTTCTTTTATTGCGACATATTTGCCTTCCAAGGGTGGTGCTGATATAATGTCAGTGACAAATGGGAGTGCGGCTGTATCTAGGTGGATGAGGACATATCTATACTTAGTTGCATCTGATGTAATACGAGATATATCGAAGGCGGCTTCAACTTGCGCGAACCACAATAATGGATTTTCACGCCAAAAGGGCGGAAGCTTCACAGTGCGCGCAGCAAGAATTTCTGGCACATCGCCGACTCTAGATGTAGACTCAGTTTGCTGTCCTGGTTCCATGGTTTTGACGACTTCTTTATTCAATGAAGATTGCGCTGGTTGATTATTTTGAGATGTCCTTGGCGGTGAATGATCTACCACCATTGCTTACTTTGGCATCACGTCGGGGTCACCAATTGTAGCTACGTGCAATGTACGTACTTTATGCTAAGTTTGAAAATTATTACACACGGAAAAAGTTAATATTGAAGAGAAAAGTTTTATTAAACCGCGTTCGCTGCAAAAAGGTTCCAGAATCATTTTTTTGTTTTTAATTTTGTTGGCATTCTTCTTTTTTGTGTGAAGAGCGATACCAGGCGGTGCACGCTGCAATTAGGCGAGTGGAGTTGCCATAGATCGCATCGGGCACACCTGTGACTATATTCATTTCAAAGCACATTGTCTAAGCTTCATTTTTCAGTATGTGTCATTCCACTGAAGTGTAAACAACATATATTTTTTTCTCTGTGAACATGTCGACTTTGGTTCCAACAAAACGCAATTTGCGGGAAGGTTTACTTTTGTGCTTCCATTTAAAGAAAAAAGCGGTTGAAGCACAACGCACGCTTACTGAGGCTTACGGGGACTATGCTCCATCGATTTTTACTTGTGAGTACTGGTTCCGTCGGTTTAAAAGTGGTGATTTTGATACGGAAGACAAAGAGCGTCCGGGCCAGCCGAAAAAGTTTGAAGATGAGGAATTGGAGGCTTTGCTCGATGAAGACCCGTGTCAAACCCTTCAAGAATTGTCAGAATCATTGGGAGTCGACTTATCAACGGTCGGCAAACGCTTGAAGGCCATGGGAATGATTCAAAAGCAAGGAAATTGGGTGCCGTACCAGTTGAAGCCGAGAGACGTTGAACGGCGATTTTGCATGTGCGAACAACTGCTTCAACGGCATAAAAGGAAGAGTTTTTTGCATCGTATTGTCACTGGCGATGAAAAGTGGATCCATTACGATAATCCTAAGCGAAAAAAATCGTGGGGACCACCCGGCCATGCATCAACATCGAGGGCCAAGCCGAATATTCATGGCGCCAAGCTTATGCTGTGTATTTGGTGGGATCAGAAGGGTGTCGTGTACTATGAGCTGCTAAAACGTAACGAAACCATCACTGGGGAACGCTACCAACAACAATTGATGCAATTGAGCCGAGCATTAAAGGTTAAACGGCCGGAATATGCCAAAAGACACGACAAAGTGGTTTTTCAACATGACAACGCACGGCCACATGTTGCAAGAACCGTCAAGGAAACGTTGGAGGCGCTGAATTGGGATATGCTACCCCACCCGCCTTATAGCCCAGACATAGCCCCTTCCGACTACCACCTATTCAGATCGATGACGCATGGCTTGGCTGAGCAGCGCTTCACTTCTTACGAGGATACCAAAAAATGGGTCGATTCGTGGATTGCCTCAAAAGACGAATCGTTCTTCCGGCGCGGAATCCATATGCTGCCAGAAAGATGGGAAAATGTTGTAGCTAACGATGGACAATACATTGAATAATATACATTGTACCGTTGTTTCTAAATAAATGCTCAAAAACCGAAAAAAAACCTTTAAAATTAATTCCAACCCCCAATACATTTAAATAAAATATTGTTGATATAAAATTAAAATACAGGGAACACTATTGAATGAAAAATAGTCCTCAAAAAGGATATTTAATTTTTTCTTTTAATGTATATGTAGAGCTGTAGCTAAAATAAAATAAATTTACTTTTTTTTATATATATGATATTTTGTTTAATGGGTCTTGAAGTCTCTTTTAATGCCTGCATTTGAGATCTTGGTACAAGGAAAACAGAAAACATAGCAAGCAAAATGCAGTTTATTTTCTGCCCCTGATTCGGTTTATCCGTACATCCGGTTCATCATTAATACACATTATTTTCATATTTTATCACTTCATTATATTTTAAATTATGGGTTTTAATATAAAAAGCAAAGTAAAACATAAACAAAAATATAAATTTAACTTATTGAAATAATTAATATACACTTAAAATACATAATAATATACACATATATAAAATTTGTATTTACATACATTTCCTTGAATTTCATTTATATTATTTTCAGTGTTTGCGTCATTAATCATTGCATTATATTTTTTAAAAACAAGCGCGTCGGAAGCGAATTTCATCTGGGGGGCAGTTCAAATGGGGGGCAGTACAAATGGTGGTGCAAAAAAAGTTCACCAAAATTTATTCAAAGAAACATGAATGTGAACTCACAAATTTTTTATTTTAGTTTAAAATAAAAAAATATAAAAATATATAAAAAATATTAAAATTTCATTATTTTTAAAAGTTCTTCCAATTTCAATATTAGAGATCATTCTTTAAAGGATCTTTCATATGGTAATATGAAAATATAAGAAATAATGGTTGCTTTTATAAAGCAAGACTAGGTATATCTTTACATGGTTTAAATGCAATAAGGTACAAAAAGTTATATCAATTTAAATTATTCCAAAATGTTTCTTTCTGTCCTTGCGAGAGAAACAAACTCTTTCACCACCTCCATCGAATTCAATTCTTCGGTTTTATCTTTGTGAATGCGTATAAGTGCCGCATGAGTGAGCCGTTTCTGTGTCATAGTTGCTCGAAGATACGTTTTAATTCATCTTAGGGCACTAAAAAACGCTCAGATGAAGCTGCTGATGCAGGCACAGTCAAAAGCAAAGCAATAAGTTTTTCAACTTCATTTAATAATATTTTTTACAGTATCCGAATTTTTTGCAAATTGGGATACAATGCCACTACAATCTGAAGGTGTTTGGCCAGGCAATTGCTTCAGCAATTTAAGTTGCGCGTGGAGGTCGCTCACATCAAAGTCATCTGCATAAAGATCTAGTTTTGTTTTTAGATTTTGTTCAGAAGGCACTTTTCCGTTGAAGGCTTCGATTACAATATTACAGTATTAAGCTACATACTTAAAGGTGCTTTTAAACTGAAGTGGTGGGTTTGCAGTAGAAACTCTACATTTTGTTCTATCTTTTTGAAAACACAGAGAAAGAAAATGGTTATCCGCAAGAATGCTTATGAAGAAGAGAGAAAGAAGAGGAAAATATCTAATACAAAAGTATTATCGTTGTAAGAAAAACTGACATTTTGAATTACTTTTGAAGTTTTATTTTTAAATTGTTTATCTAGCTTAAAAACTGGGGGGCAACTGCCCCCCTTTTCCCCCGCTTCCGACGCCAATGTTTAAAAAGATACTTTAGGTTTATGGTAGCTGAAATAAGAAACAAAAAATTTTGGACGATGCAGTCCCACTCATGATAAAATTAATATTAGGTAGTCTTGACAGCTACTTATTTTCTCACGAGCTGCAATTTCAAACAAAAGAAAACTATATAAAGTGCGTGTGTCACACACATTGGCAGCTTTCAGCGGAGTCAATAGTTGGCAACTGTTTTTTTTTAAATTTGAGTGAGAAACCTTTGCAATTAAATGATCCATTCACAGCAGATGACTCCCCTGAATGCGGCCAATGTATGTGACACACGTTCTCTATTTTGTTTTCTTTTGCTTGACATTCGATGGTTGAAACACGAAATGTCACTCCTACCTATTACTTATTATACCATGGTCCCAGTCAGAGAATATGCTGGCGACATTTATAAAACTTCAAATGTTTGTATGTTGGTCATGAAACTCAAATACACGCTCTTGAATATTGGCTACCAGGCGCTCAGCAAATGCAGCAAGCATGGCAAAATTAATCAAGGCAGTATTAGGGCGGAGAGCTGGTGACCAAAACTGTCAAAACGAAGTTGACATTTCATACAAAATCTGCAACCAATGGCCGCATTCAGCGCAGACAACTGTTGTGAACTGTAATGGTAGCGTTACCTTAGTTCACGATGTTTTTCTCTGAATGTGTTGCTACTCTACACGTCAGAAGTTAGATTCAATTTAATTTTTATGTAAATTTAATTCAATTGCAAAGGTTTCTCACTTAAATTTGCTGCGTTCTTTCTGCGTTTATTAATTTAACAGCACCAGTAACAGCATCTGACAGCTAAGCAAACAGTTGTGTTCATGTAGCATAGAATTTGTTCGCTCGATTAAAAGGCGTTCGCTACTTTATCAGTTTTAGTTAGCGCTACCAAATTTGCACCATTCAGCGAATTTTTACACAACAGTTGCCAACTGTTGTCTGCGCTGAATGCGTCCATTGAGAATGCAATATGAAAGCAAGAATTGGCAAATATATCAAAATGGATGAGTTTGACAGTTATGGTCGCTTGGAAAGAGAACACATTCAGCCCTACCTTGTCTAATTCTGGTAGCAAGATCTCGAGAGAAGGCATTAAAAGAGACTTCACGGCCAGTCAAACAAAAATCAAATATCAAAAATTTTAAATTCATTTTATTTTAGCCAACACCTAGCTCTACATATACATTGAAAAAAAACAGTAACATTCAATGGCTGCATTTCCGTGGTCGTTGATCGCGGAATAGAGCGCGCAATAGAGCGCGGCTCTATTTTATTCACAAAACAAAAACAAAAATTAAAACCAGCTCGATTTCTAGCTCTATTTCGATCTTAAAATGCTGGCAAGTTTCAAGTATTTTTTATCAAAACGAACATAGTTGGCAAATCTAATTAACTATTAATTTTCCTATTTTGACGTTTCACCGCTCAATGGGCGTTTTGGTATTGTTGTTTTCTTTTGTTATTGTTCTTAAAACAGCTGTTTCAAGACTCTGATGACAAATTGATATAAAGTTGAACTAACGTTATTTTACTGAGATTTGATCTGATCTAGTGCTACGGGAATGCAGCTAATTTTTCGCAGCGGAGCAAAGGGAGGGGAAAGAACGATGCGTCACCAGAAGAACTTATTGATGGTTGCTTGCTTATGTTTTCTAAGTTTCCTATCTTGTTATCTTTGCTGTCTGTATTAATGACGAGAGTTACTCGGAAAAAGACAATGACGCAAACCAAAGATTTACCCTCTACCAAAATCGTTCAACGCGCCTAAAGAAGTTTTCACTTCAAAAACAAAAAAATTTCATAGAATACCTGAACAAATACTATTATTTTTATTGGAGCTTGAACCTATCATATAAATAAATAGTTGAAATTTACAATTATGGCAGCATTTCAATTTAAAGTAGCGTTTTTCACATTTTTGGTTTCACTAAATTTTGGTTTGGAATCGAATATATTTTATCTACTTAAGAATAAAAAATAAATACAAGTCAATCCATAGAGTAGTTCTTGAGATAACGTGGATACCAGTTAGTAAAACATGGTTTTTCTGAAAACGCATTTTAAGATTTGGTTAACGATTGTTTTGAGTGCGTTAATGAAAATATGGATTCCTGTCGTATGCGATAACTTTACTGTATGCAATTGCAATCGACCAAACTGCTTTGGGAACATATGGGCATTTCCATAGTCACGCACGTAACGTTCATACGACGTTTTTGTTGTTAAAAATGAACAAAAGCAGAGACAAATTTAAACTTTTTGTCCTGTTTAAATTTTTGGATAGCATTCTAGTAGTACTATATTTAGTGTAAAAGGTGGAAGCGATCGAAAGTAAAGTCCAAAGATATAATCAATCAAAAGAGGACGCGTTACGATATAAAATATGGAAGTGGTTTTTCTCTGCATTAATATAATCAAAAAATCTGGCATGAGATTTTTATTAAAAATATTTTAATGTTTTCTGGAATGATGTTGCTGTATATTCATAATTGTTTCGTTGAAAATTCTTTTTTAATTATTATTATACAAGCGATAACATAATACGTTACGATACCTACGTTACGATACAGATTTTTCCCTTTAAAGAAGTAAAAATTTTTTATAGTTTTATTTATTTAATTGAACTTAAAAATCATATAAAGTGTAATTCAGGTCTGTAAAAATAGAAAACTGAAAAAAAATTGAATTAAACTTTGTATTATACGAGTATTTATTATACTTATAAAATTCCTAACTTTGTTAAAATTTTTCAACTTTTGCCACCATTTTCCTACTTTTATTGCAATTCATTATGTTTGTTGAAAATTTAAATTTATTTGAAGTTATGAAGGTTTAAAAAAATTTTCAGTAACATTTTACTTTTCATTCGCGGTAGAATTTTTGGTGGAAATGCCCATATGCTACACATCAGAAGCTATCGAAAAATAAAAAGTAAAAGTTTTTTGGTGGAGCTTAATGAGAACTTGCCCTTAAGACCTTTAGCAAAATTGTAATGAAAATTGCAAAGCAGTTTTGAATAACAAAGACTCTTCCACAAAGTATAAGCATTCAAAAGCAATTTGAGATAGCACAGAAATTTTTTTTTCGATGACCTTTTGAAGTGCTCTTCTTTTTTTGTCCTTCCGAAAAGTGATCTTATATATATATTTTCTTCTTTTTGTTTCTTACACGGTGGTTACACGAGACAGTTAAGACAGTGAAGAATACGTATTAGATGTCAATTGCAATTTGTGTCTGTGAATAAGCGTCCAGACATTTGGCAAAACTGTTGGCAAGACAGTAGACAAAATTGTAAAAAATTTCCTTTTTATGAAGAAGATTTTTGTTAAAACTACGAGCACGCCAAAGTATTGGAACTTTCAAACTAATTCTTTTGAATTTTCTTATCTTTTCTCATTCAATATTCAAAATCCTAGCTTCTGTCCCTCCAACTGTTTTTTTAAAAAGTTAAGACAGTAGAGCAGCCAGTAGTAAAAGTAAATGTGACTGGATAAAAATTTGTGAATGTGTATCAATTGTCTTAACTCTACTATCTCGTGTAACCCCCGTATTAAAGTGATTAGTTTTTTAGAAAAAAGTAAACTATGTAGTAAATCTTCATTGTTCTTTTCGTTTTCTTAAACAAATATTTTCTCTTGTTCTTGATACCAAACAAACATGCTGTTCTTTTAGTTTTGTGCGGCACTGTCACTCAGAGAAATCCTGTGATATGTTGTTATATGGACCAACGACTACCAACAATCGTTTTTTAGTTATTTTTTGGTATCGCACTATTTAATAAAATTGCTATCTTTTTGTATACTTTACAGAATGTTTCCTTTATGAGCACTTATCTAGTTGTATTACTGCAATTTAAAATCACGGAACAACGTGGAATTCGAGCGCAGCCGGAAAAGATTTAAGTATTTCATCCTCATAATTAATATTCTTTTCAACTTATACTCAAATTAAATCGTCAACAAAAATCATTTTAAAATTATTTTGACTGCGCAAATTTAAAAAAAATAAATTTACGCTAACATTCCGTCAACAGCAGCAAATAACGAACTGTTGATGTTAACATAGTCAACGTCGTCAACATGTCAACATGCAGAGGTGAATATTGTTCATGTGTGCAAAGTACTGGTTGTAATCTTTGCTTATGTTTCGTATAGATTGTAATTTTGTGTGTTTGATTATCCAGCAGAGGGAGCTGGAAACCAGTACCATGGTTAAAATGTTAACCTAACATCGCTATTTTGCTATATGTTTTTATATTTATTTATTTATTTATTTATTTATTTATTGGCCAAACAAGGCAATGCAATTTACTTATTCTAACTTATTCTAACAGGTTTTGTTTACTTATTACTAAGTTTTTTGTTTTTCTTCTCCCCTTTCCTTGTTTTTATTTTATTTTTTATTTGGTGCTCTTAGTGGGCATACTCCGCCCACCGGATTGACATGATTTCAAAAACCATGTCAAAACTAAGAGAAGAGGAGGAAAACAAGAGAGACTATATACACACTTAAGATATGATGTATATATATTATTCTTAAAGACTATAAGGACAAAAGGACGTAAATGGGAGATTTGGAGAGGGATGTTAAAGAATTTTGATTTATTAAACTAAATGCTTATACATATAAATCCATACATGTATGTAGTTTATCTGAGGCCTGTGTTAATTCTGATTACTGAGTAGGTTTGATTACTGATTACTGATTATATAGGGTTTGCTTGAAAGAGGATTTGGACATAGAAGGTGAGTAGTATATAGAGATATTATTAAATTCTCTGCAACAACGATTGATGGGTTCATTATTTGCATATGTAGTTTGGTGCTGATATTCAGTTAACAATCGAGTATGCCTAGTGCGCCTAATTGGATCGTTAAAGGAAATCATATTAGAAATATATTCGCTGTGAATAGCACCATTAATTACATCAAATGTGAAGCATGAGCCCAATAACGATCTTCTTGTTGATAGTGGCATCAAATTTAAAAGGCTATGTTCATATGATGGAAGGCTACAATAATCATGGGGGTTGTACATATCTCTAAGCGCGTATAGTAAGAACTGCTTTTGAATAGACTCAATTCTTTTCTATGGGAATCGAAAGATGGATTCCAAATTATGCATGCATATTCAAGTATTGGGCGCACTAATGCACGTACAAGGATGTAGTGACCCATATATTCTTGAATTCATTTGCACGTCTTTTTATAAAACCGAGCTGTTTGCTGGCCCTGGACACAATTTTATCATAGTGCAGATTAAAGCGCATCTTGCAATCTAAGACAACTCCAAGATCCACTATATGGTTGACCCTTTTTAGTTCGATACTATTGAGGTGGTAGGTATGTAATGTTACGTTGTTTTTACGAGAAAAGCTAATAACATTGCATTTATTGACATTAAGATGTAGTTTATTTTGAAAACACCATTGCTCAAGAGACAACAATTTTGATTGCAAAAAATTTACATCTACATCTGATTGAATTGAATAGTACATTTTTAAATCATCTGCATACATAAGATGTGGGATATCGTTAAGAACTTCTGACAGATCGGATATGAATATGTTGAAAAGAAGAGGACCAAGATGACTACCTTGAGGAACTCCCGAGGAGACTGCAATTTTTTTCGATAGAACTCCCTGGAATTTAACAAACTGGGATCTGCCATTAAAATATGATTTTAGCCAACTTAGTATGGACCCTGCAACACCAAATTTTTCTAACTTATATATAAGACTGTTGTGATCAACTCGATCAAAAGCTTTACTGAAATCAGTATAAACAGCATCTATTTGGTGCCCTTTTTCCATTTTGACTAAAACATCTGATACCATAATCATGAGATTAGTGGTGGTAGATCGCCCTTTTCGGAACCCGTGTTGCTGCTCATTTAGACGTGGGTTAATGAAACTTGTTAGCTTTTCACAAATAAGTTTTTCAAAAAGTTTTGGAATGGCTGACAAGATTGCTATGCCTCTATAATTTTCAACTGATCTTTTATCACCATTCTTGTAAATTGGCGTAAGATGGGATGATTTCCAATATGAAGGAAATGTCCCACAAACCAGTGATTCGTTAAAGATTATGTGTAATGGCAATAGCAGTTGGTCTAAACATCGCACCAAAAAGCTTGTAGGTATTAAGTCTGGTCCTGGTCCCTTTAATATATCCAGTTCTTTTATTGCATTAGAAATCTCTTCCTGGGTTAAATATAAACTATCAACTATAATAGTTGAGCTAGGAGAACTTTCAGATAAGGGGGTAGGAAGACAAAAGACCTCCTTAAAGTGATCGGCATACAAGTTGCTTATTTCAAGAGAATTGGACGAAGTGACATTACCTTTAAACATAGACGATGGATAGCCGCTAGATTTGCGCTTCATGTTAACAAAGTCAAAGAATTTTCTCGGCTCTTGGACAATTTTTTCTCCGATGATGTTCGTGTACAACTTGTACGCTTCTTCTGACTTGTTAGAGAACTCTCTTGATAGCTCGTCATATCTAAGCTTCAGTTCATCGCTTATATTATCAGTGTTTTTGAGAAGTTTGTAGATTTTATTTCTTTGATTCCTCAAAAATCTGAGATTGTTGTCTAGCCATGGTTCTGTGAGCTTATTCTTTTTCTTTATTATTGGCACTAAACTTTCGAAAGCGGTAAAAATGTGCTGATAAAATATAGAGACAGCACTGTCTAATTCTAAATTGAATATGTTATGTATTTTTGTTATATGCCAAGAAAAATTTAAATTTTATTTACATAGTTTTTTTAAAGAATCAGGATTAACATTAATTATGTCTTAAAAAAAATCGATTTGGAAATATTAACCCTATATCGTGCAAACAAATTTTTTGTTGCAGATATGAAGATTCACATATTTTTGGGAATATAATATATTATTGCTTTTAATATAAAAACTCATGATTGATGTAGTTTCATAACTCATAAAAAGTTTTTAATTTTTTTTTTAATTATGAATACTTTTTATTACAATTTTAATCATTTGAAAATATATTAAAAATATAGCAAAACACAATCTGCTGCCATATAAAAAAATCATGCTATTACAAAAAAAAAAAAAAATAAAAAAATTAGCTGTTGATAGATCTACTCTCAAATTTGGAAAATTAGAGTTATTTAGAATGTTCATGAGTCATTTATAAGAATTCCGACTTAATTTGAGTTATTTTTCTTAAGCAATTTCTAAATGTTGCAGATCTGAAACACGGCGCGATATAGGGTTAATATCCAGAAATTGGTCAACCACGACTAAAAATTAAAAATGATTAAATATTTCTCTAACCTTAAACAATAAAGCTTAAATATTTGTTTTTTAATTATATAAAAGTGTTAATAGTTTTCCTCAATTTTAACATAAAAAATTAAATGCTGCAAAAGGGATTATATATCGGTTGTACAAAATTTTTGCAAAAGCAATTTTTTTTATTTATGCAGTTAACGTAACTAACAGAAGGCAATGTTGATTTTTTTTTTTGGTAAAATTTTTGTAATAACATTTAATTATTGGATAAAACTGAAAAAATAACAACATAAGAAAAAATAACGGATCTATTGAAATAATACGGTTCGCGTCCGTAGCCAACAACATAATTGGTGTTTATTAAAAAAAGGTTTTATTCTGTTTAAAATGTTTACGTTTTGTAAACAAAAGCAGCTGATTTCAAGTTTTTTAAGTAGATGCATGAACGTCTGCATAATCAGTTGGACAAAGTCTAACAAAATGTAGATCATAAGTTAGATAATACTTTCATCGAGAAAAACCCAAATTTTCATTACAAAATAAGTAGTTTTGTAGCATCTCTGTAAAGTCAACGCTTTCCATGAATTTTAATTTTTACGGAATTTTTTAACTTTACGCATTATCCAATTAAAAAAAAAATGCTTTTAGCACAGTTTTTACACTAAACTAATGTTTTTTCTAAATTTTTAAAGAAATTATGAAGAAAAAAAGGCATTAAAAATAATTGATTAAAAATATGTTGAAGCTATTAAAAAAAAATACTGTATTGAAGTGAAACTTCTTAAAACTAAGAATAAGAAAGACTTTTGTGAAAGAGACAGAAAAAAGAGAAATAATCTAAAAGAAATATATTACAAAAATTGCATAAAAAATTGTCTGCTTATTTAATATTTACTTTGCATTTGGTTGGTGCTTCAATTGGTAATACTGATTTGAATGGTTTGTGATAGCTAAAATATGAAATATATGTAAGTTCGTGATTTACTATTTTCTACTTTAAAAAATTGTATCTATTGTGGGGGATCTAATTATATATAAAAAACACAAAATAAAGAAAAAAATTTCTATTACAGTGTATACATAAAAAAAAAATCTATGACCCTTAAATGGAGTCAAATGTATGAATTGATCCTATTAATTTTTCTTCCTCAATATTTCTTCTGAGCACATTTATACTCTATCTGCCACCCTTCTAAAGGTCCACATACAAAATATACAAAATTAACAAAAAAATGTCTATTATAATTGATATCAAAAAATTGTTGACCCCTTGGGGGATCAAATTTATAAGCTGGTCCTGTTCATTTTTTTCCTTCAACATTTCTTTCGAACACAACTACACTCTATCTGCCACGCTTCTGGGGGCCTCAATAAAAAAAAACACCAACAACTAGGAAAAAGGTCTATTATAGTTTATATCAAGAATTATATGACGGTCAAATGCATAAGCTGGTGCTATTAATAAAAAACACAAAAAATAGTAAATATCATAAAACGTGACGAGACATGAAATATACTTAATGACAAAATTTTTCGTGACGAGACTCGAAAAATTTTACCCTTAATATCACCTAAAAAATAGCACAGTCCACTTAACCTTTATTTTTGATCGAAAATATAAAAGTCAAATTTAAACTGGTATTTTGGATCGAAATAAATAAAATTAGTCAAAAAAATAACTACTATTAGTTGGCTTTTTTTGGAAAATATAACAGTTACGGTCCCTGCAGCAGACAAGAGAGACTGATTCGGAAGGCGCTACACTTTCCATCTTCTCTATTCTTGAGTGATTAAGCACTGATAAACTTAGTGTGTAAGTTTATTATGATTTGAATTTTGCTCGAATAAATACTTTTAAATCATGCGAACTTAAAGCAGAAGTTTTTATTCGATCAAAGCCTTAAACTTTGACAGGTATTTTGTCTGTTTTAGTTGCCTCTCCTTTTTTCGCTATTCTTCTTTGGAGTTCAACGAATTTTCCACAATTCACCAAAAAATTGTGAAGAGAGTTTTTTTGCTTCTGCTAGAAAGCAAAGCTTATTAACTCGTCAATTCCCAGTGTCACCTGTAGGTGACAGAGATTGAAGAATTTATTTATCCTATAAAACAAAAAAATGAGATAAAAATTTACTACTACTATAAAGTAAACACACGGTAGTATTTATATTTTTTTTTTGGCAACCCTGATAAATACATCATCTGTCAAATTATTCATTTGTCTCAAACAGTTTTGAAATTTTTGTGCGTCGAAGTGGTTTTGAAACTTTTTATTGTTATAAAAATGCTAAAAGGGTAAGTACTGTAATACTTCTTTTTGCAAATTGTTGTTATTGAATGCAACTTGTAATAGAAATGTACTTGTAATAGAAATAAGTCGTATTCATCTTATTACCATATAAAGTTAAAAGTATAAATTACGCCCAGTGTCACCTGTAGGTGACACCCCCCTTACAAAAAAAATAAGGGATGTACATTTTTTTCTTATTTTTCATGTTTTAAATATCTAAACACGTCAATTAACACAAAAAAAAATAATATTCTGCCATTAGACAGAAGCATGGGAATTGACGGGTTAAATTAATTTAAATTGCTTTCATTTTGTCAGGCTCTACCATAGAAAGTTAGTTTTTGATAATGAAGTGTGATTTATTCTCTGATTTTACTTGATTTTTAACTGTAAGCTTTTTAGATCCAGTAAGTTTTGAAAAAGGCAACAACAACAACTCTGCCTAGAGTCAATTACACAGCAGAGTAAACAGACTACACAGGAAGGTGCTACCCTTTACATCTTCAGTAGTCTCGAATCTATCAATCTTTGTTTGAACGAGAACAAAGTTTTTTTTTTGTTTTTCTTTAGAATTTTGGTTTACTCCAAAAGCTAGGCTTCCCTAGTTCAAGTAGACTCCTCGAGACCTTAAGGTGGCGAGGAAATTATTTGGCCAAATCGTGAGATTTATAATGCCATTACATATTAAGAATCATTTTTGATTCTATTTAAAAACTGTACTTTAATTGCGTCAGTTGCATCAGCGGATGGACAAAACACAATTGCCGTTGCTGGTCGCACTTCACGACCTCGGTGTTGACTCAAAAACCCGCTTTTATGGAAATAGTTTTTGATTTGTGTTGGCCAGAATATTCCTAAAAATTCTAATAAATCTCCACGGAATTAAGGAATTGCTTATGGAATAAAAAAGAAAGCAAGATTATCATTTATTTAATAAACAAACATTGCTTAAATAACAATTGTTAGTATATAGTTCGAGAATAGTTAAAGTCATAAAATTACTTTATCTATTTTTTAATTTTATCTCTAGTTGCTATTCTTAAGAGACACTATAAAAGTGCGCATCTGCATGGGGCTTAACTCTATAATATACTTTGTATCATCAGCATACTGCAATGGCAGATCAGCAACGGATTTCTTCAATTTGCTCAACTTCTCCGAGCGCAAACGGTTCAATTCCATGTTGTGCCTTGAAGTGGCTCCACGCTTAAGACGGTTGCTTTCTGCACCCATTCCATTCAAAGGTAGCCATTCTTGATTGTATTGAGTAGCCAACATGGGTTTATCGGCACGCTGGAGCTGCACATAATTTGCAGACTTGGCAAAGACAGCATAATTATCGTAATTATCAGTATCAGCATCGGGAACAAATTCCATGCGACGATTGTCGGCCAACCAGGCATTGCCATCGAGTGTTGTTTCACGCATATCCTCGATTTCAAAACTACCGAAAATATCCTTCAGATTAAATTGCATGGTTTTCGAGAACTCTGGGTCTTCATCTTTCTCCAGAATGTGCTCGAAACGTACAAGAATCTCATTGTCGTGCCAGGGCTCTAAGGACATAAGGTGAATATGCTGCGGCAGAGCTATAGTCAGGCCAGTGAACTGAAATCAAGAAAGAAAATTTTAGATAGGAGTTTATTAAGGGAGTTATACGGAAACACATACAATGTTTGAACAGCCTGTTAGCCATTCCTCGTATGTCTTTGTGGTGGCATCGCTGAAAAACTTCCAGCTGGGCAACAGTTTTTGCAGCTGTGTAAAACGTTCCGTGGATTGTGTCGTAGGGCTCTGATCCAGCTGCGATGAACCCATAACCAGGTAATGTATTCCTCTAGCTACCACGCCCTGACCATAAGCAGTTTCATTAAGCGCTTCATCAACTCCAAACGCATCATCATGCAACAGACGCCGATGCACCATCAACTCGAGGGAGCCGTCGCCCAAGGAAGAGCCACCTTGGGCACGATCCGTCAGCAAAGCCATGCGTGCGTTTTCATCTTCCAGTGCAATCTTAGTGGTAATGGGGAAATAGTTGCCCGCGCTCTGTTCCTGCAGCTTCAGTTTCCAGGTGTCGCGATGATTACGCAAACGCTTGATCATTTCACGTCCATTTGAGTCGGTATAGAAGAAGCCCTCAGATTGTATGTCAGAATTGAAACGGCTTATAATTTCCTTACCCTCACCGTCCTCAATGGGTATGGGGCCGACAAGCCATTCAAATTCAGCAATTTTCTCCTTGCGATAAACACGAATCACTTGGCTGATCCATTCATTATATTTTTGGTGGACTTCCTCAACGAGGCTGCCACGATAAACCGTTAGACCAACAGTTGTGACAAAGGAATGTACGTTATCGGTCTTGGGACGAAAGATATAAGCACCGGAAGAACGATTGCGGAATTCACGGTTATTGCCTTGGGCACCTTCATAATAGAGGAATTCTTGGTTTACGATGCGAGTCATGCCATCAATTTTGACAGCAGCGAGCATACCATTGCTGTCGAAAATGAGGCGCAGATGCTAGGGAAGTGAAATAAAGAGGGATCATGTAAAATCTTCAAAACTTTGCTTCCTTTCACTTACCTCATTGCCAATCGTGGTCAGGCTGGAGGTACTCTTTGGTTCGGGTACTGGTGGCAAGCGATTGGTGTTAGTCTTCTTGACGTAGTAAGATTTATAGCCGAAGGGTGGCAATTCTGTTGCTAAGAAAACGAGCTCGTATTTAGCCTTTGACTTGCGGAACTTCAGCTGTTGCACTGCATCTGGTACGGGCACAAGTTGGGTTTGAATGATGATGTCTACAAAGATTGCAAAGATAAAAATTGAAATGTTGTAGTGTTTATATCACTAATTTTTGCAAAATATTGTACATTTCATATGCTTTCAGTTATACCACGCTTATTTATTTATATCTTAAAATAAAATGTGCAGCATGAGTACAATAAGAAAAAAAAATTGACATGAAAAGTTAATGATGGCATATTTTCATTACAATATTGTTTTTAATAATTCTAAAAAAATATAATTTTTTTTAGAAATATATATAAGCCTAATGCCAATTAAGTTCATGAAGCAACAGGTTGCAACAACAATAAGTTCTTTGCAGAACAAACCACCAAGCAGAAATTGGCATTGAATTTTATTACAACACATAGATTAACTTCGGGTATTGTGGTATAGGTATTTTTATTGTACGAATGGTGAAAAAGCAAGAAGTCAGTTCTTATTCAAATGATATTAGTTTTAATGCTTGAGGTATTGGGAACAAAATGGTATAGAATAAGAATCTTATGTTAAGCCATAAAAAAGTTATTAGAGAAAATTTGAGAAAATCCAAAAATTTCCTTCCTAGAAATTCGAAGGGTATTGTGGTACACAACATAGGTGCAATGTGGCATACTGTTTTTGAGTGAATTGATTTGGAAAAATCTTTTAGAAATAAAATTTCATATTACATACATATATGGACTGTTTTGAGAGGTTTTTAATTTGAAATAAAAAACTTGCAACAAGCACATAGAAATATTAAAAATACTGGGTAAAAATTGTTACTTTTCAGAATAAAATAAAAATTCAAAATATTTGCATACATTTTACTTTCGGTTATAAAAATAGAAGTTAAAAAAATATAAGTCCCAAAAAAAAGAATGAATCAAAGATTGTTTGTTGAGTTTAATTTTGACCTCATTTAGATCGCGCATATAAAAAAAAAGTAACAGCAAGCAACCGCTACCTGCTAGCATGAAGTCTGGACAGCTAAAGCAAAAGCTTTAAAACACTAACATAAAAATGTTTTACGTAGGAAAGAATTTTATTTTTTTCTTTTAATTTTTTTTTGTGTAAGAACACCCCTGTACTCATCTGAGAATAGCATTAAATCGAATACGAAATCTTTTTGAACAGTTCAAATTCTAAACTAAAAACAAGTGGTTTTCCTAAATTCCCTAAGCTGGAGTTTAAAGGAAAGGTAGAACATTAAACGGCAACACCTCCGATGACGGAATGAGGCATATTGACCTCGCCGCACAACGAAACATGGTCGTAAGTAGCACTAGAATCAAGCATCTCAATATTTATAAAGATGTCCCATGATAAGAAACCAGAAACCAATTTTATCACGTTTTGATCGACGGAAGGCTCTCTTCCAATGTATTGGATGTACGCACAATCCATGGTGCAACTATCTTGTCGCAGCCAAGATCCATGCACGTATGAGAGCAACTAAGAATGCACGCAACCCTACACAGAGCAATCTAGACGACGACAAACTGCAATCGAAACGGACAGCCGAAGCATTCGCCATTCGCCACTCGACTCTCACTCCTGTTTCAAAGCACTTTTGTAATCGATGATATATGTACACATTTCCCACTCCATACGTGCGGCTCTTGAAGAGATGATTGGCTACCACCACTAGGGCTGCCAGGTCACGATTTCCACGCGGGTTGTCCCGATTTTCAGTCTAAAAATGTGCGTCCCTCGAAGACCTTAAGCGGGACGCCAAATGTCCCGATTTTCCGAAATACAATTTAATTTTTTATTATTTTTATTACTTTTAAAAAATATTTTCTATGTTTTTATTTCTATATCACTAAATTTGTACATATATTCTTCTTCACTTACAGTTTGTTCGTGTCCATTTGATTTAGAAAATTGCTGAATTTAGTCTGAAAAGCAGCCAGAGGCAGTTCAAGTGCTGCCAATAAAACTTGAAAAACGCACTGTTTGGTGTGGTTTTATTTCCTTGGGTAATAAAATATATTTTTTAAAGCTACATATCGCTCTTTTTATTCAAAGAAGTTTACTCAAAGAAATTGATTTTCAGTAAACGTATTTTAAGTTTTTTTTATTCTCAGCGTCCCAGCAAAAAAAAAATGCTTCCAAAAGAAGCTAAAGGGGAAGGGAAAGTTCATCCTTTAATTAAATCCCTTCCACTTTCATGCCCAGAAGGCATTCTTTTAACATATGCATGTCATTTTGAGGAATGCTTTCGTTAGTTTTCTCTAAAAGTGCTTCTAGGACTTTTTCAATGGAAAATTTCTTTCAGCCCTTTAATCAAAGGATTCTAGTAGGTGTTTTTAAGGAGAACTGTAAGAAGGCATTAAATGGACTGGAATGGTTTTTGTGGTTTGGGGTTAAAAAATCCCTAGGAAAATAGGCTCTATGAAATAAGGCCCCAGGAAATAAGGCCCCAAACTAAAAATGAAATAAGGTCCCCAAACATTTCTATACAAAACAACAACACAAATAATTGGATGTTATTTCCTATTTTGGGACTTTATTTCATTTTTAAAAAATGGGGCTTTATTTCATAATGAAATAAGGCACCAAGAGTAAAATTAAATAAGGAACCAAAAATTATATTAGGAATTAAAAGCATGAGTATTTGGGGTGTTATTTCAATTTTTGTGGCCTCAGTTAATTTTTTCAATTAGGGTTTTATTCCATTCTAAAATAGGCCACCAAAAATTTCAACACTCCTTGAGGGTCAGACTTGGATACGGTTGTTATAACAACTTTTCGATTTTTGTTATTTAAAATCAATTAAAAATTTTTCAATTGAAAAAATTTTAAAAAATATGTTAAGTTTTAATATTTTTGCCACTTAGTGAAGACATAATAAAAAATCAAAAAATTAAATTAATTGTGAAAAATTTCATGGTAAAAGAAGGACCAGTGAACTTATCTATGGCCTCGATCAAAAAATGATATATAGAAAAAAATCCACTTATAAAACTATAACAAAATATGAATTTTGGCAAGAGACCTGTAAAGCAAGAGTTAACCTTTTGTCGGAAGGAAAATTTTGCGACGTTCGCACTTCACAAGATCTCTTACTTGTAGGACAACAACTCTTTGAACTTAAATTAGACTCTATTGAAATTAAAATTTAGGTACGAGATATAAGAGAACTAACAAAGTTTTCTTTATAATTACATATTTGTAAATTAAGATAGATTTACAAAACTATATTATCATCTAAGCTCAAACGATTTGGATTACAAATTTATAAAAATATTTCGTACAAGGGAATACTGTTTTTTCAAATTCTTGATAAGATTAATGAATTCTTGAAGATATTATTAATTCATTCATGTTTACAAATAAAAATAACAGCAATTAAAGGGTGTTTTTATTTTTGTGGGAGTCATTCTTTATAAATATTTTGGGTGCTATTTCCTTAATATTGGGTTTTGATTCCGTTTTAAGACTTGAGGCCTTTTATTTTGGGGTGCATTTGCGCAGCCTTTTAAAAAACTGGCATATTTAAGTTTAGGGCCTTATTGCATCATATTGGGGCTTATTACGGCATAATTAAAGAATAGTGAAAACTCAAATTTTATACTTTAAGACTTCGTTTTAAATTTCAGTGGTTTGGAAGTTATAGGGTTCCAAAATTGTAAAAATTGGCCTGAAAAACATGCGATAACTTTTTATTTTCATACAAAACTAATAAATATGGAAATCAACAGAAAGGCTATTCTGTTACCTATTCAACAAGTCATTTATCATAAAAATCCATGAATTACTTTTGAAGATATATTATTTTACGTGTTATGCACTGCTTACACATATCATGTTCATGTTTCATTATAGAGAGAATTATATCCAGAAGTACTGTAGACAGCGTAGCCGGTATTTGACTTACTGAGGGTTGTATCCCTGAGCAGCGGTCGAGGGCCGCCTATTAAAAAGATTGTTGACGTCGTCAAACCTGTGCTCGTTTCACCCCTGGATGAACAACAGCTTATTAAACAAACCCACCACGGTACGGTCCGACCTTTACGTGCCATCATGCATTTTAACCACCGAGACTTCCGTCTCTTGTGTGTTCAGCTGGGAAGCCATCAACATCTTTTAATCGCCTGCTCTCTACAATCTGGTATTATTATTAAACACTTACATTTATATATTTTGATCTACTTAAATCTACTTAAACTTAACTATTATTTGGTGAAATTATTCTTAAATACTTAAAATATAATCATTATAAAACTTTCTTAATAATCTCCAAACTCGGCTGTAAATTTACACCTACAATAAATACCATTCTACATATAAACTTGCGGAGTTCATTATTTGGACATTCGAATCATCAACAATTGCTCAGCTCATTCCCCCATCGCCTAAATATTGGTCCTTCGAAAAACTGCGAACGCGCTTGGATTATCCCCACGCACCAATTGACATTCATCAAATCTACAATCTGCAATGTACCTACCACGTGAACGCACCCAGAAAATACACCAAAAAAAGCCAACGAGTAGGAAACCCAACTCAAGGTAATTACTCGTTTTTAATATTCTTATACACACATACGTATTTGCAACAAAGCGTGCAAGTGTGGTGACAACTTGATACACAAAATTATTCGTTAAGTAGCTAATCTGCAAGAAAAATTAAAACTAAACTAAATTGTGCATTCCTTTCAAAACAAAAAACTCATAAAAACTGCTTTAGTTTGCGCTAAAGCAAAGTGACATGTGAAGTGTGGTTGTGAGCGTGTATGACAAAAAGAATAAAATAAAAAATAACCAAAAGCGACAACGGTGACGAAGGCGCTTGCGAAAAGTGCAGTTCGTGGCCCAAAGAAACAGCAGCACCACGATAAGCGCTGAGTGGTTTCCATGCGGCATTGGCTGGCATGCGATTGAATGCATCAAAATCAACAACAGATTGCAACATTTCAAGGATGCGGTGAGTGATTTGTATTGGCAAAATAATTAGGACAATTTCAAACATTGTCCTAAGAAAGTCGCATATAAGATTCCAACATAACCTCAAAAAACACACACACACAATCACATGAGACCGTGCACACCCAACATTCAATTGCTACATATTCGATAATTTTTTCTTTCTCGAACTATTTTGTCGATAATTTAAGAATTCTCTCGTTTACTGTTCTGAACAAATCTAACACATCCGAAGTGTTGGTGTTTGGAACATTTAAAAATTTTGTCGAAATATTTCTCAATAATATTCGATAATTTATTCTTTCTCGAACTATTTTATCGATAATTTAAGAATTTTCTCGTTTACTGTTCTGAACAAATCTAACACATCCGAAGTGTTGGCGTTTGGAACATTAAAAATTTTTTTCGAAATATTTCTCAATAATATTCGATAATTTTCTTTTCTCGAACTATTTTGTCGATAATTTAAAATTCTCTCGTTTACTTTTCTGAACAAGTCTAACACATCCGAAGTGTTGGCGTTTGGAACTTTAAAATTTTTTTTCGAAATATTTCTCAACAATATTCGATAATTTTCTTGGATCATTTAAAAATTTTTTCGAAATATTTCTCAACAATATTCGATAACTTTTTTCTTTTCTCGAACTATTTTGTCGATAATTTAAAAATTCTCTCGTTTACTTTTCTGAACAAGTCTAACACATCCGAAGTGTTGGCGTTTGGAACATTTTAAAATTTTTTTTCGAAATATTTCTCTACAATATTCGATATTTTTTCTTTTCTCAAACTATTTTGTCGATAATTTAAAAATTCTCTCGTTTACTTTTCTGAACAAGTCTAACACATCCGAAGTGTTGGCGTTTGGAACATTAAAAATTTTTTTTTCGAAATATTTCTCAATAATATTCGATAATTTTTCTTTTCTCGAACTATTTTGTCGATAATTTAAGAATTCTCTCGTTTACTGTTCTGAACAAATCTAACACATCCGAAGTGTTGGTGTTTGGAACATTTAAAAATTTTGTCGAAATATTTCTCAATAATATTCGATAATTTATTCTTTCTCGAACTATTTTATCGATAATTTAAGAATTTTCTCGTTTACTGTTCTGAACAAATCTAACACATCCGAAGTGTTGGCGTTTGGAACTTTAAAAATTTTTTCGAAATATTTCTCAACAATATTCGATAACTTTTTTCTTTTCTCGAACTATTTTGTCGATAATTTAAAAATTCTCTCGTTTACTTTTCTGAACAAGTCTAACACATCCGAAGTGTTGGCGTTTGGAACATTTTAAAATTTTTTTCGAAATATTTCTCTACAATATTCGATATTTTTTCTTTTCTATTTTGTCGATAATTTAAAAATTCTCTCGTTTACTTTTCTGAACAAGTCTAACACATCCGAAGTGTTGGCGTTTGGAACATTAAAAATTTTTTTCGAAATATTTCTCAATAATATTCGATAATTTTCTTTTCTCGAACTATTTTGTCGATAATTTAAAATTCTCTCGTTTACTTTTCTGAACAAGTCTAACACATCCGAAGTGTTGGCGTTTGGAACATTTTCAAAATTTTTTCGAAATATTTCTCTACAATATTCGAAAACTTTTTCTTTTCTCGAACTATTTTGTCGATAATTTAAAAATTCTCTCGTTTACTTTTCTGAACAAGTCTAACACATCCGAAGTGTTGGCGTTTGGAACTTTAAAAATTTTTTTCGAAATATTTCTCAATAATATTCGATAATTTTCTTTTCTCGAACTATTTTGTCGATAATTTAAAAATTCTCTCGTTTACTTTTCTGAACAAGTCTAACACATCCGAAGTGTTGGCGTTTGGAACTTTAAAAATTTTTTTCGAAATATTTCTCAATAATATTCGATAATTTTCTTTTCTCGAACTATTTGTCGATAATTTAAAAATTCTCTCGTTTACTTTTCTGAACAAGTCTAACACTTCCGAAGTGTTGGCGTTTGGAACTTTAAAATTTTTTTTCGAAATATTTCTCAACAATATTCGATAATTTTCTTGGATCATTTAAAAAAATTTTGAAATATTTCTCAACAATATTCAATAATTTTCTTGGAGCATTTAACAATTTTTCGAAAATATTTCTCAACAATATTCGATAATCGTTTCTTCTTCTCGAACTATTTAGTCGATAATTTAAAAACACTCTCGTTTTTAAACAAATTAAACTGAATTTACTAAGTGGAAAATCTCTCGAACTGTCTTCTCGATAATTGTGAAAAAAGTTCGAGTTTTAGTTTGGCTAACAAATTCCCCACAACCGAAGTATTTGTTGGCGTCTGTAAAAACTTTCGAAAAGCTTTGAAAACTTCTGTCGCCCCCTGGAGTTAGAAGTTTATCCCAACATCAATATGAGTGTCTCAATGAAATTTATATTTGCTTCTGATTATCTAATCACGTTTTGCTCTGCGTTCGAAGCAACTCCTGCTGACGACATAACGAGCACGCTCTTAAGAGTTAAGCTGTTTGATTTAGAAGATAGAGGGCAGCGACTGTCATCAGCATATGAAAATGTGATGATAGCAGAAGACACAGATACGACCAAAGATTTCAAGGAATCCACAAAAGCCAAATTTAGTGTTTGCGTTGAAGCTTATCACCTTTGTAAATCTCAAATTTGGGATCTCCAAAAAATATCTGGAGATGAACAACATCCCGAAACAGTGTCTGCAGCTCCTCTTGCTCAGAACGTATCTCTAAATAACTCTGTAGGAAGTGCTTGCATAAAAGTTCCGCCCTGTGATACAGAAGTGTTCTATGGTAGTTATGAAGAGTGGCCATCGTTTAGAGACATGTTTACAGCAGTCTATATCAAACACCCTAAGCTGACTCAAGCTCAAAAATTGTACCACCTTCGTAACAAAACCCGCGGCTCCGCGGGAGGTATCGTGAAACGATACCAACTTTGCGACGAAAATTTCTCTCTGGCCTGGGAAGCCCTTCGATCTCGTTTCGAAAACAAGCGCATTCTGGTGGACAACCAGCTTAAAACATTGTTCAGCATTCCAGCAGCATCTGCAGAAAACAGCAGTTCAATTCAGAGAATACAATCATCGGTCAATGATTGCCTCTCAATGCTTACATCTCAAGGAATTTGTGTAGACAACTGGGACCCAATTTTAATATATTTATGTTCAACCAAACTTCCAGAAGATACCCTTGCACTATGGGAAGATTCACAAAAAACCCGGCAGGTATTACCGACCTGGCATAAAATGGATGAATTTCTCACAGCTCGGTATCAAGTCGTAGAAAGAATAAACAGTATCAAGAGTTCAAAGAGTCGAGGCACTATTCCGAACATTTCCCAAATCAGGCCGAATTTCAATTATTCTCAAAATAAGCCCGAGAATCAAAGTCGGCAGAATATGCAAAGTACGCCCTTTTCCCAAAACAGGACATCCCAAAATTTCAATCCCAATAGAGTGCAAGTGAATGCATTCCACATTCAAAGAGCACCCACTACAAGTAATTTTTTATGTAAAAAGTGTCACAAAAATCATGCTCTTAGACACTGCCCAGAATTTAATAATTTCTCAGTACCAGAGAGAATCGATTTTGTGTCTCAAAACAAAATCTGCTGTAATTGTCTATCGTATTCTCACACCAAAAGAGAATGCACAAGTTCTTTTCGATGTTTCTGCTGTAAGCAGCAACACCACTCGATGCTACATCTAGATCAAGTAGATCATCCAGTTGATGATTCGAAGCCATCTACGTCCAAAGCCTCCCAAATAGCATTAATGCACTTAGAATCATCACTCGATTCAAACGCATCAAGCTCTCAGCCGGTAGAAAGCATACATATACACGCGCACTTTTCATCAAGTGAGGAAAGAATCGTGTTGCCTACAGCAATCGTATACATTCAACACCTGGGCGAAACTTTCACACTTCGAGCCCTCATTGATCAGGGATCCCAGAAAACTTTCCTCGCTGAGAAGGTTCAAAATCGGTTATCTTTACAAACAACCAAGGTCTCCACACATATTTCTGGGATGGGTGGTCAACTGCTTGGGTCGTCAAATAAAATGTGCACATTCAATTTGGTCACAAAATCTCGTAATTTCAATCTCCAAGTCAAAGCACTCGTTCTACCAAAACTGACCAATTTTATGCCATCTCACCCATTAGCAAAACCTTCATTTGAAGAAATCGCCGACTTAGATCTCGCCGATCCCAATTTTTATTCTCCTGCTCACATTGATATGATTATCGGAAGCGATATCATCCCGAAGATCATGCTTAATGGCATGCGATTAAATGTTTTCGGTAGTTTGTTGGCCCAACAAACAGTGTTTGGATGGTTCCTCAGCGGCCCCATCAGCACACAAACTTTCTCATTCTCCACTCACGTGGTTCATGAAAATGAACCATCGCTCAGTGAGATGCTGCGGAAATTCTGGGAAGTTGAAGAAATCCCAAGCGCCTCCAATATGTCCGAGGAAGAACGCTACTGCGAAGAGTTCTTTCAGAAAACAACGTCTCGTCAGTCTGATGGGCGATACAAAGTCAGGCTGCCATTCAAACCAAATTTTTCCCAACTAAAGCTAGGTGCATCTCGACACATAGCTCTCAAACAGTACAACCGAATGGAGTACACCTTGAACAAAAAACCCGATTTACAACATCAATATAATGAGGTGCTCTCTGAATACCTGACTTTATCGCATATGAATAAAACGCACCCTACAGAGATTGTCCGTGATGAGAAGTATTTATCTTTCTATTTACCGCATCATGCGGTCGTCAAACCAGAAAGCACTTCCACAAAGGTCCGGGTGGTGTTCAATGCGTCAAACCCCTCACAAAGCGGACTTTCTCTTAACGATGTGCTATGCGTTGGTCCAGCATTGCAATCCGACCTGATCAGTGTCATACTCAACTGGCGATTTTATCAGTTTGTCTTCAATGGTGACATACAAAAAATGTATCGTCAGATTATGGTTCATGAAGACGATCGCCATTTTCAACGAATACTCTTTCGCACGCGCCCGAATGGTTCATTGGAAGACTTCGTTTTAAATACCGTGACATTCGGAGTCAATTGTGCCCCTTATCTAGCAATCCGTACTCTCCACCAGCTGGCTGAGGATTGTAAAGATATTTATCCACTTGTTTCACCAATTCTCAAACGTGAAACTTACGTTGACGATGTTTTATCAGGTGGACATGACATTCCTTCAGCTCTTCTCGCTCAAAATCAGCTTCGAAGTGCACTGAATTCCGCCGGATTTCCTCTAAAAAAGTTGAATGCAAATCACCCAGATCTTTTAAGTTCTCTACCTCCTGAGGACCTACTCGATGAAGATTTTCTAAAATTTTATGACACCAGCTCCACAAAAACGCTTGGTATTAGATGGAACGCTCTCAGCGATTCCTTTTGTTACGATATTAAACCCACAACCCCGTCCATATCTGCCACCAAAAGACAGATTTTATCAGCTGTAGCAGCACTGTTCGACCCCATGGGATGGCTAGCCCCAATCATAATTCAAGCGAAGGTCCTTTTACAGCAACTTTGGCTGGAAGGGTCTGATTGGGATGACTGCGTAAAACCATTGTCTCTGCTAAAATGGAATACGTTGGTCGAAAGTCTACCAGCTATTGAAAAAATTAATATTCCTAGATGGATTGGATTTTCTCCAACCAACCGAATCCAAATACATGGGTTTTGCGATTCCTCTGAAAAGGCTTATTGTGCCGCCTTGTACATTCGCAATGAAGAACCAAACGCAAAGATCACTTCATATTTGCTGGTTTCGAAGAGTAAAGTCGCTCCAATCCAAACAATCAGTTTGCCCCGTTTAGAACTGTGCGCAGCCGTGCTTCTTTCAAAGCTCGTTAACCACGTCGTTCGCCAGCTGGAGTTACCTACTCATGAACTCTTTTTATGGTCGGATTCGTCTATTGTTTTGGCCTGGCTTGGAAAACCACCCTACAGCTGGAAAACGTACGTGGCTAACCGAGTTACCGAAATTTTGAAGAATGTCCAAAATTCAACCTGGAAGCATGTACCTTCCGTCGAAAATCCTGCAGATCTGGGAACTCGAGGTTGTTCACCCCAGGATCTAGCAACAAACTCGCTTTGGTGGGATGGTCCACATTGGCTTCGTAAAGCTGCTGATCATTGGCCCAAATTCCAGATAACTCCTATAGTCGTTCCCGAGACTAGAAAAGTGGAAGTTTTGTATACATATACCCCTGACGATGATATACTGAATCGCTTCTCAACATACCCTCGTGCCCTCCGAGTAATTGCCTACATGTTTCGATTTGCACACAAATGTTTAGCAAAACAAAGAGCTCAAGTCACAAAAAACTCGGGAGAAGTATCCCAAGATGAAATTAAGTTCGTAAAGTTGCATTTAATTGTGCAATCACAAATTTTGTATTTTTCTGAAGAATATAGTAAGTTAAAGAGTTCAGTTCCCATCCCAAACAAAAGTTCGCTCCTGACTTTATGTCCATTCATAGATAAAGAGGGAGTATTGCGAGTAAACGGACGTTTGGCAAATGCGGATTTAATTCTCAATTACAATGAAAGACATCCAGTCATCTTGTCCGACAAATCACGCCTTTGTCACCTCTTACTCAACTTTCTCCATAACACTTTACTACACGCCGAACATAGACTCATGCTTCGTATGGTGCGGCAGGAATTTTATATTCCAAAGCTAAAAAATAAAGTAAAGTACTGTATACGCCAGTGTAAAGTGTGTACAATACATAAACAAAAAGTGCACACGCAACTAATGGCTGCACTACCTCCCGATCGAGTAAATTTTACACCTCCATTTACGGTAACCGGAGTTGATTTTGCCGGCCCATTTGAAGTAAAATCCTCTACACTTCGAAAGGCCCCAATTGTGAAAGGTTACGTAAGTGTGTTCATTTGTTTCTCAACAAAAGCAATTCACCTCGAATTGGTGTCGGATCTCACTTCTGAGGCATTTAATGCAGCTTTCGCACGATTCGTTGGTCGACGCGGCTTACCAAAAAAAATTGTCTCAGACAATGGCCGCAACTTTGTTGGTGCGAACCGTACCCTGACCACAGAATTTGAATTGTTTCTCAAACACTCAGCTGCAGATATATCCCATAAATACTGTATGCATGGCTTCACATGGTCGTTCATACCCCCGAGCGCCCCTCACATGGGCGGCCTGTGGGAAGCGGCAGTCAAAAGCTTCAAAGTTCATTTCAAAAAGGTATCTCAAGGCCATAAATTTACCTTTGAAGAGTTCTCGACACTCCTGGCCCGCATCGAAGCCGTTCTCAATTCGCGGCCACTCTCTCCAATCAGTGAAGACCCTTCACAATTATTGCCATTGACCCCGGCACATTTCCTTCGAGGCGCTCCCTTACTGGCGATCCCAGAATTTAATGATGATCGTTGGTCTCTCATTAACCGATGGGAAAAGGTCAAAATTCTCCACCACCAATTCAGTCGCCGCTGGAAGGAGGAATATTTGAGCGAGTTGCACAAGCGGTACAAATGGAAATATCCAGAACGAAACATTAGCGAAGAGGACCTTGTAGTCATAAAAGATGAGCTGTTACCCCCGACTGAGTGGAGACTTGGTCGTATCGTAAAGACTTATCAAGGACCAGACCATCGGGTACGGGTCGCTGACGTTCGTACTCAAACGGGTATCGTCACTCGACCAGTCATTAAACTCTGCGTCCTTCCCTCTCAATAAACTCCCATCTCAGTCATTCTCAAATATTCCCCACATACACAACAGTTCAACTTTAACATCTGATTTATTACTCTACCCATGTGTATAGCTGCATTTATTTATAATTATTTCTTTAATCTCTTCTTAGTTTGTACCAATGTCGACTCTGCAAAGGAAGGCATTCGATACGATTCTGTGAACAATTTCTGAGCATGTCTACTCTTCAGCGGCGTCAGACGGTTCGGAAGTATGAACATTGCTCCAATTGTCTTGCCAGGTCCCACATGCTTGGAAAGTGCACCTCTAAGGCTGTATGTAAGATCTGTGGCGACGTCCATCACTCATTGCTACATCAATTCAGGCCAGAACGATTGTCGCTGCAATCCAAAAAGACCGTGTGTCAGCGGCGTGACTCCGCATCTTCAAGCGAATCCGCATCATCACCAGAACCTGCCAGGCCGACCAAAAATCAGCCGCCAGTTCGTCGCAACAGAAAAGCAACCCCGCCCAAAGGACGCCATCGTGCGCAAATGCGCCATACACGACCTCAATCAGAACATCCACGTGGCTTAAAGATTACTCCTCGAAACGTCGTGAACGCTCATCTGAGTAGCGATCCTCGTGAACATGTCGGAGCGGCTATCAAGGCCTTACAACTTTTGCAGAGCTTATTGTAAAATTGCACTAGTGCAAGGCGGGCGCTATGTTGACGTCGTCAAACCTGTGCTCGTTTCACCCCTGGATGAACAACAGCTTATTAAACAAACCCACCACGGTACGGTCCGACCTTTACGTGCCATCATGCATTTTAACCACCGAGACTTCCGTCTCTTGTGTGTTCAGCTGGGAAGCCATCAACATCTTTTAATCGCCTGCTCTCTACAATCTGGTATTATTATTAAACACTTACATTTATATATTTTGATCTACTTAAATCTACTTAAACTTAACTATTATTTGGTGAAATTATTCTTAAATACTTAAAATATAATCATTATAAAACTTTCTTAATAATCTCCAAACTCGGCTGTAAATTTACACCTACAATAAATACCATTCTACATATAAACTTGCGGAGTTCATTATTTGGACATTCGAATCATCAACAATTGCTCAGCTCATTCCCCCATCGCCTAAATAAAGATAATTATTTTGGACTTGCAGCAACATATATACAACATGTATATATTCATATGTATACAGAAAAACAATTTTTCACCTTTGGAGCCACGAGTTATACTTCGTATTTCTTAAAGTACTCAAAAGATTTCATTCATTGATATCTCATTTAATAGATCACATTTAAACCTTTTAAAAAGTAAACATATTTTGTACATTTTATTTCACATTAAAAAAATTTGGTCGTTTTCATATACATACTTGAAATGATAATTTTTTTTCAACTTTGAACCCCTATAACTTCGAAACTACTTGAGAGAAATTTTTCAGAAATGGACTTGGAAGGCTTTAAAACATATGAATCAAAATGTTAAAATTCGAGTTTTCACTGTTCTTCAATTGTTCCTTTATTTCATAAGAACTTGTTCCACAATGAAGTAAAGCCCCAACTTTGGGGCCTTATTTCATTTGCGGTTGGGGCTTTATTTCGTCGAATTGGGGCTTTATTTCGTAAGGTGTTATTTCATAATGAAATAAAGCCCCATATTTGGGACCTTATTTCATTTTTATTTTGGGGCTTTTTTCCTGGGACCTTATTTCACAGAGCCGGAAAATGTCCCTTTTCTCGACATTCTAGACTAGTGACTTTGATGTTGGAAATAAAAATGTTTGGGGTTTGTGGGGGTTTAAAAAAATTACACGTAAAATATCCTTTTTCCCGATTTTCAAAGCTTTTGGTGTTGTAAGCAGTAATTTGTTGGGTTTCATCGGGGGTTTAAAAAATCCCACGGAAAAGCATTTGTACTTTAATTGAATTGAAATGCCATTTGAATGTCTTCCAGAAGGATTTTATAAAAATGCCACTTGAAAGAACTTCTTTATAAGGCAACGAAGAAGCACAGTTTGATATAGAATATCTTCTGGAAGCAGTGTCCGTAAGAATGGATGTCACATTTGCAAAAATCATCATCAAAAATTTTGCTGTGGTCCTGAACTATTGAGAGACACATTTTCCTCTATCGCGAAAAGTAAATAAGATATCGTTATCGTTCACACAATTAACATTGATCTTTGACAAGTATTTATATGTATTTAAATAAGATATTGCATTTTTTGAGTTGTGATGTTATTGAAAAAAACGAGCAACATGCATACATCTTTTCCCCGATTTTTTTCTTATGCCCCGATTTATTTTTTGTAAAATCCCGATTTTTTTTTAAAAAAACCTGGCAGCCTTAAACACCACCCTCCACCACCACCACGCCACTGCAGTAAAAGACTCCGCCTACAAAGCCATTCTGCAGTCGGTTGTAACGCTCGGTGGTAAGGAGCGATACAAAGAGAAGAGGAGAGAAGAAAGACCTATTTTCAGGCGAAAAAAGAGGCAAAAAAGCGCGACCCCGAGAAGAGATTGAGATGTATGGCGACAAGAATGAGGCCCGAAACTTTTTCGAAAAGATAAGATGCCTTGCCGATGGTTTTGAAACCGGGTCCTCTTCCTGCAAGGATGAAAATGGGAATCTAGTGACAGATATCCAGAGTACACTAACGTAATGGTGGGGACACTTCCCTCAGCTTTTAAATGGCGACGCTGTCAGCAATTCCACCAATAGAAATGATATCGAGGTCCTGTCGAGCGTTTTATGTAAAAGATTGAAGCCTATTGTAAGTCAACTGATTAAACCTTATTACTGTGGCTTCAGACCTGGAAAGTCTACCATCGACTAGACTTCACACTATGATAAATCTTGGAGAAGACCCATGAAAAACAACACGACACCCACCATATTTTTGTCGACTACAAGCCACCTTTAACAACCCAATAAGGGAGCACCTATATTCCACCATGTCTGAATTTGGTATTCCTGCAAAACTAATACGACTTTGCAAGATGACACTGAGCAGCACCAGCAGCGCAGTTAAAATCGGGAAGGACCTCTCCCTACCATTTATTACCAAACGAGGTCTCAGACAAGGTGATTCCTTATCGTGTGACTTTTTCATCCTGCTGATCTGCGACGTAGTGACACAATATTCTACAAGAATGTTATGCTGCTTGCGTATGCCGATGTCATCGATATCATTGGTCATTATATGTATGAAGTCAGTGCAACATTCTCCAGATTTGAAAGAGAGTCACGTCGAATTGATAAGACAACAGATAAGACGAAATATATTGTGTCAACTAACTAACAAACAGTCCCAGCGTTTTGGAACCAGATAACAATACCCTCTTCGAGGTTGTTAAGGACTTCGTCTATCTAGGATCAAAAATTAATTCAACCAACGACATTAGCATTGAGATCAAATAAAGAATAACTTTTGCAAACAGGTGTCTTTGAGCTCAGTAAGAAATGTAGAAGCAGAGCCCTCTTGACAAATAAAATCGCGCTCTATAAATCACTTATCATACCGGTCCTACTTTACGCATCACAAACCTGGACGCTGAGCAGTTTAGAGGAAAAGACTTTAGGAGCCTTCGAGAGAAAGATCCTTCGCATGATCTATGGACCAATCTGATTTAATGGCGAGTATCGAGTATGGTGGAATGATCAAGTACGAGCTGTACACTGACATCGACAAAGTCAAGCTCATTAAAATCGAGCGGTTTCGCTGGCAAGTGAAGAAAGTATTCGATTCGGTACCCAGCTGTGGTAAACGTAAAAGAGGACGACCACATCTTTGTTGGAAAGACCAAGTAGAGGTCAACCTCACGAAGCTTGTATTTTCCAACTGCCGCCACCAAGCGAAGAACAGAAATGACTGGCGCACATTCTTAGATGAGGCCAAGATCAACATACGATTGTAGCACCAACTAAGTAAGTTAGTATAATTGATGCTAGACCGGGTGTTACGCAAGGCCAATTTTCTTCAGATTATTCATTAATGATGTTTCTGTAATATTTTTATTCTGTAAATTTTTGCTTTGTGCGGATGATCTAAAAATGCTTGTTACAATACGAAATTATGACGATTGCTTTTAATTTCAAAGAAAAATTCAATTATTTATAACTTTAAGCTGTGAATTCTTAAAGTTGCATAATCTTGAGAGCAGACGAAAAGCTCAGTGTGTTTTAATTGTAAAAGACTTCTAAACTTTAGTTGTAAAAGTTGATAGAAATGTAGATTCGCCTGAGGTACTTTATTTTTTTCACGACTACGGCGAAGCAAAAGGAGCGGTAAATGTGTTTGACCGGAATGTATGTTCATCTGTTCCACTCTCACTTCTAAACAACTTATCATAATTTGACAAATGCGGTATCGTTGGAAGCGTTTTGATGGTTTTCTGGTTACTGGATATGTGACGTCATATTTAATTTAATAAAGCGCCCTCTAGAGGACATAAAGTTATGGAAAAAATTTTTAGTGACATAAGCAAATGAGGTACCGTTAATAGCGTTTTGAGCGTCCGGTGAAGAAAAGTTATGTGACGTAACATTTAGTTGCATATGGCGCCCTCTAGAACACAAAAAGTTACCTAAACCCCTAAGTTCTAAACTACCCTAACTTCTAAACTACTTATCATAATTGTACTAATGAGGTATCGTTGGGAGCGTTTTGATCGTCCGCTAAAGAAAAGTTATGTGACGTCACATTAAATTGAATATGGCGCCCTCTACATGACAGATAGTGAACTAAACCCTAACTTCTAAACTACTTATCATAATTTTATGAATGAGGTATCGTTGGAAGCGTTTTTTCTCTTCTGCTGGTTATAACCAGCTCATATTTCTATAGGTAATGTGACGTCACATTAAATTTAATATGGCGCTCCGTAGAGGACAGAAAGTCGACTAAGCCCTACCTTCTAAGCTACTTATCATAATTTGAATTGTTATATAAAATGCAAAATAATAAAAGATAAACAAAATAAATAAAAAGTTGATATGCAAAAAATACTTTATCACGAAAATATATCACCAAATAATTTAAATAAAAAATAAGTTAAAAAACTAAAACCCGTCTACTAAAAATCAAACTCTAAAAATTATGAAACAACATAATATTCTTATCTGAAATTTTTATGCATAAACTACTCAATATTTTTTGTTTACTAAATGAATAGCTTACACATTATGTATTTTATTGTATTTAATAATAATTCATAAGTGATCATAATAATTCATAAGCGATCATAAGCCTTAGAGTAAAGTACATCAAAAGGACGACATATCGCCATACATCTAGAGGGCTACATATATATGACGTGACATAATAAATATGTATTAAATGCAATAAAATATATTATGTGTAAGATGTTTGTTTAATAAACAAAAAAACATTGAATAGTTTATACATAAAAATTTCAGATGAGAATTTTTTCTTGTTTCATACTTTTTAGAGCTTGATTTTTAGTAGTCGGGTTTTAGTTTTTTTAACTTTTTTTTTTTTTCGTTTTATACTCCGCATGGAATTTTTAGAGAAAAAATATATTTTATACAAGTTTGCATAGTACTAACTACGGTGCAAATAAACCGACACTAGCTGCTTCTTTCTTTGAAATTTTGTTGCGGTTCAAAGGATAGAAATAGAAGTAAGTGCAAATATGATGTAAAAAATTTCTTTAATTTTCATCAATATTTGTATGCTAGTTTTAAGAATGTAAAATGTAAACCAAGAGACTAAATAAATTTTGAAGTATGCTTTTTATAAGGTGGGGTTTGTTTAAAGTTAGCCAAAAACTTATTTTAAAATATAGAAATTGTGCTTTGATTTAAATAAGTTGTGCTGCAATTTCTTAGAGAATTTAGCTATGTACCAAAAAGTACAAGACAAATTTTATGCACTTGTAAGTATGTATATCTTAAAAACCATTTAAAAACTTAAAAACTTTAAACTGCTGATTAAAACTAAAAATATTTCGAACCTACCTCTATGATCGCGTACTTCGTAGTTCAGCTCAGGCACCGGGATCCTAATGTACTCCGAAGTCTTGTGTGCCAATGGATTGTATAGTGTTAGCACAAAACGTTCACTGGTTTCCGACACCGAACAACTGCTGATATTTAGAGAATGGCAGGTCTTGAACTCAAACTTGCATTCCGAATGTTTATCTTCTGTTCGTTTGGTCAGAGCACCGTTGGTCAGCGTATTCAATATCGATCGCGTGTTGGCACTACAGGCACGTAAGCCAACTTCCATGCGTTTTGCATAGGCGTAGGCAACCTTCTCCTTTTCTGTGCCAGTGATTGCATCGTGATGTTGCATGATGCCCATGGTTTCGCGCAAAAATGAAAGATGTGGCACAAATTCAGCTTTTTTTGTGGCTGCCAACGAAGTAAGCTGCTTGCAGACTTGAAGGAAATGATTGCCAACACGTTCGTAACGTTTTAGATTGGGGCGTGAAGTGAAATAACCGGTCCAGTAAGCATGTGGATCGGAGGCATAGGGGAAGAAGTCATCGTCCTTAGTGGGCCAGGTAATGCCAGCATCATGTAGCGACTTTAGATAGCAGGATGGTGTGGAGTAGATTAGATTTATATCAGAGCCATTGGCTTGACGCTCATTGGCATATCTGTGAATGGAGTTTTATTTGATTAAAGGGGTTTTCTTAAAAAAAAATATAGTCCCAATTGTTAATATAGCATGGTTATAGAATAGTTGATGAAAGTTAGTTGCGTTTAAGTGGCGGGTAAGTAGCATGCATCTAAGGAGCATTTGTTTTAAACTACTCACTTTTTGAGCTTATCCAAATTTTTATACCAGGCATTTGCATTTTGATAGTGAAAATCTTCACCCATTGTAATGAGCACATTTTTGGTGCGATAACTTTCTGACATTTTGCGAACATAGGTAAAGAACTCATCAACCTGAAAAATGTGCAATGATCACTGAGCTGTATTTTGAACAAAACAAATTAGGTGGACTAAAAAATGTTTTTATAACAAGGCCAGTTCCTCAAGTACTTTTATATAGATAACTCTGAAAATTGTAAAAACAACATCCTACGAGGTTCTAAGATGCCGCAAATATAATGAAAAGAGTGAAACATATTTCAATTATAGATCGAATGGAAGCCACGGCTATTGCGATAGGTAAATGGTAGAAGATGTATGAAAATATTAGTTATCATATACATACATATTTGTTTCAAAATAACAATTAGCTTCAAAAAAATTAAATCGAAGTATTGGAAGCAGGGGTTGAAAATAAACTGTACGAAAAAACAAACTCTTCATCTGCTAAATCTGCGAAAGCAAACAGTTTCACTATCGGCTTAGGTTTGGATCTTTGCTACAAACAGAAATGCGTACCAAAGCGAACAGAAAATTAAGAGAGAAAGAAAACTATTGTTTTGTGTTCTAAGAAAACAACAAGTATTTCGTTTTTTAGATTTTGTTGTCACGATCACAACCACAACAAGTAACAAATGTTGTGTTCGTTTTGCTACGGAAATTCAAAAAGAATTTCGTCATGTTTTAAGCAGCATTTTTTTTTTAAAGCTAAGATTTTTGAAGTCTCGTTCTGTTGATTTGCCTGCATGAAAATTTCAATAACCGATAGATTTGTACGACATGGTTTTAGTGACATGATTGTTTGTATGCGGACACCCAGAAGGGTGGCAGGTAGAATGTAGGTGTTTTCAGAAGAATTTTTGAGGGGAAAAATTAATATGACCAGCTCATACATTTCACGCTCCTAGTTATCGAATTTTTGATATCTTTCTTATACTTTTAAACGAGCAATATTTATTTGTTTGTTTATTTGTTTATATGTTTGTTTGTTAACGGCCCAAACGATTTTGATGAAACTTTCAGTATAGGGATTTACAGGGGCGAAAAAGCGATCTATCTAAAATTCGTTTAGCAGCGCACGTAGGGGTATATGACCGATTTAGGAAGCCAAAATTAATTTATTCGGTAAAAATTTTCTATTCAAGTCTGTTATTTGATTTTAACCCTGCACGACCATTGGAAATGAAAGCTAAGAAATGAAGCAGAACATTGATTTTGTGCTGTTAACATACATAATCTCTTAAGCGAATAGGCAGCTAAGCGATTTAAACTGCATATATGTACATTTATTAGACGATGTGTTTGTTTGAAAAACAATGTTCGAAGTGAGAAAACAACAAACATACATTAAAATTCTGCTAATAAACTACTATTAATTAAAGTTAAAAAATTTGCTAATAGTAAGAAATCTATACTTTGCAGTGCTTAGCCATAATCAGCCTCATAGCGTAAAAACTGTGGCTTTTACGATAAAACTGTTAATGGTATTTTTGAAGATAACTATCTGATTTACAATTTTGGAGCGGATATGTTGGCGAATGACCGAATTCGGTGAACTTTGAGCACAAATATCTTTAAGTGCGTACATGGTATCAAATTGAAGTAATTATGTAGTAAGAGGTTTTCATTCACAAAAACCCTCGGGCAAAGTCAAAAGTTTCGTCACAGAAAAATACCAAGGATGCAGACAAATTGGTTTTGACGAGTAGTTTTCAAAAATATATTAAGCCGGTGAGGTTAAAAATTCGTTCCACTCTAATGCACTTATTAAAATCATACTTTTTTATTCAAATATTTACAATAAGTTGAACAATTTTGTCTTTATTCGTTTTTAATAAAGAACTAGGTTTGTGACGGATGTCATTTTGCGAATGCGGATCTGTAAAGGGCCTTCTTTGAGGATGCGGATGCGGACAATTGAATCTAAGAACCGCGGGTGGCGTATGCGGATGCTCTCAGTTAAATTTTAAATATTGATTTTTACATCATTTAAAAACAAATTCTAAATGTTTGATAGTTGAAATCATACTTTAGTAAATATTTTTTTATTATTGCTAATATTTATTTTTTTATGTAAACCTTTTTAAAGAATAAAATAACAAACTCATTAATTACAAAAAAAAAGTATAAATATTAAATTTAAAAGACTTTTATAGTTATTTAGCTCAACTAGACAAACTTAAAGCAGAACTTTAATTATTAAAATTATTTTCAAAATTATGTTAATACAGTACCTCAGAAGTTAGAAGCTGTTTTTAAGTCGGGATTTTCTAATTTCTGAAATCTTATCATTTCGGAGTTAAAATTTGTTAAGTTGAATTTATAATAATATTGCTCAAGCAATAATTTAAAGATATAGTTACTGGATAAAAATAACACACTTATAATGTTTAGAAAATTATACACATTTTTATGTAAATGGCCTTATTTTGTAAAACGTCCTTTTGTCTGGTAAATTTCGTTTTCATATGAAGCAAAACAAAATCTTTTTCTCTCACTGAAATTTTCTTATGAAAATTATTGCCACACAAAAGACTCGAAGTGAATTGATTGCGTACATTAAGCATAATAAGTAGTGTTCGACCGATACCGTAATTTTGACCGAAACCGAATATTCGGCCTAGCCGAAACCAGAACCGAAACTGGTTATTTATAATTTAAGTTTTCTCAAATAATTTTTTTTTTTAAAGAAAAAAAAGGAACTCTCATACACAAAAGAAAAAAATTTAATACAAAATAAAGTATTACTTGAATATTGCAGTTTATAATAAATAATTGAAGTTTGCTAAAATAATAAATGAGACTATTTTTAATTTATTTTTTATTACTAAAGTATTGCCTACTTTATATCTTCCGTACACACTCAAAATAGTATGCACCTACAATGTACATTTTTATAGAACTACAAAGCAGTCTTTTTGTTTTTTTAAAGGTTTAGTATTATAAAAATGGAAATATTTTGTTTTCTTTTCCTTTATTCCACACACACAAAATTCGTTCGTAAGTTTAATTAACAATTTTGGCTTCAGTACCTATAAAACTTTAATATTAATTACAATAGGTATGATAAAATCGAAAATGATAATATCGAACGTATTAAATTAACCAAAATATTTTGCGTTGACACGATAAATCAAATAATAGGCTAATTCATAATTTTTTATTAGTACAATGCGTTGTAAATATTTTTATTAAACCAAACATATGTATTTGAATTAAATAGCTGATGCAAGAAATTTTTACCAAAAATACCTCAATATGGCCTAAATATAGCAGAATAGCCAAAACAAACACAAAGGTCCGAAACTGGCCGTAACCGAAACCGAAACCGAATATTCTACACTATAATAAGGTCACAAGCTTCATTTTAAATTTTTCGTAGAAAACGCTGCACTGTTAAATATAAATTGCACAAACAATTACCTCGGAAATTAAAATACAATCTTCTAATTTCAGAAGATTTAATGTTTTCAAAATTCAACTTCTAATTTCTAGATGATTATAGTTTTATTAGCTTCTTATTTCTGAGGTTTTACTGTATTTAATTTTTTATAAAGGGTAAATTGTATTTTATAAAAAGTAAAGTATATACTTGATGGCTTCTTAGTTTTTTAACTTCTTCTTTTTTTGTTAATAATAAAATACAGGTCTTAGATGCGGATGCGGAGGCGAATATCAAAAAATTAATAATGCAAAAAGTGCATATTATTCATAAATATAATAATAATTTCATTTTTAAACACTCCTTACTCGCAAAAAATTAGGATAGAAATTAAAAATGTCATTTCTAATATCTAGACCATTCCTTAAATTTGAAATAACCTATCTTTCCCGCTGTGCACTGTCCAATCGCCGAGACATTGTATTTTTCACGAACAAAACGTTACCTCATATACATATGCACAAAAGCAGAACGCATCTATTTATAATATAATAACAACAAATTCAATAAAAGCAACAAAACAAAGAAAAATTCCAACGCAATAACTTTTTCAACACAAAAAAAAAGTCGCATCATAAATGAAACGAACAAACATTGCAGACCTCTCTTCGTATTTTGGTGCTTCCATCAACCTACAAGAGATCGCTAAAGATACTTTACTTTGATTGTTTTTGTGCCCGCGATTCAAAAGCATAACACCGAGAGGAAGTTTTTTCTATTCGAAAAAAGAAACATTTCCTTTTGCTTTTCTCTCTCATCTCTGCTTGCTTCGGTTTGTGCTACTTTTTGAATCGGAGAGAGAAAACTAAACAAACCAAAATACTTGTTGTGATCTTAAGAAGAAACAAACAGAACAGAAAAATACTTTTCTTTAGAGTTTGTTTGCGAGCCCTGATTGGAAGAAAGAAAAATCTGTAATATTGTTTGCGACAAAGGTTGTTGGTTGAGTATAAGCCCTCATCAGACCAAGCCGGCCCTTTTCACAAGAAAAAAATAGATTCCATTCATCAATCCTCCATTTCTAGATGCCACTCAGCAGTCCTTATTGTACACAGCAAAGAACCTCGGGGTTATATTGGATAGAAAATTAAACTGGAAACCAAATATTCTTAAGGGAACTATAATAGCCAATGTAACATTATATGTAATCCAAAAATTCTGCATTCAGTATTTCACTTAGTACCCAGTATCGTGGAACAATAGGAGGCACAGGAAACAGCCATTCGTCTTAGAGCTACCTCACAGTGCACTCTTAAAACTTTTTGTTAAAATTTACTACAATACTTGTAGGCAACATAATTGCTGTTGTAAATTTTCTGACTGATTTAGATTCAACATATGCTTAATTTGTTATACACAGACAGTTTAAGAAGTCAGAGACTGTTTTAAATTTTCCGCGTAGTACTTTTAAATGCAACACTGGTCCTGTCAACTACAATCTGTTAATAGACTACTGTCAAATTTTGAGTAAGCTACCTCATTTGGTTTGTGTTGGACAGCCCAACAGACAACCTAAATCAGACAACTTTAAATCAGACAACCTCGTAAATTTTGAAGGAAATGGAAAAAGTGAATTATCGAGCATTATTTTTTGCGTAAAAAACCATTACCGAAACCAAGGAAAGACTTGATAAATACTTTTTGAACTCTGCACTATCAATTTTAATGGTAAAGAAGTGGTTAACTAAATTTCGTTTTGATCATACCAGCACAAGTGACGCTGAACGTTCAGGTCGCCCAAAAGAGGTCGTCATGCCAGAAATCATCAATAAAATCCATGAAATAATATTGGATGATTGGAGAATGAAAGTGCGTGAAGTGACTGAGGCCGTAGGCATCTCAACAGAGTAGTTACATCACATTTTACATGAATATTTGAATATGAATAAGCTATCCGCGCTATGGGTGCCGCGACTCAATCATAAGCACAGCCGTGTGACCACTTCAAAGGAGTGTTTGGTGATGCTCAACAGCAATCCGAATCAGTTGTTGCATCGTTAACAAAACATAGATGCATCATAACTAGTGTCCGACCGAAACCGGAATTTTGGCCGAAACCGAACATTCGGCCATTTTATAATATTCGGCCGAAACCGAAACTGGATATTAATATAAAAATTTAAGTTTTTACAAATAATTATTTTTTTTTTACTTAAAAGCAAACAAAAGTACTTTCATACGAAAAAAATTTAATATAAAAAAGTATTATTTATAAAAAAAAATTTAATATGAAAAATGTGTTATTTGAATATTGAAGTTTATTATAATTGAAGTTTACTATAATAATAAATGAGATATTTTTTATTTTATTTTTTATTACATAAGTATTGCTACTTTATATCTTCCGTACACACTCAAAATAGTATGCACATACAATGTACATTTTTATAGAACTACAAAGCAAAGTATTTTTGTTTGTTTTTAAAAGTTTAGTATTAAAAAAATAGAAATATTTCGTTTTCATTTTAAACCAAGAAATAAAAAGCAAGAAATTTTTACCAAAAGTTTCGGCTAGTTTCGGATATTCGGCCATATTGATGCCTCAATAACTGACAAAACGAGCCGAAACTGGCCGTAACCGAAACCCAAACCGAATATTCGGTCGGACACTAATCACAAAATAGCAGAGCCCAACAAACTGTTAAAGCTGTGGACTTTTTCTGGTGAACGTGTACCACAGAAGGCCAAGGGTGGTCTGTTGACCAACAAGGTCGTGGTGACATTTTTTTTTGGGGATGCATTTATATTACATTATATTACTACCTTGAAAAGCTTAAACGATCACTGGTGAATAGTATTAACAGCTGTTGGGCAGATTTGACATTGACTTGAAGCAAAAACGACCGCTTTGGTAAAGAAAAAGTGCTCTTCCACCTATGACAATGCACGGACGCAAACATCTTTGTTGTCAAGACAAAAATCCATAAATTGAGCTGCGAACTGCTACCGCATTAACCATATTCTCCAGATTAAGCCCCTGCTACTATTTCCTATATCCAAACCTGAAAAAACTTCGCGGCGGTAGGAGATTTGTGTTGAATGAAGTATCATCACTGAAACAAACGCCCCTTTTAATGATATTGATAAAACCTATTATTTGGGAGTAATAAAAAAAAATCTGTGTAACACTGTGCAACAGTCAACCAAATAACAGATTTCTGCGCTATAGGCTCGATACTATGACCAGAGGTGAGTAAAACCTTAGCTGCGTTTCGCGAGTTTGGCAATCGTTTTCTTTTTATGGACCCCTATATATTGGGGGTCTTAGTGATTTTGAAAAAAATAGGGTCCGCCAGATAAATTTTTTTTTTTGAAAATTCTATAAAAAAAAACTACTGGATATTTTCTCAAATTTCTTTTTTTACTTGAAAGTACAATTCTTCCGGTTAATAATGAAAAATAATTTTATTCAAATGGCTGCCTCGGCTGGCCATGCAGTAGCCTACACGATCGGTCCAATTTTTAAGCACATTATCGATTGTGTGCAGCTGTATTTCACCAATGGCTTCACGAATATTGTCCTTTAAAGCGTTAATTGTCTCTGGCTTGTCGGCGTAACACTTATCTTTGAGGGCACCTCACAAATAATAGTCCAACGGTGTCAAATCGCAGCTCCGAGGTGGCCAAACGACATCAGCTTTGCTGCTGATAATACGATCTTCAAAAACAGGGCGCAAAAACATCGAATGTAGCTTCGGCTGTGTGGCACGTAGCGCCATCCTGTTGTAACCAAATGTTGCCAATATCCTCCTCTTCAATTTTTGTGAACAACATGGCCCGATAACGATCCCCATTAACTGTAACGGCCACTCCTTGCTCATTTTGAAGAAAAATGGCCCAATTATGCCTCTGGACCAAAATCCGCACCAAACAGTGACTCGTTTTGGGTGCAGCGGCTTTTCAATGTATGCGTGCGGGTTTTCTGTGCCCCAAATGCGACAATTTTGCTTGTTTACATACCCGCCAAGATCAAAATGAGCTTCATCTGAAAAGATGATTTTTTTTGGCAAAATCGGCATCTTCTGTAAGTCGATCGCAGGCCCACTTCTCAGCGTTGTTCAAGCGTATACACAACCATATTCATTCAGCGGAACGATAAAACTAATTATCTGTCAAATCAGACATGAGCTAAGTGTTACCATTCACGAGATAAGCACTAGTTGAAAAAAAAAATGTTATATGGCGGACCCTGTATCATTAGTTTTTGTTCAACAGCTCCTTCAAATACAGAGATATCGGTTTACTGTTTTTGACAAAGTTGTAAATATGGTTTTAAAAAAAATCAGCAACATTTTTTGGCATTTTTTCTCTTTTTTGGTCATAACTTGAAGGGAATCCAAATTATTCCTATACTATCTTTAACAAAATTGTAGCCGAAAATAAATTGAACAATTCTTGTGAATGTGATCATAACGTGTCTACACTACTTAAAAAGCTTGAAATAAATTTTTTAAGTGATGAATACCAGTTCTTAGGACTGTTTTTGCAGTTTCGCAGTTTCGCACCATAACTCTTAAACTAAGTAAATTTTCAGATCAATTTTTTTTGGCTAGTTTGTAACTGAAAGGATTTTTAACAACTTTTGAGACCTTATTTTTTTGATTTGAATGTGTCTACATAATGGCCATCGATATCATTGGCCATAATACGCGCGAAGTCAGTGCAGCATTTTCCAGATTAGAAAAAGAGTCAAGTCGAATGGGTCTGGCAGTGAATGCAGATAAGATGAAATACATGGTGTCAACAAACAAACAGTCCCAGCGTCTTGGAACCCACGTTATAGTTGACAATACCTCCTTCGAGGTTGTGAAGGACTTCGTTTATCTGGGATCCAGCATAAACTCAACCAACGACATCAGCATTGAGATCAAACGAAGAATAGCTCTTGCCAACAGGTGTTACTTTGGTCTCAGTAGGCAATTGAGAAGCAGAGCCCTCTCTCGACGAACGAAAATCACGCTCTATAAATCGCTCATCATGCCCGTCCTACTTTACGCATCACAAACCTGGACGCTGAGCAGTTCAGATGAAAAGACTTTAGGAGCATTCGAGAGAAAGATTCTTCTAGAGATCTACGGACCAATCTGCGTCAATGGCGTGTACCGAATACGGTGGAATGATGAACTGTATGAGCTGTACGCTGACATCGACATAGTCTAGCGCATTAAAATCGAGCGGCTTCGCTGGCTTGGTCATATTCAGTGCATGAAAGACGATGCTCCAGTGAAGAAAACTTTCGATTCGGTACCCAGCAGCGGTCAACGCAGAAGAGGACGACCGCATCTTCGTTGGAAAGACCAAGTAGAGGACAACCTGACGAAGCTTGGAATTTCCAACTGTGGCCAGCAAGCGAAAGACAGAAATGGCTGGCGCAAATTCTTAGATGAGGCCAAGACCGACATACGGTTGTAGCGCCAACTAAGTAAATAAGTAGTAAGTGTCTACATTACTTAAAAAGATCAAAAAGAGATTTTTTTATTTGAAATATACATAAGTGATTATAAGACTGCGGATTTTTATGCGGAAAATGATTTTTCTTAAACTAGGTATGGCATACAGTTTACTAGAGTTTTTTGAATATGCACATTATATGCAAGTAATATGCAAACAATATGCAAAGCATATGCAAAAAATTTCCACTTCAAAAATTCTAAAATTTCTGTTTTTATTGTAATCAAATAATTTTAAGCCTTTTTTTTAATATCTAACAACAGTTGCATTATTTTTTCCTTTATTCGTGTGTTTTTAACGAGTGTGTGTAATAATTTCAATTAACTTTTTTAGAAATATACTGGTCTAGGAGGCCACAGATAACACCAAGGGAGTTAATGATTTTAAATAGTTACGCATACTAACAATTGAGAGTAAGAAAAAACAACAAAAAAAGTAAATTTGTTAAATTGTGATATTAATAAGAGGCGAATCTTTAGGTGACAAAATTAAAAAATTCTGTTTATAAACCAATAATTATTAAATATTTTGTTATTTTAATCCAATTTTTTCATATGATATTTCCATTTTTTGAATTCTTTTGTGAAGAAGTAATGTTACAAAATAGTATTACAACAGTATTACAAAACAAAATAATCAAATACTTCTTAAATAATCTTAATTTGCATGCAATTACTAACGGCATCTTTGTGATCAAGTAAACTATAGCAAAAGTCATATGCAATTATCTTGTCGATAAGCAATAACAGCTTAGCCCTTTCAATACTGACGGAACACATGTGCCCCATTGAGTATTCTTATTTAACTAATTCAATATCATTCACATATATTATATGTTTTCATTCCATAATTTTTTGCATGCCATACGATTATTTACGCAGAATTTAATTCCGGTATTCGTAGTTGGTACAAAAAAGGACACGCTGTTGTAATTTGAAAAAAAAAATTCTTATTGAATGGGTTAAGTATAATTTCAAAGTTTCTTGCTTCAAAGTTTTGAATCGCCATATGAGTTATATGAAAGGTTCTTTAGTTTTCGTGTCATAGTTTTGGCTTAGGTCACGCAAGAAGCTCCAGATTTTGTGTGTTCATAGTGCTATATGCGTGGAACATAGCTTCATCTATAACTCAGTTCTGTCTTAAGTCGACTTAAGCGATTATTGCTTATCAACTCGATATATGCAACAAAGTTGTATTCAAATTGTATGCAAGTTTTATGCAAATTGTGTGCAAGTTGTATGCAGAGTATGCCAGCTGTATGCCACCTATGCATGATATATGCAACGTATGCAATATATGCAACGTATGTAACGCATGCAAAATATATGCAGCGTATTCAAGATATACACCATATGCAAAATGTATGCCAAAGCCCTAGAGCAATGCGTAAATGTGCCAAAACTCAACAACTCTCTCAACATTTATTTTCAAAACATATCTGGCATGCGCACCAAATCTTCGTCAACCTTTGTTGCTACCTCGCACTTGGATGCAGATGTTATTGTTTTAGTTGAAACTTGGCTAAATAGTGACTTTTTCATCGAAGAATTTTTTGATCTTAATATTTACCAAGTTTTCCGAAAAGATCGCGATGCTGCTAAAACTGGCTGCAATCGTGGTGGAGGTGTTCTGATTGCTGTCAAGCGAAATATTTATGCATCAGTAGTGCCTCTGAATAACTCGGACTCACTTCTAGACCAGCTTTGCATCTATGTTAAAGGTTCTGCTGGTATATTATTTGTGTGTGTCTCATATGTCCCACCAAATAGTTCAATTGATTTATATAGTTCTCATATCAACAATTTAAAATCACTAGTCGATTATAATCTTGCTGATAATCAGCTATGTGTCCTTGGTGACTTTAATTTAAGTAAAGTTGTGTGGAATAATGATCATTGTAATACTGGATTTATTCCTTCTAATGTATGTAGTGATCTTGAAATATTTGTAATAGATAGTTTTTTAGACCTTGAGTTAATTCAAATCAATGGATTTAAAAACAAATTGAATAAGATTCTTGATTTAATATTTATCAGCAATAATTTAAATTTTAAAGTTGAGGAATCGGCTTTTCCCATTTGCTCCTCAGACATGCATCATATTCCGCTAAATGTGGTTCTTGAGTTTTATAAATTTTTGTTACCCGCATCTAATTATAGTTCTACCTCTAATTTCAATTTTAACTTATGCAATTTCAATCTACTTAATCGCGCGTTTTCTACCGTAGATTGGAGTACTCAATTTTATTCACTGAGTTTGGTGGATTCATTTAATTTTTTTAAATATACTATTTCTAATGTTTGTAATGAATATATACCTCGCACTCATAGAAAAAACTATAAAATACCTTGGCTCACACCGGGGCTTATAAAACTTAAAAATCTTAGAAACAAATTTTATAGATTATATGCTCAAACAGGTATTATTGAAAATTTTTTCAGATATCGGCATTACATGAGGGAGTTCAACTTTTTAAATAAATACCTCTATAAGCAATATATTTTAAAGTTTGAAATGAAAATTAAATCAAACCCAAAAGAGTTTTGGCGCTTTATTAATTCTAGGAAAAAGAGCTCATATATTCCTTCTTCGATGTTTCTTAATAATAAAACTTCTAAAAGTGCGTCTGAAACGGCAAATATTTTTGCTGATTTCTTTGAATCAAACTTTATGCCTTCATTAGGTTCTTCTGTTTCATCGTCAGACAATGTATCATCCTCCATTGATTTTGGTCAACTTGAGTTGTCGATTCTTGACATTAAAAATGGAATTCTTAACCTCAAAATGTCAAACAAGTTAGATATCGATGGCATATCCCCGTTTTTTCTTAAAAAATGCTGCTCATCTCTTATGAATCCATTGCAAATTTTGTTTAATAAATCTTTACACACAGGTGAATTTATAGCCAATTGGAAAATTGCTTCTATTACTCCGATCTATAAATCAGGAAATAAAAACAATATCATTAATTACAGACCGATTACTAAACTATCAACTATTTCAAAGCTCTTCGAAAGAATTGTTAAAGATAAGATCTTCTTTGCAGTGAAAAGCATAATTTCTCCATATCAACATGGCTTTGTTCCTGGTCGTTCGACTGTTACAAATCTTACCGTTTTTTCTGAATACTGTATCAATGCCTTTCAAGAAGGGTGTCCAGTTGACACTATTTATACAGACTTCTCAAAAGCCTTTGATAAAGTTGCTCATACAATTCTGATTAATAAACTATCTAAAATCGGCTTTCATTCAAACTTTTTAAACTGGCTCAACTCATACCTAACTGATAGAATTTGCTTTGTGAATGTTGAAAATGAAAAATCTAGGCCATTCTTAGTAACTTCTGGTGTCCCTCAGGGAAGTATTTTGGGTCCGTTATTATTTATTTTGTTTATAAATGACATAACTGATTCCATTGTTTATTCCCGCTGCTTGTTATTTGCGGACGATTTAAAAATTTTTTTAAAAGTAAACAATTCAGAAGATGCTTCTAAGCTTCAGGCTGATCTCGACTCTGTTTATGATTGGTGTGTTAAGAATATGTTGTCTTTGAATCGAAGAAAATGTGCTTTTTCCACTTATTCAAAGTTAGATCATTCTCACTCAATTACTTACATTCTGGATAATACTCCGATCAATTGTGTCACTGAAATCAAAGATTTAGGTGTCATTTTTGATAAAAAATTTAATTTTATTTCCCATCTTAACTACATTATCCCTAAAGCGTACTCATTGCTTGCGTTCCTGCGTCGAAACTCTTCCAACTTTAATGATCTTGTCACGTTGAAATCTTTGTATATTTCTATGGTGCGGTCAATCTTGGAATATGCCTCTTTTATATGGAACCCTTTTTATACTATACATTCTAATCGCATAGAACGGATTCAAAGGTCATTTGTTAGGTTTGCTTTTCGATACATAAACTTTGAAGAACCTGGCCCTTCATATGATGTCAAATGCAAGCTCATTAACTTAAAAAGTCTTCACATTAGAAGAATTAATCTTGCAATGTTATTTGTTTTTGATATATCAGTCGGTAAAGTCGATTGCCCTCAACTTTTGGATTTAATTAACTTTAATGTTCCGACGAGAACACTAAGGCATTCTAATTTATTTTATTTAGGCTTACGCCGTACAAACTATGCATTAAACTCTCCAATGTATAGAGCTTTATTTGAACTTAATAAGTTGTCTGAATATTGTGATGTAGATTTTGCTAATTCTAAGGATTCGCTAAAGTCATTACTAAACAGAATTTAATTCTTTAAGATATATTAAATTTTTTGTATATAGTTGTCGTAGTCTGTAAGAATATTGTTCATAGACTTAATAAATAAATAAATAAATAAATATGCAGAATATGCAACATATATACAATTGCATAAAATTCCGCAGTCTAGTGATAAGATGTGTTTTTGAGCCATTGCTAATTTGAAGATTTGTAAGACCTTGCTGATAAAGCTGAATGATTCTTAAAATTACACGACTTAAAGTGGGTTTTTGTAAACTCTTCCCACTTTAAAAAGTATCTATTGTATTTCTATGAATATATAGAATATATTTATTGGTTCTTAGAGGTTAGCAACGGCTCCAAAACATATCTATTATTACTTATGCATATTTATAATAAAAAAAAAGTTTTTTTTAAGTAATGTAGACACATTCAAATCAAAAAAGTAAGTTTTCAGGAGTTGTTCACAATCCTTTCAGCTACAAATTAGTAGAAAAAATTTGCCTACTTGTATTAGTAGGAAGGAAAGCAAACTTTTGACCGCTTTATTAAAGATCATTTAATTCTAATTGATTGTGTTCCAAAAAATTTTAAAATCGGTCTTAAAACAAAAAAATTCCGATGAATAAGACAAAAAATTTTCAAATATCTTAAATGGTATGAATGTTATAGGCAAAAAAGTGCCTCATAATGATAAGGTATATGCACAAAAATTGGAATTGCGAAAAAACACCATCTTACATTTTTTTTATTAAAAGGTTCAAGTTTAAATTCTTCTTCAAATTTAAAAAGCAAAAAAAAAAAAATATGTGCGTTTTTAGAGAAATTAGCAAATAAATTTTATTGAAATATGTTAAAAAAATAAACTGGCCATTTCAGCACTTGGAAAGACTTTGACCTAGCTTCTATTGATCAATTGTGTTGTGCGTGTTATTAAATGTTTGATCACAAATGACCGAGAACTGAACCTACGTGTTTTATGCCAACCCCGAACAAAATACTATATTTTTTCCAGGAACTACTTGCCAATATCTTTCCTACTGTACCCCATTTTTGAAAATCGGATTAAAAATGACGTATGTACAATTTATTGAAAATTACCCAATTCTGACTTTTTCACATAATGACCAGAATAAGTCTATAACTTTTGAACGAATGGTGATAAAAAAAATTCAAAAAAGTGGTGTTCTAACAAGTTGATTAGGAACTTTTAGCCAAAAAATAAAAAAAATCAAGTCATAAGACGGACTCATTTTGCTTTATGCGTGAAATGGGCGAGTTATTACTTTTTTACTATAAACAATATGTAAATTGAAATTTTTAAAGAAAATTGTTAAAAGTTATACTCCTAGTCCACAATATTATTCAGACAAACTTTCAGACAAAGTACTTTTTATAATGACATAAAATGACACATAAATTTTTATAATGAAAGCCTCAAGATACAGATATAATAGAATTTTGACCAAAATATAGGACACAAAACTAATTTAAGCGACGTCGAAAATTATTTTAGTAAGATCAACCGCAACATTGAAGAATCAACTTTGAAAAATAGAGAAATAGTAAGGAACGTTCAGAATAAGTCAGAAATAGGAAAAAGAAAAACCTAACTTTCATCAGCTTTCTAAAACCAAACCAGCTTTTTTAAGTTAAATTACCGTATTAATTTATCCAAATTTTTGTAATAGACATTCGCATCTTGATAGGTAAAATCACCACCCATAGTGACAATTATATTATTTGTACGATAATAACGACGCTGAGTGTTTACAAAGTCAAAGAACTCATCGACCTATATTGTAGATAAGAGTCTATTTTTCTTTACTGAAAAAAAAACATTTATTCAGCACTTACGCGACGCTTGACATTATTTTCTGGGCTATGCTTGCCATCGATAATTGGCTCATCGGCGCATAAGATGTCGAAACAAAAGCCTGGTGGTGGCTGATATTGATTATAAAGAGCACCAGTGAAGAGATGACCAGCTTCATCTGAAACAAATTCAAATTTATTTTTCTTAGTACATAAGTAAGGGGATGGTTGTTTGAAAGTACCCAAATTAGCTGAAGCGCGCCAAATCATCTCTGCTTTCTTAGTCATTAAACGTTCATCTTTGTCCTGATAGTCTAGTCGTCCAAAAAATAGACCATCGTAGCCCATTTGGGCAAACATTGAAGCCATTTCACGAGAGTGACCAAAAGGATCGATTTGCCAGCCAATGCGAGGGCGGCCACACTCACCGAAGGTGTCGTTCAAACGTCTTAAATAATTATTTAAGAATGCAGCGATAAGCTTGTGTAAAACATATGTCAAGTAATACCAACTTACTTCAGGCCCCACGAAAATTGATCGATGACACTCTGATAGTGAGTAGTCGCCTCATCGTTCATGCTCCAAGCACCACCAATAAACTCTAGGCGTCCCTCGTTCACCAACATTTTAACCTGTTCCTGTAACTCTGGTGTTTGTTCCTTCCACCATTTGAAGAAAAATGCCGACTCGACATATATAAAGCGTTTCTCAGGATCCCTTAATAGTTCTTGCACCACCGAGTCGATGATGTACTGTACGCCAGCCTTTTGTATGAGCGTCTGACTGCCGTAATAGTATTGATCGACGGTTTTTAACCAGCCCACATCATCGTGTGTATGTGGTACCATATGAACGTTGAGCATATTCGGCTTAGTGTTGGGACAGCTCTGCAAATAAGTAATGTTTGGTGGTATTAGTAAAGTGATTTTTTTTTAATAAAAAAATAAATTTCATATCTGAAATATCAGAAGAAACTGCACTGACTGAGATTTGTGAAAGAGTTTTTGGTTACAAAAAGATTTTCAAATTTTCCAAAATAAAAACTTTCTAACACAAAACACTTCTCCTTTGACTAAACACTCGAAAACGTGTCATTAAAAAATATAAATACAGGTGTTTTCCCTGATTTACTAAAATATGCTTTTAATTCTTTCTTTTATTTAAAAAAAGTTGACATATTTTTACTCAATAGCTATTGGCCTATCTCACTTCTTTCTGTTTGTTCGAAAATTAATGAAAGTTAAGTTGTCAAAATGAGAATGAAGAAATTTCTAAATAAGACAAAATTATTTAGTAAATATCAATATGGGTATCGTGAAGGTATGTAAACAGAAGATGCTTTCATTGATTTTTGTAATGTAGTTTGCTCTAGTTTGAATTAGAATATAGTCTCCGCAGCACTTTTTCTGTACATTACCAAAGCATTTGACAAAGTTGATCGCAATATATTTTTGAACAAACTATTTAAATGTGGCTTTAGAGTATCAATTAATGATTGGTAATTGATGGCGATGTAAAACATTAGGCCGGGTTGAAAAAAAGTGTTTGATAAACTCTATCTAAAAAATTCCGAAAGGATTTTGCGATGTGTTAACCCTTAGTCTAGATGGAATTTTTTTGAAAAAGTGCCTTTTTTGGGCATAAAACAACTTTTTTTATGGACAAGTTTTATGTTTCTATGAATTGTCAAAATAAAATATTCCAAAAATAAAGCTCCAAAAACTATAACTATCTACATAAAAAATTTATATTTATTTATTTATTCGTTAAGCTTAATACAAGCTGATTAACTAAGAACTAATCTTATTCTAACAGGGTCTTAACTTATTCTAACAGGGTTTATTTATTTATTTTTTTTTCTCTCCTTTCCTTGTTTTAGTGTTCGAAAGATATCCAATTCGTGGTGGGCGTAATCCGCCCACCAGAAAAACGTAATTATAAGAACACGTCAAAAAGGAAATACGTGGAGAAAAGTAACAAAGGGAACATACAATAATTAACAGGGAATATGTATTTAGAAGGGCATTTCGGAGTCGAGATCTGCGCAGATGAAAATCAAATTCGCTGATCAAATTGTTAGTTAAACGAAGCATCCTGGTTACAGGTTCACTGCAACCTAGGATTGTGCATTTTAGTTCACTAAAATGATCGCTCTTTTTAGTTCCGTTGAGTTTAATGAACTAGTTCGTTCATATATTTCTTTTAGTTCATTTAGTTCGTTCGCTCTTTTAGTTCGTTTCGTGCACTCGTTCATGCTGTTAGTTCATTAGGTCTTATAGCTCGTTTGGTGTTTTAGATCGTTACGTATGTTAGCTCGTTGTATTTTTTAGTTCAATAGGTCTTTTAGTTGGTTTTGTTTGCTCGTCCATGATCAAATCTATAAAATGAAACGATATATATGACCGAATCAATCATTAACTGCGGACATAGAAGAAATTTACATAAAAATACTACATATGGGGCATTCCACACAATATTTGTCACAAAAATTTGTTTTTGCAAAAAAGTTTTTTTTTAGCGTTCATTAGTGAAAAACTGTATCAGCACGGACTCAAACCATTATTGAGTGAAACCAAATTTTTTCTAGTTCATTTCGATCTGACTCGCTGCAAAATCGATCGAACTAAAAGAGCTAAAAGAACGAGAATCAACGAACTAGTTCACATAGTTCATGAGTGCGAATAGTTCAATTGAAATAGTTCGTTCCTGAACTACCCAAGCCTACTGCAACCATAGTCGGTACGATGGAAGTTGAGGTGGAAGAGAGGAATAGACCTAAGGTTACGTGGGTTGGTATAAAAGGATATTAATTGGAGTAGTGCAGGGCAGTTAATGGTACCGCACACAAGTTGATGAATGAAGAGTACATCTGCAACTTCTCTTCGTTTTGCAAGAGATTGCATGTTAATCAACTTCAGGCGGTCTGCATAAGGAGGTAAGTTGAAACTATCAGAACCGGGAAGAACGCGTAGTGCGAACCTAATGAATCTTCGTTGAACGGCTTCGATTCGCACAGAATGGATGTTGTAGATAGGAGACCAAACCTGGCTGGCATATTCGAGGATGGGTCTAACAAAGGTAAGGTAGAGAGATTTAGTAACGTAAGGGTTGGAGAATTCTCTGGACCAGTGTTTCACAAAGCCCAGTTCAGAATTGGCTCTACTTATGATATTATCAATATGAGACCTAAAATTAAGTTCCTTGTCACATATTACACCTAAGTCCCGTAAAAAGCTTACAGAAGGAACTGGCTTGCCGAGTAAGTAATATGTTCTTGGGGGAAGCTGGAGACGCTTGCGTGAATATGTAATAGCTTGACATTTACTAACGTTGAGCTCTAGAAGATTTTTTTTAACACCAAGTGGAAAAACTAACTAGATCTTCTTGAAGATAGTGAGAATCGGCGTTAGTTTGTATGCGCCGATAGATTTTCATATCATCAGCATACACAGAGAGATTAGATTCTTTGATGATGCCATCTACATCAGAGATTGTTAAGACAAACAACAAAGGACCAAGGTGACTACCTTGTGGGACACCAGAGGTAGCTGAAAAAGAATCTGAATTGGAAAATCTAAAGATGACATTATAACGGCGTTCTTCGAGATATGATTTAATCCAGGATATAAAGAGTGATGGAAAACCAAAGGCTTTAAGCTTAAGAAGAATGATAGTGTGTGAGATTTTGTCGAACGCTTTACTAAAGTCGGTAGACACTACATCAACTTCGTACCCGCTTTCCAACGAGCATAGAGCATTTGAAACAAATTCTGCAAGGTTAGTAGTCGATCTACCCTTGAGGAAGCCGTGTTGGCTGGGAGGAAAAATAGATTTGCAATGGAAAAAGAGAATGTCATAAATAATGCTTTCAAACATTTTTGGAGTACATGAAAGTTTTGCAATAGGTTTGTAATTGGAAATATCATTTCTTGGTCCTTTCTTATGCAGAGGTATTATGTATGAGCTCTTCCACAACTTAGGAAAAACTGAATTAGAAATAGAAAGTTGAAAAAGAGCCAATAGGGGATGAGCCAACACGTCCGCGAATTTTTTTATAACAATAGCAGGCAAGCCATCGGGTCCTGGAGAATAATCGTCCTTCAGATTATTTATCTTTTCTAACACATCAGCTAGTGTAATATCAACAGAAGTTAGCGACGTTTGAGAACAGTCCCTTAACAAAGAAAAATACTCGTAGTCTAGTTCGTCTTTATGATTAGTGTGTGACTGACTGAAAAAATTTGCAAATAGGTTTGCAATTATTTCCGGGTTGTCTGAGGAGATGTCCGAAAAAGTAAGGGTAGATGGGTAGTTGTCAGATTTTCTTTTAATATTTATAAACTTGTAGAAGCTTTTAGGATCCGACAGCAATTTACAGCCCTGATGGGTAGTTGTCAGATTTTCTTTTAATATTTATAAACTTGTAGAAGCTTTTAGGATCCGACAGCAATTTACAGCCCTATTCTGGTTGTTAACTTAACAAGAAATAGTTAAGGAGCTCTTGTTAAGCTGATTTTTATGTTATGTTGGTATTCTTAAAAATCATTAACATAAAAGCTTAAAAAGCTTTTAAAGTACACCATGCATGGTGAAAATCGATATGCCTATTGAAAGAAGAGATGCGCTATATAAACAGATGCTTCGAGTGCAGCTTGTGACTTTGCAAGCGCTTGAAAAATTTGCCACGGCTACTGAAAGATTTCATTATCAACACTTAAAATAAGTAAAAAATTCTTCCATTTTTCAGTTTAATGTATTTAAACTCAATATTATATTACAATTTGAATTTTTTTATTATTTTCACAACAATTTTCTTTCTAAGCACATTCATTTCATTCGTGGTTAAGACTCTTTCTGTTATTAACAAAATAGTAAGGAAAAGAGCTTTAAAATTTGCAGCAGAATACGAAACCTTAACAAATTGTTAATATTAACTATTTTGTTAATGTGGTGAGCTTAGTTAAGCTGCCAGAATAGGGCTGTTAGTTTGAATATGAGCAAGATAAGACTCGTATAGCGTTTCACAGAGTGCGAAAAAAAGGTTAAAGGCGTGAAAATAATTTGTGAGATCAAGATAAGAACGAGAAATTAAATATGAGCGCCATAGTTTGTTCCTTTTGTTGCGGAGTACACGTAGTATAAATACGTATAAATAAAATTTGTTAAAAAGTTTGGTAAATTTTGATTATTTTGTTGAATTGTTGGGTTCAAATGACGGCCACCTTCACAAAAGTAGTCCGATTTAGACAAGATTTATTTTTGTGGAAAGCTATTCAAATACACTATTAACCTATACCTTGTACGTGGTTTTTTGTGTTTGACCGAAACAGACTGTTTAGTCAGCCAAGTGATTGACTCTATACAGAGTTGTTGTTGTTGTTGCCTTCTTAAAAACTTACTTGATATAAAGCTCGCAATTAAATTCATGTAATAATTTAAATAATAGATGACAATGAATTAACTAATTATAAAAAACTATTTATTATTTAAATTTAAGAAAAATTTTTATACAAATTATTAAAATTATTTTTCACTAAATAAAGGAACAACCTTTTTTTAATTAGTTTTTACAAACGTTCGCTGTAATGTGGGGTTAATTTTGTCTTTTTCAAAATTCAAACGCTCCTTATTTAGCTCCTTACAATGACCAAACATAAACTGATGAAACAAATGCCAGCTGTGAGCGCCCCAACTAAATTGTTTTTCGTGCAAGGTAAATTTCGCTAGCGCTACGTGTTCACGAGATATACACCTAACAAGAAATCACCTGTCCACGATAGGTTTAATTTGTTTTGAATTATAAAAGTAAGCTCAAAATAACGGCAATTTTATTACCTTTCCAACGGTGGTTAAACAACTACAATCGAACAATAAATGGCGTAGTTATGGCGATTGAAGTCGAAATCGTATCGAAATGTATCCAAAAAAAAGTCAAAAAAAAGTTGCAAGAAAACTCCCAAACAAGCGGATTTCTCAAAATTTCTTTTACGCATAGTCACCATTTTTTGGAGCGTAATTTAAGTTTTTTTTTTTGTTGTAAACCATTCATAGAAACGAAAAATTTGTCCATACAAAAAGTAGTTTTTTGCCCAAAAAAGGAACTTTTTTCGAAAATTCCGGCTAGCCTAAGGGTAAACCATCGCGAAATCATTTCATGGAGGAAACTACAATGAGAAAAGAAATATTTTAGACCGAGTTCATCAAACACTTTCTTTGTTTGTATGGGGATCCGGCCTAATAAACATATCGCTACCTTAATATAGAAAGGCCCTAACTCATTTTTTGTTACTTTACAGGAGATGGAAAAACTTAATAACAATTATAATTTTGCGGGTCCGAATTTTCTTGAAATGGATTTTTTATTTAAGACACTAACCAATTCAATGCTGATGCAATATTTTTGCAGCAATTTTTTTTCTATAGCAATTTTTTTTTGCAAAAATCTGTAAAAAAAATTTATTTTGAAAAAATAAGTTAGGGCCTTTCTATATTAAGGTAGCGATATGCAAATCCCCAGTGGGCAATTAAGCCAGGGTTACGCAAAAGAAAGCATGCATAAATTTAAATTTTAATAAAATAAAAAAAAAATTATTTTTTTGGTCCGAGCTGGGTATCGAACTAACACCCTCGAATTCTAACTCTTTACATATAACATTATATGAAAACATTTATATAGAAAAATTCTTAGTCTTTTCTTATAATATTGTATTGAGAAATTTTAAAAATATTTTTTTAGGAAAATTTTATATGAACAACAAATTATTTTTTAAAAAATATCTAAGTTTAAAATCAGAAAAAAATTTTTTGTCGAGGCTGAGCAGCGAACCCATGGTTGAATAACCAGGTAGATGCACTAGAAATACGCTCTCTCCGACAACAAAACAATAACAAAGGCGTAATTATAATGTCAAAATGAGCTGTTTTGAAAATGTTATCAATTTTGACTTTTTTATTGGAGGATTATCAATTATAATCAATTCTTAATTATAAAATATATAATTATTTTTTGCATTACACAGCTGTTCTTCCGATTAGCAACTAACCTCAACTTGCCTTTAACTTAACCGGCACTTAAGACCTAACCGAACATTGAGAAAATGCTTTCTTGCTAACAGCCGGTCAAAGTTCCGATTAGTGCTTAACCGGACATTGAGAAAACGGCCTTTAATGTAGTAATTTCGCATGTTCCTTATTGCCGATCGGATCGAGTTAAAAACGTAGCTGCAATCTTAAGGACAATTAATTTAATTTATTTTTTCAAAGTCCCAGCAAGTTATTAATTACATTTTAAACATTACAATTTGAAAATTACACAGAGCACAATTACTTGCAACACAATACACATAATTATTTTAAGATTGTTTCTTGAATTTAGCACATTCGTTTCCATTCCGGTGGACTTAAACGTAAATAGCATGTACTCCCAAGCAGTTTATCTTGAGTATTTCAATTGCGGTAACTGCAAATGTTTAACGACAACTCAGGTTTGACAACGGCTTTACTGGACTGCCTATAACTTCCTCCCGTCGCGATAATTCCAAAACAATTCATCAATTGTTGGCAAATAAACAAACAATCGTCGATTTCATTAAATAAATTTAATTTTTTCAAACAGTAATTCCACTTGTCAAAATATATTTTGACAGTTTAAAGAAGCCGTACATAGCTTTACAAATAAATTGGTTACTGAACAATCGAAATAAGTAGTCGCATGAAAATTATTGGGGGTTGGAATTAATTTTAAAGGTTTTTTTTCGGTTTTTGAGCATTTATTTAGAAACAACGGTACAATGTATATTATTCAAAGTATTGTCCATCGTTAGCTACAACATTTTCCCATCTTTCTGTCAGCATATGGATTCCGCGCCGGAAGAACGATTCGTCTTTTGAGGCAATCCACGAACCGACCCATTTTTTGGTATCCTCGTAAGAAGTGAAGCGCTGCTCAGCCAAGCCATGCGTCATCGATCTGAATAGGTGGTAGTCGGAAGGGGCTATGTCTGGGCTATAAGGCGGGTGGGGTAGCACATCCCAATTCAGCGCCTCCAACGTTTCCTTGACGGTTCTTGCAACATGTGGCCGTGCGTTGTCATGTTGAAAAACCACTTTGTCGTGTCTTTTGGCATATTCCGGCCGTTTAACCTTTAATGCTCGGCTCAATTGCATCAATTGTTGCTGGCAGCGTTCCCCAGTGATGGTTTCGTTAGGTTTTAGCAGCTCATAGTAGACGACACCCTTCTGATCCCACCAAATACACAGCATAAGCTTGGCGCCATGAATATTCGGCTTGGCCCTCGATGTTGATGCATGGCCGGGTGGTCCTCACGATTTTTTTCGCTTAGGATTATCGTAATGGATCCACTTTTCATCGCCAGTGACAATACGATGCAAAAAACTCTTCCTTTTATGCCGTTGAAGCAGTTCTTCGCACATGCAAAATCGCCGTTCAACGTCTCTCGGCTTCAACTGGTACGGCACCCAATTTCCTTGCTTTTGAATCATTCCCATGGCCTTCAAGCGTTTGCCGACCGTTGATAAGTCGACTACCAATGATTCTGACAATTCTTGAAGGGTTTGACACGGGTCTTCATCGAGCAAAGCCTCCAATTCCTCATCTTTAAACTTTTTCGGCTGGCCCGGACGCTCTTTGTCTTCCGTATCAAAATCACCACTTTTAAACCGACGGAACCAGTACTCACAAGTAGAAATCGATGGAGCATAGTCCCCGTAAGCCTCAGTAAGCGTGCGTTGTGCTTCAACCGCTTTTTTCTTCAAATGGAAGCACAAAAGTAAACCTTCCCGCAAATTGCGTTTTGTTGGAACGAAAGTCGACATGTTCACAGAGAAAAAAATATATGTTGTTTACACTTCAGTGGAATGATACATACTGAAAAATGAAGCTTAGACAATGTGCTTTGAAATGAATATAGTCACAGGTGTGCCCGATGCGATCTATTGATAGTTACGCCATCTCTTAGAAAACCTTTAAAACTTATTCCAACCCCCAATATATTAAAAGTAAACTTTTATTTGCTTCATTTAAGGCCAAACTACAATTAGTTATATCTTAAAACACGGCTCATTTTATAAAATTTTTAAGATTTTTGTTTACTTTTTTACATGTTCATACATAAAATCTGGGTACTCAATTGATTTATACGGTTACAAGTAAATTAAACATCCCTATGGCTGAACGAATAAACATAAATTGTCAATAGTGACATTATAGTTAAGCCAATGTTTTGCTCTCTCGTTTTTTGCTCTCCGAATTGCATCTACCTGGTTATTCTGCCATGATCGAACCAATGTCCCTAAATGCTTGTTTGCATTTGTAATGACGCAAAGTAAGCGAAATTTTGTAAACAACTGCGATAGATGAGCGGATAAGATGTCTGACTAGCAAACGAGAGCACGAGGGATCAGGCCAGGAGATGGTCAGGGTCAAATTTGATTTTCAGTTAATGTTTATAGTGCTTTTTCTTTAACATGCATTCTCAAAAAAGCGCTTTTAGCAGGCCTCTTTGGAGTCGCGAGAGATTAGGCTTGTGGGATACAGAAACGTAATCTTGCACATTATGAGCCCGATTCTGAATGATTTTTCCCGGTTAATCAGAAAAAGAAGTTTTCATTTTTAAGGTAGCAGATAAATCCATCACATTTTTTTACACTTATGAATATTGACGGTTGATAAACAAATTTGCATTACAAATGTTCCTTAACTTTATTCTAAAAATGAAAACTACCACTTTCGATTCCCCGGAAAAATTATTCAGAATCGGACCTTATTAGTTAAAAAATAATTTTAAGTTCACAGATAAACAACATCAAACGAAAATAAAGCCTACCTCAAATAAAAAAGGGTCTTCTTGGAACATGAAAAAATCACTGTAAAAGCTAAAATTATGATATTGTATAATTTACTTTATGTATCTTATTTCGTATATAATTATAAATAATAATTATAGTTATAAGATTATTGTGTATCTAAATGGTGCCAATCTCCAATTCAAGTTTAGTGTAGGTTTCATTTAGGCTTCAAAATAAACTCATCTTTGTCCTGTGAAGATCACGTAAACTCTAGCGTGAGTAAAATCTATTATGTGCTTAGAAATCTCCGAATGACTGCAGCGTTCATATCTATCGAAACTAGGAAAAAGCTTGTTCTACAAATGCTTATGCCAATATTTTCTTATGCAGAAGTCGTTTACAGTAATCTTGACTCGAGAACTACACATAAAATGCAAGTGGCTTTTAATAATTGTACTCGTTATGTTTACGGTCTTCGGAGATTTGATCACATTTCATCTTTTACCAACCAGTTATTAGGTCGTAGCTTACTCAGATATCTTGAAGCAAGAAATCACATTTACTTACATAAGATCATCCACTCGCGCTGTCCAGGTTATCTTTTTGAAAAATTTAAGTTTTGTAGGTTAAGCAGAAGCATGAATCTTGTTATTCCGAAGTACAACTTTCAAAACTCAAGCCTTTTGTTTTTCGTTAGAGCTATAAGACTTTATAACTCGCTTCCAAACTACATTAAAAGTATCTCCAACGCTAAGTACTTTAAGCATTTAGTTTTCGAATACTTCTCATAACTCTTTTACTCCTTTTTTTTAATCTATCTTTAACTACTATATAAACTTCTCTTTTTAAATCTTTTGATACGTATATTATATTTGAATTCTGTTCTTAATCATTATTGTTCATTTTTAAGTTGGAAATTTTTTGTTATATTGCAATAGTCTTAGCTTTAAAATTTCAAATAGTTTATTATTGTATATAAGTTATGTTCTGTTGTTATATATTCTAACTTGTGGCATATTAAATACTAAAGTCTTAAATGCCAACGTTATTTGCAAATAAATTGAATAAATTGAATTGAATTGAAAAGTTGTATTAGAAGTTGTATTAGAATAATATTCTCATTAGTTTGTGGTGTAAGTCTATTCTGATCTGAAGTTATCAGAAGCACAATCAAAAGATCTTTATTCGTTTGATTCTCTGCTAGGTTTTTGACTGTTAAATTTCCTGAATCGACGCCAGTCCTTATTCTGAGCTTTGCGCTTCTTTGGAAAGTTGGCTGATGGGAATATTGCAATTTTGAATCACTTCAGCTTCGTGTACTAAAAACACAATTCTACAAATTTAGAAAAAAACTTTTACAAAACGAATGGCATTCCGTAGAATCTGAATATCGTAATAGTTGTTTTCGATCAGCCCCAATTTTCAATATAAATGGCAAAATACAAAAAAATCCACTGTTGAGAGAAATATTCTGCATAAACGCTTGTAAAAACTTTTACGTTCTTCCAATGAATTATCAAATTAAGGTATATTGTAGAAAATAGCAAGAAAAAAATTTGAAGATATATGTGCCAATATGGCTGTTGTGATAGAATGTAGTTAAAAAATTTTGTTTTTCGTTTTTTTAAACAAATTTTATGTTTCATTCCATATATCTCAAAAAATTTTATGGGTGACAAAAAGTTAGCCCTCCTTTCTGATAGAAATCTTCATTACAAAAATTTTAAGCGCATTTGTTTAATAATTATAGAAAAGTCATAATTTACAAAATTTTAACATTTTTTAACATCAAAGCAAAAGCTATTATTTTTAAAAAATAATTTTATTGTAGTCAAATAAACAAAATGCTAACATGTTAGAGTACAAATTTGTATAGAAAAAATCTGAACACTAATTCTGGTACAAAAATTAAATAGGTTATAAAAAATCAATTCGGTAGGTATACTTTTTTTTGGCCTGAACCAATTTTCGGGGTACGCGAATTGAATTTTTGTGCATATAAGAGCAACTTTTGTACTAGAGACCCACTTTTGGTCAACTTAAATACAAAATGAAGCTTAGCAATCAGTTCTTTAGATATAAAAAAAATTGAACTGCAAATTTTCATCCCAGTTTACAAATGCTCTAACGAGATTTGACGGATTTTTCAAAACTAATCTACTTATTATATAATTTGTTATAAGTATATTTGTTATAATTATAATTATTATACTTTAATTAAGGGTTGCTGGTATGTAGTACCATGGATTTTGTTCCAAATAAGGCGTTACTTTACGGCGCAGCATAAATACTAAAGCGTTCCACTTTTATATATCGCCTGCTAGAGAGTGCACATAACATGAATCTAAGCCAGTGATTTTAGCGCTTTCAGAAGTTTTTTAGAAAAAGGTCCTGGCTGTGTTTCCATCATTTAAACCAGCGATGCCCAGCACCTAGCTCTTTCCACTCTTTAACAACAACTTCAAAATTTTCATGATTGTTGTAATTCGCCGAATTCAGTTTGCAATTTCAGGCTCGCTTCTTAATGTTTTTTTTTGTTCTTTCGAACCATCGATAGCTGTTATGCGCTTGCATGTTGTTTTTTTGTTCTTTGGTACCATTGATCGCCGCTGTTTTGCACTGTTTTTGGCATTCGCATTGTAGACGTTAATAGCATGCGTCGTATTCTTTATATTTTTCGTTGTGCGAATACACATTGAGAAAAAGTTATTGAATATATGCAGGTTGGCACTTTTTTATATTGCATCAGAATAAATTATTTTTATAGGAGTTATTATACTCTTGAAAAATGGGTCAAAAACTGAATGTTTGCCTATTTTTCATAGATAATAAAGGATTACAAATATTTTAATATTTATAATATAACAGTTTAGTTAATAATAAAACAGTAAGATAATAAAAAATATGAAAAACTAAGGTTAAAGCCAAAAAACATTATTATAAGATTAAAAAATGAAGAAAATGTATTATAAGAAAATTGACAAAAAAAAAAAAACATAAAAAGAAAGTAAAACAATTAAAAACAAAAATATAAAAAAACTATAAAAAAAAAATAAAAAGGGTATCTGAAAACCTCCACGCGGCAATAACTGGGCTAATCAGAATGTATTCTAACTAGCAAAAAACTGAAACATTTTGAATTATTTGATTTATTATTTTTACAGTGTTCATATAAGTTCGCTGTCGCGGGCTCTGCCAGCACTCTTGTCATTGGTAATTCGTCATTGTATCCAGATTTAAATTTTTTTGATGTTGTTGCTTGTGGTTGTTGTTTTTGCACGCTTCGAATAATTTTCATAGACATCGCTGATTTAATCAGCATTGGCTTATCTACAGATTTTTTCTCACGGGCAACTACAAATAAGTAATCGAAATGAGTTTTGGGGACCATGTGTTTCACGCAGTGATTTAAAAGAATTGTTCAAAAACGCTCCACTCTATTTTACATTACCTTGTATCTTTTAAAATATTACATCTTCCTCTTTTAACCACAAAAATTTATTCACAAATAGCAATCTTTTTCAATATTTCGCAAAAAGTTTTTCACCACCTGCACGTCATTAAAAAAATCAATCAAAATGTGCTTGTTTTTTTTTTAAGTTTTGGGATGTTGGGATGTCCACAAATAAATACAAAATACTTATATTTTCCCACGACGACCCTCATAAAAATAAACTCTCCTAAATCGTCGGAATATATTTTTTGAGAATAAAATTATTAGAAATAATCTCACCAAAGTTACAAATTGAATGTTTACCTTCTAAAATTATATTTTTTAAATACCTTCGATTTTGACCTCCGTAATGGCAGCAACAAATCTCACTTAAATATTTATTTTTACAGTTTTATTTGACTGTTTCAGACATAGTCAGGCTTCTATTGTTTACAATAATTTAAGAATAACTGTTTTTTCAGCAGCTCACTTGCGTTTTGAGTGTTGCTTGCTATTATAAAAGCAAGTGTTCTATGCTAATTGGACAAATTGTAAGATATGACATAGAACATTTTTTAGAATTTCATTTCGACATTTGTCCATCTAGATTGCTTATTCGAAACACTGCGTCGGGTTCAATGGTTAGTTGAGCCGTCAACTTCAGAGATGATGAAATATTCATCAGAGACTGTTTTTTTTTCATTAGACGGAAATAATGCTTCACATCCCAAATTTAAAGTCTAGGACTCAGCAAATTTTTTGACACATATGTGACATGTGTCCTTAGGGGCACTGCGTCCAGATGACATTCTTTATTAATTCGATTCGATTGTGCTTCTTCTTAGCCTTTTCGAGAAGCGCTTGCAAGAGACATTCTCATTAAATACTTCTTTAAGACATTCAAATAGCTTTTAAATTGAACTGAAGTAAAAAAAATTTGTATAGTTATAATATTAATATATATTTTAGATATTTTCCCTGGAATTTTTTTAACCACAAGCTAAACCCAACCATTTCCTACTTCCAATACCAAAAAGCCGCGAAAAACGGGAAAAGGGATATTTTACGTGGGATTTTTTTTAGCGCCCTAACAAACCCAAACACTTCTTATTTCTTACACCAAAATCGCGAGAAAATAGGGAAAAGGGATATTTTCCATGAGATTTTTTCAAACCTCCTTAACCACAAAAATCATTCCATTCCATGGAATGCCTTCTTAAAAATCTCCTGGAAAACACTTAGTTGAATTCTTTCATTGAAGGGCTCAAAGAAATCTTCTATATAAAAAATTCTGGTTGCACTTTTGGAGAAGACTAAGGAAAGAATTCCTCCCAATGACATGCATATGTTAAAAGAATGACTTCTGGGTATGAAAGTGGAAGCGATAGAATTCAAGACTTTCCCTTCCAATTTATCTTCTTTTGGAAGCACTTTTTTTTGCTAGGGAGCAACTGTCTAGAGTAGACAGGTGACTTTGTGCAAGGTGATTTTTTAAAGCAGCACCGACTCGCCTTATTCGTGCCAGTTGCGGGCAATGTGGAATTTTCGTTCAAGACATAGCGCATACGTTACATATTTTATAACAAAAAAAAAAAAATGCACTATGTGCCCTATGTTTAGAAGCGTAGAATTGTCCAGTAAAAAATTTGATATGGGCCAACGCATTGCTTATAGTAGATGAGATCTCATAAGCATACTGCTATAAACTATTATCAGAACTACAGGTTTTTATTAGTCCCAGATTATTTGTGATGAAAAGCGTTGTTCGCAGTTTTTATTGCTCCAGCTTGAGATGATAATCAGCAAAGAGTTAAGAGTAGGCAATTCTTATTTTGTAAAATATAAATAAAAATTTATTTCAATTGATTTGGTAATCTTTGACTTGATCATAAATCGTTGATTAATTTTGATTGATTGGATCGCACATGCGCTATTTTGAGATTAAAAAAGTGCGTGTTATATAATTTATATTGATTAAATAACGAAAAAATTAAGATCTTAGATAAGATTGAAATTTCAAACATCTTCTTAATACACGAAAAGTTAGCATTAAACAAAATTTGGTGTTGCGTATCCAAAAATCTAATGTTTCTTTAATTATTACGGAATAAGACTTTCGATCCCGAAGTATTTTGTGAAATACCGGGATTCGGGATTTAAAAATTGAAATCTTGGAATCTCGGGATTTTTCAGGAGTTTTCGTGAAGTATATTTATTAACTTGAGCTTATTGTATATATTATCTGCTTTAGAAAAGCACCTTTCTGCCCTCTTGCCCTATTTCACATCTTCTTCTGTTTTATTGCTGAATTTGTAAAGAATGTGAATGTGCAGTGCGAATTAAAAGTGCTTTTAAAAGTTCTATTCTGAAAAAAGAATTCGTTTAAGAAATTTCTTGCAACACATATACAATCCAGCATCAGCCATACACACATTTATATCAGCCCGACACATGACTTCCATGGTCATATTAATAGGATTTATATTTAATATTTATATATTAATTATAATCACTTATATAGAGAGTTACACTTAAGTACTTTTTAATTGAGCAAAAGGAACCGTTCAAGCATAAAAAACATACATTCCATATACTGCCTTGCTAAGGCAAACTACATTGTAAAAACTAAGTCTTATTTTAAACACTGTTTTAAAATCATCAAAAGCTTTAATTTCATCGTCGTCTTTATATTCAGTTTATGCAGCCTTAATTTCAGACAGTAGAAATTTTAAATTCAAAATTTTTAAGCGTGCCTGTTGAAAATTATGCAGTCCTACTCTTATTTTCAGCAGGGCTCACATTAATTTGACGTATAGGCTGCTTTTTCACTAATAATAAGGGCTGGAATTTAGCGAAGTGCCTTAAAAAGTATTGGATGCTGGTTTGCAGCAGATAAGGGCCAGTGAAATTTCAGCGAAAGCTGTTTTAAAGCTGTTGCAGCTTACCTTAAGACAGTTTTTCACCTAATAATTAAATTTACATTTTACAGTGTACCGTATATGAAAAAATTTGATATAGAGTTATTGATCAAAAAAACAAAATCTTGAAGCCTACTCTAGTAAGATTTTGCGAATGGGCCTTTAACATCATCAACTACTTATGGTTTTACATCAAACAAATTCAAGAAAATACCTTCTTTTAGGGTTTTTTTGCTACTTACGATAAATAAGCTTAGCAGCAAACAATCGAAAAATATGAAAATACCAAACAATCTGTGCAAGATACGGTAGTTTGCCTTTGTAATGCGAAACTTACATGGTAATAATCTGACTCCAAGCATGTGTACGCGTGGATTGATGCTAGCCCTTGCACACATCAATCATTACGTCAAATTTTCATTCTTCATTCTTCATTCATGGAACGCAGACGTGCGATGAGTTAAGCGGACGATTGTATCGCGTATATTGCATTACTTGATAATCAAGTAATTATTAGCTATGCATTAAAAAGTGAAAATAAGAGGAAAAGAGTCTTTGCTTGCATTTTTACAATTTTTTGCTTACAGCTTCTTTTTTCCTGCAAAGATGTTTATCGCACGACGAAGACACACGAACTGACGAAAGATTGAGCAATCAAGCCCTTGCACATATCAACCGCTTGACCAGCATTGCAAAATATCTAAATTTAAATTTCAGTCAATCAAGCCATCAACGAGTCTGTGTAACGCATACAAACAAATATTTACTAACACATTTAAGTGATTGACGTCAAATGATTGACTGTTTAAGGTCCGCATAAGAACGCATTTACGGCATTTTGCTGTTGTATTGTCACTAAAAACACATTAATGACTAAGAAATTGCAATGAAGCCATGATAAAATATTTGCAGGTGAAGGTTAGTGTTTTCATTAATGAACGAAGTGATCTTGGTGCCAAAGATTCCTCTGAGACCAAGGTTTCGTACTTCATTGGCACTTTTGTAAGTTTTGTATTACTTAAACTTTTATGGTTGAATGAGATCATCCCGGACTGCTGAGAGAGGAAGGGGAACGGGATGTTTCCCCCAGGGTCCAGAGTTTTGAATGGGACCGGAGTTGCGGTTAAGTTAAGGCGATTTGTTGTTGAGGGAGTAAAGTGTTTTTGATTTCAAAATATTATTTTTCATATTGCTTACTTTGCTTTGTATCGACGTTATAAAAATTATAATGAAACTTTCCTAGAAATTAAAATCTGCTCGTTGCTTTGAAACTTTTGAATTTAATACGTTAATTTTTTTTTAACGTGGATACTTTTGGATACATTTTTTTATTGCATGGATACGTTTTTTATATGTATATGTCAAGGCAACACTGTATATGAGTGCTTTCACTCATGAGTAGAAATGCCCAGTTCACAATTTGTATAATAGTATACAGTTTAATAGTATACAGTAGTAATAGTTTTGGTGTTTTGATGAAGAACTTGGGAGGCTTAAAACTGCCAAAGCCACTTATAAATTATGCTAGGTATTTTGTTAATCTTACATAAGTTTTTTCTCGGTGTGTGAAAGCTTTTGAAGTTTTAATATAAAAAATAAAGTTTATTAAAAGCTATTATAAGTTGATATTCATAAATAATTCATATCAAATTGCAAAAATTCGAAAAAGTATATCACTCACATTCGTAGTTTTTAAACACAAAAAATTCTTTAGAAACGCCATAAATTCGTTGCAATACACTGGTGAACGTAAAGATATACGCGCCACTGTATTTCGTTGCAGATGGACTTGAGAGGTCAAAGTCCAAAAACCGAATATGAGGAATGAAAGAGAATTAAAAACTACTCTTTTGCATCCAACAACAACAACAAAACTGTATTTTGCTTAGTTTATCTTTTGTACATTTCTTTACCTTATGGGGTGATCATAAAATTATACGCAATTCTTAAAATTTTATTCTAACTGCAGTTTGCGGTGTGCAAAGAAAGTTTTCGGTATAAAATCAGTTTTTTTTTAATTAAAATTAAAAAATGGGAAAAGGAAAGTGTTTAACTGCTGTAGAAAAAGGCCACATTTCTGTGTTTTTGCAGACCGGTCAGAATTGGTAGATCAGAAGGAGTAATACGGAATTTTTTAAAAAAGGGTGATAATTACATAGTTTACAAGAACTCAGGAAGGAAATCAAAGCTTTCCCCAAGAGACAAGCATTGTGGCAACAGCGAGCAACACAGTGATGACTGCCAGTGAAATAATTGCCTCTTGCGATCTAAACGTGTCTCGTTTCACGGTTTACAGGGCTCTTAAAAAGTCTGGAGTTGTAGAAAGACATTATCTGAAAACTGCACCGAAACTGCAAGTTCGCCACAAAACTGCTCAGATTGAATTTGGAAGAAAAAATATGGCCAGGGACTGAACCAAGGTACTTTCATTCTATTTTTCTCTCCTTAATAACTCTCTCTTTAATAACTATTTTCCAAGATAATTTTTTCTGATGAAAAAAAGTTTAATTTGGACGGCCCTGATGGTTTTAATTGCTATTAGAGGGATCTGCGAGAAGTGGCCAGCGTATTCCCCTGAAATATATTGGGCATACTTGTTCATAAAATATACTCCAACAACAGGCAATACAATAGCGTTGCAGAGCTAAAATCGGCAATAATAGCGGCTTGGGACTCCTTAGAAAGTTCAAATCTAAAAACCTTGATAAATAGTATGCCGAACCGCATTTTTGAACTTATTCAAAATAAGGCAGGTCATACGCGTTATTAAAAAGTGTTTTTTATTTTAAATTTGTTTTTATGTTTTTAATAAAAAAGTTTTATTTCGTAATTAAAAACCACTGCGTATATTTTTATGATCACCGCGTAAAGAAAAGGTAAAGAAAAGTACAAAAGATAAACTAAGCAAAATACAGTTTTGTTGTTGTTGGATGTAAAAGTGTAGTTTTTGATTCTCTTTCATTCCTCAAATTCGGTTTTTGGACCTTGACCCCGCAAGTCCATCTGCAACGCAATACAGTAGCGCGTATATCTTTACACTCACCAGTGTATGTTTTTTGGCATTTATAAAGATTTTACTATTAAGATGACGTAACTTTGTATGGGGTAAGCTGAGTTGTCAGGTTTTTATTACTAAATTTCTAACATCGAGTGCATAGTTCAGATTAAAACTAACTTATGTTTTTTATCTATTTTTAAAATATATTTTTCTTTGCGACTGCTTTGTAAGTATAGCGGTATATTTTCTTTGTAATGAAGGAAATGATCAGAATCTGTTCACTGGATAGTAATTAGATAATAATAGAAGCAGAAATGTACTCCTATAATAGTGCAATTTTGTATGCTGAATTAGTTTAAGCCAATTAAGAAAAATTTAAAAAATGGTCGAAATCGGTTAGACTCTAAGGGTACCTCCCATGGAGCTATTTAATTTTTTGCTTGATTTTGTATAGGGGGTACATAAAAAGTTGGCTGATCTTAACAAAATGCGGTAGAGGGGTAGCCAAATAGAGTAAAAGATGTGTACTGAAAATAGTCGAAATCGGTTAGACCCTAGGGTTACCTCCTTTAAACCTATATTAATTTTTAACTTGACTTTGTATTAGGATAACATACAAAAAATAACCGTGTAAGTTGATGTGTAATGCAAATTAAGCCTCCCTTCGACCAATATTAATTCTTTATTTGATTTTGTATGAAAATTTTTAATTTAAAGCATTTTTAAAAAATATAAAACACATTTGTAGAATGAAGTAGGAAAAGATATTTACAGTTCCTGGTTATATATAATCTATGCTAGTAGGTTAAAAAATTTCACTTAATTTTATAGCATTTGTTTTTTTTTGCATCGAAATTTGTCAATTTCTAAAATTTTGCATAGTTTTTTAGTAAAAAATTGCCAGTAAGAATTTTTTGAGATTAAGAAAAAATATCCGAACAGAAAATTTGTAAAAATTTTCAATGCACGTCGAACTATCAGGATATTTAAAAGAAAACAACAAAAAAGAAAAAAGCAAGACTTTCAGCTAAAAGCTAATTTTTATAAGCTCAGAAAATTCTAAAAAAATCTGCGCATATAATGGAAAATTCATCATTTGTAAATGTACACTAAAATCATCTGTTTTAGACGTTTGTTTTTCAGGATTTCAGTTATTTCAGGAAATTTCTTGCAAGTAGAAAAACAGCCAGCAAAAACTTTTAAAAACTGGAGTGAAGAGAATAGTCTGTCTTACTGTCTCATTTTCTCTCTGACTTGCAAGTTTTTTTTGTTTAAATTCTTAAAATCTTTTGAGTACCCAAACAGACCCTATATCATAGTTAGTAGTGAGTAAAATCACTAAAATTTCTAAGATTTCTTAATTCTGTTTATTTACTCAAACATTTTTGTATAATAAAAAAAAAATTACTTGGCTCAGTTTAATCAAAACACAAATTGTTGACAATAATTTTTATAAGAGAATCAATCCAAAACGAACTGAACCAAACATGACTTTTTTTTAAATATCTTAACTTTGAAGTGGCACAGCGTAGCCAAAATTGAGTCTTTTTCTTAAGTATTTTGTTTTTGTCTTATCTATTAAATTGTCTGTCGATTGATACTAATATTGTTAGATGCCCAGTCAAAAAATTTTGATTTTTGTCAATGGGACAACGCACTGAGCATGGTAGAGAAAATAAAATTCATGAAATTTCTTTGGAGCAAAACTTAATACCACAAATGTATCTAAGCAAAGGTCATCTACGCCATGACTTCTACCGACATTGATTAAAACCTTTGCTTTTAGTTGAAAGGTTGTTATTTCGTTAAATGCCTAAATAGCGAATAAAATATATTATTGATGATAGCTGAAATTTATTTGATTAATTGTGTAATTTTTAAATAAATATTCTGTTTTATTTAAATTTAAATTAATTATATCTTTACACATACTAGACATTATTAAGCTTACCGCATATCCACATTTAGCACCCAAGTTCAAAATCGACTTCGACGCAACTTGAGGTCTGGCATCAGCAAAATCATTTAATAGCGCAAAGGCCAGAAAAATTACAGCAAATGTAATTCTTAAGGGCTTGGCTACACTATGAAGAAACATTTTGCAAATATTTCTCAATAAATGCACAATACCAAAGAATTAAAATAAAATAAATAAACACTACTAGTTTCACAAGTTAATTCAAGAATATAAACCGCATGCGTTGAGCAACGAATGCGAACTAAAACTTTAGAATTTTGAATGAGCTCAAGTTGAGCTCTATTCAAAAAAAAAAGTGCAAAACAAGTAATCAGTGTGGAAGTGGAATAGAAATATTTCTCCAACTACTCACATATGCCCTAGCAAGCACTTAAGTCAAACTTTGTTGATAAGCTTCACTTTTTTTTAACTTTTTTGTTTATGTTCAAGAATATCTGTAGAATCGAAGGAGAATACAAAAACAAATAAATATGTGTATGGAATAAACTCAATTAGCTTCAAATTGCCGGCCGGTAGACAAGGAAACAAATCGCAATGCATGCTTTTAATCATTTGTTCCATTAGTGTTGGGCATAATCTAAGCGAACCGGTTACTCGGTGTTTAAATTTATTCTAGTGATAAGCATACAAATATCAAGACTTATGCTGAAGCCGATGCTGATATTGGTGTTGATGTTAATTGCACGGTACAACGAAAGTGACCTTTTAAAAAAGCTCAAGAGGTTTGACAGCCGATCTTACATTATTTAAGGATGACAAACGGCTATGGGCACGGGGCAAGCTACGATGCATTGAGAGCAAACTCCTATGGGGCGACCAGCGTTGCCAGACATTTTTTTAAAAAACTAAAAAACATCTCAGTATAGCGTGTATACAGTACAGTAGTGAAACTTTTAAACACACCTTCGCGCTATCTGCCACCCTTCTGGGTCTTCAAATAAAACACACAAGAAATAGAAAATAAATTACAAAATTTTACTCTAATGCGACTAAAACCGTTCGAAATAAAACACTTTTTCCTTAACCCATTTTCGGCCAAGACCATTTTATTCGAGAAAATTGAAATTGTTCAAAACACATATCATCAGGACCCTAAAGAATAGTTTTTTGCTTTTAAAAAAATTTTGCAATTTTCCGGCTGGCAGAATTTTCGACCATTGGCTGGAAGCGATATCAAAAAATCAAATTTATTGAATTGAAAAAGAGATGATTTTTTGGAAAGAGATGACAATGCAAATACACTTTATTTAGTGTTGTTATAGTTATTTTTCACATATATCTTTTGAAAAACTACAATTAATTATGAGGGCTGTATAATGTGAAGTATTTGGAATGCAAGTGAACGTTGCAGCGCTGGCAAATGTTGATGGTGTGCTTACTGCATTACTTGCAGTGACGATATTTTCCGCCAGGTGACCGAATGATTAAAGTGATGCGAACAGCAATTCGTGGGAAACCAAGCGGACGATCTTGTTCGTATTCCATCGACTCATTGGTGTGAACGTCGCTTTATTCAGATACGGTGAGCAAATAGCGAGTGACTTCACTCTGGGAGAGGTGTGGCATTGCTTTCTCTGGCAATAAAGCAGGCCAACTTCCATCTGCAGTGGAGAGACCACCACTACTTTTTCCTTCGAATACCAACTTTATAATTTATCACAGCATTATTATGCAAATCGACGACACTCATGTACCGATTATAGGTGTTGATAAAATGTGGTTGTGGCACTGTGTCCGTTTACTTAATCTTACGATCGTATCGGCGGGCGCTTTTCATGGGCTCCAAATTTTCGTAGTTTGTGGCCATGATCACGTCTGTATTGTCGGTCCATCGAACATATAATATTTCGCTCGTTTTGTCGAATCGATTATCGAAGTCACCGTGTTTCAATTGTTTGCGGTTTTTCATTACCACAACACCGTTTAAGCGATTTACGAATCGTGCCACAAGTAAAAAATGGCCGATCGTTCAGCAGACACAGCAAATAATAGGATGTAAAAAAAGACAAATAATAGTTGTCGACTCTGTAGACTCTATGCTTTTCGGGATTTTCTACATTACGAAGCAGCTCAACTACTATGTGTGCACCAAGTCTTGTGCAAGTCGCTTCATTTCGAAAAAATTTACCACATCATCTTGCACATTGTTTTGTCTTGCGTAAAGGTTGGTGAAATCGACGATTTGTTGAATTATTTCGTAGTCTAAAAACATCTCGAATAGCTCATGCGGGGACTTTCCGTCTACTTCTTCCATAATAGCCTTCCATCATGGTCTCATATCGTGTCTATTTAATTTGTTTCAGCTTTATCCATTTCGGATGTTCAAAGATCAGCGGATGTGTGCATCAGTGGAGCCCTAAGAACCATTCCGACAGACGCATTAGACATAATGCTCCATATTACACCACTTGACATCACAGATGGCCGCTAATACAGCCATGCCTAGAAGCCACCTCCCAGGGGAAAGAAGGTACGCTAAGACATTCTTGCATTAGAAAATTTCTCCCTCCCATACCTAGGTTCATCGACTACATCACACAAAAACTATCCTTTGAAAGGAAGTTCGATGTATCCATTCACTCTCGAGAAGAGTGGGAACTTGGAAACCGTTCACCTCACAATGTTATTGGGATCTTTACTGATGGATTTACCTTGTTTCTGCGTTGATATAAAAAACAAACTGCAGCTGCACATACGTAATGTCACAAAACGCTCAATGTGCGATGACAACTGAAATGACACATAAAATATATCGTTTCCGGCCAATGGTCGATTTTTCGACCACTCACTTTGGTGGTCATCGCACATGTTTTGTTAAGTTTTGTAAAGTTTGAACCTTTTGCATGAATTTCTCTTAATTCGATATTTAATTTTATTAATTTCAGTATTAATTATACTTTAATTAAAAAATGTTCAAAAAAGGTGTTCATATTAATTTAGGTATGCACCAGGTGGCGTCCGTAGCCTAGTGGGTAGAGTGCTTGGCCCCTAAGCTAAAGAACTGCGGTAGCCCGGGTTCAATTCCAGCTCAGACAGAAAGTTTGATCAATTGAAATAATTTTTCTGTTCGGTCGTCACCTCTCTGCAGACAATGGCAAGCCTCAGAGAGTAAAAATTGCCATGTAAAGCTTCTTGAGAGCATAAGCCGTTCGGAGTCGGCATAAAACACGTAGGTCCAGTTCTCGGTCATTTGTGATCAAACATTTAATAACACGCACAACACAATTGGTCAATAGAAGCTAGGTCAAAGTCCTTCCAAGGGCTGAAATGGCCAGTTTATTTTATTTTATTTATGCACCAGGTGCAAACGAGCTAATATTGGCAGATTATTAATATTTTGAAAGACAATGAATCAAGCTTTGTTTTGACACCTTGTCCATCGCGACAACTAACACAGAAGGTAAGATAGAATTTTTTTAAATAAGGTGGAATTTCTTGGTCGAACGACCAGCGACCGAAAATGGGTTAAGGTACTATTACAGTGTGTAAAAAATTAAAAATCAATTATTTTTTTCATTAGAATATGGTACTTTAAGGTCTTAAGTATACATATAAAAAATTTTAGAAAAAAATATCAAATAGAAAAAAGTTATAACATATATTAAATTCGTATGTCGCGTGATATTCAAGAAATTTTAAATATTTAATCGCGTTTTTCTCGAAACAATAGCTGCGTTCCTTTCGCCTTAATATAATCGCTATAACAAATTTTCTCAAAGGAAAGGCAAGAAAAACGACTCGTAGAGGGCACTACCGTTGCAGTCAAAATTAAATTCAAACAAGCAATCATGATCAATCGTTCAAAACTGCTGTGAGCTGTTATGGTGGCGATACCTTAGTGAACGATGTTTTTCTCTGCATGTGTTTTACTATAAACGTCAGAAAATTTGTAAATTATTTAATTTACTAATTATTATTATGCAAATATATAAATAATTTAACTGCAATTGTTGGCTGCGCTGAATGCGGCCAATGTGTGTGACACACGCGGTTTGTTTTGTTTTCTTTTGTTTAACATTCGATGGTCGCAGCTCGTGATAAAAAAGGTAGCTGTCATGGCTACCTAATAGTCATTGTATCAAACAAACAAATAATTCAAAAAATGAAATGACAGCTCATAAAAATATACAGGTGCGGCACCTGTGTTTCAAATTTTTTAAAGGCTATATCACAATTTTATATGGATAGCAAAAATAATCCTATTTGTTAAAGGATTATTATTTTTGTTTTTGCTTTGAATGTAAAAAAATAATCTGGATTATTTTGAAGCGAATGGAACGCAGCTAATGTTTTTCGAATCGGCTCTAAGATATCTGGAGTTCTACTTGATTGATTTCGATGAATCTTGATTCATTGTGATCCTTATAGACGGTGTTAAGCACTAGACCTATAAGAAGCCCAAAAACTTTTATATTTTTTTTTGTATGGCTGAAAGTTTCGGCAAAAAAAGGGCTTTTTTACATTTTTTTTTTCAACGCGTGTTGATGTATTTTTTTAATTTTTTATTTTTTTTTATTTCCGTAGGTTGAATGCTGAATTACAACCGTTAACTCAAGAATGCACTTTGATTTTTTACTTTCAGACTAAGAATAATGTTTTAAACACGCTATCTTCAAAGCCTTGCAGAAAATTAATAACAACTATAAAGACCAAAACAAACAAATTTTTATCATGAATAATTCTTCATTATGTAAAAAATTTGAAGAATTAAAATAAATAATACTAGGTAAAATATTTATAAAAAAAGTTTTTTTTTATAGTAACACACTATAATAGTACTTTGAACCATTTTGTACCCGAAACAAATCGAATGCAAAAATTTCAGGTTATACCGTGCGCACTTTGTTTCACTCCACTCTTATCTTGTGAAAAGTCGGCGTGAATATAAGGTGACCACGCTCATTACCATACGATCAAAACCGTCCAAAATATAGCATTTTTATTGATTTGTGTGCGGTAAAAGGGGGTGTGGCAAAACATTTTCCTAAACTATCTCGTACACACATACACTGTATCTGCCACCCTTCTGGGGGTTCCAATACAAACATCACAAAAGAAAACCTGCAGCCCTACACAAAGTCTATCTCAATCGTATCTGCAGAGGCAACAAATTTTGTTGTGACGAGGCTCGAATCATGACGAAATTTGGAAATTTTTCGTTACGAGACTCGAAAAATCGCCGCCTAAGAAGTTTCACTTCAGAAAACAACTGCATTTTCAGCAAAAAAACTGTATCCCTAAACAACGAAGCAACTTGAATTTAATTGGTACACAGAAATAAAAGTAATAAAAAAACAATTCATCTACAAACAAACAAACAATAACATAAGCAGTGCTAAAAAAAGCCATTAATAGCATTTATAATTTTGAATAGTATTTGATCACATTTTATTTTTTCCTTTTGAAATTTGATTTCATTAATTTTCGTAAATTGACTTTAAATTTTGGAAAGTGGGGACTTTTGAAGCACACTTTGTTTGGGGGTCAAAACTACATAAATATAATTTTTTCACATTTTTCGAATTGAATCTCTAGAGCATCTTAAAATACACTTCCTGGTTGAAGGATTTACATAAAATTGAAAAGAATCGACAATTTCTGCCTGTTGGCCCAAAAAGCTGATTTTTGGAATTTTTAAAAATTGTGGGTAGTTTTGAAGCACGACTAAAAATCGCAGAAAATGGAATTTTTTTGGTGAAAATTCTTCAATGGGTTCAGAGAAAATGACAAATTATTATGATTATTATGTATTTGAGTTAAGAAAATGGAAAAAAATTAAAATTCTATTGGAAAAAATGTGAAAAATGGCAAGTTGCTCAATTATTTCGAATCGCAATGAATGCCAGTATATACGTCGACCGATTCACGATCACACTTCAAATGGACTGCTCAGATGCGGTTTTCTCATTGTCTTCTTGTGGTTTTCAAAGTTTCCTAAAAGATTTCATAATTATCTTATATTTTTAATATTTGTCAATTTCTTGAGTTGAAAACTATAATTTTCGTAAGGGGAAAATACAGAAAAATAACAAAGTTTATTGAAAAAATCCTTGGAATTGATCTAAAAATTCGAATTTATTACAAATAAGACGTAATACGCATGTTCAAAACGGTTTCAGGTTGGCATTTTTCATATTTGTCGTGCTTCACATCTCTCCACTTGATGTGCATTTCTTTCCATTTGCTACTATTTTAAAATTGCTACCGCGTCAGTGACATCGATTTTTTTTTTGGCATAAATCCTTTTAAACGTCGAAATCATAATCATTGCTGACTATTTTGTGTGTACTAACCTTTTCGATTCGCTTGAAAATTTTTATGAAAAACCCGCAAACACGAATGCTAAAAAAAACTTTTCGAACAAAATGTTGAAAACACTGTCTGGAGAGACACGAAAAAGTGTGCTATCGGGGAGAATGCTAGTACAAAACTGAGATATTAGATAAAAAAAAAGTTGACAGTAGGTAAGAGCTATCAAAACCACTGCTAAGTGACATCTATGGCCGTGATTCTCAACTCCCCATGCCTCGAAATTCATCACTGTCATCTACGAAAAATTTAAAGTCGATCGTTTGAAAACTGTTTGAGCTGTGCTGCCGGCCGGGAAGTTTAAAGTCTCTCCAATAATGACGCTCTACTACCGCCATTTACACTTTTTATTTTTTTTATTAGATATAAAAATGAGTACAAATAAGAACAAGTTCTTTTCCAGTACAATAGATAACATTGTATAAAAACAATCAAAAAAAAAGTTTTTTTTTTTTACATTATATAATATACTAGCCGACCCGAAAGACGTTGTCCTGCACCAATTCAAGGAAATTGTTTGTGATAGCCTTGTGAGTTTGTGAAAAGTGTGGAAGTGTGCAAATAAATTGCCATTCAAGCAACACAGACCAGACGTTTTCTTTTGAAACTACAATGCATGACGATCAAAACCATCTGAAATATAGCATTTTACTTGATTTATGGGGGGGAGGTAAAAGTATGCTTGGTAACATTTACATATATAGTAGGCCAGTTCAAAATTATATGAGGAAAATTATAGGTCTCTTTTTCGTCGGCCCATTTCTTTAAAGTTCCATTCCTAATGAGAACAAAAATACCTTAAGCCCCAAACAAATTTGACCTTAGATATTGCGCAAATCTGTTTAAGGTCATTTTGGAGTTATTTACGACTTAAACCATTTTGAATAATGTGTTGCCCAAACAAAAATATATATATAAAATATATTTCGACGAAAAATCATTTATAATAATTTAAAAGCTGCTTCAGACTATCTGAGAAGGCATATAACCAGGGAAGACAATTATATGCAAATGCATATAATATATGCTTTTGCATATTTGGAAATTTTGTTAATAATTTTGCATATTTATAACGATTGTGCTTATTTGTGCATATTTTTACATATTTTTAACTTTTCGAACAGATTTTAGCTTGTAATCGGGCAAATTTTGATACTTCCTTCACATATGGCAACATTGTAATTTCTTTGATATTATATATATTTATAAAGAGATATTATATTATATATGTAAAAAAAAATATTTTGTTTAAAAACTCACAGACAATGGATCCATACGCCGAAAGTCTCCTTCCGAACGAAGTCCCTTATTTTAAATGGTGCCCAACTACATCCTGCGATGTCGAGCGGTCTTTCTCACAATACAAAACATTGTTGGCTGAAAATCGTAGAAAACTTCTTTTTGATAATATAAAAATGCATTTAATTGTTCAGTGTAATCGCTGAATGCAATACACTGTTTTTGCTATAAGCACCATATAAAATAATGGACTTCGTCCGGAAGGAGACTTTTGGCATTGGCCTCGAACTTCCAAACAAAATATTCATTAAATGATTAAAAAAGAATTAAATTTTTACTTTATAATTAAAATTATAATTTATTTAAACTGAAATATTTACTTTTACGCCTTGAAAGGGCTATTGTTTTATTTTTTTATGAACTATTGAATAAAATTTTGAATAATAAAACTCCGACTTCGACATTTTTCGTGCTTATTTGATGGCATATTTTGCCATTTTTTAGTGCATATTAGCATACTTATTTTAGATTTTTTCGTGCATATTTCTGTCTTCCCTGCATATAACTTATCGTAAGATCTGGCAAATAATGAACGTCCGATAGTATGAACACAATTTTATTTGTTGTATGACTTCTCTAACATAGCATACAATTTTTTTGGCATAAGAATTGTTTCTATTTCTATCAGAGAAGTCAGATAAAAATTTTGTTTTTTAATTTCGAAGACTGCTCCATAAAGCTCTTGTTTTATTTTTTTTACCGCTAAACCATAACTGTTTAAACCATTATTAGGCTCAAAAGTAGTCATTATCTTTTATTAGTATCCATTTTAAGTTCTGTGTGTTAATTTTCTCTGATAGAAAGTCTGATAGTGCAAATACTTTTATCAGAAAATGCTTTGAGCTGTCAGATGATTTGAGAACTCTGAAGAAAAAAGCATACAAAAAGTTATATGATTATATATATAGTCTGAAGCAGCTTTAAGCCTTTATACGTTTATTTTTAATTTTTAAAATATGCATCTGATATTTTTTGGCTGAGCTTTAAATATGCAATTTAACTCGTTTACCGAAATTATCGTTTTTCCACATAAAATTTTTTTCTTATTTTGTTTCAGCGACATTATGTTTGTGATTTTGTATTTTTAGGCAAAACTTAAGCTTTCTTACACATATAACATACTGCACATTTTTGGACCATAACATGCAAAAAAAAAAAAAAAAAAAATTAAAAACACTACTGACATTTATTTTTCTTAATATTTATTTTTTAAAAATATGATTTCTTGTAATGTTTTTAAAAATTTTTCTATTCCGAATCGTTGATAACATTGAGCTGAAAGATCATTTGAAGACCACTAACATATGCGCTGATTAAACCACTCAGCAGGGTCAAGTTTTAAGAACTCAGTAGAAATGTTAAGTTTTTTGAAAAACAATCTAGTGTTGATTGTAACAAAACCATACAAATTTAAATTTAAATATGTTAGTTCACTTGAATCCTTTTCTAACGATTTTTCACTTCCTGACTTATTTTGTATTAACTCCGCAATTTTTTGTGAGTGTCAGCACTTACAGACCTGTCGAAATATGATAACCCTATAAGTTCTTTACTAAGATACCATAAGAGTTGCTCGAATTTTCACACCCTGCTGAGTGGCTTAATAACAGCGCCAAATGGTCACTCAGCTCAATGTTATCAACGACTCAGCAGAGAGAAGTGTAGCATTGATATCTGAATTTAATAATTCGATAACTTCAAATGAAGAGCAAAAACAATATTTGCTGCAAGTGGTTGATAGGTATAGAAAGAATTTTAAAAACATTAAAAAATATCATATTTTTAAAAAATAAATATAAAGAAAAATAAATGTTAGTAGTGTTTTTATTTTTTTTTTTTGTACATGTTATGGGCCAAAAATGTGCAGTATGTTATATAGTAAGAAAGCTAAAGATTTGTTCAAAAATAGAAAATCACAAACTTAATGTCGCTTGAACAGAATAAGGAAAAATTTTATGTGGAAATACGATATTTTTTTTTACGAGTTAAGTTGCATTGAAGTTTCAAAAAAACGTATAAAAGCTTAAATTGTTATAAGTGATTTTATTGTCAAAATATATTCCATATGTCTTTTTGATTGGCAACACATTATTCAAAATGGTTTAGTCGTAAATAACTCCAAAATGCCCTTAAAACGATTTGCGCAATTTCTAAATTTCAACTTTTTTTTTGATCTTAAGGTATTTTTGTTGTCATTAGGAATTTAACTTTCAGAAAATGGACTCGCACCGAAGTGTTTTAACATTTTTGTAAAGTGAAGTTGTTTAATATATTGTGACAGTAACTTATACCCATATACTTATACTTATACCCATCCGACAACCGACATCCGCTTTGGTTCTGTTCGGGCTCTATCGCATATGATTTAGCGAAGAACAACAAACATGTTAGAGCCCAAACAGAACCAAAGCAGATGTCGGATTCGCCGTGCAACAAAATACATGAAAATATATGCAGCCGCCAAAAATGAAATCGTCGTAGAAACGCGCGACGGAAAAACGCCAGAATAGAATCTATTCTAATTTTTCTCTGACGGCTGGCGGATCTCTCTCTGAGTGACTCAAATGTTGCCATATTTTGCTAAAGATTGGGTACGTTCAGTGTTATTTTCTTAGTTTTGTGATCTGACATTCTGTTTTTGTGCCTGTGTTGCATTCATGTGAATTCAAAGCATGATATAAAATAATTTATATCATTCCCAATATGAAATGCAACCGTGATCCGACAACCACGTGTCTGGACGTGTTCTCAGCGTATTTTGCCGAGAGTGGCCCACCATTCGACATCCGCTTTGGTTCTGTTCGGGCTCTAACTATTCCTATTCCTAAAATTTTAGTTGAACAACGGTTTTCTTCATCATACAACTCAGTTGGTAATCAAGTTGGGCGTTTTGCCCACAGACAATACACCCAGTGGGCATTTTAGCAAGCGATACGCAAAAGAATGCATGCTAGTAGTGCTCTTATTGGCGTCAATATACCTTCCATGATCGCTGCATTGATGAGTGCTTCTGTAAGGCCTACCTTTTGAAGGTTTGGAGTCTTTTCCTGTTATTTGATATAAAAAAAAATTTTAAAAAAATTTTTAAAAAATTATATATGATCAGATCAATTAAAAAAAAAATCAAATTTTTAAGAAAAAACAAAAATAAAATTATTTTTTTGTTGTCCGAGTTGGGACGCGAACCCAGGTCTCCGAAATCTAACACATTGCATATCACATTATATGAAAACTTTTATATGGAAAAATTCTAAGTCTTTTCTATCATTTTTGTATGAAGAAATGTACAAAAAAATTCCAACAAAATTTTAAAATGGACAGAAAAATATGTAAAAAAATTTAGATTTTAAAAAAATTAAAAAAAAATTTTTTTTTTGGGCCGAGCTGGGTTGCGAACCCGCGCTCCCGAAAACTTACTTTCATTTGTAATGATGCAAAATAAGCTGAAGTTTATTAACAACTGAGGTGGACGAGTGGGTAAGATGCCAGACCGCCAGCTGAGAGGACGCTGGTTCAAATCTGGAATTTGTCAAAAGTTTTTTTATTTCAAGTTTATTTATATTGCTTTTCTTTCTAATGTACATTCTAAAGAAAGGCTTCTAGCAGGCTTCTTTAGAGTCGCGAGAGCGGAAGGCCTAAAAAATTTTCTCGTTTCATATAAAAAAGCTTATGGGCTTGGAAACGAGCACGGAAGGGCTAAGAAATCCATATGATGGCCTGCTAGAAGCGCTTCAAAGACCTGCTTTTGCCCACTGGGCAATCTCATTACAACTTGCCAAAGATAAAAATGTTTTGATTTTTCGTACAATCTGAGTTGAACCAACGGTCGCAATGTCTATTCCTTGCATAAACATACATAAAACAACAACCAACATACATACAAAAATACAAACGAACTTCAGTCTCGGCGCCGGCGGTTGCAAGCTTCTGAGCTCCTTTGAAATCAAAATTAGTTCGTTTTAGGGAAATTTAGAACAATAACAAACATGAAGCAGGTGGTGAGTTTCTATTGAAAAGTATGCAATGATGGCCTTGAGATCAGTTATTGTATATATAAGTTATCTTATATATTAATACGCAAACACCAAATATTGTCGTACACTTTTTTGATATTTATATTAGAATAAGGGCAATGAAACGTTTATCATTCGAAAGGTACTGAACCATAGATGTGCCGAATCATGTTAGATTTTAAATTAATGTCTTCTGACCCGAAATATTAACGTTGAAATTTTATATTAAGGGTTCTCATCTAAGCATGTAAACATGTATAGCATTTAAACTTTTGATGAGCGATAAAGTGTAAATAGCGTAAACGTAGACAAAATGGCGGCTGCGACAACATTATAACTTTTTTAAATTTTAAACCTTTTAAAAATCTTAATTAACATAGAAAAATAAATAAAACGTGCTCATACATATTTACTTCAACTACTTTAAATATGTTATGATAAGCGCCAAAGACAACCCTCATTCATACACGTAGATTCACATGCTAGTTGACACTACCTACTAGGCTCGGAAATGATGTAAACTCACGCCCATACAAATTTTGACAGATAGTTTACACGCATGTAAGTTCACAAGGTTTACAATGTTTACGGGTCTGTTACATGCTTAGATGAGAACCCTTATTAATTTTAGTAAGGAATTTCAAGGCTAGGAAGGGGTAGAATAGTGAACGAGGTATCAGATGAAAGGTCTAGCTACACAGTATGATTGCATTTTATATAAGTGACCTTCGACCTGCAATATGAGCTTAATAGAGCATTTATAAAATAAGAGCTAAACTGTAAGAGATCCAAAAACATGATGTAAAAGGAATTTTTGAATAGTGATAAAATATGCAAAAAATAATTCAGACATTTTACACCATCTCTTACGGATATATTACAATAACATAATTTTATTTTACAAGTGTTAATATATAATGTGATTGTGAAATTTCGTAAAAAAATTGAAAAATTTCCGTTAATTTGACATAAAAAATATTGTGATACCTCGAAAACTCTAGATGTTTTCAGTACAACGTATTTTTGTATGAAACGGCGTTGGTTCAGAAATATAATGGTATACGAAAGCTTTTTTGGTAATATTTATCAAGAATAGTATGTAAAAAAAGTTCCTGTTAAAATGACAATCCATGAAAATTTTTGAGATATCTCAAAGAGTGTAGATTTTCTCAGTACAACGTAATTCCTCAAGGTCATCGTCTCAGAATGAGAAAAAAACCGATTGAAATTTCATGTTTTGATTTTTCAAGCAAGTATCTTAGCCATTTTTCAACCGATTTTCAGAGAGTTCTTTGCCTGAAAGATCAGTTAAATGATTTTGGAGAAATAAGAAAAGATTTAACGTTTTATCACTAATTCATTGTTTTATATTGTTTTTAATAAACCTTTAAAATATTCAGTTTTTGCTCAAAACATAGCTCAACGGTTTTTTGTTGTAATTTTTTTTCTTATAAAATTTTCGTTTTTCACATTCTTTCATATGACATATAATTTATTTGCAAAAATTGCTTCATTTTGACACATAATTCAAAAAACAGTTTCTATCATCGAAAATCATGAGCTAACCCCTATGATTTGTTTGATGAAAATTAAATGTTTCAAAATGTTGTTTTAATATTTTTTACAAAGTTCTACAGCTTAAAAATAATTTCTGTGAATAATTTTCAATTATTTAAAACTACTACAAAATTATACACACATATCTATGTTTTAAGTCATTTCGTTATATATAGAAATAGACGTAGGAAAAACAGTTCTTCAGTGTTTCTGAACCGATTTTGATAACTTTTTTTAATTAATTAGAGTAGGGAGAAGGAGTTCACCGAATATTTTTGTGACCTTTGACCTAAAATATGAGCGAATATGAAATAATATTTCTGAAGTAAAACCTAAACTATGAGAAATGGAAGAACATGGCGTAAGAGGTAATTTTAGACATTAATACAATGTACAAAAAATATTTTTTGCAATATCTGGTAAACTGTAACTTTTCTCAGTAAAACGTATTTTCGTATTAAAACTTAAGATTTTCTTAGTACAGTACATTTTCTTAAGGCAATGTCAACGCCTCAGAACGAGAAAAAACTATTAAAATTTCAGAAAGTTGGTCGAATTTCGGCCACAGGCGATTCTAGTGTTAATAAAAATTTCAATTTGGTGAACCTAGCGAAACAATTTTAGCAGCTACCGTAGTTCCCTTACCCTTGTCAATACATACATAAAATATGAGCCAAATCGGTCCATAAATACGGTTTTTGGTAATTATTCGACTCTGGCGCCACCTCAATACTTATTTCGAATATGAGCTCTAGCATCATCTAGTGGGTATTTTTTTTAAATACAAACCTTATCCTTGCAACTTCAAATACAACCAAATAAAAAATTAATGAAATCTGTTGAGCCGTTCTCAAGTAATGTATATCTTATAAATAAGATATAAGAAAATCTTTAAAAAGCGAATATCTCTGGAAAAACTTGGCCGATTTCGTGCAAACTTCATCATCAACAGAATATTCCGATCAATCCGTTTTCACAGTTAGTGGTGATATCAAAATGTACACTTCTTTTTATGTATAAATATATATAAATGCTTATTAAAACCTAATATGTATATTTTACATAAATTGTGTTTCCTTGCTTACAAAAATTCTAAAAGACATGAATAATTTAAAGGAACCTTACAGTGGTGTTAGCCCCTAAGATGGGCTGAACTCTCTACCTGTAAAACAATAAGGCTAATATGGCCAACTTAAGACCTTAAGCGAGATTGAGAGCACTTCTCTCGCTGGGAAGATTGGACGTAGCAACGCTAGTAGCCCTTACCACAAAGCACTGCTTAATAGGCAGACATGAAGAAGACTGGGAGTCTGCAAGCGTCAAACGTCTAATAAGCTTCATCAAAAGCTCAAAAGGGTTTTCGACTCGGACTGACGGCCAAGTGTGCAGCGATATCACAATGGATCTTACTGGTTTAAGTGAGGCAGAATATGTGCCTTATGTTTTTTCTCGCACATTCAATGGCTACCGCCTCAACCTAACCTAACCTAATGTGTTGCAACAACAAGGATATTCAACATTTTTCCAAAATAAATATGAGATTTTTAAAATCTTTACAAACCTCTTTTAAAATAGACCTTTCAAAATATATACATTTATCCATAACATTAACATCAAAAAATTGTTTAGTAATTTTGACGTGAAGTGGTTTAAGAAAAGTTTTTAAATATAATTTACCACTAGACTAAAAGTTAATCAAGGTGTCATACGTAACGAGTGCTTGTAATGGATGTTTGTAAAGTACTCAAAGAGCTCTTGATTCTCTTACATACTTCTTAACACCTTTCGTGCAGTTTAGATATTCACCTCTTACATGTCTCTATTGATTACATTGTAGGTATAACAATTTCTCTTTTTATGCTTATCACCAAAAAGCACTTAAGTGCACTTGATAGATACAAAAGAAAAATTGGACAAGTTTTTAGTGCCGCTTCAAACGAACTTAAAAAAAAAAGTGAACTTAAGATAAGTAGGCTGTTTTTGTTTAAGAATAAGTTTGCCTACAACATTGATTGGATTAAAAGTTAATGGAAATAAATGGGATTTTTTCTAAACATAACTAAAAGAACTAACATTGTTTACATAAAATTTGAAATCTTAACATAATACTACAGTTAAAAGTTATTTAAATTGTCTTGAGATCGAATCTGTTATTGATTATCTACAGAATGGAAAAAACCAAAGTCAAGTTTAATTATCTTTTAAGTGGCAACAATTTTTAAGATACCTAGTTCTGATTTTGCTTTAAACAAAATAGATTGTTCTAATATAAAAATAAGTTAAAAATTATATATGTCACAGATAAAAATGGCCGTCACAAAGTTTTTACTATCTGCAGGCTTTTTTTGCTCATTTTGAAAACTATTTCTAAAAGCTTATCGCCAAATATCGATGCTAATGATAAACCTACCAACATTTTAATATACCTATACCAACCGGCAGCTTTAAAATAACAGCTTTTTAATAAACTTTAATAATCCTGTTACAAAAGTTAACTTTTTTGATGCAGAAAATATATTTAAAATAAAAGGGACTTGGCGTAATAATAAGACCAGATAGTTTTCACATAAGAAATTCTATACATTTGTATTGAAAAGTTTAAACCTATTTATAATACTAGCTGAAATCCGGCGCAATGCTGCCACGCCCGCGTTGCCAAACGCCCATAAAATGTTATCAGTGAAACGGCAAGTGTAAATTGTGTTCGAATACCAAAGCTATTCGATATCGCAAATTTGGGCTGTATGTGAGGTGCCGCGCTGCTTTTCCAATCCACAAAACACCCCTTGATATACATTTAACCCGCCGTAAATGAACATATTTTTTATCACATCGCCAATGAACACCCGTGTGTCACACCCGAGAAAAAAAATTAATATTTAAAATAAGAACTATACACATTGGCGTCGGAAGCGGGGGTCAGGGGGGGCAGTTGCCTCTCCACTTTTTTAGCTAGATAAACAATTTAAAAGGAATACTTCAAAAGTTATTCAAAATGTCAGTTTTTTTTACAACGATAATATTTTCGTATAATATATTTTCCTCTTCTTTCTCTCCTCTTCATAAGCATGCTTGCGGATAACCATTTTCTTTCTCTGTGTTTGCTAAAAGATAGAACAAAATGTAGAGTTTGTACTGCAAACCCAACACTTCAGTTTAAAAGCACCTTTAAGTATGTAGCTTAATACTGTAATATTGTAATGGAACCTTCAACGGAAAAGTGCCTTCTGAACAAAATCTAAAAACAAAACTAGATCTTTATGAAGATGACTTTGATGTGAGCGACCTTCACGCGCAACTTAAATTGCTGAAGCAATTGCCTGGCCAAACACCTTCAAATTGTTGTGGCATTGTATCCCAATTTGCAAAAAATTCATCTGAGCGTTTTTTGGTGCACAAAGACGACTTAAAACGTATCATCGAGCAACTATGACACAGAAACGACTCACTCATGCGGCACTTATACACATTCACAAAGATAAAACCGAAGAATTGAATTCGAAAGAAAGAAATATTTTGGAATAATTTAAATTGATATAACTTTTTGTACCTTATTGCATTTAAACCATGTAAAGATACACCTAGTCTTGCTTTATAAAAGCAACCATTATTTCTTATATTTTCATATTACCATATGAAAGATCCTTTAAAGAATGATCTCTAATATTGAAATTGGAAGAACTTTTAAAAATATTGAAATGTTAATATTTTTGATGTATTTTTATATTTTTTTATTTTAAACTAAAATAAAAAATTTGTTTATTCGCATTCATGTTTCTTTTAAGAAATTTTGGTGAATTTTTTTTGCACCACCATTTGTACTGTCCCCCCAGATAAAATTCGCTTCCGACACGCTTGACTATACACAAAATTTTTTTTTTTTATGTTTTTTATTAAGTCAATATTCATTATTTCATTTGGAAAAGGAAAAGAAAAGATATTCTGTACTTTAGAACTATTTTTTTTGTTATTTAAATTAGAGATAAAAAATGAATTCAAAATTTATTGAAGCCCGGGTCCATGTTCATTGGAAAATCGGTTCAGATATATGAACTCTATTACCAAATTTTAGTATTTTACTATCAAAACCGTCTGATATCTAGAAGTGCTATTGATTTGTGGGCGGTAAAAGTGGGCGTTACAACATTTATATATATATTGACCGCCACTTGGAGCACCTACATTAGACCGTCCCACTTTTTCAACGTTTTTCGAAAAGATCCCGGGACACATTGAATTCTGATTCTACTCTTAAAAACATGAAATTTGGTATATAACACTTTAACATTAACTAGTGTCCGACCGAAACCGGAATTTTGGCCGAATCCGAAACCGAATATTCGGCCATTTTATAATATTCGGCCGAAACTGAAACTGAAACCGAAACCGAAACCGAAACTGGTTATTAATATGAAAATTTAATTTTTTACAAATAACTTTTTTTTTATTAAAAGAAAACAAAAGTACTTTCAAACACATAAGAAAAAAATTTAATATAAAAAAGTATTATGTGAATATTTAAGTTTATAATAATTATTAATTGAAGTTTATTATAACCATAAACTGTCAGTCAAGGGAGTGTTATGTAAAACATAGGAAATGACAATAAGCAATGTTGCTTCTGTCATTGTTTTAAAACAAAAAAAGGGGCATTTTATTTTTAATGGCACAACTAGTTTACATTTATTTTCAAGATTTTGGAATTCTTTGAAAGAAAATATTTGCAAATATAAATTTTTATTAGCCCTATGGCAATTTGTATGTTCATTATTTAAAATATTTTTTCAATTAAGTAAAGGTTGATGCAAAATGCAGTTGCAAATATGCGAAATTCAATATTTTGCACTATTAACACATCAAGCACAACAATAAGAAAAATGCAATATTTAAAACAATAAAATAACTGCAAACTTAATAAAAAATATTTTAATTAAAGTTGGAGCTAAATTTAAAGAAAAATCGCCTTATTGTTTGTGTGGGCTGACATGACTTGGTTTTGACATAAGACTCCTAAAAGCCAGCAGCGCAGTCGCTTCTTATAATACCTGGGTTAATATACCTTGACTATAATCATAAGTGAGATAATTTTTTATTTATTTTTTTATTACAAAAGCATTGCATACTTTATGTCTTAAGTACACACTCAAAATAGTATGCACCTTAATTTTTATAGAACTACAAAGCAAAATATTTTTGTTTTTTTTAAAGGTTTAGTTTTATATAAATAGAAATATTTTGTTTCCTTTTCCTTTATTCACACACACAGAATTCGCTCGGAAGTTTATTTATCATTTTTTGGCTTCAGTACCTCTAAAACTTTAATATTAATTGCAATAAAGATGATAGAATCGAAAATGATTGTATAGAATGCATAAAATTAACCAAAATGTTTTGCGTTAACACGAATTATAGTCGAATTAATAATTTTTGTTTTGTACAGTGCGTTGCAAATATTTTTATATTTGAAGGAAATGACTGATGCAAGAAGTTTTTACCAAAAGTTTCGGTTAGTTTGGGTTATTAGCCGATAAGTTTCGGCCAGTTATAGCTGAAACTGGCCGAAACTGACAAAAAAGGCTGAAACTGGCCGTAACCGAAACCGAAACCGAATATTCGGTCGGAAACTAATATTAACTAACGATAAATAGTCGCGCAAACGGCTTAAAGGGTTTTTGGCTAAAACTGCATTATTTGGAAAAAATACAAAATTTCTTCTTCAGTATTTTTCATTTTCAAGAAACTAAAGAAACAATTTTTATCAATTTATACTTCTTTGAAAGCTAATAAAATTTGCCATCTTTTGCTATAAGAAAAATGATATTCTGTTTAGTACATTTCTTTAAAAACCTCTGCAAAATGAAATTATAATTTTTTCGAAAATTTGATAACTTCAACTCACATCACCCCGCGTTAAAAGTATTAAAGGTATTTTTTTCCAAAAAGCAACACAACTGCATAGCGAGTTTTTTCGAAAAATATTAAATAATTATTTAAATGACTATTTCTGTGGTCACAAGGACTAATGAGTAAACTCGAAGTATCGTAAAAAACGATATTTTAATTGCACTAACTGCGACCTTTTTCCCGAAATATATGAAGAGTTACAAACAAAATATGTGCAGGCATAAGTGGTTCTCTAATAAATGTAGAAAGTGTTTTCCTGCATCCTTCCAAAGATTGGCAATAAAGAAAATGGCGTATCGATTTTTTACGATATTATACGTTAAGTCATTCTTCCTTGTGACCACGGATTTTATGCTATTGATCTGCTATTGATCTGCTAATGATCATTCTTCGAAACAACAACAATATATCAACAGCATGGACCTTAATGCTCTTGATTTTTTAATAGGGCAATTCACAATCTTGTGTATTTTGGAAATTTGTGCATTTGTAAAAAATTTTAAAAATTTAATATCAATTGTGAATGGTCTTTTTGGTATAATTTGCTACATTTGTTGCAAAACATGAAATTTACAGCTTATTGATGAAAAGCAAAATTATTTTCCTCTGGAAATTTAGCTTAACTCAATTTTATGTCGAAAAAATCTTTAAGCCCAATTAATTGCTTGTTTTTTATTTTTAATTTTAGCTATAAAGTTTTTTCGCCTTTACTTTTTTTCATAATCACACTGAACCAAAAAATTACCAAAAACCACCGTAAAATTAACGTTTTTGGTTTACATTTTTCGGCCGATAGTGAAAGCTATCAATTTTGATATTATAGCACTTTCATTTTTGATTTGAATATTAATTTTAACGTGAAAAATGTAGAATTTATATTATATTAATGTATTTTTGATGTGGTACATATAAAATTTTACATGATTTTATTATCATTTTGATGTTGTCCACATCATATTGATATGAAAAACGTAAACTTTTTTACAAATTTATAACATTTTGATATGGTTCATATCAAAATGATATGGGAAAACGTTAAATTGATAAGAAAGAAGTGTTGTTCTGATATTTTTCATATCATAATTAATTAAAAAAACGTGGGATTTACATGAAATTAATGTTATATTGATATGAGGCATATCAAATTGACATTATATTATATCAGTTGTGATGTGGTGCATATCAATTTGATATAATATTTTATCACTTCTGATGTGGTACATATCCAATTTACACGATTTTAATAGTATTTTGATATTTTCCACATCATATTGATATGAAAAACATTAAATTTGTAACTAACTTATAATATTTTGATATGATTCATATCAAAATGATATGAGAAAACGTTTAATTGATATGATACAAATGTTTTTTTGATATTTTTCATATCATTTTCAGTTGAAAAAACGTAGAATTGATAAGAGATTAATGTTATATTGATATAAGGCATATCAAATTGATAATATATTATATCAATTGTGATGTGGTACGTATCAAATTGATATGATATTGAATCACTTATGATGTGGTACGTATCATATTTACATGATTTTATTATCATTTTGATATTGTCCACATCTTTTTGATATGAAAAAACGTTGACTTTTAAAGGAATTTATATTTTTTGATATGGTTCATATCAAAATTAAATTTGTTTTTATTATTAAATAAATAAAATCTATTTGATATGAGATTAATGTAATATTGATGTGAGGCATATCATATTTATGTAATATTATATCAATTTTGATATTGCTCATATTATATCATTATTATAAGAAACGTAAAACTGATAAATTTCACTATCACTTATTGGATATTGATATTGGACATATCAAATTGATATGAGAAAACGTGGAACTAATAGCAAATACTACTACTTTGATATTGTGCTTATCAAATTGTTATGAAAAATTGTCAAATTATTTAAATATTAGTTTTTAAATTTTCCTTATAAAATTAATATGAGAAAATGTAGAAATGATAAAATAATTGTTATTTCAATATTGTACATATCCTTCATATTAACCCTCAAATGAATCACCAGTACGCATATTAGCACTGTAAAAAACTTTAAATTCTTTGAATATTGTTTCTTTTTCCTTTTCAGGCCAAAGCAAGAATATTCAACTATCGAATCAACTATCTATGGGAAAGTGAATAGATACAAAATAAAAAAAATTCTATAGTTTTTATAATATACTATTTTTTATTAATAAAAATTATTGATTATAAAATACATATAATATTGATTGTATATATAAAATTATATACAACAATTTGAATGTATGTACTAAAACAATTTATTTTTTATAAGGGCAGTTCCATCTGGAATAAAATATATACATATGTATAGGTGGTCCTGTAAAAATTTCTATTTTAAAGATTTCTAAAAAATTGCAAAAATATGGGACTGAAAGTGTATAGAAAATTCAGTTCATATCTGTTTACAACTAAACAGACTTGAATATCGTTACAAATCAATATATCAACAATTTCATAAAGTTCTAAATGTTCACCGATTTTTTTTGTCAAAAAGTGTCCTTTTTTGTATTTAGATCCCTTATATGTAATTATATCTGTAGACAATACATTTTACATGGTAAACATTTTATGGAAATATGAAAAATACATTTTATATGGAAAACTCATGGTAAACTTTTAAACAGATATCTAAAGCACGAACAAATGAGCTAAATTTTTGGAAAGACGAACCAAAACACACATAATATTCTGTAAGTTGGCTGTGTTGTTAGATTTCTTTCGATAGACTTTTGAAGTTTTTTCTCCTGCGCCAACTCTAAATCGTTAATTGTTTTCATGTGTACGATGCAGCTGTTTATGGCATCTTTATTAGTTGTTTTTCTAAGTTGATTCCTTCCTTCAAGTTTGGTGACATACCTGGATGTTGGCTTTAAAACTGCATTGAGCAACATCGCGTGTACGGCATCTTTGGAATCTAAGAAAAAAGAGTTCATTAGTTAGAATTAGAATTATTTAATGTAAAGAATACATTATAATAGTTAAATAGAATAAGATATATACAAAAATTTAATAGTTTGAAATCTTTATAACATTACATGGGGAATAACTTATCATAGTATCATTAATATATATCTTAAGAGTTCCGTCGGAAAACCGGAATGTCGGAAAACAAAAACATCTACTTCATAGGTTGTAAAATATGCCTCTTTTCCAAGATATAGTCCTATAAATATAAATAGGACTTTTATTCCGTTCCCTCAATTGATTAGTTATCCGCTATCGTATGTCTGCCAGTTACACGTAACCTTGTTTTGATTAAAGTTATAAGCGGTGGTTTCATAAATAGCGTGTTGGATCTATGCCTAGCATACTGAAACCATTAGACCGCAAACTTCAAAAAACTAATGCAGACTACCGAGCCTTACAGCAAACTAACAACAATTGTTAAAGGATATTTTTTTATTTCATTACTTTCTTTTAAAAGAGGCATATTTAAAGTACATTTGTAATTGCAAAATATTTATAAAAAGGATCCAGCGAAACTTACACACTACATATTAATAGAATTATGATTAATATCATTGCCATAAACGTTTTAACGATTTCGAAGTATTGGCATTACCGTCCTATAATACCATACCTGTTTAATACTTATTAAGAGTTTCAGCAATTTGGCATCCCTACACTCTGAAAAAGTTTGACTTTAAAATAAAAAATAAACACAAGTTGTTGTTTTAAAAGTAAGTTATTTTTGAAACAAAAGCACTTGCATTTGCTTAAAAAAATTGATACTTTTAATTTCATTTTACGTTTTTCCATACCAAATTGATATGAAAGTTATCAAAATGATATGCAATGATATCCATTTTAAGTTTTTCTATATCAAATTGATGTGAACATTATCAATATTATATACATTAATATCCATTTTACGTTTTTTGATATTAAATTGATGTGAACATTATAAGTATTATATGGATTTATATCCATTTTCCATTTTTCCATATTAAATTGATATGAATATTATCAATATTTTATGCAATAATATCATTTAAGTTTTTCAATATCAAATTGATATGAATATTATCAAAATGATAATTATTAATACCCATCATACGTTTTTCCATATCAAATTGATATGAATATTATTAAAATGATATGCATTCATATCAATTTTATATTTTTTTACATGAAATGGATAAGAATTTTATCAAAACTATATGTATTAGTATCCATTTTATATTTTTCTACATCAAATTGATATGATTTTTATCAAAATAATATGTATTAATATCAATTTAACTTTTATTCACATCAAATCGATATGAATATTATCAATGATATATTTTTTAAACAATTTAACGTCTTTTTAAAAAAAAAATTGATATGAATTTAATCAAAATGATATGCATTCACATCAATTTTTAATTTCTAAGCAAAATTTATGTGATTTTTTTAAATTCATTATATAAAGAAAACGAACAAGTTTAAACATGCGCATAGCTTACCTGAAAAAGCTGCATACGTTTGCTCCAGTTTAAAGGACTGAAGAAGCTCATATAAAAAGTCTGGTTCATCAAGCTGTCCCTCTTCAGGCTCTTCTGTAGATTCTTTTTCAGTTTGGTGATCCATGACCAGCTTTTGAGTGAGAATTTCGTCAGAAAACATACTTTCTTCTTAATAGCCACTTGCCATTTTGACAACATTTTATTCAATTTTTCACTTTTTCTTTTGTTTTTCACTACTTTTGGTGTTTTGTTTAACTTGTAAATTTTCTTTTTGTTTTTCACTAATTTTTAACAAATTTGTCACTAATTTTCACTTAGTTCTAAATATTTTTCTTTAATTTTTCACTTATTATTTCTAAGCTGTTGTCTCTTGAGCGACCAACGAAAAACTGTGAGCGTACAAGCTTACTCATGCTGAGCTTGCGGTGAAATTGGTATATTCATATGAAATTATGTGGAAAAACGTAAAGTGGACAATAATGCATATCATTTTGATAATATTCATATCAATTTGATATGGAAAAACGTAAAATGGATATAAATGCATATAATATTGATAATGTTCATATCAATTTGATATGGAAAAACGTAAAATGGATATTAGTGATTATAATTTTAATAATATTCATGTAAATTTGATATTTAAAAACGTAAGATGATATAATTGCATATAATATTGATAACGTTCATATCAATTTAATATGGAAAAATGGAAAATGGATATTAATTATTGCCATTTTGATAATATTTATATCAAATTTATATGGAAAAACGTAAAATGGATATTAAGGTATATAATATTGAAAATATTCATATCAATTTTATATAGAAAAACGTAAAATGGATATTAATGATTCTTATTTTGATAATATTCATATCAATTTAATATGGAAAAACTTAAAATGTATATTATTGCATATCATTTTGATAATATTAAGATCAATTTGATATGGAAAAATGTAAAATGGATTAATATCCTAATAATTCATATAATTTTAATAATATTCATATCAATTTTATATGGAAAAAGATAAAATTAATATTAATACATTAAACTTTGATAATAGTCATATTAATTTGATGTAAAAAAACGTAAAATGGGTATTAAAATTCATATCATTCATATCATTCATATCATTTCGATGGTATTCATATAAATTCCAAAATATTTATATCAATTTGGTGTATATATAATATTCATATCAATTTGATAGTATTCATATTATTTTGATAATATTTATTTCATTTCGATTATATTCATATCAAATTGATAATATTTTTATCAATTGCTTTCACAATGATAAGCAATCATATTAATCTAAAGTTTTCATGTAAATGTGATATGAAAAATATGAAAACAACATGAAATCATATTAAATAAACATAAAATTTATTGACATTTTAGCCTTTCATATTTACATTATGAATTGATATTACAATGTAATACAGTATCATATCGAATTAATATTTTTAATGTCAATTTGACGTGAAAACTGTCAATTTAACATGAAGTTCTGTTATAATAACGTTTTTCTTATCAAGTTGATAGTTTTTGGCACTACGTTGAAATTGATAGGTGTTTATCACTTTTTTTACATGGCACAATTTTTTCGGTGCAGCTGTCAGTTTGCAGCTTAGTATTGCAATATGTAGTAAACCTTAGCTATGGATTTTAGTGTTGTATATACGCAATAGCTTAGTAAATGCATTCCTTTTGATTTCTTTAGTGTAGAGTAAATATACTTTCTACCATTTTGGAAATGATATGATAAGACCATTTGCAATGGATTGTGAATAGCCTAGTATGTCCTCAGCATTGCGATACATTGTATTGAATTCTGCTGCCATTTTTTTTTGTTACACAGCTTTGTTGCTATAAAATGGCTTTTGAGACAATACAGCTATATTTACTATACTATACAGCTGGGTTTACTATCCCTGCAGTGTAACCAACTAGTTTAAAACCAGTCTGCATACTAGTTGAAAACTGAGCAGTACTAGTTCAAGATCGTATTTTTCTCATATACCCAACTGGTATTTTTAACATGGCGATGTCATAGGAAATATCAATTGTCCTATTCTGAACAGATGAAAACTAGTTTATAATATATATAGTTATAGTTAGTTAAATTCTAGTTTGTTGTGTATAGTTGTAAACAAATCATATATTGCCAAAAAAAAAGGAACACATTATATGATAATTTAAGTCAATTTAACTTCAACGAATGCTTAAATAGCAATTTAAACTATTTTTGCAACTAGTAAATCGTGACAAAATATAAACTAGTTTGTTTTAACTAGTATAAAGACTAATCATTTATCATAAAGACTGCTGATTAGTCTTAAACTGCAGGGATACTATACAGTTTCCTTCTATCTATACTATACATCCTTCTTTGTGAAGTACGAATGCAAATTTTTGGGATATTAAAAAATTGCTAAAAATTCAACTTTTTTAAATGATCCAGCAGAAAGAAACGAGGGTCTTCTAAATATGGTAAATAATACGTGGACAAAGGATCCAAAACAGCAAAATGGTGTTATTCAAGTAATTGAACATTACAATCATAAAATACATTAAAATCATCGGAATAACAGAAAACGTACTGTTTACGTCAAACGTAAACACCGTGTGTATTAAACACGTCTGCTCAACTACTCGCTACAAGTCGCACGAGCGCTGACAGTTGTCGTTCGGCAACAGCAAGGTTGCGCCAGCGTCTTATGTGATTATTCGTTCTAATATACCGAAAGTGAAGAACATCGTTTTACCCACCCACCCAAATTGCAACGTATTAACCACCCGAAGACAACATTAGAACAAAAATTCACCATGGATTTACATTCAACATCAATTACATCGAATACACACGTTTATATACAACATAGACGAATTGGACATAAATAGCCAGCAGCAAATCCATCAGCAGCTTTGGGGATCAGCAGCACGGCAGCCCACCCACGTAGAAGACGAGGACCCATCAACAGCAACTTCAACAGGACAACACAAAATAATACTGTTTGTAAAACCACCACAATTGTTGTACAAAACGGTATAAATAAACCACAAATTGTTCCCAACCCACTCTAACCCATTTGTTCTCTTTTTCCGCCAATCTATCCACGTTCGTTCGCTACCCGAACACGTACAATATTTCGCAATTTAAACTAATGTCGTATTATTTTTTTCTTATGGTTATTTGCAAAAATACTTATACGCTTAGTAAAAATAAAACTTAATATTTTTCGAAAAAACTCACTGCGCAGTTCTCTTGCTTTTTGGAAAAAATACCATACCATAAATCTTAAATTATACATAAAAATTTTTGCTCTCAAATTCCTTAAAATACGAAATTTACTTAATCAATAATTTCTTCCTCATACTCTTGCAACGCGGGTAATGTGAGTTGAAGATATCAAATTTTCGAAAAGATTATAATCAAAACTTCATTTTGCAGATTTTTTTACAAAAATGTGCTGAACAAAATGCAATTTTTCTTAAAGTATAAGATGGCAAATTTTACAAGCTTTTAAGCAAGTATAAATTGATAAAAATTGTTTCATTAGTTTCTTAGTTACATGGAAAATACTGAAGAAGAAAAATATTGTTTTTTCCAAATAATGCAGTTTTAGCCAAAAACCATTAAAGCCGTTTGCGCGACCATTAACCATTAGTTAATATTAAAGTATTTTATACTGAAATTCACGTTTTTAAGAGTAGAATCAGAAATCAAAGTGTCCCGGGAACTTTCGAAAAAGTCAAAAAAATGGGACGGTCTAACCTAAATAACAAGTTTTACTATAAAAACGTGTACAATTCTGGAATTGGCATGATCTCGAAAAAGTAGGCGTAGATATAGTGCGACCACGTTCATTTTTTGTACAGTTGCCGATAGTAACCATCTGAAGAAATTTGCTAAGTTTTAGTTTTTCATGATCAAAACAGTCTAATATATACCTTTTTTTGGTTTGTGGGCGATACCGTAAAATTGGCTTGTACGAAAGGTAACATGCCACCTTATACAAACAACAACACCAAACTTCACAGGAACTCTCTCAAGATGTTGCTTGAGTTTCCCTGAAAATTTCATAAAGATAGGTTCAGCGGTTTTGGAGTCTATACGTGATATACGGTCGTACATCCATTTTTTATATGAGCTGCGCAGAGCACAAGTGGCGTAAAACTAATTTTTTCCTTAATAGAGTTATAAGCATAAAAGTGAACAGCAAACTAAAAATTTTTTAATGGTCCGAGTTAGAAACTATTGCGTTTCATTATCTTTGAATAATATTAAATACTTTGTTTTTGCTTTGACTTATTCTCTCATTTTTTTTTTGGAGTACAAACAACGTAAGTCCACAATTACTACATACCGGGCATTTCTTAAGGAAATTGCCAAAGGATGATTTGTTTTTTTTTTTAGCAAAACAAAAATTAGAAAAATAAAAAATTATGAAAAAGCTTTCCATAACCTAAAACAAGCTTAAAAGTGGAAATTTTCAAAAAAGTTCGGAGCACAAACTTCGTAAGTCCAATCCTTTGTACAAGTAAGCCATTTTTGACAATTTTTGGAAATAAATTTATTTTGTTTAAATGTATGAATAGATTATTCTTTGCTTATTATCTACTTTCTGAATAAAAGTTGTAATTGTAATCAAATTGTATTCCGTTCTAGGTTTTGCAATTTGTCGTTATTTTTGAACAATCAACTCAATATTCAGCTTCAACTCAAAAACAAACAGAAGCGCTTCTTAACAAGATCATTTAGAAAAAAATTTAGAAAAAACTTTAAAAAAATTTTTCACAGTAGCGCTTCTTAACATTAAGCAAGAAGATATTTACTTGTACTTTCAAAATCGACCACGTTCAACGTATTGTTAAACATATTGACTAAATGTTTTCTCATTTTTCCTTAAGCGTGTCATTTGTATTACTGCACCTTAAAAAAATTTCAAAAATAAGTTCATAGCGGTGCACAGTGTGAGAATTTCATAATCTAGGAGGACATATAAGTAAAAAAAAGTTTTCCAATTCAAATAATTTTTTGATATGTCATATAAAATTCTTCCTTAATTACGAATATGAACAAAAAAACAAACAAAAACCAACCAGTTTGCTATAAATGGCAGGCAAACTTGAAAAAATTTACGAACTATAAAATTATTTTTATAGATGAACTTTGAACAGTTATTAAAGTACCGAGTGTGATTAAAATATATTATTTTTTAAAATTTTTGATTACAAATCGTTATTTATTTACACGATGTTTGATGCTTTAGTTATTGGTTTTGTCGAAAATTCAGTCTTAAACATGTTAATATAGCACTTTTTTAATACTAATTATTCAAATTACATAAACTAAAAGTAATAAAGGCCAGAATTGGCCATTCCTTATATTACATTTAGCGTCAAGGTGGATGTTTATAGTTTATAAAACCATTAAAATCTTCAGGCGCATGCTTGCGCACATCTAAATTGCAATTTTTCTAAAAATCAAACTCATATTAGTCCGTTTTTATATAGAGTTACTAAATTTATGTTACTAAATTTATGTGAAAAGCGCACAGTCTTGCATTCTTCCAATAGGATAACTCTCCGAGGACGCTCAAGAGGCAAGAAATAAGGACAGCAGAAGATACCGAATCGAATCGACACTATTACCTATTTGCTACAATACATAAACTGTTTATTTCGTCAGATCCATTTATTCCAAGTTTAAGAGCACCTTCAAGAGCAAAAACAAAATTTCACAGGAAGTATTAGATTTAGTGAAGGAATCACCAATAATTATACAAGAGATAATAAAGCTGCTTCTGTAAACGAAGAGAATTGTTTCCGTTATGATTTAAGTATTAGTAGTGATTCAGAGTTATATAAGTATGCATATAATTATATTATAGAATTATAATTATTAATATAATTTATGTTATATCAAATAATATAATTTGATTTTTACTATTTCATTTTTAACTCTTATTGATTGTTTTTATAAGTATAGAATAGTCTAAATTATTCATATAAAATTTTTTATTATAGCAACACAAATCTAATTTTCTTTCATTAAAAAATTAAAATTTTATGTGCTCCAAAAATTTTTCATTGATATACATTATTTTATAAGTGATGCCGTGCCTTTTTGTTGTATTACATCCTACTTATAAAATACCCTACCTAGTTTAATACTAAGTTTTGGGCAATTTGGTATATTAGTTCTGGAGTTATTAATTTTGTCCAGTTATATTCGTGAATTCTACCGTTTTTTACACCGCTTATTCGGTGTGAAATTACGAACTTATCCGATTGGTTGTGAAATAACAAAGGCAAAGAAGAAGACCAATATCGAAATCACATTATCATTGAAAAAAAATTAAAAATGGAGACTTCTAAATTTAATTTGTTACATTTAATTTTGAAAATCTTGATTAAAAATTTAATTGTTATTTTTTGAACCACGAAACAGACTCCAAAAAAATGAAATAACCCACAAAAAATTTCCATACATTTTTGGGTGATATTTCATTTGCAATAACTCCCGACTTTCGGGGACTATTTCATAAGTTTTAGGAAATATTTATTGTTTGGGCCTTATGTCATTATGAAATAAAGCCCTATGAAATAGGCCCCAATAAAAATTTGATTGGAATAAGCCCCAATCAAATATTATTAATCAATTTAATGACTATTTAATAAAAATTGTAAAAAACATCCTTTAGAATAGTTAAAATTACACCTTTCGCTTTAAAAAAAAAACACCTAACAGGGTAAAAAACAAACATCCTATCTGATATTTACTTTTACACCGTTCTTTGTAAAAGATATGCTTTTTTGGATATTAAATTCTAGCACTTTGACACGTTGTTTTTTAACACCGAACGGTGTAGGACTCCCTACAGTGAATCAGCGCATTATCGCATTTATGTGCTTCAACTCAATAGCGCAACGCAGCGCAGCGTTACCCATGTCTATAACAAACTACTGTTTTGTTCAAATAAAATTAAAAGAATTTGTTTTAATTATTATTTCTTTATAAGCATATTATCGACATGCTTATAAATAATAAGACAAATTGTGGTTGAAAAAGCTTCATTTCTGAGTGCCAAAAAAGTGCATTCTATGGCTCATTTTTGACTTGTTTTTGATACAAAAAGTTTGTTTTTGAGAGGCAATTCTGTCTGGCAACTGAGTTAGAAATGGTTCATTTCTTAGTGCCGGAAAATAACTTGTAAATGGGTCTTTTTCCATTTCGTTTCCAAACAAAATAAAATGACAATTGACTATTCTTTTTTAACTCATTTCTGAAGAAAAAAGGTTCACTTTTGAAAGGCATTTTAGTCGAACGAACGAGTCTAAAATGGTTCATTTACCCAGCAAAATTTTTGATGCAAATGTGACATGCATTCTAGGGACACTGCTTCCAGAAGACATTCTATAGATCAAAATGTGCTTCTTCGTAGCCTTATAAAGAAGTTCTTTTAAGAGGCATTTTTATAAACTACTTCTGGAAGACATTCGAATGGCATTTCAATTCAAGTAAAGTACAAAAATTATATATAATTATAATATATGTTTTAGATATTTTCAATGGAATTTTTTAAACCCCCAATGAATCCGAACAACTTAATACTTCCAACACCAAAATGGTTTGAAAATCGGGAAAAAGGATATTTTATGTGGAATTTTTTTAAACCACCAACAAAACCCAGACAAGGATATTTTACGTAGATTTATTAAAATTCCCAACAAAACACAGACGCAAATGTGTGCACCCTGAAAGGTCTTATTCGGCGGCCAGTGTCAAAATTGGTAGTTATTGACCTTGATGTTAGTTTAACTGATCATTTCACGGGGTAAGGGACAGTGTTACCAACTCCCAAAAATATTTATCCCTAAAGCTTTAGTCAAAAACCCCTAAAATCGCTACAATTATTTGCGAATACCCCAAAACAAAAAAAAAGATCAATTAACTTTTTTTTATAATCTTTAGTTATAAATGATTTAATATTTACAAAAAATAATCGGTTTCTTCGATTTTTATTCAAAACAAGATGAACGCGATTTAAAATTTTTGTTGTAAACTTTAACACTTGAGTTGTCAAACCATACAAAATAACCTTTTGTCTCTTTCACCTATTCACAAGTTTTACAGCTTTAGAAAAATATTTAGACGTCACGTTTACCTTGTTTTTTTACACCATGGTAACGAGCAGGGAATAAAAAATGGAAAAAATTGAGGAGTAAATGCATAGAAAATTTGGAATAAATTCAAAAACTTCGTAGTAAATTTGATTATCCAATGCTTAACAATATCAAAAAGACTCTAAAAAAATCCTGTAAAATATAAAACACCTAAAAAATCCTATTGCACCCCCCCCCCCCCCTATGGCAAAACACCTAGGTTGGGAACACTGGGAAGGGGTGCTATAAATTGCCACTGTACAGTTTTTACTTGTAAATATTTTAAATTTAATATTCTTTTGAATCTTTTTAATCTTATGTTGTCATAAATTTTCCAAAAATATTTAATTGGAAAAATGTCGTTGAATCGAAAGCATAGAAAAAGAACTTTTGAATAAACAATCGAACAATTAGTTCTGTTAAATCAAATCGTGTTTCATTCAACGACATTTTCTCATTTCCAACACCAAAATCGCTGGAATGTCGGGAAAAGAGTTATTTTTCCAGGGATTTTTTAAACCCCAAACCACAAAAACCATTCCATTCCATTGAATGCCTTCTTAAAGTTCTCCTGAAAAACATCTACTAGAATCCTTTGATTGAAGGGCTCAAACAAAAACTTCCATTGTAAAAGTCCTAGAAGCACTTCTAGAGAAGACTAAGGAAAGCATTCCACCCAATGACATGCACATGTTAAAAGAATGCCTCCTGGGTACACGCTCAGAAATCTTGGATTAAATTCTAATCCAATCGTTGGAATCATGCATTTTTTAATACTTTTTGTATTAGAATTTAATCCAATCGTTGGAATCATGCATTTTTTAATACTTTTTGTATTAGAATTTAATCCAATCGTTGGAATCATGCATTTTTTAATAAAACCTGGAATACTTTTTAATACAGTTTGGATTAGTCTTTAAAAACAGCGTTCGGCTTGGTTCGGCTCTTATGCATGTTTATCATTTCTGTATACATGTGGCTTCATAGAGCAGTTGGTAGAGCCAAATACTTAATAACCTTAACGTAGTGGGTTCGAATCCCACATGTTTCGTTAATTTTTTTTTTGTCAAAAATATTTTAATACAAGCATGTATTAAAATTAATTCCAATGAGAGAATAAAAATCAATTGTAATATATGTAGTGTATTAGATTGTAATACAATTCTGGTGTGGTCATATATACAATACAGTTTGTATTAGAATTTAATCCAAGATTTCTGAGCGTGTATGAAAGTCGAAGGGATGGAATTCAAGACTTTCTCTTCCTTTTTAGCTTCTTTTGGTAGCACTTTTTTTGCTGGATATGTGTGCCAAAAATAATCTTTTCTACCCGAAAAGGTTCATAAATTAATTAAAAAAATATAGTTTTGGTTCACTGGGTTTTTGTTTAGTTACTGCCTATGCATACCTTTAATCCGTTTGTCGCTCTATATCCAGATTTTTATAATTTTGTTTTTTTTTTTCCTCAATCGCCAAATTGAGTGCATATTAATATGTTTACTTGCGCTGCAACCTATTCAAGAATTATTGGCTTAGTTGTAAAAATTTTGCTGGACTTTTTAAAAAACTATTTCAATTTCAACTCTTAACGGTGCACAGTAAAAAATTTGAGGGTAAATTGTATCTTTTTTATAACATTTGTGTGGTATAAACTTTTTTATTCCAAATAATTTATAAATTTTATACCACTCAATATTATAAAAATAGTAAAACAAATATAATCTAAAAATTTTATATAGATATCATGTGTTAATCAAAATATATTCTGGTTCGAAAGTAAAAAATTCACCGCAATTGGTAAACTTAAAAATATAGTTGTTTCGCTTGGTCTGACGAGAAAAATGGTCTAGAAAAATTTATAAGATTTGATGGTATAATTTTTAAAACATTTTTGGTTTGGATTTATATACAGTGGTGGTCACGAATTTAGCACACACTGTGTTAGTAACTCTAATTTGAAATTTTTTACATCTTAGCTTGAGAATTGTTATCAAATATTTTTTGTTGAGTATTGTTTATGAAGTTAACTCTATGTACCGTTATCTGGTTTCTTAGTTATTCTTAAATTTTGTGACATATTTAAAGTAGTATGAATCAATGTGGTTTAAATGCTGGACACGAATTTAGCACAGGTTAGAATTACTGTTCCATATCGTATTTTATTTTCGTTAATTAAACTTTAAATTTATTAAGTTTCTATTTGAGTTCTAACAAAAAATTGCAGAAAGATATGGTGAAAGGCTACTGATGTTCAGAGGCTCAGCGGCATTTGATTCAGCAAATGAAAAATGGTGGAAGCACAGTTTCAGAGATTGCTCTGCTTCTTAGATGTTCGTGAAAGTTATTATATAACGCATTACAACATGTAGAGCAGTATTAGAGCATTACTAAAATTTAAAATGAAATTTCATCAAAATATGGCATAAATGTATCCTCAAAAGGCATAAGAAGACGCTTGAATGAAAACAATTTCCGTAGCTTTATAGCCCAACAAACACCACATGTGTCGCAAAAAAATATTAAATGCAGTCTTACGTTTGCAAAAGAATATTTAAAAAGTCAACGAATTTTTGGAAAAATGTGCTTTGGAGGGATAAATCAAAGTTTTGCCGTTTCGCATCTGACAGCAAACAATATGTGTGGCGTCCTCAAAACATGCAACACAATCCAAAGTACACGCTCAAGACGATTAAACAGGGTGGCTGAAATGTTATGGTATGGGCGGCGTTTTCTTGGCTCGGAGTTTGTCCGATTGTTAAAATTTACCAAAATATGGATCAGCACGCTTACAAAAACGTTCTTGTCAATACCATGATACCGTTTCAAGAGGATAATTTGCCACTTTAATGGCGTTTTATGCAGGATAATGATCCAAAGCACAGTGCTCACATAGTTAAGAGTTGCTTGGAAGACAAACATATTGATATTTTGAAGTGGCCATCGCAATCATCGGACTTAAACCTGATTGAGAATCTGTGGAGGGATGTCGAGCAGCAAATACTAACAGTAAAATCAAAAAATTTGCCATATTTGTTTAGGGAAATCCAAAGGATTCGGTATAGTATTCCAAAGTACCGTTGTGAGGCTTTGGTCAAAAGTTTACCAAGGATATGAGATGCAGTAATTAAAAACAAGGGATTTCCTATGAAATATTGAGTTTTATGCAATCAATTTTGATTATATTTTTCATCCTAGACATTTTTTCGCTCGTGTGCTAAATTCATGACCAGGTCGAAATGCTTATTTTTAATTTTTATTTGATTTTAAACCCTATAAGAAAAAGTTTTGAAATAAAAAAAATGTATATAAGAAATAAAGAAGACATAATATATACAATTAAAAAAAGTTAATAAAAATTTACAACAAATAAATGGAAAATATAAGCATTCACTTTACTTTTTTAAGTGTGCTAAATTCGTGACCACCACTGTATATACCAAATAGTAAAAATTTATGCTCATATTTTTTACTGTGTGGCGAATTGTAACCAAATTTAATAATTTTAGTATAGGTTGTAGCAACAAGGCAGCATTATCAACAAGGATCTGCAAATTGACAGAAATTACCTTAATTTTTAATACTTTTTTTAGTAATTCCAAGAGGCAATTTGTTTAAAAAAATTTACAAATTTTGTTGATAAAATAAAATTTTTTAATCTTAAAATTTATTGTACAAATCTAGCGATCATTCATTGGCTCCTATTTCTGGTTGTTCCATAATGATATTGAAATAGAGTACACTTTAAGTATTGCGCAATTCACGCGCAATAACCACCGGACAGGTAGTATTTATGTGCATAAACACTGATAAATTTGAAAAAAATGTATATGCAAGATTTGTTTTTATAAGACTATTTAATAACTTGTGACTCCTCTGAAGCTAATGGGCCCATTATAAATTATTGAACAAATATTCAACTTCTGCAGAAATGCAATTAGTTGAAATTTATGTCCAAACAATAAAATTTTGATTAATCTTTTATTAGGTAAATATTGCAATGTGAACTGTAAGAAAATGTAACAAAAACTCAAATCTAATTAAAAAAAATTCAACAAAGCAAATCAGCAATAAAACCATCACAAAGTACCGCTTAGATGAGTGCTGAAAAAATGCATATCTTGTCAACAAATTTCGACACATCGATCATCTCTCATTATGAAAGGAAAATTATATTATTTACTGCATGTGCCAAAATTTGGTGAACTTAATTAAAATTATTGGCAATCTTTAATGTAATCTCTATTAACACGATAGCTAGTTGTCAATTGAGCTTTATCTTTAGCAATCGATTCCGCACGTTTATCTACAACAAGATTGTAATCAGATGAGAATGAGTTCTCACTCACTTTCATTGAGTGCTTTACTTGTTCAAACTTAGTTTGTTATCAATTCCTGGGTGATTCAATGCCTATATAAATAAATGTTTTTATTTTATGACAGCTCAGTAGCGTACTCATTTTAAACAGTTAAGGCGTTGGAACTGCTGCAGAACGTGTTACAATTTTTACAAGTTCTTAAAGTGGTGTTTTTATGTTGTAATCAGTAAAAATGTTACTTCTTAGGAGTTTACTCGCAGTTTTGTCTGTTTGCTTAATATTGGCTGCCGAAGTTACAGCTAAATGTGGCTATAAGGTAAGTTTTCGAACTCAAAAAAATTTAGAGAACATAAAGAGCTATACATCGTTATTTAAAGCGTCTTTTTGAAACGGTTTGCTCAGTTAGAAGTAAGATTTGATTTGATAAAAAAATACGCACTTAGTTTCGCCGAAAGAAAAGTAAAAAACTCTTATTACAAAAACAGAGCAATATCAAAGCACTAAAATTATAACAACTTCGTGCTTGATAGTTTTTATTTATGCTTCTGACTAAGTTTTAACAAGAGACATACAATTCTTGCTAAAATTGTATCAGCATAATTTGTGCTCCGAGTGAGAGTGCCGTAGATAGCTGTCAAAAGGCTCATCATGTTTGTTTACTAATAGCCAAAGAATTATTTTAAACCAGGGCTGGGCATTCTATCACAACCAAATTTAATTTTGTATTGTTAGTATTGGTGCGCTCCCATATAGCGCACACTGAGCGAAATAGTTGTCAAAATTATCAAGATTTGCAAGTTTGCATGTTTATACCTCTACATATACCGTTATATGTGTTTATTTTGTATTTTATGTTTTTATTTTTGGTCATCGGTATTGTTCATTATTTCTTCTATGTAAACATCAAAACTCCAGCATTTTTTTTTAGTAAATAAATTATATTAGTTTGCTTGCAGTGGCAAATTAAACATTATAGTTCGCCATAAAGATTCTCTGCGGAAAAGAAATAACATTCCAATCCATAATTAAAAAATGCAAGGAACCTTAAAAGGTAATATGTATGAATTTTATTAAACCTTCATATACACAAATAATATGAAATTCTAGGAAATAAAAATATATGCTTAAGTATTAAAAATCTACAAATAATGTTAGTTTTTTAAGAGTGTACATAAAATATCCGACATAGGTCTTCACAGCATCACTGTCAGCGAACGACTGAATTACATTTTCTTTTGTTGTGAGATTTGTGTACATGTGAAAAGTTACGCTCAGAGAGCGCTCAGTGAGCTATGGGGCGCCCAGCGCTGTTTTGAACATATTGAATTAAAGTAAAAGACACATAAACTAAAGAAGGAAAGAAATTTTAATAGTTTTGCATATTCTTTATGTATGTTGTTTAATTTATTTTTATCAACTATAATAGATTTTCTATAATAAATAGAAATGTTCGAAAGAATGCTAAATTGTATCAAAAACCTGGGGTAAGTTTGTTGTATCATGTAACAATTTCCCGCCTATGTTTTTGCTTACAACACGAGGTAGATTGTTTACAGGGTTAACATGAAAATTTTGTTTAAAAAATTTTTTTTTTTATGTTTGAAATGTTATAATGAAAAAATATCCCAAATATCACTTAAAGAAAAAAATGTGTGTAATGAATAATTCACTTTGCTTATTATTTTTTGTATGATATACATAACAAAAAAACCTTCAAGTAAATAATTCACATATATACTTATTATTAACACAAAAAAAAAATCCTAAATAATCGGTTGAAAATAAAAAAATATTAATATTTATTGAAGTCATTTCAAATGAAGACTATATGTTTGTATTACTTGCTTTGAGCGTCATATGGTTCAGATGAGTTTATTAACACATATGTCAAAATAAATATGGAACGTAAACAGAGGGTTCGTCACAGCTGAATCACTCAATACTACTGAAGAAGAAATATAGCAATTTCCGAAACAGGCTGTCTAGTCTGCTGTGTGATTGACTTTATACAGAGTTTTTGTTGTTGTTGTTGTTGGTATTGATTTCCTTCATAAATTACTTGACCTAAAGCTTATAAAATTATAACCTTCTAAAACTTTATCTCTTTTGAGTTTTAACGGTTTTTTTTTGTGTTCAATATGCCAGAAAAGGGTACATTAAGGATTTTAAAAAAGTCAAGTTTCAACATCTATAACTTTTTTCCGAGTTTATTTTTTATAATTTTTGCACTAAACAGCTCGTGACTATGTCATAATAGCCCATGATATTGCTTATTAAAATTTTGTATATTTGGATTTTTGGGAATATTTTTCGTGTAAACGCTTAAGCTCGAAATTTTCAAAACGGTACACTTGTAGAAAAAAAACCCATAAGGTTGTTCAACGTAGTTACACTATTTTGTGTGTGCATTGCATAAAACAATTGAAGTTTTTGTCCAAATTTGTATGTTTGATAACTCATTTGAAAAGTTTTTTAAAAAATCACACTCAAAAAGAGATTACAGTGATTATTTTTAAAAAAGCAGTGATTTAAAGCGTGTCGCCAGCGCATTAAAAAAATACAAGTATAATTTCATACTTATATATAAGATATTGGCCCTTTCATCAAAAGTTCTATCGTGACTGCAAAATCAAATGTTACTAAAATCTCTCTAAGCCCCTTGAGACCAGGGGGTACTATATGACCCCATGCGTTTTTCAGTTATCGTTGCTTTAATAACAATTAGTCTGGTAATTTTTATCTTAAATTTGGTTTTGGAAGCTTTATTGAATATAGCAACACCGGCAAGCTAGCAGCTGATCTATTTGGAATCTAGCTGGAAGTATTTTTTATCGTGCAAAGTATGTTGCTTATACTGCTCAAGTATTTTGCTAATAACTCGATCCATTAAAGAAAAATGTTCCAAACGTAAATGTAAGTGTGAATTTAGATGTGCTTTATGGAAAAATATCTAATTCAGCAAATAATTTCAGTTGTTTTCACCAAATTAACAAAATAAAATGGGGTCTTACATAACCCCATCGGTCTCAAGTAAAATTTATTGCAATATTTTTTCATACAATCGCAATTTTGTACCTTGCGATCTCTCTTGTAAAGAAAACTAACATTTCAGTATCGATCTGTAATATTTATATAGTAGTTGTCTAAATTTAAAATTGAATGGTATTGAACATATAAATTGCTTTTAATATTTAAATACGTTCATCACAGATTACAGCTGAAAAAATCCGTAAACCCCATTTTATTTTGTGAATATGGGGCTATAGAGGCTTCTCCAAAATTTTTCAAGCCTATCTTTTTTTGTAATTTGGTCACGGGAACCCTAATCCAAGGTAATTTTTTCTATATCTCTAACAGTCTAGGCTTCGGTCTGAAGGGTAAGCCTCCATCATAGAAAAAAAAAACTTTAAATTAATATTGTTAGAGTATTGAATCAATTAAAATTTTAAGAGTATGGCAACAAACATGATAAACGGCAACAAAAATTTAAAAATTTGAATGAAAGTTGAAATTTTATAAGTATAATAAATACTCGTACAATACAAAGTTGTATTCAATTTTTTTCCAAACTCGTGCACATTTCTGATTTCGATGCAGACAAAAATCACTTCTATTTTTTGTTACGTAACGCTACCTTTTTTGTTTGCTTATATCTTTGGACCTTTTACACTTAATATAGTACTATAAGAGTGCTTTCCAAAAATCAAAACAGGGCAAAAAGTTCAAGCTTTTCTTCTTTTTTTTTAAATTTTCAGTAACATAAGAGGACTATGAACGTTACGTGTGTGACCATGGAAATTATCATTTTTCTTAGAATGATTAAAGTATATCACTCATTTTCTTTAATAACATCACTACTAAAAAAAAATAATTTTACTTAGAAGCATTTCAAGTTTTAAGCAGATATAAGTAGGTCATTATTTTTCATATTATCGTTAAAAAATAATTATTCCATAAGTTTTGAAATTATTGAATGCACAAACAAAGGTGCCGCAAAAATATATCAAATAAAATAAAAATTTATTAAAGTGGTGTAATCACAAAATCGAATCGCACGCGGAGACTATGAAAGACATCGTTACCAAAAAAACATATAATAAAGATCATAGTAGAACAAACGTTTCTGCATAATTAACTCGATTTTTATGTTTTTTGGATTATGACATTATTGAAGAAACCGAACGACATATATATAAGGTAATAAAAATATTATCATAATATTATACTAGAGTTATATTAATAAATATAATGAAAATGTTTTCTTAAGTTACTATTTATTAGAACCCTGTTCTACACATAAGGCATAATAATAATCGATCGTATTTCTAAGCAAATAAATCTTCCAAATGAATTATTGATTTTTTTCTGAGAAAAAAATATTGTATCTCTTGATTATTCTCTTTATGATATGTCTTTGTTTAATTTAGCGACAATAAAAAAGAATCAAGTCATAAAAATCCTGTACAGATTGACCATATGGGAAAATATATAGTAAAATATTAAAGAGTGTGATATGATAATTACGAATGATCGCCTCTGAGCATCTGTATGTACCTGCTGCTCTTTCTGAACCCTTTACGCAAATATTTTGTTTGATGTAAGAAAATTTAAAATTAAGTCTCATTTGCTCAAATCAAGCATTAAAAACTAAAATAAGAAAAAAAAAATTGTATTGGCCAATTATTATTTATTGCCATAATTGAGCAAAATAAACAACAGCTTGAAACAAGCATGAAATACTTGATTCTAGAACATGGAACAAGACTTGAATTAAGAAAATATTTTCTTAATTTAAGCAAACGTATAGTTGTAGCCTTTGAACAATGCAGTGAATTACAACAATCATTAAAATCTTGATGTTTCTTCATTATTTACTTAAATGCAGTAAGAAATCAAAGAATAACAACAAGTTATAACCAACAAATATATAATAACAAAAATTGTAAATTACTTATTTTAAATTAAAAGAATTGTAAGCAACGACTAAATTTAACCTAAAATTTAAGTTATAATCAACAAACAAACGCATTTGACTCAAGAAATTACTAAGTTATATACTTAAATTTTAACAATAAATTATAATTAAATTCAATTTAGACTTATGTATAAATTTCGTATTTCGTATTTATTTATTTGACATTTGTTAGTACAATACGATAAAGTAACATCTTTTATAGTACAACGAATATTATATATATAATCAACAAGTCACATATATATAAGAGATAAAAATATAAAAAAAGCTAGCAAATACTAGCAGTGTATAATAAGTTTTATGAATGAATTAAATTTTGGTTGGATTAAGTTTGAATTAAAGCAATTACATAAAGAATAAAGAAAAACAGTAGTTAACATGAAATAAAACAATAAAGTGATAAGTGTTGTAAGATAATTAATAAACAGTAGTAATAGTTAGATGTTTGAATAGTATGACATTAGATAAAGCCTGAAGTTATTCACACTAACAGTAGCTTTTATGCTAACCGGTAATGAATTCCAAAATTTAATGGCGTTGACGAAAAATTGCCGTTTTGAATTTAAGGCTGTGTGCGAATTGATCTAAATGCGACCTAAACTAAATCGGGTCGATAAGGCAGTGCTTCCTAAATAATTAAGGAAAATCTCGAGCTACTTATATGATTCCTAAACTAGGAAGCACTGCCTTATCGACACTTTTTAGTTTAGGTCGCACTTAGATCAATTCGCACACAGCCTAAATAATTAAATCTCGGTATAATGAGGTTGCCAGTTCGGTTTGAAACACTGAAGCTTAGTTTAGTATAGAGGTAAGATGAAGTAACTTTTAGAAAACTTTATAAAATAATGAAGAAGATAACATTAATAAAATATAAAATAGAAGAAAGATAGTATCAAGAAAACTGTTGGAATATTGCATGCTTAAAGTTGTGCTTATTTCGGATACTTTTGATTATTGAAGGTAGCGAATTCCACATTCTGATAGCGTTCACAAAGAAGAGTCTGTTGGAGTTCAAAAAATTGTTTGCAAAAGGGATTGCAAGATTCATATTTCTGGTCTATCTACAAAACTGTAACTTATTAAATAAGTAATTAGGAGTTTGTGTATAAATCAAGTTATGCAAAAAAATACAGTTTCTAGCATCCAAATAATTAAAAATATTGCAACCAAGTACTCGATTCTTCAAATGACTTATGCGGTCAAACTTTTTAAGACTATACACCACGTATCTGACAGCATTATTAAATACAAGTTGTAACTTAAGCTTTGACCTAGAATCAAGCTGACTGTATACAACTTTTGAGTAGGAAATTATTAACAATATGAGTTGAATCACTAGCTTTCTTCTAGCCTCAGCAGGCTCAAAGGATGCAGTTCTCCTCAGGTTCCGTAGGTTATAGTAAATTTTACAAACAACAGAGTTTATATGATCTTCACGTGGAACTCCACGCGATAAATTGTTAAAAGCAGACAGCCTATTTCCCACCCTTACTCTTTGAGAACTTCCAACTAAGTAATTATATAACAGACGGATCGCAGTGATAGAAAACCCAAAATTAAGCTCTAAATTTTGACATAGTAATAAATGATCAACAGAGTCAAAAGCTTTTGAAAAGTCCAACAGACAAAGCAAGCTTATATGCGCCATATCATATGATAATTTTATGTCATCTAGGATCTTCACAATAGTTGTAGAGTAGCTGTGGCCAGGTAGAAAACCGGATTGAAGTGTTGACATAAGGTGTTCTAATGTTTTCAGAGATTTGTACAGCCACGAGAGACTCAAATACTTTTGATAAAGCTGGTAAAAGATCGGATGAAAATCACACAGCTCACGGGCATTGGGTTTTTTAGCTATAGGAATGATTGTAGCTGCTTTCCACGCATCAGGGAAGCAAGGACTTGTGAAACAGTGATTCATTATGTGTGTCAAAGGGCTTAGGATAAAAGGTAAAAGTAGTTTTATAAATTTAATAGATACTCCATCTTCACCCACAGCATTTGATTTAATATTATTAACGAAACGAGTAACATCACACTCATTTACAGCAAAAAACTGAAAATGACATGGACTTTCGATAGTAAGACCTCTTGTATTATCGATAAATGTGCTATAAGTATATGTTGAGGTAGCGATAAAATAATCATTAAGAATATTAGGATCAATTAGACAATCATCAGATTTTACATTACATACTCCAGCCTGTCTTAAGTTGTTCCAAAGACTTTTGGAAGGTTGTGCTAAACTTAGCTTGGACATGAAAAAAGTGCGTTTAGACAATTTAACAATGCAGTAAGCTTCATTTCTAGCTCTTTTGTGCTGTTCCCAATTAGATATTGCCGAGTTTCTCTTGCAACGATTATAAGTTTTATTAGGTTTTTTTCAGGGCCAATTTAACGTTATTTGTAAACCACGGACAACTTCTGTTAGAGACACGACGTGTAGTCAACGGAACATACAACTTCAATAATTCACTAATTATATTACTTAAAAAATACAACTTCTCATTAACAGTACTAAGGAACTAACATTCGGACCAATTAATGATAGACAGGTCATTATACAACGAAACATAATCAATAGCTTTATAATTACGAAATGAAACAGTTTTAACAGTTAAAATCGGTGTCAAATTTATATTCAAAGAACAAAAAAGAAGATCATTGTCAGATAAAAACGATAATTGGTCGTCGGGGAACAAGAATATTCTTAAATATAACATTTATATTTAAATCACCACACAAAACGAAGTGATCATAGTCAATTGCACAAATCAACAATATACAGGGTCCGCCATATAACTTTTTTTTTCAACTAGTGCTTATTTCGTGAATGGTAACACTTAGCTCATGTCTGATTTGACACATAATTAGTTTTATCCTTCCGCTGAACGAATATGGTTGTGTATACGCTTGAACAACGCTAGGAAATATTGCGACATTACTTTGAAAAACATGATGCCGATTTTGCCAAAAAAATCATCTTTTCAGATGAAGCTAATTTTGATCTTGGCGGGTAAGTAAACAAGCAAAATTGTCGCATTTGGGGCACAGAAAACCCGCACGCATACATTGAAAAGCCGCTGCATCCAAAACGAGTCACTGTTTGGTGCGGATTTTGGTACAGAGGCATAATTGGGCCATTTTTCTTCGAAATGAGCAAGGAGTGGCCGTTACAGTCAATGGCGATCGTTATCGGGCCATGTTGAACGAATTTTTGTTCACAAAAATTGAAGAGGAGGATATTGGCAACATTTGGTTTCAACAGGACGGCGTTACGTGCCACACAGCCGAAGCTACACTCGATGTTTTGCGCCCTGTTTTTGAAGATTATCAGCCGCATTATCAGCCGCAGAGCTGATGTCGTTTGGCCACCTCGGAGCTGCGATTTGACACCGTTGGGCTATTATTTGTGGGGTGCCCTCAAAGATAAGTGTTACGCCGACAAGCCAGAGACAATTGACGCTTTAAAGGACAGTATTCGTGAAGCCATTGGTGAAATACAGCTGCACACAATCGGTAATGTGCTTAAAAATTGGACCGATCGTGTAGGCTACTGCATGGCCAGCCGAGGCAGCCATTTGAATGAAATTATTTTTCATTAATAACCGGAAGGATTGTACTCTCAAATAAAAAAAGAAATTTGAGAAAATATTCAGTAGTTTTTTTTTATAGAATTTTAAAAAAAAAAAGTTATTTGGTGGACCCTGTAGTAAACAATTGCTCTAAACAACAATACCGATTCGGATTATACACACACGACAAGAAAATTTTTGTACAACTGACATAGATTTCGACATTAAGAAACTCTACTTCTGAACCACTGGACATTCCCAACACATTAAAATTTAAGTTATTATGTTGACTTTATATGATTTGAATACAAATTCTAAATGTTTGATAGTTTAAATCATACTTGATTTTAAATACAAATTCTAGTTGTTTGATAGTTTAAAATCGTTTATTGAGCTTAAGGTCAAATTTAGAACAATTAATTGTTCTAACTAATCTTTCCAAAGAAACAACAACAACAAAGTTTTTTAATATGAAAAGGAAAAAATCACTAGCTGATCTTATTGCAATTTCGGCCTGGCTAAGGGCTTCATCAGAAATCTTTGTGATACCCGTGCAGTAATTTAAGTTATTTTTACAATATATTGCAACACCCTTGCCTTATTATCAATTCGATCATTTCGAAAAAGCTTATAGTTCTGTATATTCAAACAAGCGTCATTTATGTCTTTATGAAACCAAGTTTCAGAAACACAGATGACTTCAACAGCGGAATTTTCAAAGCAGTGCCGAACATAATTAAGTTTTACATCATTCAGACTTCGCGAATTAAAATTAACAATATTGGCAAAGAATGCCAAACATAATTTTATGGCGAACGCTATTACCACATATAGTAGACAACATAACATACTACAATAGTAACACAACTGTAAGCATTAATATAGACATGGAGATGAATAGAACAAAAGAAAAAGAGAAAGTTTGGAAAAATTACAAACCATAAGAAATGAAATGATAAGGTATTACACAATAAAAGTTTTTGTTGTAAAAGAGTCGCTAGACAACAAAATCTACGTTCAAGATCACTGTCGTCAATATATGCCAACAAAGCATGTGAAAGTGTTGTTGCTTTGTGCAAATCGAGCAAATTGTTCCAGTTTTCAGTAAATTATTTACTGGAATCAAGCAAAATGTTCTTAATTTAAGAAAAACATATTTCTCAAATTAAGTACATTATTTTAGTTTTCAGTTAATTGTTTACTTGATAAAATAAAATAAATTTCTCAAATCAAGCAAAGTATTCTAGTTTTTAGCAAATTGTTTACTTGAATCAAGCAAATTGTTCTCAATTCAAGAAAAATAAATTTCTCATACCTAGCAATTATTTTAGTTTTCAGCCACTTGTTTACTTGAATCAAGCAAATTTTTCTCATTTCAAGTAAATATTAGACTCGAATGTAGAAAAAATATTTTTGAGTTTTAAGCATATGTTGCTTTAATGGAGTATTTTTTTCTTAATATCATGTGTTTTAAATTTGCTCAATTCCAGCAAAATAATGCTTGAATTGAGAAACTTACGCTTGAGTGTAAACTGACAGCCTATTTGCTTGATTCCAGCACAGAACGCTTGATTTTTTTTTTTTTTGTTTCTGTGCATAAGGCTCGCCGAATATATTTCCTTCTAACAAAGCCATTGTCACACAAATGTCACAAAATTTTATAATCTCAACAAAACCAGTTTATTTCTCATTAAGCATAAAAAAGTTTGAATTGTGTTTTTTAGTTGAGTTTAGATGTCTAAGTTCATGTTGGGAATTTTTTAATGACCACACTTTAGTTCAAATGATCAGATTTTAATCTAAAATCGAAAATAATAGATGAAAGTGAAAAAAGTTCAAGAGTTTTTTTTAATAAATTGTATTTCTCGAATAGATGTTTACATTACACTATATAAAAAAGTGAATTTTTATAAATGTAGAAAAGTACTCATTAATCAAAATGTGAAAAATATGCCAAAAATAATCAAAAGAATAAGTTTTCCATATAAATTTTTTATAAAATCATCATTTTGATAAGTTTAACCCCAATATTGATAAATAACAATATAACTAGCCAAATTCTTTCAAAGAACACAGCATACAAGGTCAATACATCCATCGCTAAGCGTAAGGTTTTTAGTTTCAGTGGTTTCCCAACCACTTCTAGAGGAAAAATATTTTGATGATGGTCAGCAATTTCCCACGCGTAATCCACAATATCCCAGGCTCCTTTACTTTAAAAAAAGCAATAAATAAAATGTGAAACAGCTGGAGTTTTTGAAACTATCAAAATTTTGAGAGTAAGGCATAACTAAGACATTAGTTTTATCCCAAAAATATACTATATTCCTACATTTTTACAACGTATTCGACCGAAAATATTGGTAGAATACAAATTTTCACTTTTGCCTTATAAAGGGTTAAGCCACGAACATGCCAGTATCATTTACAGGACATAATATTTAAAGTCTTATTTCAATATTACTTTTTAATTAGCAACTATTTTACAAATTGGAAAATTTTAACTTAAAGCCAAAACCTCAATAAAATTGATTAAGCTATTCAATAGAATTAACCCTTTGGCGACCACAGGCAAGTATACTTGCCAAAAGGTTTTTGGGACCTATGATTGTCCGGGTAAGAGATAGAGCAAATATCATCAAAGAGGATTTGTAAAGAAAGCTCAGGGCAACAACAACTTAGAATGAAGTAGATTGTTACCTGGTCTCACCCGAGCTGGAGAAGCCCCCAAAGTTGAAAAATATTACAAACAAAAAGTTATAATTCTAAAGCCCTCTAAGAACCGAAAAAATGTCGCGCATTAATGAGACTCCATTATGTTTGGGAGTCATCCCTTACCTTTCAAAAATTTTGAGTTTAGAAGTTTTCGTGCATTCCAAGGAGACCACAGGGCCTAAAACAGGTTAGGCAAATATATTTGCCTCTGGGCGACGAGGGAGCAAAACTTATAAAAAAACAAAGTACAAAAATGCCGTTAGTTTGTTCGTCATGTGTTTGCTTTTGCATGATTTGTTTTCTGTTTCCCTGTGCATCTTTATTTATGTTTAGTCTTTGTTGAAATTGAGTGAAAGCAGACGTATTGATTGAAAGTGATTTTTTATAGTTTGTGCGATATTCTTGATAAACAGCATCTTTGTGCAGTGTTTTTTCCATATTCGTTACTAAAACAAATTTTTATGAAAATGAGTGCATCAACGCGTGATCGTTTGTTTTTTCTTCGATCGGACGAAATCGAGCAGATTTTGCTCTGCGACACCAGTGACAACGAAGATGATGGTGTCACAAACTTGGATGAAGAAGACATCGCATTTCTTGAAAATGACGCTTTAGAAAATGAAGGCGAAGACAATATAGAAGTCATCATTGAGGGCGCAAATGATGCAGCTCCTGCACCTAAAAAACTGAGATCACACCGGACGCAAATCCCAACGCCAGTAAGCCCAGTTCCATCGACATCAAATCTAGCACTGGATCCACAAATTCCAGTGTTGTCCATACCAAATGAAATGGTGTTCCGATTTAGAGAGACATTGGCTTATAAAAAACCAACTTTCACAGGGTATCAAGAGGAATGTGAATATGAATACTCTCGGGTTGTAAAAGCAAATGTGAATATAAATGAAGAAATGCCGTTAGCATACGATGTGTTCAACACTGTTAGTAATTTTGAGGGTAAGTTATCATTAGCCAAAATGCATAGCTACTTGTTTGTCAGTTCATTTATTTTTTGTTGCAGAATTGTGCATCATGATAGTTGAACAGTCAAATCTATACGCCATACAAAAAGGCCGCATTTCCACTATTACGGTGACTGAGTTCAAGGCCTATATGGGTTTGATTATACGTATGACCCTTGTCAAATTGCCCAACATTCGTTTGTACTGGTCTACAGATAACACTTTCCGCCAAGCCCAAGTAGCTGATGTCATGACCCGGAATCGATTTGAAGAAATAACTTCCAATCTTCACTTTTCCGACAACGAACAGGATGATAAAACCGATCGCGCTTACAAAATCAGGCCATTTATAAACCATTTAAACAAGGCTATGCCGGAAGCGTACACGTACTCAAAGAAACTATCAATTGATGAACATATGGTGAAGTTCAAAGGTCATAATGCTATGAAGCAGTACATGAAGGATAAGCCTGTTTCGTGGGGCTTCAAACTTTGGTGCTTGTGTGAATCGGAAACTGGCTACTTATACAATGTGGACATTTACACAGGTAAAAAGCAATTCGTGGAACACGGCCTTGGTGAGTCTGTTGTTTTGCAGCTATGTGCACCCCTCGCAAAAAAAGGCATTGAAGTTTATTTCGACAACTTCTTCACTAGTCTAAACCTTATGCACATTCTCCAGGAAAACGAAATAATGGCCTGCGGCACAATTCGGAGCAATAGAAAGCATATGCCAAAGAATTTTCCGGCGGATAAAATAATGAAGCGGGGCGACATAAGCTACTTTACATCTGACAGCATTTCTGTAGTTAAATGGATGGATAATCGTGGCGTATATCTGGCATCAAATTTTATTGACCCAACTGCTGTGTTTCAAGTAAAGCGCTGTGTTGTTGGACAAGCTGGAAAAGTTGATGTCAACTGCCCTTTGGTTATCCAACACTACAACAAGGGAATGGGTGGAGTTGACCTTATGGACCAGAAGAAGGTTTATTATGAGTACGATCGTAGAAGCAAATGGCGTTTCTATATTCGTCTGTTCATCGATCTCTTCGAAATATGCATCCATAATAGCTATATAGTCTACAACAAGCTAATACTACCCAGCAGCTTTTCGACAAACATAACATCTATTGAATATAGGGCAGCTTTGGCCAAGGAACTAATCAGTGACTTCACGTCAAGAACGCGAGCATTTCCAGAAGTTTCCAGAATTGGAAACCACAAGTTAGTCAAGCCCCGATCTCTCCACAAAATGGAAAAGCGCGACCAATGGAAACGGTGTTCGAATTGTACAGCGAAGGGCAAATATAGCCGAACCAATGTATTTTGTGTCCAATGCAACTTGTTCCTTTGCTTCACTACATCCCGCGACTGCTTTGGAATTTACCATACACAACATTAATTAATAGTTTTTCTTGTAAACTTTTTAAATATAACATATACTTATGCATAAAAATCTTCATTGTACATTTATTTTTTTTGGGATAAAATTTTCCGTCGTTGACCACAGGCAACTATACTTGCCGTCAAAAATTGGAGACAAGGGGGAGATTTAGGGATCCAATTTTTTGTGAAGCAACTACCAATAGGCCATAGAAAAAAAAAATAGAAAAAAATTAAAATCGCTTCGGCCAAAAATGTCTGGTCGCCAAAGGGTTAAGAGAGTTCAATAGAAGCCTTATACAGAATGATATCATCTTTTGCCTACAAACAAATAATAAATTCATAAGTATGGGTCGTATATTTCAAGAAAATATTGGTTCCAAGAAAACATCGTCATTATTATGTCATGAGAGAATTTATGAGAGGAAGCACATTTGAGCACAATCGTTTTTCGTATTGCAGTAAAACGGCAGTAAACATTTAATAAAATACACATATAAAATAAAATAAAATCAAAATAACTAGAAACATTTTATCATTTTCCAGGATTCATTTGGTGTATAGTACTTCAAGTAGTGTTCTATATATTCATCACATCACTGAGTTTATTCAAAGTTATGATAAGTTTTTGCTAATCTCTCCAAAAATTATTATAATCGTACTTTATTCTACATCAAATTTCTGCTAAGACACTTTTATATTTTACTGGTTGTATGGCTTTTTTACTCAAAATATGCTTTTTCGTATAGTTGTTTTTTATTTAAATCTAATCAGTATGGATACCATATAAGTTATAAATTTAAATTAAAGTCCAAAGCATTGAACAGCGATAACAGATCTTTGATATAAAACAGTGGGTTGATGAAGTTTATACTTTAGTTAACGCGAATTATTTGAAAAGGCACATTGAAGTGGTTAATACTGAAAACAAAAAATATTTATTTTTAAGAAATATTATTTTCGAAAGAAGTGCTGAAATGTCATTAAAGTTGACATTTGTTGCACTGTGTTGTTTGACTTGGTTGGTGGGACCGGCCTTGAGTGTCTGTGGCTATAAGGTCAATAAGTTAAAGTTTTTATAATTATCGTAAGAAGGTGTTTTATTGTAAACGCATATTCTTTTAAAACTTTAGTGGTTGGGGTGATTTACTAAGAGTGGTATTTTTTAAAACTACTTTTGTTACTGTTGCTTAAATTAACTTTAGTCATTTCAAGCTTCACACTTTGAATAAATCTATATTTAAATCTTATTTCGAAAAGAAAACATTTGAAAATAAAATATTTTTTTATTTAGTCATGCCCCACCCTCAAGTCAAATATGGTGAATGTTCATCTGGTGCCGCATTCACACGACGATGTCGGATGGCTGAAAACTGTGGATCAGTATTATTATGGCAGCCGTAATTATATTCAGCATGCAGGTGTACAATACATAATCGATAATGTTATTGCAGAACTTTCCAAGAACTCACAGAGGCGGTAAGTTTTTAAGTTATTTAAAATGTAGAAAAACGTTTAAAGTCGTGTACGGTTAAATAAAATTTAACCAATTTCTAGTATATAAAAAAACATTAGTCGTTTTTACATTAGTTTTAAGCAGTTTTTAAAGAAAAATCTTATTTTTTCTCAAAATGAAATGTCAAAAATTAAAACTTTTCATGAAATCCAAATCGACTAACTAAAGAAGGTTTAACCAGTTTAACTTTTAAAAAAATTGCTCCCAATAAACTCATTAACTCTTTAAAGCACACGATTTTAAAGAAAATAAAAATCTTACTTTCACATAATTGTTTTTTCCGACAACTACTTACTTAAATGAACAACTTTAAAACCACACTGAAATTCTATGAAATTAAATAAATTCAAAATATTTTTCACTATGCATACAAACCCAAAAAAGTGGGAAATCTTTTAACCCATCTAGCCCTAACGAGTTGAAGAATTTAACGGTTTAACTTTTTAACTTTTTAATGATCCTTATTGTAAATATAAGCTTTATTTTGTTTTAACATTGAATTTGTTTTGTGCATTCAAAATAAATTCTGTTTATCAAAGAATTCTGTAAAATGTTTTAAAAACCAAATCACAAATTTCCTTTTTCTGTTTTAAAATATTTCAGACCGTATTGTGAATTTAACTTGGAACTTCTCTATTTGTAGATTAACATCCCATTCTCTATGCCACATTCTCTAAGCCACATCCCAGTTTCATTGATTTCTGTTATAAAGTTCAGAGATTGCACTCGCAGACCTCAGAATCAATGATTTCAGAGAAACTTTATATGGAAGATTTGTATAGAAGTAGAGTTTTCTAAGAATCTAAATATTATTTGTTGTTGCTAAAATTGTTAGTTGCCATGGCTTGGTGGTTAATTTTATTCACAGAAACCTTTTCAAATGCCCAAACTTAATATATCGTTTCAGATTCATTTTCGTAGAGGCAGCATTCTTCTTTAAATGGTGGGACGAACAAAATGCCGAGATGAAGAAACAAGTAAGGAAACTTGTTGAAGGAGGACAAATAGAATTCGCAGGTGGAGCTCATAGCATGAATGATGAAGCAGCAACGAATTATCAGAGCCTCATTGATCAATTTACAATCGGTTTAAAGTTAGTTAGCGAAGTTAACTAAATCATCAAGTTTAAACTAAAAATTTTTACTAATTATAGATCATTGAGCGAAACATTCGGTACATGTGGGCGTCCCAAAGTGGGCTGGCAAATCGATCCCTTTGGCCACTCTCGTGAACAGGCATCCATATTTGCCCAGATGGGCTACGATGGGCAGTTTTTTGCACGCATCGATTGGGTAGAAAAAAATGAACGTTTTAGCAAAAAAAATGGCGAGATGATCTGGAAAGCCAGCCAAAATTTGGGTAAGCGAATCCAAATATCTTAGGAGTGAAGAAAGTTTTCTAAAAAATATTTTCAGGCGAAAGCGCAGAGCTTTTTACCGGCGTTTTATGGAATCACTATTCAGCACCTCCGACCTTCTGCTTTGATGTGCTCTGTTCTGATCAGCCGATCAATGATGGCAACAGCTATGACAACAATGTCATTGAGAGAGTATGTTTGGGAGTTATTTTGGGCTTTTCATCTATTTATGTGTGTACTTTTTAATATTGCCCGCAGGTCGATACCTTCATAAGCTACTTAGGTAATTTGACTACTAAATATCGCGCCAATAACTTGATTGTACCCATGGGAGATGACTTTAATTATGAAAATGCGGAAATGAACTTTAAGAATATGGATAAACTTATAAAGTAGGCGTTGTTTTGCTTAAAGTATCTGTCCTCTATTTTTTTGCCTCCACAGACATGTGAACGCACGCCAAGCGAGAGGCTCAAAATTCAATATTATCTATTCTACACCGTCCTGTTATCTGAATGCTTTGCATGAAGACAAGACTTTGTCTTTGCCTACTAAAGAGCAGGATTTTTTCCCCTACTCCACCGATGGGAATAGCTACTGGACCGGTTACTATAGTTCGCGTCCAACCCAAAAACGTTTTGAGCGCGATGGCAACCACTTCTTGCAGGTCACAAAACAACTGACCACACTGGCTAATCTCACTGGCACAACAGTCAATGATAATTTAAATAAATTAAGTCGTGCAATGGGCATGATGCAGCACCACGATGCCATTACTGGCACGGAGAAGCAGCATGTTGCTTCCGATTATGACCGCATATTGACCGATGCTATGAATGCGGGAGCAATTAACACACGCATGGCTCTGCAAAAGCTCACCAATCTGACAAATGGTGAGTTCATAAGCTGTATGCAGCTGAACATCAGCGTGTGTCCGTTCACTCAAAAGATTGCAAGTGCCGATCAGTTGGTGGTCACGCTTTTCAATCCCTTGGCACATCCTTCGAAGCAGAACGTTCGTGTTCCGGTGCAGAATGGAACTTACATTGTCACTGACGCAAGTGGTGAGTATTTTAAATGTTTACCCACAATGGACAAGTGCCATAAAATTTTTCTTACCTTAGGTCAAACGGTGCGTTCCCAGGTTGTTCCCGTTTCCAGGGAGGTTGTAGCCTTGCCTTTCCGTGCCAACGATAGTCAGCATGAACTTGTCTTTGCGGCTACTGTTAAAAAATTGGAAAATTTCTATGTAAAACGCTCCACGCAACCACGTTTATACGACGAAGAGTTAGAAAGCAATCGTATTTCTCTGCCAAAACGTTTTCAAGACGCCAACAAGTTGAAGTCAGCTTTCGCTGCTGCCTCACAGGGACGTGCTCCAGGTGACACAGTCGTCGAGTTTTCGGTGAGTTTCGATCATTCTCACAAAAAATTGTCTCATGTTCTCATATTTTATTAAACCTTTACCCATTTTCTTTTCCACAGAACATCAAGCTGACCTTTAATGTCCAGGGTCGTTTGGTCAGCGTACAAATGAACGGCGTAACCGAGCAGATACAGCAAGACTTTTACTATTATCGCGGAGCAGCTGGTAATAATGAAGAGTTCAAGAATCGTTCCTCTGGTGCATACATCTTCCGTCCCAACGGCACTGAAATTCTGATTGGCGATAAAGCCACACTGACCGTTGTTGAGGGTCCTTTGGTCAAGGAAGTGCATCAGCATGTCAACAATTGGATAAGCCAAGTAATACGCATCTACGAGGGCAGTGACCGTGTTGAATTCGAGTGGTTAGTGGGACCCATTCCCATTCAAGACAACATCGGCAAGGAGATAATTACTCGCTATACCAGCAACATTAATTCGAAGAGTATCTTCTGGACAGACGCAAATGGTCGCGAAATGATGCGCCGTGTCCGTAATGAACGCGAAGGCTTCAAGCCCAATATGACTGAACGTGTCTCTGGCAACTATTACCCTGTCACGGCATGTATTTCAATTGAAGATCAGGAGAAACGCATGACTCTGCTTACCGATCGTGCTCAGGGTGGCACTAGCATTAAGGATGGCACCTTGGAGTTGATGCTTCATCGTCGTCTCCTTCGTGATGATGCTTTTGGTGTTGGTGAGGCTCTCAATGAAACCGCCTTCGGTCAGGGTTTGGTTGCACGCGGTAAAACCTATCTTATGCTCAGCTCGCAGAAACAGAAACCCAGAATTCATGAACGCCAAGCTCAGAAAGAGATCCATTTACCATTAGGGATACTCTTCAGTAATGCTATGAAGGCTGTTAAGAAGGTGGTGCCCAAGTTACCGGACTTCTCAGATATGCCACAATCTATGCATCTGCTCACTCTCGAGCCTTATTCAGCTCAAGAACGCCTTCTGCGTCTCGAACATTTTTTGAATCGTAATGAATCTACGTCTGTTAAGATAAACTTACGTCGCATGTTCGATGGTTTGGGCGGTGAAGATATACGTGAAACCACTCTCGATGGTAGTATGCCATTGAGTGATATGAAACGCTTTAAATTCACACCGGATGGTTCCAAGAAACCATCGAAACCTGAGTATTACACCTCGAAACATGTGCCACTAGTGGCTAAGAAAAAAGATGCCAACAACAAGTTTGATGTCAACTTTGAACCCATGCAGATTCGTACTTTCATCATAAGGTGGAAATAAGTTTTGGAAAATTTTTAGTTCTGCTCTCTATGAGATTTGGTCAATAAATGTTTTAATATAAAATTTGTTCGTTTTTTGCAATTAATTCAAATGATTTTGTTAAAACTCAACTGACAGTTGAGCGATGGAAAGTTCATCCGACGCTGAATCCATTTACTTAATGCAGTGGCGTAGCTAGGATTTGCCAAAGGGGGTGATGATAAATATAATTTGAAATTTTGTTAAGAAATAGACACATGGGCATTTCCAAACTGGCGTTACGTACGATTTGTACGAAGAAATATTACTAAAAGAATAAAAATGTTTAATTTTTGAAAAGGCTTCTTTATATTTGCGTAGTAATTAAGTAGCATTATATGAAGTTTTAAACAATGACAACAATTGGATTTAAAGATATAACAAAAATATATGCTGGCGTTAAGTTACAAAAAAAAAAGGAAGTGATTTTTGACTTGGATTACAAAATTTGCAAAACGCTCTGAATTGAGCAAGACTTTTTGTATACAACTTTTTTTTAAAAGGGTTTGAAAAAACAAAAGTTTATTTTCTTGGTGATCAAATCTTCTGTGGTTTTCGTTTTATTAGGCTCATTGATCTGGCGCTACGTTACTTAAATTTCCATTGTAGTTTAATTGAGTAATTAAGTAATTAGGTAGTTGAGTAATTATGTAATTTAGTAATAAAAATCAAATTTAATATATTGTCCTTTCCTTGCCTCAACCATTTTTTATTATCTTTGGATAATATCTTTCATTTTTACTAAAACAAAAAGTTAACGAAACATTTACTAAAAACTTACGAAAAAGAAAAAATGCATTTGTGAAACAGTGGAGACGATTTGATTATCATGGTAAATGAAGTTTTGTATAAATTGCTTAATTTAATAAAATTAAAATGTTTCTCTTAGATAATATCATAAAATAACAAGTTATAATAAGTTTTAATTTTTTTATCATGATAGACTTTTCTGTGGAATTGCCCACATTTATTTATGTAAGCGCGTTTACGCTCCTGGCGAACACTAAAAAGTTAATATTTATATATGTATGTAATTGATATTGCTTTAAACCACTAAGTCAGGTTTGGTCGCCTTGCCCTTTTAGATAGCTCCTTGAGTACATTATCAATATTAATGGGCATATGTTTGGGCGTATCGAAAAATTTAGATCGTATTATAAGAGGTCTCAAAAGTTGCACGGGGTTGTTAAGATTACCCAAAAAAATTTTAGGAAAAAAATGAATGTCTTCCTCTCGCGCAAGGACATAGTTATTTTTTTGAGAAAAACAGTCAAAAATAACGATCTCAAATTTATAGAACTGCAAAAATATTCATACGGAATCAACACTGTAAAAATATACCTCTGCGTTCAAGCGATCAAACTTGCTCGAATGCACATATTCGCTGTTGAGTTTAATGCAAGTAAACGTTCGGCTCAGCAATGATTATTTTGATCAAGAATAAAACGAAAAAAGCAAACATCAACGCATATGAGTTTTTACATACGCTGGCAGAGAAGGAAAGAGAAAGATCGAGACCAAAACAAAATAATTTAATAACAACAAACACTTGTTTGTTGTTAACCCTTTAAAAAAACTGCTCTATCATAAATGCTTTGTTGTCTGATATTTTTTTGGAAGCGGTGAAGTTCTTTTTACGAATTTTTAAAACATTTAAATCTGATTTTTTTATTCCTCTTTTACGGAATACATACATATTCATTGCAACATATGACGCCAACGATAGTTTGCTAAAACATTTGAATAAATCATGATCGATGACTATTGGTAATATTATTACCTAAGAGAAACTTTTTAATTTTATAAATTCAAGCAATTTATGCATAAATCTATATATATAAAAATGGATGTATGTATGTGGGTATGTGGGTATGTGGGTATGTGGGTGGGTATGTGGCTATATCACGTATAGACTCCAAAACCGCTGAACCGGTTATTTGGACCGGAAAATTTATCAAATTTTCAGGGAAAATAAAGCCACATCTTGAGAGTGTTCCTGTGAGGTTTCATAACGATTGGAGAAGGGGGCGTGGTACCTCCCATACAAGCCAAATTTGCTCCATCGATCACAAACAAAAAAAAAGAAAAATATTTCACGGTTTCAATCGTAAAAAACTAAGATTTGGTGATTTTGTTCAGATAGTTACTGTCGGTAACTGTACAAAAAATGGGCGTGGTCGTTATATAAATACGCCCACTTTTTCGAAATCATGGCAATTCCGGAGTTCTGCACATTTTTACAGTGAAACTTGCTGTTTAGGTGCTCCAAGAGACGAACACAATTTTTAAATGTTTTCACGCCCACTTTTAACGCCCACAAATCAATATCTATATATATATAAAGCAAAACGATGTGTGTCTGGCAGTGTGATGTCTATAGACTCCAAAACTACTGAACCGATTGACCTGAAATTTTGGCAGTCGATTTGTTTCAGGTACGAGATGGTTGATGAAAAAAATTTGCCACACCCCCCTTTTACCGCCCCCAAATCAATAAAAATGTTATATTTCAGTCGGTTTGGGTCGTATATGGCTAAAATTTTTTAATTTAGTATGTACGGTTACTGTCGACAACTGTCCTAAAAATGGGTTTCCACGCCCCCTTTTACCGCCCACAAATAAATGAAAATGGTTTATTTCAGACGGTTTTGGTCGTATAAGACTTAAATTTGTTACTTTGCTTCGTGAAGTTACTGACAGTAACTGTACGAAAAATTGGTTTCCACGCCCCCTTTTGCGCCCACAAATCAGTGAAAATGCTATATTTCATGCAGTTTTGGCCGTATGAGACTAACATATGATACTTAAGTTTGTATGGTTACTTTCGGCAACTGTACTAAAAAAGGGCGTCATCGCTATATAGCCACACCCACTTTTTAAGAAACCATCAAAATTGACTACTGGGTCGATCGAGCTAAAACGTTGGCTTAGTTTGTACGGTTACTGTTAGCAACTGTACTAAAAATTGGTCTCCACGCCCCCCTTTTACCGCCCACAAACCAATGAAAACGTTTTATTTCAACGGTTTGGGTCGTATTAGACAAAAATTTTGTAATTCAGTACATATGGTTACTCTCGGCTAGTGCACTAAAAATAGGCCTGCCCTACTTTAGTTAAACTCACTTTTCGGGGAGTTAGCGTCCAGTGAAGTAAAGTGCGCCAGGCTTAACCTAAATTGAGCTGAAATTTGGGCAGTCGATTTGTTTCGATTACGAGATGGCTCAAGGGAAATATTTTACCGCACCCCTTTTTACCGCTTGCAAAACAACAAAAATGCTATATTTCGCACGGTTTTGATCGTATTAGACTAAAATGAGGTTATTTAGTGCACATGGCTACTTTCGGCAGCTATACTGAAAATGGTGAATATATTTGACATTTCTTGACATTTTCGTGTATGGCAGTAAAGCGGTCTGTGGCAGAACAACGTTTGCCGAGGAGATAGATTGTTCCTGTGAGGTTTGGTAACGTTTGGACGAGGGGGCGTGGTTCCTCCCATACAAGCCAAATTTGCGCTATCGACCACAAACCAAATAAGAGATATATATCAGACGGTTTCGATCGTAAAAACTAAGATATTATCATTTTGTTCAGATGGTAACTGTCAGTAACAGTACAAAAATCACTTTTTCGTCGCAATATATATACGCCCACTTTTTCGAAATCATGGCAATTCCGGAGTTCTACACATTTTTATACTGAAACTTTCTGTGTAGGTGCTCCAAGAGGCAGTCACGATACATAAATGTTTTCACGCCGACTTTTAGCGCCCACAAATCAATATCTGTACATATAAAAATGAATCGTGATTTGTTCGGATGCTTAAAACTTGAAAACGACTAGACCAAATAGGATACTTCCTTCTACTGGTTTGTTCGTAACTGCTACGCAAAGGTTTAGGAAAAAAGTAATGCCACACCCCTTTTATCGCCCACAAATCAATAAAAATGCTATATTTAAGAAGGTTTTGGTCGTATTAAATTAAAATTTGGTAAATAAGTTCTTATGATGACTGTCGCTAACTTTAATAAAAACGGGCGTTGTCACACTTCATATACGCCTACTTTTGGAAATATCACAATACTCCGATACTATTGGTCCGATTGAGCTCAAATTTTGAAAGTGGCTTTGCTTTGAGTACGAGATGGTTTAAGAAGAAATGCCACACCTTCTTTTACCTCCCATTAATATAAAAACAATTTGTGTTATCGAATAGCGTTATGGGTTGCACAGCTTAGAAATTCGGTATTCGACCACAATTTAGACGTACCGTTTCAGTGATGAAATTTTATGGGAGTTGGACAAGGGGGAGGGGCACCTCTCATACAATCCAAATTGGTGATATCGAATAGCTTTGAATTTATAAGAATTCAGCTTTGGAATTCAGTTTTTGACCTCAATTTACACATGCAGTTTCAATGATTTTTTTTATGGGCGTTGGACAGGGAGGCCTGACATCTCCCTTACATCCCAAATTTGCAATATCGAATTGCTTTGAAGTTATAGGTTGACAGCGTAAGAAATTGGTATTCGACCTAAATTTATACATGCACTTTCATTTCTTACATTTTATGGGCGTAGGGAAAAGGGGAGTGACACTTCCCATACAACCCATTTTTGTGCTATCAAATAGCTTTAGAGTTATAGGTCGCACAGCATCGGAATTCAGTATTTGACCAAAATTTACGCATGCAGATTTACTGATAAAATTTTTTAGAGTTTGTCGGGGGGCGTGGCACCTCCAACTTAACCAAAATTTGCGATATCGAATAGCTTTGGAGTTATAGGTCAGCCTCGGAATTCAGTATTCGACCTCAATTTACACATGCAGTTTCATTGGTAAAATTTTATGGGCGTAGGGAAAAGGGGAGTGGCACCTCCCATACAACCCAAATTAGTGTTATCGAATATATTTGGAGTTATATGTCGCACAGTTTTGGTATTCGGTATTCGACCTCCATGTACACATGCAGTTAAATTGATTACATTCTATGAGGGGTGATCAAGAGGGCGTGGCACTTCCTATACAACCCAATATTGTTATATCGAATAGCTTTGTGGATATAGGTCGCACAGTCTCGGAATTCAGTATTTGACCTCAATTTAGACATGCTGTTTAACTGATAACATTTTATGGGCGTTTGAATAGGGAGAGTGGCAGCAACGCGCCGGGTTTCAGCTAGTTCATTTATAATGATGTTCAATTCGTTTCCACTGTTTCACGAATGCAGTTTTTCTTTTTCGTAAATGTTTCGTATATTTTTTGTGTTAGTAAAAATGGAAGACACTAGCTATAGATAATGAAAAATTGGTTGAGTCAATTACTAAATTGTATAATTACTTACCTACCTAATTACTAAATTACCCAAGTGAACTACACAGGAAATTTAAGTAACGTAACGCCGGCAACGTAACCTAATAAAAAAAAGAAGATTTCTTAATTTGAAAAAAAAACTTACACATATGGCTAAAATAATAAGTACAAGCACATTTCAATTTTCCATTGTCCATATATAAAAATCTATCCACATTGTTGGTTATTCGACGAATTATTGGTCCAACACCATACAACGAAAAACATCCCCATACCATGTTGCCTCCTCCATGTTTAACGGTTTTTTGTGAACCGCACATCCTTACCTTATGGGCGCCGAACGTGCTGTCCATAGTTATTTCTAAACAAACTTACGATGGTCTCGTCGCTCCATAAAATGTTGCGCCACTTTTTTCCCCATCCGGTTCATACCAATGTAAATGACTCTTAGCAAATGACAAACGCATCTTCAAAATTTTATTTTTAATGGAACTGCTATTCGACCATGCAAACTAGCTTCTTAGAGTCTGCGATAAACAGTTTGGGAAGAAACTTCATTGTTGATATCCGCAGAAATGACTCTAAAATACTTAAAGGGATTCTTTTTAGCCAAAGTAATAATTAGAAGATCTGACGTTGTTGAGTTTTTTTTTTTTGTCTGCTGCGAGTTTCTTTCGCATTTTTCACGGTTAAAGCATTTTGCACAAAACAAACAGACCTATCAAGTGATTTGGCAATGGATCGGAGAGTGGAGACCTGGTCCCTGAGGTTTAAAATTAAGCGCCTTTTTTTTGGTGTGCATCGTAACTTTCGGACCATTTCTTTATCTTGAAAATGTATGTTTTGCAACAAATAAGTTTAAAAATACAATACATTTTTATAAAAATTTACAAACCTTTTTGAAAGAGTTCATCTTTTTTAGTAGTTATAAAAAATTTCACCTTGTACTTATTATTATGATCAAGTAAAATAGAGACTTTATTTAAATATATGAGCGCACACGAAAATTGATTGACAAAAACGGAAATTATATATTGGTAATGTAGCACAGTGAGCTTTTTTCGAGTTAGGATGACATTTGCATTTTCTTAGGAACTTTAAAAGCTAGGGTCATGAAATTTTGTACAAATGAGGTTTATCCTAAATAAAGTAACAGCACAAAACAATTAAAATTCTAAGTCAACTGCATCGCCTACCTCCCATACAAACTATATTATTTTTAATAAAAAAAACCGCATAAAATTGCTTATTTATGTTTTAAAAGAGTAAATTTAGTTAATTTAACTTCACTTAAACGTCATGCTAAAAATATTTAAAATCGAATAACTTTTAGTTACATCTCCTATAAAACAATATTAAAAAATTAACGAAAATTTAAAAATTTTTTTTTTTTAAAAGTGGTTGCTAATAAAAAATAAGGTCAGAACTTGTGCAAAATTATGAATTCTATTTTATTTTTCTTTAAATTTAAGAATACCTACAAATTGTCTTGGAAATCAGTGCATTTTAGGGCAAAATTTATATATGAAGACTTTTTCCATATTGAGTGGTTTTTCTTAAAAGCAGCAAGTTTTCACAGAAACAGAAAGAAGAAGTACGATCTTTTATGATAGTTATAGCCTTAGACTTTAATAATGCTTAATAAGCTAGATATTTTCTACTAAATTTTACTTAAATTTTCATTCCTTGAAAAATTTACAGTCATATTTCAACGATTTTTCTATTTTTATTTATTGACTTTTTTTTATTGTATTTTATATTAAATTCAATGGCAATTAAGACATAACCTTGAAATATACTTTTTACATTCATAATACTGCTTTATAATCTGACGAATAAAAATGTTTTTTTATAAAATTAAAAAAAAAAATAAAACCAAATGTCATCCTAAAATTAAAAAAGCGCACTGTGCGTCGTTGCCAGATTATAATAATTATAGTTAGAGTATATTTGCATTCAAAGATTGACACCAAAAGTAATAAACCCAGCGCAAATGTGAGAATAGGTGATGTACTTATTATTTTGGCCATATGTGGTATTATTTTAACCCTTCGGAGAGCACGCTCTGAAAAGTTACACGAGAGGGCGCGCCGTGGCAAATTAGCCGCAAGGTGATTTTTATTTTATCGACTGCAATTATTCTAATTTATAAGAAATCAATTCGGGTTTACAGATACACTCTATCTGCTTCTCTAAATCGCACTGAATTTATCTACGAAAATGAAGATAGAAAAAGTATGTGGCACTTCTGACGATTGATTTATTTAAAGATTTAGACTCGTAAATTTGCCAATACTGAAAAATTAAATTAAATTTAATTTAATTAAAATTAAAAAAAATGGGAAGCAATATGTAGAAAATAATAAAAGAAAATGCTCCTTAAAAACAATTAAAGTGGGAATACCCAGGAATCTGAACTTGCTACTTCTTTGTTTTTGGTATATATAAAAACTAGCGGGCCCGACAGACGTTGTCCTGTCCCAATTCAATTAGTTTGTGTGTGATCGTTTTGTGAATTTATGGAAGTGTCCAAACAAATTGCCATTCTAGCACCACATGCCAGAAGTTTCTTTTTGAAACTTTAATGCGTGATGATCAAAACCGTCTGAAATAAAGCATTGCTATTTATTTTTGAGCGGCAATTTTTTTAACGCAACGTTACAGTTGGAAGAATTTTTTACCAAAATGGAAGAATTGGACTTGGTTTACATGTGGAAGTATTCCCAACGTAGGGGTTTTTCCCCTAAAGTTAGTGGGATAAAAGTGGAATGGGATTTTTTAGGGGTTTTTTTAGGGACTTTTTGATTTTCTTAAGCATTGGATAACCCAATTTATTACGAAGTTTTTGAATTTATTTGGATTTTGCTATGCATTTACTTCTCAATTTTTTCCCTATTTCATTCCCTGCTCGACTAAGTATTTTGCTAAAGCTGTAAAACTTGTGAATGAGTGAAAGAGATAGAAAAGGTTATTTTGCATGGTTTGACAACTCAAGTGTTTAATTTTTACAACAAAAATTTAAAGTCGCGTTCACCTTATTTTGAAGAAAAACCGAAGAAGCCGATTTTTTTGTAAGAATTAAATCATTTATAACTCAAGATCTTAAGAAAAAGTAAACTGATCTTTTTTTTTTGTTTGAAGGGGATTTTCAAGTAATTGTACCGATTTTAGGGGTTTTTGATTAAAGCTTTAGGGATAAATATTTTTGGGAGTTGGTAACACTGACTTGTGGTTTCAACAAGACGGTGCCACATGCTACATGGCATGCGATACCATGGATCTACTGAGAGGCGAGTTTGGTGAGCAATTGGAGCACTCCATTTGCCGCCATGATCATGTTATTTGACTCCAATAGACTACTTTTTGTGGGGCTACGTGAAGTCTCTCGTGTACAGAGACAAGCCAGACACTATTGCAGCCCTGAAAGAAAACATTACAGCTGCCATTTTCGAAAATACTAGAAAAATTGGAGCTTACGGATGGACCACCTCAGGCGCAGCCGCGTGTATCATTTATATAAGAATTAATCTTTAAAGAGTAAATAAATAGCAGGTATTGATGTATCGCTCCAAATAAATATTTTATTCTATTAAATAGATATACTCATACCTCTTCTGTTTGGCTGCATTGAAAGAAATATAAAAAAAAAATTAATAAGTAGAAAAATAATTGATAGCAATCATCATAAATTCGAGTCGAACATGAAAAGCGAGTAGATATGTTAATCTTGTGTTGGCATTTGTTTCATCGTACGCGTTGCGATATAGTTCTAAAATAAATTGTTTAAAAACTATATCTGCTGCAGCAAAGTTTCGATTGTTTCTTGAGCTTTAAAAGTCATTATTAATCTATACATATAAGGACAATTCACGATCTTGTTGCATCGTTGCAAATGCAAAATAATCAGCTTTTACAAAAACATTGAAAAGCTTCTGCAACATATGCTTTTTGTTTTTGTAAAAGCTGTTTACGATGCAACAAGATCGTAAACTGCCCTATAATAAAACTGTAAAAATAAATCTGTGCATTGAATATTTTTTAAAAATTTTTTTTGCACTGAACATTTTGAAGGATGTGGATTTTAAAAATGTTATTTTAAAAATATTGTTTGTTTATCCGTCTGTCCGCACGAGCATTACGTGACAACTACTGCATAAATTTTCTTCAAACTTAACATGTAGGTTCCTTACTGGTCTAGACAAAGGCTACTTTTTAGCACCGAAAAAGGATTATCTTCAAAATAACGGTTCTTTTGTAAAAAAATTTAAATTAAAAACACTAATAAATAATAACAATAAACTGGCCATTTCAGCCCTTAGAAGGACTTTGACCTAGCTTCTATTGATCAATTGTGTTGTGCGTGTTATTAAATGTTTGATCACAAATGACCGAGAACTGGACCTACGTGTTTAATGCTGACTCCGTACGGCTTATGTTCTCAAGAAGCATTACATGGCAATTTTTACTCTCTGAGGTTTGCCAGTGTCTGCAGAGAGGTGATGACCGAATAGAAAAATAAATTCAATTGAAAAAACTTTCTGTCTGAGCTGTGTAAGTGAGTTAAGACTTAGAGATAAGTTTTTGGTTATAAAAAGGAATTTTTGGTTATAAAAAAGATACAGTTTCGATAGTATCGTAAGTATACAGTTCGATAGTATCGTAAGTATAGACGTAGAATTCCTTTTTATACAGTAATAGAAAAAAATTCTGCTTTTTTTTATTTGTATTTTTGAAAACTATTTTAAAGCATTTCATCTTCTAAATAAAAATTATTCAAAAACAAACTTGTTGTTGTTGTCCTTCTGCAAACTTACCTGATCTAAAAAGCTCACAATTAAATTCATGTAAAAATTTGTTTTGTTTTATAAAAAGTTTTCGTTTGATATTTTTCGTGATGTATTTGTTGTTCTTGTTCATTTGTTTTGTTGGTTTGAACTAAATGTAATTCAAAGTTATGTTTAATTTGTGGAAATAAATACACCTAATCCTGTTTTTGCACGGTCTTTTTTTACACGATTTTGAAATAACACGGTCGACAGAAATAAACTTATCCTGTTTTTACACGTTATTTACACGTTTTGATTTTTTTTTACACGATATTTTCTGGAACGTATGTACCGTGCAAAAACAGGATTAGGTGTATGGGTAAATTTCAATTATTTATTTTTCCTGCATAATATAATTAATTTGAATTTATTATGGTATTTAAAAAATAAATGGAGTTTTTAAAGCACAACGCATGCTTAGTAACGCATGCGCAAATTTGCGTAGTAGTATACATATAAACTGCCTCTGTAGCTACACGCATCTGTATATGGTACTGCATCTAGCTTGGTGAAAATAAACATTCGTTTTATTCGTACTCCAACTCATAGCAGAATAACCAGGTAGGGCCGACTCGGAGAGGAATGATGTAGAAAGCAGAGAAAAGCGAGCTACTTGTCAAAATCAGCTGTTCATGTCGAGTAAAAATTAAGAACATCTAAAAAAATTTCAGCTAACTGAACCAACAACAATTACCAAGCAAATGTTAAACAACAACGCACAGAGAAGAGCAAGGTCATAGCGGTTGAGCAGCGTTAGAGGAGATGAACCAAATCGTCCACAGAAAATAAACAGAACTTTGCTTACTATGTCCCGCTTTTCACTCGTCACACACGAAAATTCTCGAGCTTGCGGCGAAAGCAATTATTGCTCCGAGAGCAATATCTCTTTGTCTCGTTTTTCACTCGGCAATAATTGCCTTTGCCGCAAGCAGTTTGTCGATTATTCGCCCGCAAGAGGAGTTTACGAAAGTCCCCTTAAAACCCGAGTTCAAACTAACAAACTACTTGTGGCAAAAGCAATTATTGCTCATAGAATTGCCGAGTGAAGAACGGCCCTGTGCAGCGCATGCAGAACCAAAACAACAATATCAGCAGCTAGTAGCAACGTTGCTAGTAATGTTAGAAAAATCCCATTCGTGGTAATTTTTAATTGCCCTTAGGAATTTTTATTTTTGGGAATTCCTATTAAATTTATTAAATCAGCGTGGTATTTTTTAATTGGCGTGGGAATTCAGTGGGGTATTTTTTGAATTTCCGTGGGAGTTTGATAATATTCTTTTTAAAATTTATTTTTTCTTTTTAAGTAAGCAAAATTTCTTTGTGGTATTTTTAAATGTTTTTTAAATTGTTTGTGCATATGGGACTTATTGTGGTATTTTTTAATGCGAATGAGATTTTTGTGGCAATTTTAAATGCATATGGAATTTGTGGTGGTATTTTTACGACGTGTGGTATTTTTGTGGTAATTTTTAATGACCGTGGGATTTTTTTTGATACTGTTTTATTGCGGTAGAAAATTTTTGTTTTATCGTTACCATGGTAATTTTTGTTGTATTTAATTAATGTTACTGTAAAGAAAGGAACTTTTTGTTGGAGTTGTTTTAAATTTTAACTGGCAATTTTGGCTAGTAGTAGTACATTTTTTTATAGCCACATACTGGCTCTCTTCCCACCAGGAAAAGTGAGCATTCGCGGATGTTACCAGGAAACATTCCATGGAATGTAGGAAGCATTCCCCTTTGTTGCACACTCCATTACTTTTTTAACATAACATGTCATTAGGGGGAAACATTCCTCCCCGCTGTGTTAAAAAGTCATGTGGAATCATTTCTCTCCGCTGTCCTCAAAAGTGAATTGGAAGCAGTCCTCTCCCCTGTTTTAAGAATTAATGTGGAAACATTCCTCTTCCTTGTTATGAAAATGGATTCGGCCAGGATTCGAACCCGGGACCCCTGAGCGAGAGTCGAGCGCGTTACCACTAGACTATCGAATTCTACAATAAGTGGCTAGAAAACAATGATATTAATATTTTCTATTGTCATTGCTTGACAATAAATAAAAGTTTCCACATGAATTCTAAAAGAAGCGGTTTGGAAACAATATAAATACAAAACTACCCTTAAGCTTCCAAAAGATGCGGTGGGGAAACAATATAAATACAAAACTACCCTTAAGCTTTCAAAAGATACGGTGGGAAATGTTTCTTTATCACTTTAAGATGGAAGCCTTCCGATTTTTCCTGGAGGGTTGCTACTTGCATCTGTATTAAAGGTCTGCAGCGAACCATCCGTTCTACTTGTACAAACAGATATAACAAGTAAAAACCTGATAACATTGGTACAAATACAACAAGGAGTAGAACTGAATATTTGCTTATATGCTTTGGAATGAGCAGAGAGCTTATCATCTCTTTCTCTGGCTCTCATTGTAGTGTAAGCTTTTTTACTCTTTATGTGTTCCACTAAGTGAAGTATCTGTTTTAACTCTTTTTTAAATGGATGTATCCATTCAATATGGATATTACAGATCGTTCTCTTTGTATTGATGTGTTTTTCTATTTCTACTATACTAAAAGAAAGTAATGGTGAGTGTCTTACTATGAATGACCGTATTTCGTATTATTGGAAAATGTAAAACATAAAAAAGTACTTAAATGCATTGTACTTATATAAACTGTTTCTTTTGTTGTTGTTTATTTCGCTCTTTATTCTTTATGCTTCCAGAAGTTCCAAATGAAGATAACAATATTATCGATATATCTGCTTGTTCTGTATGTGCTCAAACTAGTATTTTTGATACTTGGTAATTTCACTCTCTCATACCTATTCCATCGTTATCTAAAAGAGAAATATTCCAAGCATACTCAATGCTTAGAGAGCGAAACAGATACAAGTAGATATAAGAAAAAATAACAACACACAACTGGTGTACTTGGATCGTTCTTTGCAGAGCTTTAATCTGTATTCTCTATATTATTACAACCCAACAAGCCATGAATGTCACTGTTCCAGCTAAACTGTACTTAAAACGGCAGCGTCTGGTTTGCTGGTATGAAAACGACATGTTTTTGTACCTTTAAACTGTTCTCTATATAATTGTAAAGTCCTTTTTTTATATTTATCAAGAATCGAATTGAAATTAATGTCAGATTCGCTTGATGCGTCGTTTGTTCTTCTTTTTTCCCCTCTCTTTTTCACCCGTTTGCAAAAAACTCTAAAATATGCATTGAATCTTGTGTTGAAATCAAGGAAGAGCTATTAAGTTGCCGTTAATTGTTTAGTTTATTGTTGCAGCTTAACAAAAACTATTTTAAGAAAAGGTAACAATTGTTTAACAACAAATAAAATTAATGTACAACTTAAAGTTTCTACATGACCTTGTTATTAATTATGTTGATTTTCTATGATTTATATACAATTTCTAAATGTTTGATAGTTTAAATCATACTCGATTTTAAATAAAAATTCTAGTTGTTTGATATTTTAAAATCGTTTATTGAGCTTTAGGCCAGGTTAGAACAATTAATTGCTCTAACTAGTTAATCAATAAAAAAAAAAAAAAAATAAACTGGCCATTTCAGCCCTTGGAAGGACTCTGACCTAGCTTCTATTGATCAATTGTGTTGTGCGTGTTATTAAATGTTTGATCACAAATGACCGAGAACTGGACCTACGTGTTTTATGCCGACTCTGAACGGCTTGTGTTCTCAAGAAGCTTTACATGGCAATTTTTACTCTCTGAGGTTTGCCATTGTCTGCAGAGAGGTGACGACCGAACAGAAAAATTAATTCAATTGAAAAACTTTCTGTCTGAGCTGGAATTGAACCCGGGCCAACGCGGTTCTTTAGCTTAGGGGCCACGCACTCTACCCACTAGGCTACGGCCGCCACTTCAGTAAATCAATCAGCTAACTAATTAATCAGCTAGTGATGTTTTTTTTTCTTTTCATGTTGAAAATGTTGTTGCTGTTGTTTCTTTGAAAAAAATTCGTAAGAGCAATTAATTGTTCTAACCTGACCTAAAGCTCAATAAACGATTTTAAACTATCAAACAACTAGAGTTTGTATTTAAAATCAAGAATGATTTTAGCTATCAAACGTTTAGAGTTTGCATTTAAATCATAGAAAATCAACGTTAATATACAACTTAATAAATGGTACGTTTATATGAAACACACAATGCATAGTTTACTGACAACGAAACGGTCCGCTTCAGTGCTTTTAGAAGTGCACACCGTTTTCAACCGAACCGATTGGTTATCTGGGAAACGAAATAAAATTAAAGCTACTGATGTGTATTTATATATGTATATTTTACATACATATTAATTAAAACAGCAACAACAAGAACAAAAGCCACACAACAAGGAACGATATGATTACGAACACAACGTACACACACAACAACAACGACAACAACCATAAAAACAACATAAGCAGCTACTGAAGCAGCTTGTGCGTTTCTCATACGAATATATGAATTTTTTCGTCTTAGATTTTGCTATTAGATATTCGTTTTATTCCCACTAAAACTGATATTTTCGCATTTTTTTTCTTTGTACGATGAATATTAAAGGCTGTAGGTATATCATTTCAAATATCAACAAAATTTGTGAAAATGACCCCCATACAAACCGCTCTGTAAGATGTGATTCTACGCATTGGCGTCGGAAGCGGGGGGGCAAGGTGGGCAGTTGCCCCCCCACTTTTTTAGCTAGATAAACAATTTAAAAGGAAAAGTTATTCAAAATATCAGTTTTTTTACAACGATAATATTTTTGTATTATATATTTTCCTCTTCTTTATCTCTTCTTCATGTTTCATGTGAAGAAATTTTGGTGAACTTTTTTTGCACCACCATTTGTACTGCCCCCCCATTTGTACTGCCCCCCCAGATGAAATTCGCTTCCGACGCGATTGATTCTACGTCAAAAAGCTACAAACACCAACTGAACTGTTTTCGTTTATCTCTAATGGGTACCCTACAATATTAATTTTTTTATCCAATAAATGTTAATGTATACTAGGTTAGGTTAGGTAATATTGTCGTGCACAGTAACCAGCGCTTCCGCTGGGGTCTATAGGTCCATTGCGAGTCCTTTTTATTATTTGTGGTACCATTTCGACTATTCTGTAAACTGGGGCATTCGCATAGAAGGTGAGTTATTGTTTCTGTTTCTTCTGGATCCTTGCAGCTCCTACAGAAGTCTGGGGCTGTTATGTTAATTTTATTAGCCTTTACCCCAATGGGTAATGATCTGTTAGAACTCCAGCTAGAATTCGGATTTCTCGTTTGGGCAAAAGCAGAAGGCTTTCGGTTTTCTCTCATTTAGCTCCGGCCAGAGCCTTCGGGATGTGTTGCAGTCACCTCTGGAGGCCCGGCTAGTGTTAGCATTGTTTCTGGCTTCAATGTCTATACTCCTTTTGACGACGCCTATTGGAATGTGCAGATCTGTATTAGCTCTGTTTGTACTTGCGGTTACTCCACTCCTAGCTTGTTCATCCGCTACGTCGTTCCCTTCGATATTGCTATGTTCGAGAAACCAGCAGAGAGTGACGTTGTGGGTATTTCACTTACTGTTCAGTGCCAGTTTACAGTTTTGTATTGTTCGAGCTTTTATCATTTTACTATTCAGCGCTTTGATGGCACCTTGGCTATCCACAAAAATAACTACCCTTGTGGGGTTAAGATCTTTTGTATGAATGGCCTGTGCAGCTTTTTCAATAGCATTTATTTCTGTCTGAAAAACGCCACAGTAGTCGGCACTCTTTGATTTGTAGCGTTTCACAGTATACACCTGATCCAGTGCCGTTTTCCATTTTTGAACCATCAGTATATAATTAGAGATTGCCGTTGAATTCTATGGCCGTTTCTTCCCATTCTTGGCTGCTGGGGATGGATGTAATGTATTCCGTGCCGAATCTCACACTGAGTATGATATAGTCGGTTGGTCTTTTCGATTCCTCGGTTCCAAAGAAATTCAGAATAGATGCATGTCCGAAAGTGTTGTTCCTCCAGGCTTGCGATTCGTTGAGGCGAATCGTTCTTTTAGTCGCCAAACACTTAAGTACCTCTTCTATGAGGAGAAGATTCATCATAATTTCCAAACCCGCCTGTGGCGTTGATCTCATGACTCCTGCTAGTCCTATGCATGCTAGCCTTTGGACTTCTGTTAGGGAGCTAAGGTAGCTCTTTTTGTGCACTATCGTCTACCATACAAGAGAGTCGTAGGTACGAATGGGTCTAACGATAGCTGTATACATCCAGTGGATTATGTGCGGTCGCAGTCCCCATTTTCTGCCAAAGACTCTCTGACATGCGTAAAGAGCGCATAGTGCTTTTTCCTTCCTTTTTCCTCTTTGTTGCTTTTCCAGCTCAGCTTGTTATCAAGGATAATTCCAAGGTATTTAGCTTCCGTGAAAAGCTTTAGAGTTACTGCATTCAGTTTCGGTAATGTGAAATTTTCTATTTTCCTTCTTCTTGTGAACAGAACGAGTTCGGTCTTAGTTAGGTTTACACCAAGTCCATTAGATTCTGCCCACCGCGATAGCTCATTGAATGCCCCAGTCATTAGTTCACTAACTGTTTGCAGGTTTTTTCGTATATTAGGATGGCGACGTCATCGACACAGGCTACCACTTTTGTTCCACCAGTTTTGAGTGTAGTAAAAATTTTGTCAACGACAATATCAGCCATATCAGGGGGATATGACGATATGACTCCTCCCTGCGGTGTGCCTCTTGTGACCTCTTTTCTCACCACATTCCCATTTGTGAGGTTATACGGCTGCTGTTGAGCATTTTATAAATCCAATGGGTAATTTTACTGTTGACTCCTTTGCCTACTAGATCTTTCATTATGGAATCTGTATTCACATTGTTGAATGCGCCTTTGATGTCCAAAAAAGTTGTTAAAGTATATTCTTTGTGATGAAAGGTTCCTTTTATTACTGAAACCACCTCAACATAGACTAACCATTTCAATTTTCCTAAGAATAATAAAGAAAAAAATGTTTCCGTTTGTTTGACACAAATAACATTCTCATATCTTGGAAACTATAAAAAATCTTAGTAATCCTAAGTACTAAGTTAGTACAATGAACTTTTGCAAAACTTTTCAGTTTGACACTAAATTTGTTAATCTACTTCTTTTAAGAAAAATGCTATGGTACCGTAACCCCTTTGATTTTTGTAACGAATTTAATTTTTTTAACATGTTTTTATAATTTTTATAAAATGCTTTGCTTTTAAGAGCTATTTCTTCACGTTCAATGTCCATAAAAACAAAATAATTTCATAAATATCTCAATAATATTAAAATTGTAACGTTTATTTAAGTATATTTAGTCAAGACTTGGTCTCAACAATTTTAAACTTAAGCTATGAAGAGTTAAAAAATAGCTACGCTTTTTCTGACATTTCACTTTAATATTCAAAAATATATTCTTATAACTATATTACTGTAAGATGAGCAATTTTTTACTACTTTAAGAATTGAGAACTTTACAAGGCACCAAACTGGTTCTAACAAGGCACACAATTAACTAAGCTAAACTATTTGCTGTTCTACTATGCTGAGCAAGCGGCAACTATTTTCTTCTAAATATAACTAAAAGCAGCTTGTATCTGATATCAAGTAAAACAGTTAACTGTATATAAAATGTAAGCTTAAAAAACGAGCTTAAAAATGCTTATTTTTTGCTACTGTAGGATAGGTATTATGCCAATATTACAAGAATGTAAATTTAAAAATCTAGATCCCAACCGGAACACTCTTCTAGTGGTTCAGTTGGATCATATGGAAATCTGTCAAAGTAGCATGTATCCGTTGGATGAGCAATGGGACGCACAAATGGTGGTATAAGCAGCTGACTTTGCAGACCATCCCAGTCAAAGCCCAGGAACCATCTGAAATACAGGATTAAATAACGTGATTGTAGAGCAAACCATTATAATAATGGTGTTAAGCATTACTTGTGTTTCTTAATATCCTGTATGCCGCCCTTTTGATAGCCCAAACGTTCGGCCGGTACATCGCGACATAGCTTCTTGATCAGCTGCACCGCTGATCTGGTCATATGTTTAGGAAAATCAATCATATCGATACCTTTGAGAATAATATTGTATGTCTTCATTGGATCGTTGGAAGTAAAAGGAGGTCTAAAGTTGAAAAAATAAAATATTTTGCTGTAGTTACAACTTTTTTAGATAATGTGAGTTTGAGCAACTTACGTTCCATTGAGAAGCTCATGTATGAGTATGCCTAGAGCCCAATAGTCAACCGCACGATCATGACCTTTATTTAGAATAATCTCCGGTGCTACATACTCGGGTGTGCCGCAGAAGGTCCAGGTTTTGCTGCTATTGCCAATGTATTTTGCGAATCCGAAGTCAACCTGAAGAAAAATCGATCAAAACGGAAAAAGGAGTCAGTACTTCATTTCAAATGTTGACATCTGCAATAAACCTTTTGAAGTAATATTTATAATTAATGAAGAATAAAATGTGTCTTTATTTTTCTCAGACTGTTTTAACTTCTCTATAAGAATAAAAGTTTACATGATTACTTGTGCTTTCCTTTCCAGTCTAATTTTCATTCAGAACAAAACTGTAATTTCTGGGTAAACCTGTTTTATTGCTGTTGTCAAAGTGACGTTAAATGGGTCAAATAAAAGTTAACTGCATCTCATTTTTATAACAGTTTTATATGTGCGGGATAACGGGGTAGTTTGGCGCACTTTTTTTTTGTAAGTCATATTTCATGTCTCTGACTTGAAAGCGAATCTTCTAAATACAGTCATGTGAAAATAAATAGGGACACCTGTTACATACAAGGTGCAATTACATACAAGGTGCAACAGATATAGCATTAATTCCCTCGGATGGTGGTTACTCGTGATAAGGAGAGTATAAAACTTTATGGAGTTTCCTCATACATTGTACAACTTTCAAGATACAGGGTGTTTTACGGTTTTCGTACGTGTCTAGTATTATTGATCTAGAATCTTAACTGCTCACCATAAAATAAAAAAGAATATTTTGTATTTTAGAAAAAATATCAACTTTTCCATCAATATATTAACCACTTTCGTGTCATGAGCTACAGCGGAGCTAAAATTTTGAGATTATTCAACGAAATATCAACAAATTTTGTATCTTTTGTTTTAGCGGAGCTGTAATACACTTAATCAACAGTATTTTTCTAAATTTTAACATTGGACAATAACAGCTCCGCTAAAACAAAAGATAGAAAATTTGTTGATATTTCGTTGGATAATCTCTAAATTTTCGCTTCGCTACAGCACATGACACGAAAATGATTGATATACTGATGAAAAAGTTGATATTTTTTCTAAAATACAAAATATTATTTTTTATTTTATGGTGAGTAGTTTAGATTCTAGATCAATAATACTAAACACGTACGAAAACCGTAAAACACCCTGTATCTTGAAAGTTGTACAATGTGGGAGGAAACTCCATAAAGTTTTATACTCGCCTTATCACGAGAAACCACCACCCGAGGGAATTAATGCTATATCTGTTGCACCTTGTATGTAATTCATGCAGCTTTAAATATAAAAATACAGGTGTCCCTATTAATTTTCACATGACTGAAAATTTTAGGGAAACTGAAGCTATTTATATATATATATATATATATATATATATATATATATATATATATATATATATATATATAAAGTATAACGTGTCTGTGGGTGTGATGCCTATAGACTCCAAAACTGCTGAACCGATTGACCTGAAATTTTTTCATTCGATTTGCTTCAGGTACGAGAAGGCTGAGGAAAGAAAAAAGTTGCCACACCCCCGTTTTACCGTCCCCAAATCAACAAAAATGTTATATTTCAGTCGGTTTGGATCGTATAAAGCTAAAATTTGAAATTTAGTTTGTAAGGTAACTATCGACAACTGTACTAAAAATGGGTTTCCACGCCCCCTTTTACCGCCCACAAATCAGTGAAAATGCTATATTTCAAGCAGTTTTGGCCATATAAGACTAACATTTGATACTTAAGATTGTGTGGTTACTTTCCGCAACTGTACGTAAAATGGGCGTTAACGCTATATAGCCACAGCCACTTTTTTTGAAATCATTAAAATTGACTACTGGGTCGATTGAGCTAAAATTTTGGCTTAGTTTGTATGGTTACTGTCAGCAACTGTACTTTTCTTTTAATTGGTTTCCACGCCACCCTTTTACCACCCACAAACCAATAAGGGCTCTCATCTAAGCATGTAAACATGTAAAGCATTTAAAATTTTGATGAGCGATAAAATGTAAATAGCTTAAATGTCGACAAAATGGCTTCTGTGGCTACGACAACATTATGATTTTTTTAAATTTTAAACCTTTTAAAAACCTTCATTAACATAGAAAATTAAATAAAACGTGTTCATATTTACTTCAACTACTTTAAATATGTAATGATTAGCGTCAAAAGCAACCTTCATTCACACACGTAGACTTACATGCTAGTTAACACCACAAAATAGGCTTGGAAATGATGTAAACTCACGCCCATACAAATTTTGACAGATAGTTTACGCGCATGTAAGTTCACAAGGTTTACAATGTTTACGGGTCAGTTACATGCTTAGATGAGAACCCTTAATGAAAATTATTTATTTCAACGGTTTGGGTCATATTAGACAAAAATTTTGTAATTTAGTTCATTTGGTTACTCTCGAAAAGTGCACTAAAAACTGTCTCACTTTAGTTGAACTCACTTTTCGGAGGGTCAGCTTGGAGTAAAGCAATGTGCGCCAGGCTTAAGCTAAATTGATCTGAAATTTTGGCAGTCGATTTGTTTCGATTACGAGATGGTTTAAGGACAGTAATTTTGCCGCACTTCTTTTTACCGCTATAAAAAAACAAAAATGCTTTATTTCGCATGGCTTTGATAGTATTAGACTAAAATTTGTGTGGTTTGAAATCGGTGTGGTTCGAAAGTGGTTCCATTAAAAATGTTCCCATATACTCCCATACAAATCGTTCGTGTGGGTTGGTGTCCGTTAAGATCTCATGAACGGTAACATCTAAAGGCATCAAATTTACAACATTTGCTGCCAAGGCCCATATCTCAAATAATAAATAAATAAAAATTGCCACACACCCTATTACCGCCCACAACTTAATAAAAATGCTATATTTCAGATGATTTCGCTTTTATTGGGCTAACATTTTGTAATTTAGTTCGTATGGTGACTCTTGAAAACTCAGCAAAAAATGGGTGTGGTAGAACTTTAATTACTCCCACTTTACAGAAATCATTATAATTCCAGAGTTTCCAACTATTACCGTCCCTTCTTTACACACAAAATCAATTGTGCAGTGTCTTTTAAGATCTCAGAAACGGTAACACCTTGGGCCACCAAATTTACAACATCTGTTATCAAGGTTTATATCTCAAATAATAAAAACAAACAAAAGTTGCCACACCCCCTATAACCACTCACAAATCAATTGAAATGCTATATTTTAGATGAACTTTGCTGTGTTGGACTAAAATTTTGCAATTAAGTTCGTATGGTTACTCTTAAAAAATTAGCAAAAAATGGGCGTGTTCGAAGTATAACTTCGCACATATTTCAGAAACAATTGCAATTGCGGAGTTGTGCATGTTTTATAATGATATTCGGTGTATATGAGCATTTCCACAAAAAAGTCTTCCGTGACCAAAAAATTAAAACTTATTAAAAGCGTATTATTTGATGATATTATCTAAGGGAAACATTTTAATCATAATAATTTATTAGTTTTAATCATATTAATTTATAAAAAGAAGTGAACATTTTGATGTCACCGCTAACTACTAAACAGGACGACCGATTTCAACCAAAATAGCAGGTTACGTTGGGTATGGTCTGTAGATGGTTTACGTGAATTTTGCACGAAATCTGGTCAGTGGTTCTGGCATTTTAGAGATATGGCATTTTTAAGACTTTCCCATATACTCCCATACAAATATTCTGTCTCTCTGTGTGATGCCTACAGACTCCAAAACCACTGGGCCTATTGAGCTGAAATTTTGGCAGTCGGTTTCTTTCAGATAGGAGATGTTTAAGAAAAAAAAAAAATTTGCAACACCCTCTTTTGCCGCCCCCAAACCTATAAAAATGGTATATTTCAGACGTATAAAACATTAATTTGGTAATTTAATTTTATTGGTTACTGTTAGCAATTGCACTTAAAGTGGGCTTCCACGCCCTTTTTACCGCCCACAAATCAATAAAAATGCAATATTTCGGACGGTTTTCATCGTATTAGACTAAAATTTGGAAATTTAGTTTATATGATTACGGTCGGAGACTGTACTAAAAATGGGCATCCACGCCCCTTTTTACCGCCCACAAATCAATTAATATTCTTTAATTAAGACGGTATTGGTCTCAATTGTAATAAATTAAATTTGGTTATTTAGTGTGTATAGTTACTTTCGGCATTTTTTATAAAAATGGGCATGGTCGCACTTTAGCTGCTCCCAATTTTTTCAGAAATCATAAAAATTGACTACTGGGCTGATTGAGCTAAAGTTTTGGCTTAGTTTGTATGGGTACTGTCAGAAACTGCACTAAAAATTGGTTTGCACGCCCTTTTTACCGCCCACAAACCAATAAAAATGCTTTATTTTAGACGTTTTGTGTCGTATAAGACTAAAATTTGGTAATTTAGTTTGTATGGCTATTTTCGGCCAGTGAACTAAAAATGGACGTGGTCGCACTATTTTCAGTCTTTTATCAAGAGATAAGCTCTTCGTTTTATACTTAAATTTGTAATTTAGTTCATTTGGCAACTACACTAAGAATGGAGAATATATACAATTTTCCTTTCGATTAGCATTAAAATTCGTTTATGGCAGTCAGGCGGTCTGTGGCAGATCAACGTCTGCCAGGGAATACTATTTTTTATATTTTTTTTCAAAAAAGGTTCAAAATATTCTCAAAAGTTGTTTTTGTTGTAAAAAAAAACCAGGTAAAAATTGCATTTTTAACTACCTTCCAAATGAATTAGCATTTATTTGCAAAAATTCTTCTTACTGTTTTCGTCATCAAAACAACAAGGTACCCTCTTTGACTTTTTTGGCGAAATTTATTATTTGCAAAATTTTGTTGCAAATTTTTTTTACAAAAAAGTCAAGTCTCCAAAATAATTTATATGAAAAAATTACTCCAATATCTCTTTTCAATCAAAAGTTATGGCTTTTATGATTAAGTAACTTTATGATTCATCGAATAGCTTTGGAATTATAGATAGCACAGATTCAGCACTCGACCACAATTTAAACATGCCGTTTCACTGTAAACATTTGATGGGTTTTTCGGAAACGAGGGCGTGGCAGCAACGCGCCGGGTTTCAGCTAATTGTCAGTGTCAGCATATTTCACGAAACTTGAAATAAAAAATACCAAATAATTTGTATCAATAGTAATCGTTCATGTTATATTTGTGTTTTTAGCTATTTAAAGTTGTCATTATTTGTTGGCAATTTTTTTTATAGCTTGAATGGCAGATTTTTTCATTTTAAGCTTCGATCTCATTGAAAAATTCTGACTTTTGGGACTTTTTGCCCTTTCCCGTGGTGTACCCCGAAGAAAATGCGCTGGTTTAACCCAGACCATATTCCAGTATTTCGACTCAACAATAATAAAACCATGTCTAACTAATCACGCGTCTAACTAATATGCTTTAGCACTTATCTCAATTACTAACAAGAGGCTTTAATAGTGAAAACAATAGGGGTGTTCACACTGACTTGTGTAGTTGGGTATGAGAAGATTGAGTACTTTTGGTTATTGCGAGCACTCTAAATTGCAATTGAGTACTTTGCAATTAATTGGGCATAAAAAAAGCTATTTTATATACGAGTAATTTTTTTTTACATACGAGTAAGAGCTTCGCAGCATCTTATCATTTACTACTAATCCTGGGGAAAACGTTGTCCTGTCACAGACCGGTTTACTGCCAAATAAGAATTTTCATGCCAATGGGGGAAAAAAAAGGTTGAATTTTTTGTATACCTGAACTGGCATAACTGTAGTGCGACTACGCCCATTTTTATTTCAGTTTCTGAAAGTAACTTTATGCACTAATTTACCAATTTTAGTATTATACGACCAAAACCGTCTAAAATATAGCATTTTTATTGATTTGTAGGCGGTAAAAAAGGGGTTTGGCCAAATTTTCCTAAACTATCTCGTAGGCGAAACAAATCGACTGCCAAAATTTCAGCGCAATCGGACCACTAGTCAATTTTAATGATTTATAAAAAAGGGGGCGTTGCTATAGAGCAACCACGTCCATTTTTAGTACTGTTCCCGAATGTAACCATACAAACTAAATTACTACATTTAAGTCTTATACGGCCAAAATCATCTTAAATATAGAATTTTTATTGATTTTTAGGTTGTAAAAGAGAGCGTGGACACCCCTTTTTAATACAATTTCAGACAGTAACTATACAAACTAAATTACCAAACTTAAGTCTAATACGATCAAAACCGTCCGAAATATAGCATTTTTATTGATATTTGGGCGTTAAAAGGGGGTGTGGCTTTTTTTATTTACCGAGATATTAACTTTATTAACCGAGATATTAACAGATATGGTCAATTTAGTTGCCTTAGGTGTTACCTCTCCTGAGATCTAAAGAGACACCGCACGAACGATTTTATATATAGAAAGGCGTAAAAGTAGGCGTGGCAAAATTTATATATCTAGTAACCACCACTTGGTCTCAAAGCAAATATAAACCAAGTTTCATTATAGAAACATGCACAACTCAGGAATTATAATTTCTCAAAAGTAGGCATAGTTATAGTTCGACTACGCCCATTTTTTATTGAATTGTCGATAGTAGCCATACGAACTAAACTACAAAATTTTAGTCCAATACAACCGAATTCGACTGAAATATAGCGTTTTTATTAACTTGTGGGCGGAAATAGGGGGTGATATGTTTTGTGTCTTATTCGAGATATTAGTCTTGACAACAAATATTGTATATTTGATGCCCTTAGGTCAATTATTGCCTAGTTTGCAAAAGGTGGTAACACATGGAAAAAGTACTCAATTTCGCAAGAAAACAATCTACCCAAACAAGTCAGGGAGTCAGCTAGAGTAGATTGGTAGATGGATACTTGGGTAGAATGACACTTTACAAAAACAAAATGTACGGCATTTGCCAATCTACCCAACTACCCAAGTCAGTGTGAATACCCCTAATGTTTTTCAATAAATTCCGTGAGTTGCATGAAATAAATATCGAAAAGGAAAAACACGTTTGTTGAGCGTAAACAAACCATTGAATGGGACTAATGCAACGCAACGCAACGTTTACGCACTTTTGTGAAACTACTTATTTTTCCACAGTGTTGCTATATCTAATGATAGTTCGACTGCGTCGGGTCACCCTGTGTTCTGATTTACTCCGTTCTCCCCACAGTATCCAAATATATAAGAGTTTGCATATAGCGGGGTTCACATGATCCTATATGTTGTCACGCATTGTAGGACAAGCCTCGTATTTGACCGTTCGAACGCTGGATACAGCCGACTGACAACATGTTATCTTGAATTTGAAATGTTTCAAATTCAAGGCCATCACACCAGGCGTGACAACATGTAGGATCATGTAGACCCCGCTTATGATTTCAAATTTGATCGGGATTTGATTATCAGGAAAGTATATCAGCAGCTACGTTTATACACTCAAAGAAATATTTGTTCATATTTACCAATTCCTAAGTATAGTTGATACATTTTTTGTCAATATACAGTCAACAAAAGCTTTTGTCAATTAGATTAAAGGTGATAAGTTACAATCATGTTGACAAAAATTTATTTTGTTTATTTGATAAATGGATGTTTCAACTTGATATATGCCTTTATCATGAATATCGCTTTTTATTGTTGATTTGATAAAACACTTTGTCAATATGAATACAGAATATTTCAACATGAAAAATAGTTTGTTGAATTTTCTGTTCGTTGTAAACATGTTTTTTATCAATAATACTCAAATGTTTTGTTGTTCAGATTAAAAGATATATTCACAGTTTATGTATAATAAACAAACTTATAAATATAATTATGAAATTCACAAACGTTGATATTATTCTTGCTGAATTCATTGAAAAAGAAGCTCAATTTGTAATCATCGCTAATGATAAATGCATTTAGAAACTCAGCCAAAAATGTTGAAGTCCCTCATATGTCGAAGGTGCATTATGGTAAAATTGGTACACTTGAAAACAAAAAAAATTTATTTCACAAGATCACATGTACACTCTTAGCTTCCATACACAAGTTAGCTTCCACTTAAAATATTGCACTGTATTTTAAAGCTTTCCCGAATTTTATCTTCTTAACTTGATAAAACAATTTCTTCAAAACAATGCAATGAATTTGTTGCTAAATTTCGAAAAAAATGGCACACACGATAATTTCGCGCAAAAGTGTCGATATATCCAAGAAATTATTTTTTAATCTTCTTAAAAATTGGCCTTGCCCAGGTCCCTTTTCCTGTGGAATGTTACATAATGTGTAGTAAAAATAAACGTTCTGAAATATATATACATATTTAATTTAATTTTATTGATAATTTGTTCAAATTGTTATGTTTCAATTATTTTAGTACAAATATATTTGTTTGTGTAGAAAATAATAAGTATATCCTAAAAAATATCCGAAATACTCTTCATTGTATCGATCATTTCGATTCTTTCGAGTATTGCTACATCTGCTTGCTTCACCGAAGTTCTCGTTTTACTTGTTTTCGTTGTACTCTATAATCGATTTACTCTGTGTACGTTTTACTCTTTTCGAAATTTATTTTCAAAACATTGTAATTCGATATGAGAGTAGAATAGAAAAAGCATTTGAACAACAAACGAATGTCTTACAAATACATCCGTGCACAAGCGCGTCGGAAGCTAATTTCGTCTGGGGGGGCAGTACAAATGGGGGGGCAGTACAAATGGTGGTGCAAAAAAAAGTTCACCAAAATTTCTTCAAAGAAGCATGAATGTGAATAAACCAATTTTTTTATTTAGTTTAAGATAAAAAAAAAATAAAAATATATAAAAAATATTAAAATTTCATTATTTTTAAAAGTTCTTCCAATTTTAATATTAGAGATCATTCTTTAAAGGATCTTTCATATGGTAATATGAAAATATAAGAAATAATGGTTGCTTTTATAAAGCAAGACAAGGTATATCTTTACATGGTTTAAATGCAATAAGGTACAAACAGTTATATCAATTTAAATTATTCCAAAATGTTTCTTTCTGTCCTTGCGAGAAACAAACTCTTTCACCACCTCCATCGAATTCAATTCTTCGGTTTTATCTTTGTGAATGTGTATAAGAGCCGCATGAGTGAGTCGTTTCTGTGTCATAGTTGCTCGAAGATACGTTTTAAGTTGTCTTAAAGCACTAAAAGAACGCTCAGATGAAGCTGCTGATGCAGGCACAGTCAAAAGCAAAGCAATAAGTTTTTCAACTTCATTTAATAGTTTTTTTACAGTATCCGAATTTTTCGCAAATTGGGATACAATGCCACTACAATTTTAAGGTGTTTGGCCAGGCAATTGCTTCAGCAATTTCATCTGCAAAAAAGTCATCTGCATAAAGATCTAGTTTTGTTTTTAGATTTTGTTCAGAAGGCACTTTTCCGTTGAAGGCTTCGATTACAATATTTTCCAACGATTCCAGAGTGTCAAGATCTGTTTAAATGTACGTAAGATTGTATGTAAGATTTACAAAGTGCCAGTTTACACTAGCTTCACTCAACCGACTCACCGAATGTTAAATCAAAGTTAGTCGGTTGAGTGAAGCTGGTGTAAACTTGCAAAAAGAAAAAAAAAGTAAAATATCAACCTGTTTGATCGAATCTAGCCGTTATTTCATTTGAGGGAAGATCTGAAATTTCGAAATAATCTTTTCGTAGCCGATCATATAATGGCAACTGTACTGAAGGAACCGGATTTGATGTTTCTTCAAAGCGTCGAGGTGGATTTTCGAGGTGGAATTCACAGTAGGGGATTTCGCATGGTTCAAAATTTTGGACCAACATGGCAGAGTGTACAACATGTAGTACCATGCGTAAGCTAATACGATAGTCGGAATTTTTGCTTTTTTCTGCCGATTGTACAATATTGTACAATTATGTAAAATTACTGCTCAATTGTTAGGGCATCTAAAAGTTGCTTAGCTATTAGCCGGATGTGTTCTGCTTGAGAGCTTGCAATTAATGATGTTGCTTTACAAGTTGGATCGTTCGAACGCTCAATCAAATAGTCCCATAAGTTTTCCATCTAACTTATCGTACAACATGTCGTCCAATATGGAAAGCCCCGAAGAACATGTCAAATTTTTTCTTACCAGAGTTGCAAAATTAACAAGCATTAAGCTACATACTTAAGGGTGCTAAACTGAAGTGGTGGGTTTGCAGTAGAAACTCTACATTTTGTTCTATCTTTTTGCAAACACAGAGAAAGAAAATGGTTATCCGCAAGCATGCTTATGAAGAAGAGAGAAAAAAGAGGAAAATATATAATAAAAAAATATTATCGTTGTAAAAAAACTGATATTTTGAATAACTTTTGAAGTTTTCCTTTTAAATTGTTTATCTAGCTAAAAAAGTGGGGGCAACTGCCCCCCTTTCCCCCCGCTTCCGATGCCATTGTCCGTGCAGCTCTTTAGTACATACAATGTGTTGAAATCATTTAATGTTGTTTCAGAAGTTAAAAAGTGAACGAATTAAATTCTGGTAACACATTCGGTTGGTTTAAGTAAATCTGTTAGTAAGAAATGTATTGAAACAGGAAACTTTCTTATTAATTATGGCATTCAAGGGTGTAGTTTAGTTGGCAACTTTTGATTTTTTTTTCCTTTTTTCGAATGTATTTGTATCTAAAGGCTCAAACATAATAGGCTAGAGCTGGCTGCAGCTATTGTCAGCAATTAACGAAAAGCTAGCTCAAGTTCTGCCAAATACTTAATTTGCCCATAATAAAGTTTAGTTGGCTCGCTTATATATGTCTATTGTTTATGATTTATATTTTTACGATAATTTTCTGTGAAAAATTTGATTTTTATCATAAAGTAAATTCATTATTAAAAAAGCACTGGAAATGGACCACACAAACCAATTAATTTTATTAAAAAAACTAAGAAATTTGGTGGAAGTTTGCGATAGACTGTTTGCTTCAAGATCTTGAAGATTTGGAAGAAAAAACAAAAAAAAAAACACCGACAGGACAGTGTACGTCCTGTGAACCGCAACAGAAAAGGTAAAGGATATTTCACGGTTTCCTTCTTAAAAATGAAAGAATGATAGTGATCAGTTTTTTATATATTCAAGAATGACACGAAATGTATACGACGTTTTATTAACTTTAATAAAACCCTTCTTGCAGAAACATTCCATTAGGGAGCCAATAGAACCTGAATGTCGTCTGGCCATATTGTTGCTGAGAGTATTCATATTTTAATAGAATATTAGAGGCCTTTCCGAAAATGAGAAATTTTTCTTTAGCTATTTGTCACAAGGTACATCCATACAATCTCTTGCATGGTCTTTTAAAATGGGGAAAACGTTATATCCGGTTTACGTAATGGAGCCAAACATGGAGGAGTGTAAGCAAATTGCTGCTGGATTTTGGAACATGTGGGACATGCCCAATTGTTTGGGGGCCATTGATGGTAAACATATTGCTATTCGATGTCCCCCAAACAGCGGTAGTCAATTCTTTTGCTACAAGAAATACTTCAGTATTATTTTACTAGCAGTATGCGATGCCGATTATCGATTTACGTACGTAGATCTCGGAGCTTATGGCAGTCAGAGCGACGGCGGTAAGATATATTTTCAAATTGTTCGGACCGCTGCTAACAGATTTTTTTGCAACAATTGCAGGAATTTTTCAAGTAAGTCGGTTTGGAAAGATGCTTTTAAACGGTAAACTTCCAATACCTCCACCAAAAAATTTACCAAACACGGAAATACCAATTCCTCATTATTTTGTTGGAGACGCAGCATTCCCTTTGAAGGAAAATCTGATGCGACCATATCAAGACATTATCGCAAGACAAAGAAAACTTTAATAAAAAACTTTCAAGAGCTCGATGAATGATTAAGCATTCTTTTGGTATTCTTGTATCTCGTTGGTGGATTTTGTTAACAACAATACATATGATTCCCGAAAATTCAGAAAAAGTCGTGCTAGCTTGTGTCGCCTTGCATAATTTTATCATGTTTAATAAAAAAGAATCGATAAATTATTGCCTCAACAATTATATGGATTGGGAAAACTGCAATGGTGATCTTCAGGATGGTCTAAGGCGAAGAGAAGTCACAAATTACATACCATACATTTTACCGTCGGCATCTGCAAATCATTACAATGGGCGAAGATCTACTGAAATACGAAATTCAATACGTAATTTTTTAAAAGATAATTACAAATATTCATAATAAAAAGTTGATTACAAAAATCACCATAATAACTTGTTTGTTGCTTTTGTATACCATCTCTTTATAAATATTAAGGAGCTTTTTTCATGTAAAAATTTTTTTCGAATTTATTTTTTTCCATAAAAAGTCACTATATGTGTATAGAATACGTGTTTAAAATTTGAGGTTTAAAATCCTTAATATATGCAAATATATGTATATTCCAATATCTGTATACTAAAGAACAAATTGTATGTCCAACTAAAACTTTAAACGCAATTTTCTCAAAACAGCGTTTTAAAAAACGGTGCCAAAGATTAAGGAAAAACTGTAAGAAAGCCCATGCGACCAGCTCCTATGAATAGACGAGTACTACTAAATGGACCATAGCAATGTGTAGCAATGGATTTTCTACAACCTTTCCAAACCATGATTTTGTTTTTGTTGTTATTGACTACTATTCGCGATACCATGAAATTGCATACTTGACGAAAATTACATCAAGTATAAAAATAAGAATTTTGAATGAAATGTTGTCAAGACTGGGCTATCCAAAATCTATTACTGTTTTAGCTTTTTTGCAAAAACAATAACATTGACTTGATGACATCCCCATCATATAGACCGCAAGCAAATGGTGAGGTTGAGAACATAAATAGCTCACTTCTAAAGCGCTTTCGTATTTCGTATTGCGAAGAGTTCCAGTTATAAAGTGGACGCTGAAAAGTTAAGTAATTTTGATGTATAACGTAACTCCACATGGAACGACTGGAAAAGCGACTTCAGAGATGTTGTTTAATCGAGTTATTCCAGATAAAATTCCATTCGTAAAAATCAACTAGGATATTTTGGACTCCGAAGCTTAGGATTCAGGTATCTTAAACAAGGAAAAAGGAAGACGGAAGGATGATGATGTTCGTAATAATCAGAGTAAAACAATAGGGATTGGAGATAAGCTTCTTCCTCGTAATGTCAGAAGTTCTATTGAATTGGTTGTTTACCGACGACTTAGTTCTTTTGCTATGATATTCTGAGTTATGCTTTCTCCAAAATTAGGCAACCGACCTTTGAAACCTTTTTTTTTTTAAAAGATCAAAGAACCAAGGCATGTGCCTTATACAAACAAGGTTTGGTCTTTGACCTGAAAGGAAAGGATAGATTATTTAGAGGAATTGATTAGAACCATATGTGAATTATTGACTAGGCGAAACAACCGTGAAAGACAATTTGAATTGCTTCAAACCGAAGCTAGTGTTTAACCTTTCTTTAACCTCGGCAAGCATTTCCAGCCCTTAGTTTTTCCTGTCCGTTAATTCCACATTTTCCACAATTTAGCTGAGGATTTTTTGTTTTCCATAATTCTTAAATCTGCAGGAAAGAATTAAGAAAGTGAAAAGAACCATGCCCGAGCCCGGATTCGAACCAGGGACCTCTGGGTTGATGGCCTAGCGCACTCTCCACTCAGAAACAGAAATCAGATGAATCATTTAGTTGCTTTGCCTCAAGAATGAAGTCATTTTGAGATCAATTCATGAGCCGTGCGAACAAATCCATCCTTAATTCAACCATCACTGTCTATAATGGCTTCTGACAGGTAGACTTTCTTAGGTCCCCTGGCGGGCTTAATAGCAATGTACTAATGGCTACAAAATTAGAGTTGTACAATATCCTTTAAAACTTAAATGAAAGTCTACCGAGGATGGATAGACAAAAGGTTAAAAATTCATACGGAAGATACTTTGCCCAGAATCTTCAGAATAGAATGAGAAAGTTATTTGCACTCACCAATTTAACATATCCTCTCTCATCCAGCATAAGATTCTCTGGTTTGAGATCACGATAGATAATACCGCGAGAGTGAAGATATTCGAAAGCTTGCAGGACACAACCAATAATAAACTGGGCGGCATTCTCATCGAAGGAGCCACGATCACGTAGCATTGTCCAAATTTCGCCACCCATGCAAGCCTCTAATAACATATAGACATACTTGTCATCGCGAAATGTTCGAAACAGTCGGCAAATAAAGGGCGAATTACACGTTAACATAATTGTACGCTCGCTGAAAACGTGCTCTTCCTGCTTCGTATCGACAATATGACGTTTTTTTAGACACTTCAGAGCAAAGGTATCGACGCGATTCTCCTGATATGCCTTGACCAGCTCAACGCGACCAAAGCCACCTACGCCTAGAGTGGTCACAACCTCAAGATCAGTCAACTTCATGTCGGGGAATTCTAGAAAAATTACTTTAAGATTTTTAACAATATCAAAAAAGTTTACAGTTGTTTACCCTGCTGTATATTTGCGCCAAATATTTCCTTAGTTTCAGCATACTTCATGGCTAGCACTCGATTCTCGTCGCCGTAATTCTTTTCTTTCAGCTCACAAAGATCACCAATCAAATGTGTAAAGGAGTCACGATCCAGAGTAAGGCATTCAACGCCTGGTGCCATGGCTATAATATTGGCGGTACGCTTATCCTCGTTAATCAAGGCCTGTTCACCGAAGTAGTCACCACGTTCCAGCGTGCGTATCTCTTTTTCCACGCTGGTGGAACCTAGCTTCTGTGTAACCTGCACAGAACCTTGACTGATGAGGAAAAAGGTATCGCCACTAGCTCCTTGACGGATAATATATGTGCCAGCGGGATAAAATTCCTAAAAAGCGGAGTGAAGTGAAAGTTTAAGGTAAAATTTTAGTTATCATTAAATGTAGGGGTAATATCATACTTACCACCTCCAGGACATCGGCAATTTTGGCCAGCACCTCTTCACTGAGATTCTTCAGGAGCGGCACGGATTTTAGGAACTTGACGCTGTTTTCAATGCGCTGCATGCCGGTGCGCATCATGATCTGCTGGAAGACCCGTCGATCTAGCACCCAGACTCGGGCATCGGACAGCACGTGTATCGAAGCGGTACGCGTGCAATTGTAAAGTATTGCTAGTTCTCCGAAAGCTTTACCGGGACCCATGATGCCGAGAACTTTACCATTTTTCACCACTTCGAATTCTCCGGTGGCGGAAACATAGAGATGTGCTCCTACCTCACCCTCACGTATCACAAATTCGCCCTTAGCTACCGTCAACGAATACATCGATTCAACTAGTTCACGAACTTGAGAGGAATCGATGTTTTTGAGGAAGTCATTGTCCATGATGGCATCCTTGATGAGTTGTTTAGAGCTAAGTTGGCAAAAAGTGGTTGAAGAATTTACAATGGGATGATTAGTTCTTAAGATTAGTTCTTAAAGATATATACTGTAAAATAAACATTTCCTTCATTCGAACCTAAGTAAGTAGTTTCACTTACCTAAAGTCCTTATCGTATTTTGGTATCGGTACGTTTATCGATTGCTGCTTCGAAGTCTCGCAACTCTCGCCAGACACACCCTGTTTCTTGAGCACTGGCGCTGTATGTGTTTGTACAACTTTCGACTTAGCAACAGCGCTGCTAGGCATTGAATCGACGCGTGCAGCTGTTGTCGTTGCGAGAACAGTTACATTCAAAGCTTCAGCGCTGCTCTGTGGAGAATTACTAGCAGCGTCCAGCGCACAGGATGCAGTATTTGTGTTGGCAACAGCTGCTGAGTTGTTGTTCTTAGAAGCTCCCACTCCCCCTCCGTTTGCAGAAGAATTGGCTGAGTAATATTCACTGATGGTGGAATCAAGAGAAGCTCCACTTCCATTGCTTTCGGATGTATTACCACCGGAACTGGCATCTGTTTCAAACTTACGGTGACAATATGAGCAGGATTGAAGTCTTGACGATGCTTCTGTGCTAGTCACTTCGGCACTTTGTTGTGGTTGCTCCCAAAAAGGTTTGTTTTCGTTGATCGGTGACTGTAGCAGCTCATCGTGAGCGAGTGGAATATGGTTGGTGGTCTGCTGCAGAACGCTCTGAAAGTAAAAAAGAACAGTGAAAGGTCTGAGTAACAAAGTAAAAAAGCAATTAGAAGAAAGTAAATATAGATTAGATTAACCAGATATCAGTTATAATAAATGCAGATTTTAAGGGTAAAGTAATTCAAGCTCCAATGCTATCTTACACTCTTTCCTTAATAGAAGCGAGTCAAAATAATTTATTCAGTGATCCCTTTACTACTAAATTATTTTATACCTCTCTCGTAAGACCAATTCTTGAATATGCATCAGTTATATGGAACCCACAATATAATGTCTACATCGACGCCACAGAATCCGTTCAAAAACAGTTTTTACTTTTTGCTTTACGTCATAGTCGTTGGAACCCCAATATTATGCTTCCATGGTATGAAATACGCCTTAAAATTATTTTACTACCTTCCCTAAGAAGCAGAAGAATGATGCTTAATGTCATGTTTCTGTATAAATTACTTCGTGGCGAGATTAATTCGGAATATCTCATCTCAGCTCTAAATTTTAACATCCCAAGTAGAGGAACTAGACATTTTCTGTTTTTCAAGTTGAGTCAGTGCAGTTCTAATTAAGCTCTTCATGAACCTTTACGATGTATGTGCATTGATTTCAATGATAACTTCGACATGATTAATTTTTCTGATTCGGTAGACGTCTTAAAACGGAAAATTATATTACATTTAAATAATTAAATCAATTTAACTTCATCCTATTATACCTTACGCAGTTTTATAACAATATTGGTAATTGAGATTGTTCTGTTTCTCCTTTTTGGCTCGATATTATGTTTTATTAAGTAAGCACCGTCAAATATGAATCGTTTTTAAAACTTGCTTTTTAATTATTCAATATTTAAATTTTAAATCGAATTGTGATTTACGTGCTCACGTGGTTTCCTGATTTGAAATTAGACTGAACTCACACTATCACCTTGATTGGTGTGCCAGAGTATATCTCTTTTCCACACAAGTTTATGCCTGCGTTGGCCCAAATGCATATCCAACTAATTGGGATTTTGACTTGGCGGATATGAGATTTATCTCATTTCCACGTAGGTCCTTGGGTTGGACAATGGTCGCAAACCAGTTAAAATGAGTTTAGTGTTTTGGATTGTTTTTGAAATCAGCATTGTTTTTCGGGTACCTTAAATTGATAATCACTATAATTCAATTCGATGTTTCTTGTTTATATAGAATTAAATATACTTAAATACGCGTTTGTAATATATTAAATTTTTAAATTCCGCTGAAAAGCCAATTAATGTGCTTAGTGGAAAATCCTAATTGCCAATAGGGGGTATGTTTAGTACGTAAGTGCATTCTGTCCGTCCCGGTCTGATCCGGGCAGGATCTAGAATGTAAATCGTGCATGCGTATAAGTCGGGTATACGTATCTTTGGAAGATTCATACCTCCGGGCGAATCAAAAAAAAAAAAAAAAAAAATGAGACTTGCGATCAAAAGAAGAAAAAATCTTACCAACAGGTTTGGCATTGAGTTTAGCAGATATTTCAGAAGCTAAACCCCTTTTTAACAGAGCCGTTCAGAAAGTTCCAAGACATAGACAAATTCTCATATCCAAAAAGATCTTTAAACTTTTTTAAAATGTCTATTACCTTTTTTAACAGAATAGGCGCCTGCTAACAGTTGTACTGTAAAGGACATGACGCACTGGTGCGGGAAAACTTTAATTTATCTTTTATGCAAGAATGATTATCATCGCAGATCCCCGGTCTTGAATCCAATCAATAACTGTATGGAAATTTAAGTTGGATAAACTGCAGATTACTGCAATTAACATGCTGGACTGACGTTTCATGAAAGATCGTATATGCTTTCGATGTATCAGGTTCACAATACACTTTATCCCAAAATTCAAATAAAATACTTTTGTTTCATTTTGGGAAATACATCTTGTTATAGGAAACCTCCTGATGCTGGGCTATTTTGTAAGGTATACTTACATTTTCAAGATACAAACACGTCATACAATGATCAGAAAAATTCATATTTGCCACAGAACTATACATTGATACGTTGCTACACGAACTTAATTTCACAAAAATATGATCGATGCAAGTAGAAGAACTTTCAGATATTCGAGTCGGTTCGTTAATGCACGACTCAAGATCATTGGATAAAAAAAATATTTATCCACCTTGGAAGACTTTTCAAAAAAATTCACATTTACGTCACCAAGTAAAATAGCATTATTACTATTTAAAGGCAATAGAGAAAATAATGGAGTCTAATTAGCTTAAAAGCATCCCTATAAACTATATAAGGTTTCAGTTTGCCTACCAACTTGGAAAATCCACAGCCTAACCGGCACAATCGGAAAGGCTTTTAAAGCAAAACAAACAGCGCTATCTGCCTTCATTGATATTCAAGAAGCCTTTGACAACACGTCATACAATGCAATTAAAGCAGCTATGCAGATTAAAAATATTCCATCTTTAATCATACACTGGATTCTAATCATGCTTAAACAGAATCATAACGTTTGAGCTTGGTGGAATTCGTAACGCAATCACTGCCACTAGAGGATGCCTTCAAGAAGGAATACTTCATCTCTTCTGTGGGCCCTAGTCGTGGACGAACAACTCGCAAATCTCAACAACCAGGGTTTTGACACCAAAGGTTACGTGGATGATTTGGTGATCTCAAGTCTGGGCAGTCATAAACCGACAATATTGGATAGACTGCAAAGTGTCCTCCGTGTAGCTTAAAAATGGTGTAAGGAACAAGGGTTAAGCATAAATCCTGACAAAACAAATCATGTACCCTTCTCTAGAAAAAGGAGCCTTCATTTGATAAAGCCTACCCCAGAGGAAAAAGTCATTGACTTTTCAGATGAAGCCAAGTACTTAAGAGTGACTTTTGACAAGCAGCTCCTTTGGAACACCCATTTAGATTCAGTTACAGGTAGGGAAACACGTGCTTTTCTTGCCTGTTAACGCCTCTATGGCAAAATGTGGGGTCTTAAACCGAAAATGATATATTGGACGTTTACAATCATCGTTAGACCTATGGTTACGTATGCAGTACTTGCATGGTGGCCCAAAGTCCAACAGCGCACAGCAGCTAACCAACTAACAAAGCTGCAAGAATGGCGTGAATTAGTATCTCTGGAGCGATGAGAACGTGCCCATCTAAAGCTCTGTGTGTTATAACTGGGCTACGCCATTTAATGAGAACTACCAAAAAAGAGGCATGTATAAGTGTACTAAGAATGGAAGAAATAGGCGATTACAAGGCAGGGAATTTTACGGGTTACATGGAGATAATTAGAACCTTTGAAAATGACCCCTTTATAAAAATCCCAAACAGGATGCTGCCAATGTGAACTTCTCGAAACGTTACAGGGTTATTATACCAAATAGGCAACTGTGGAGGAGCGATAGCTGTACAGTTGATCCTGGCTCACAGACATGGTATACTGATGGGTCAAAACTTGAAAATGGAGTAACGGGAGCGGGGATATACGGTCCCAATTATCAAAAAGCCAATCCAATGACAAACACTCCAACCATATTTCAGGTGGAGGTATATGCCATTGAAGTTTGTTTCAGGGAATGTCTTTGTAGGAAATTAAAGGGAGCACATATCTACAAACGTTCAGATCATCAATTGACCTTAAAGGACCTGCAAGCCTACGAGCTTGAATCAAGTCTTCAACTGCGTCTACTATTGAAAACGCTGGAACAAAACAAAAAATAGAATTGTGGTGGGTTCCAGGTCGCGAGGGGTTCGAGGGCAACGAAAGAGTGGATTGCTTTGACAAAATACCTTGGACCTGAACCATTCTGTTGCCTAGCTAAAGGTTACATTCTCGAAAAGATCAGAATATGGGATACCAAAACATTTCAGTGCCACTGGAAAGATACAAATGGACAGAAGCAAGCTATGAAATTTTTAACTACATATCAGTAAAGCTAAATCGAAAGATTTACTTAAGCTAACTAAAACAGACCTTAGAATTTTTCACAGGAAATTGTAGGACTGGGGGCGATACCAGTCCACACAAGACTGGTCTACACTAGCATCAAATTAATCCCGAAAAAGTCTCCGTTTGGTTCGAATTTTAGTCTGATGGACTTTCAAAAGTATGTATTTCAACTTACAACGAAAAAATTGCCCTGAAATACAATATATAAACAGTGTTATTATAAACACATTTCAGCGTGTGTTTAACTTTAAACATCACTTCAACACGAAAATGTGATTTATAAACATTTTTCACAGTTGGTTAAAGCCTGCGTAACTCAAACGTCGAAATTGGCGTTTAAAGGCTGCTTAAACTTAAGATGCATTTTTTGGCACTTCTATTGTAATATTTGTTGTTTTGAACTATTAAAAAACTATTAAAAAACTATTGGTGGTATTTCATTCATTAACTTAAAACAGTTTGGTGTTAATTGATCGAGTTAATTAAAATGCCCTTTTGATTTGGAGTTTTTTGTAAATGAAATAGAAGTCATAGATTATTTTGATGAAAACACAGCACCACGGGTGCCAAAAATTCAAAATAAGAGATAATCCCATGGAGGAGCAAAGGGAAAATATAATGAACGCTTCATGCTGTGCAAAAAATTCATGCTGTGAAAAATATTATCGAAGGAACATTTGTCAAAGTTTGAAATATCGAGTAATTTGCCAAAAGTGACGAAAATTTGACACAAGCCGTGTATAGTTATTGAAGCGTTTGTAAATAATAATTTAAGCAAGGTTGCGTTACATTGTATAACTAAACAGCCGCTTAAAGAATCTTTAACGAAATCTAATAAATTAGACTGTAAATGTTTAGTTTTCACTACTTAAATCAAGCAATTTATTCTGGATTCAAGAAATCGTAAATAATAGTGAATATTATAAATAAATACTTATAGAAAGATTTTTTCTCATTAATAGTATATCATTAATAGTAAAAATTAACCCATTAATTACAACGTTTGAGTTAAGATATTCACTTTCTGAGTTATTTTAACTAATCTGGCATCTTTGTAATTTCTTCAGTATTGACAGCTGTATAATAAGTATGGCACTTCCTTAGTTATTCTTTCTATACTTCCCTTCCGTTTTTTGCTCACATTATCGTTCTGACGTGTTTTGCATTTTTCCTATATTTTTTAATTCTGAATTAAACAACTCATCTTTAACTTTTAATCGTTTATAATAAACAACTCAATTGCGTTTTTCTTTTGGGTCTTAGTCGATATCTGCGTTTGGCATTCATTGCTATTTAATAAGTTTAAGCAAATATCTTAATAGTATGTTGTATCATACGGAATGAAAGCATTTTTCAAAAATTCTTCAAAATCCGTAGCCACTGTAAAGCTTTTGCTTCCAACAGTGTGTGAAAGCCAAAAATATGATTTTTCCAAAAAAGTTCTAATATTGACATTTAAAGCCTTTTTGTTTTTTCTCACCAGTTCGTGCAGTATTTCAAAGAAATGCGAGAAGTGCTACTTTGGAGAGCTATTTTTTTATAAGCATCAAGAAAAAAGAAAATATAATTAAAAATGTTCATTAGGTTAAAGTTGAAAGCCTACGATATAAAAAGAAAATTTACCAATTTCTCATTTTTCTAATTTTTCTTGCAGAAACATGTTTGATTTTAAATGGATGACATATGACTCGAATTACGAGCGTTGAAAGTATATATTCACTGTAGTAAAGGATCACAGGATTGTTATCACAATATGATTGCATTTTAGATTGGTGATCTTTGACCTGAAACGTGGGCGTAGAAAGAGCATTTCTTATATTTAAGCATAATCCCAAATTTGAAATTTGAAATTTGGGATCATGACCGCTTTAAAAGAGGACATAATCCCAAAAATTGGACATAATACCAAATGGGGATTTTGATCCCTTGGGACTAGGTCCTCTTTTAAGAGGTCATAATCCCAAATGGTTTCTACAAATACTGATATCTGCGGCGATAAGCAATAACCGCTGCATCAATAACTCAGATCTGTCTTTATTCGACTTAAGCTATTTTTACTGTAGACAGCGAAGCCAGTGTTCGACTTACTGAGGGTTGGAATAGCTAAGCAGCGGCCGAAGGAATCCTTTTTAAAAGATAATTAATGCTGTCTACAGTACTTCTGGATATAATTCCTTTCTTAAAAAGTTCTTAGGGATTACAACCCTCAGTAAGTCCAACGTGCGATGTTTAATTTTTTTTTTGCTATTTTTCATAGCGCTGGCGCTTTCTTCTTCGATCATTTAGGTAAATTAGTTAATAGTTATTTGAAAAATTCAAGTTTTTATCACCATTTCGTACAAGGCAAATACCTAACCTTACCTAAATACCAATATCAAATACCAATTAAATACCATTTACCTTACTTAAATACTTAAATAAGTATACAAATTAAATATACAAAATAAACATAAATCTCTTACGGATACGATACAATAAGAATTTTTTTTATGTATCTTGTGGGAATATGTATTTTGATGGTAAAATTTCTTACAAATAATTAATTATGAAAAATGCAAGTTATTTTGATATCAAAGCTAATCGATATATTGCAAACTATAGATTTTCTCAGAACAACGTATTTTTTAATGTAAGTTCGTTGATTGAGAGAAATGGCGATATAAAAATTTTTTTTTAAATGTTTTTACAAAACAGCGGGTAAAAAATGCCCGCTATTTTAACATGAAAACTATTGCGATATCTTGAAAACTTAAGATTTTCATAGAACAACACCTTTTCATAAGGCAAGTTCATCGCTTCAGAATGATAAAAAAACGATTGAAAATTCAAGTTTTGATTTTGAAGAAAATTTTTCCGTCATTTTCTAATCGGTTGCCCTCAAATTTTTTTTTTAACTACAATAGGTCAGAAGTTGTTTTTGGTTTTTTTTTCGTTGAAAAAATTGCTTCGTTTTGACACAAAACTCAATAAACAGTTTTTATCATTAATAATTATTGACATAGCGCCTGGATTTTTTGAAGAAAATGATAATGAGCTAGTAATACAAATTCCAAAATAATTTAAGTGATCAAATTTTTGAATGGTCTTTTAGCAATCAAAAGCTTTAATATACAGGATGTCACGCATTATAATGTAAAAATTTACGGTGGTGAAAGATGTTGCTGGGGGGGGGGGGTGTCTATTTTTACATCCTTGGGAGCTAAAGGGTAAATTAGTTTTTTATAACTTAGATATATAATTTTGTTTTTAGCAGAAAAACTAACGCACAGAAAACTTTTTAAGAGCTCATTTGAAAGGCAATGTATTGAGCTTTCTAACAGTGTATCAATAAGTTAGTTCTTCCCACCTTCTTATAAATATGTACATATATTTTCATATCATTTCAATACATCTATGTATGTAGATATTATTAATTTATTAATATCTATATGTACGCTAGGAACGAAAGCTCTCTTACATTTCATTATTACATTTCTAACAAATCATTTAGCATTCAAAATGAAATGTTGCCCAGATGAGCAGAAACAAATTTGGACTGGTGACCATTGATTTTAATATGAGCGTAAAAAAAAAAATAAAATTTTGCTTATTTTCTTCAATTTTCTTCATTTATTGAGTTTTCTGTAGGGGAGGGGTTCACAAAAGGCTGAATGAAAGAGGGTGGATAAGTTTGAAAGAAATGCTGGTAGGATAAATAATAGAACAGCTCATGCATTTTACTCTTTAAAAGGTTAATTCGAGAGAAATACAAACTCTGTTAGACAAATTTTTGCCAAGCGGAACTTCCAGTGAAGCTACGGAATGGCAAGGATTGTGAACATTTTTTGCGATAAAAATAAAGGGTTTCTGTTTGTGTTTGCGTTCAAATACACAACCTTCAACGCTACAAAAATGGCAAACGATCTTCAATGTTCTGTTTTCTCAAACCTACGCTATAGTGCCTTAACTACGCTATGTTAGTATTCACTTTTGTTCACGGTTTTGCAGACAGTTGGTCGAATTTCGACCGCACGCGATACTAGTGGTTCCAAATGCTTAATTAAAAAAAAATTGAGATTGAAAATAAACAAAAATAATTTTTTTATTTTTAAAAAGTTTAAGCTAATAAATGAATGCCGTAAATATATTATTTCAAAAATGGTTAAGTGAATATACCTCAAACAAATTGTTTTATTTAAATAATATTTTTTGTTTTATTTATATATCCAATGAGAGATGTAAAGAAATTGCCACGTTCGATTGCATGCTTTTCAGATACCTTACTTAAAAATTTGGCTTTAAAGCTATGAAGCCCCACCCAAAAAGCAATTAAAAGGCTTAAATTAAAACTACTACTGCAAAAGCAACAAAAATAATAACCCAAAAATAGGTCAAGTTAGACTGCCTAGTTCAAATATTTAAAAAATAGTGCAATAAACTCTTTTTTGTTACCGGCTTACATTTAAACCTTCCCTCTAAGTAAATGCCATCCACTGTGGTGTCGTTTTAATTTATAGTTAAGTGAATATATCTAACACGAATTGTTTTATTTAAATAATTTTTTTAGTTTTATTTATATATCCAATGAGAGATATAAAGAAATTGTCACGATCGATTGCATGCTTTTCAGATAACTTACTTGGAAATTTGACTTCATAGCTCTGCAGCCCTACCCACAAAGCAATTAAAAGACTTAAAAGAAAACTACTACTACATAAGTAACAAAAATAATCACCCAAAATTAGGTCAAGTCAAACTGCCTAGGTTAAATATTTAAAAAAAATGTGAAATAACTCTTTTATGTTACCGGCTCACATTTAAACCTTCCCTCTAAGTAAATGCTAACCACATCCTAATAACTACAAATTTATTTGTTTAAAATAATGAGTTCCGAAATAAATATTAATGAACGTGCTTGCAAAATTAACTTGATATTGTTATGATTTACCATACAAATGGCAATGTTTCTGTGAATGCATAATCAAAGCTGCGCCCTCTAGCAGCGAGTTCGGCAAACATGTAAATATATCTTATTTTATTCTTATTTTAAATAAATGCGAACTTGTCAACAGCGACAGTAAAACGATAAACAACTGATAACTAAGAAAGCCTCTTTACTTGACTCCATCGTGTCACATTTTGTTGTTTGTTTGCATTTGTTGCTTTGTCGTTCGTTTGTGTTTATTTATGTTTTTATAAATAATTTACCATCATTGTTGTTTTAGTTTTTGCTACTGTTTTGTGTTGCTTTTTTTCTGAATTTCTGTCACATTTTTGTTTACATTTGTTAAATACGAATACAACAATAAAAAAAGTTAAAATTTGCAAAAATTTAGCAGAAAATTGATAATAGATCATTTCTATACCAAAACACAGTGTATAGCTTTTTGAAAGGAAGAGTTAAAATTAAGTTTTACATTTTTAACGTATTATATGATATAAGATATTGGTATTCGATCCATAATTAGCAAAATCTGTAAATGATTTTTTGAACGTTATTTTATTATTTCTAAATAATTTAATTTTTTATTTTAGCATTTTTGTATTTGGCGTTATTTTCTTTACCAGATTTGTGGTTATATAAAATATCGACTAAATAAAAATCTTCCAAAGTAAAAACCATCAATCAAGTCCAAGATATGAAATGCAATAAAGAAAGAAAAAATCGAAAAAATAATAATGCTTCAAATTTTGAAGTGGGTTCTAATATATTGGGCATTATTTCATAATGAAACGAGGTCAAAAACTGGTTTAGAAATTGACATTTTTTAATTTTTTATTTTGCTTGTCATAACGAAACAAAGCCCAAAATAGAAAAATAGAAAGAAAAAATTGCAAGTAAAGCCCTTTTTCATACTTTTTTTTTTAAACTGGGTCTTTTTCATAATAAAATAACGTCCGTAATATTACGAAAAATTAATAGGTTTTATTTCCTTTTTTGTATTTTGGGCGTTCTGAAAGAACGTGCATTGAAACTGAGCCTTTTGGGAACTAACTTATATAATAAATTTGCCACACAAAATTTTTATTTTCCTTTTACCGCCAAGAAATTTCGTTGAATAATTTATGTGAAGAAGCAGATGAAAAATTACAGAAGTAAAAACATATCAAAAGGTTTTTTTAACAAGAACACAGTTCAAATCAGCGAACAAATTTTGTGTTTTTTTTTTCAAATAAGATTTATTTGCTATTCAAATGCCAGAACAAATTAATGCAAGCATATAAGAAAAAATTTATGCAATTTCATATTCCTACTACACATTTTTTTACTCAGTTTTAAAGACTTTTGCAGACTTGAAATTAAATCGAGTAGAAATTTTAAGAAGTAAGCTTTAAAATTAACGATAAAACTAATTTGCCATTTCAGCTATTGAAAGGAATTTGACAGAGCTTCTAGTCATTATGTTTGTTGTGAGTATTATTAAGTATTCGAACAAAAATTATACTGAATTGGACCAACGAGTTTTACCGACCCCACACGCTGTCCGAGCTGGAAATTATAAGGTAGTAGTTTAGAAGTTAGGGGCTTAGTTAACTTTCTGCCCTCTAGAGGATTTATTAAACTTAATGTGACGTAGACTATAACCAGCGGACGATCAGAACGCTTCTCTCTCGCTCGTTATGTCACTAAATATTTTTTTTAGTTCATGATTTTATGTCCTCTAGAGAGTGCTATATTAAATGTAATGTGACGTCACATAAATATCACACTGAAAATGCGTTTCAGAAATATTTTAAGGAGAGGGAGTGGACACCAGCCAAGGAGATGTGGAAGGAAGCGGATTGCTTTTGATGGAATTCTTCCCATTTTCGCTTACTTGTTATAATGATAGAAACTAATTTTGTCCATACCTTATTTGCAGGTCTTGATTTATGCCCTGTTTAGGTAAAACGAAGCCTTCGTGACAAGCTTCGTTCGTTTTCCGACTTGATCGTCCTAAAATGGGTCTTTGTAATTTTTTCTTGCGTCGTCGTCCAACATTACGTTGCTTACGTTTTTGAAATATTCTCAAAGTCAGTACTTGTCAAAAAACAATTTTATTAGATTGCAAAAGTTCAGCATTTAGCGTAAAACTGCCAAATATTTTAAAAATTGTATGCTCATTACTAGCATTTTTTAATAGGTGGCAATACTTTTTGCATCAGCTGTTTTGGTTATTGAATTGTTAACTTATGGTAGAAATTATTCTGTTTTAAATTGATTGTGATAGTTTCTGTTTTTAAACAGATTGTGTGCACTTCTTTGTGGAGGTCCGTAGAAAGTTACTTTAGCAGATGGCTTTCCATTTTTCATCTGCTTTTGCTCTACTAGCTCAAAAAACTGTTGGCCGCGATTTAAATTTTCAGAACGATAATAATTTTGCTCTCCTCAAATTCTGACGTCTCGTTCGGATTTTTTTGCTTACTAACTGCATTAATCTGTATCACGAAGCAGCACACCAACTACAAGCAAGACACGAGGAGCAACAGAATTTCGTATAGAAAAAAGTATTGCTTCTCGTGTCTTGCTTGTCGTTGGTGTGCTGCTTCGTGATACAGAATAATGCAGTAAGACCCAACTTTACACTGAGGTTACGTCTTCGTTCGTTACTGAGTCAGATGTGTTCGTTTGTGTCCGACATTCTTCCAAAACACCTGATCCAAAACACATGATTGCCGCCTTTTGGGCGATGCGTTCGTGAAATAGACGCATTGTTTGTTTTACCTAAACAGGGCATTAGTTTAATAAAATAAAAATACTCTAAACTGAGCGCGAAAAGATGGCTGCAATTCGAGTTGCACCCACCTCCTACTCAGCCAATCAGCCATTGCCGCGTCTAAGAATTCGTGTTATTTGAATATATACCACGATAATCAAACAACTTTTGGCACTGCAAATTGTTGGAAGGGGCTTTTTGTAAGGAGTTAAATTAAGGTCGTTCAACGCTTTGAGTATGACAAGGAAAGATGATAACGTAAACGTGAAGGATCCCATAATCTTTGATTGCTTTGACAATATCTGTTGACGTGACGTCTTCCAGAAGAGTCGGGAATGTTATCTTTTTAGTTTGCTAGTCATAAAAAGATATGATATTAAGTTTTAATTTTGGCACTATTTATGTCCGAATTGACTTCCTCTAGGACGGATTTTAAAATACGTTTCAACCCTAGCTCTCGGGTCAGCCTATCCTAATCGAATGCCGTTGTCAAGAAGATATTATCAGAATGTGCGAAATATCCGTTAGTTTGAATAACCCAGTAAATCTTAACTGTAAAACTAGTATAATAAACTAAAGAAGTAGTTTATAAAACTATAAAACTAAATAAATGAAACAAGCAAACGCACCTTAGCAGTGGTCTTCAAAGAAATAGTTTAATATTTATCATAAATCCTGTTTTCCAACCAGTGCTAACTATAGTTCTATCTCCTCCAATAACTTTTTTTTCTGACGTATTTATCAATTTTTCTTGGATATGAGACACAATACTCCTGCCTATGTCCTTCCCGCTTTCTAACCTGGGACCAAGTGAGATATGCAAACACAGCCTGGTTCTTGAATAGGTGTAATGTGTTCCGTCTTTAGAGTGCTTATTCTGAATTAGTGGGATCATGAATAGGAATTTTTGGAAAAATTCGTAAGAGCAATTAATTGTTCTAACCTGACTTAAAGTTCAATCAGCGATTTAAAACTATCAAACAACTAGAATTTGTATTTAAAATCAAGTATGATTTAAACTATCAATCATTTAGAATTAGTATTTAAATCATAGAAAATCAACATAATTAACAACAAGGTCATACAGAAAAACCTTAATCAAATGGTAGCGCACGACCACAAACGGAGACTGCCTGAAGATATGTCAGCACAATCTAAAAACAACTTCAGTAACCATGCTTTGTTAGTGGTGAATTCCAACATACTGTTGGACTCCATAATAATAATATAAGCTTAAACTAAAGTAAACTAAGGGAAAATATGAAAGTAAGAAAAATTGAGAGTTGACTTTGAAATCTGATCGCATCTGTAGTGCATACCGCTAATGCGCTTGCACGGCGTGTCGCAAAGATTTCTGATGAAGCCTGTAACAGTGCCGAAATTGCAATAAAATCAGTTAATGATGATTTCCTTTCCATATTGAAAATGTTGTTGTTTCTTTGGAAAAATTTCGTTAGAGCAATTAATTGTTCTAACCTGACCTAAAGCTCAATCAACGATTTTAAACTATCAAACAACTATAATTTGTATTTAAAATCAAGAATGATTCTAAACTATCAAACATTTAGAATTTTTATTTAAATCATAGAAAATCAACATAAAAGCAAATCTTCTTAGTATTAGTAAACTAAATAATGTGAAGTCTCCTTTAGCCTTAAATGAAATCGCATTTATTTCTATTGAGCCCCCTAGTTTTCAACTTTTCAAATAATAATACAAAAATTTGCCAATATCAAATATATATTTTTTTTGGAAATCTGTAAAAAAAGCATGATTTTTCTACCATTTTTCCCAGCTTTTGAGGCCAATAACTTCTAAACCAATTGCAAGCAGCCTAACATTTTTCAGATTTGAATTTAGGAGTTTAAAATCCATATAATCGCTATTCTGTTCCCCGCATGCAGCGTTGGATTTACACTAGGTGCTCTCGGTGCTTAGGCACAGGGCGGCAAATTCTGGGGGCGGCAAAATTAGAAACGAAAATCGAAAATTTTTTCAGTTATAAAAAATTTTTCGGGACAAAGGTATACGCCTGAAACACATTAAATTTCCGAAATTCCAATGATCTGAATTTAACTCGGTAATTGTCTAACAGTAATTAATGAAGGTTACAAAACTAAGTATTCAACATTTCACTTTTTTGAGAAAAAGATTGCAAAAGATTGATATCAGAAAAGCTGATGTGATTGATGACTTTCGTGGACTGATCAAAGTAGTAGCTGATGTGAATGGAATTTGAAGTTTATGAAAATAAAGCGTTAGTAATCTCAAAAAGTCAAGAGTACCAGACAACTGTTTCTAGAAGAAGAAGGAGAAAGTTTCAGGCCAATGAATCACGAGATGGGGATGTTCAATGGTCAGGAAGGGATAATTTTCGAGTCAACACTTTCAACATCATTCTTGACAATCTCGATTCTGAATTGCGAAGAAGATGCCAAGCATATGAAGAAATTCACGAAAAGTTTTCAGTTATCACTGAATTTGGCAATTTGAATTCCTGCGAAATTCTTAAAAAATCGGAATATCTAAGGAAAATTTTATTTCTTCTTTGGATAGCGAATTTTGTCAAAGATTAGATAATGCAAAAAGAATTACCACACTTTGCCATACTCGAACCGTTAATTAACAATTCAAGCTTATTATGTATAACAAGGAATAAAAATCATACACACTTCTGTAACAAATAAATAATAGAGTGCACTCCTGTGAGTTCAACGAAAACGGTAACGAACATTCATAATTATCTTGTATGTTAACTTCAAGTTTTCTTTTCTTATAAAAAAGCCTTATGTGTTTATTCTCTTACCATGAAACAATAAATGAATTCAAACCAAACGTTTGTTTATAATTTTGTTATATAATTTTGAGAATTAGGCAGTGGCTTGACGAACAATTTGGTGCATAAATCGTCCTTTTAGGATGTATGGTTTAGGAGTTATGGCCAAAAAACGGAAAAAAGTAGAAAATCACAAAAAATGACGCAAAAAATATTTTTTTCTAAGAATGCAGCCATGTGGGTATTTTAATGACAAACATTTTGGTGCATAAATTGTCCTTGTAGGATGTATGGTTTGGGAGTTATGACGAAAAAACCACATGTTGTTGTCCAACTACCACTCCAAAAAGTGTTCTACAACTCCAAAACTACAAGAGATAGAGCAAAATGCATTTCAACAAAGAAGTACCCCCCCTTAAGGACGATGCCTTTATAGAGAGCCTTTAGGAAGCGTAAAATATCCAGGGAATTCGTGACCAAAAAACGCCAATTAATAGAGCATTTGATTGAAGTGTGGTACCGAAATTAATCCATAAAATTCATCTGTACCAAATGCATAGAATCTATGTCTAAACGAGATAGAAGATTTTTTTAAAGATTTTTTTAAAACATATTTTTTTTCAGTTATAAAATCATAATGTTAATATTTACTAATAAAATAATTGGGATGCAAAAACGACGAATATAATGCTTTTATTTTACCCGAAACTAGGATATATATTTTTTTAAAGGTGGCTCTAATAATATGATCACCCACTGTATAAAGAGGAACATGTATGTATATTAAATGGGTTTTGGGTTTCATTCATTTTCTTAACATATTCCAAAACCTCCCTGCAAGGTTTGATTCTGAATCCTGGATGTAATATAAACACGTGACGCAAAAAAAAATGTCAACAAATTTTCAAACTGGGTGGGCGCCGCTAAAAAACTTGAATTTGAAAAATTATAAAATTTATGTTTAAATCGAGTTTCCTATTTACATTTAAGGGTCATAAAAAAACGTTTGACCATAGCATATTCTAATGTAAAATCGTTTGATTAGCAAGAATATGCCATCCGAAATAAGCCTACTTTGTTCAGAATTTCCTAATTTTTTCTTTAGTTTTTGAATAAGTAGCTTTGCCTTCACCTAGATCGCTGCAACTTTTTCACATTTAAATGTGCTGGATTGCTAGCTTTTTCATAAAATTTAATTTACTTTATTTTGTGCTTGCAAACAATGACTTTAATCCATTTCCAGCTATTGGTGCATTTTTGCACCAGTAAATTTAGAATTTTCTCCAGGTGAGCGCTAAAGTGATATTACCTGGCACTGTAGAGATTATGTTAGTATGAACCTTTGACAATGTACATTATTTTTGGTTTGAGGCGATTCGGTCGCTTACTTGGATTTTACGCCCACGGCGCGTCGCAATATTTGGGTTTTTTTTTTGATTTTTGAAAATTCCGGAAACATTTTTAATCCCAATATCGAAAATTGCTTTTCAATAGTAACTTACCCTTACCTAAAAAGGTAAAAAAAATTTTGCCAGTTAAAGTTTAGGGCCATATATAGACTCTGGACGAAGTTTCATCGATTTTGGCCCGGTATTTAATACAAGCCGCTGGAAATGGGTTGAAAAATGAATTTGCTTATCATCAAAGTTTAGTAAGTATTCCTTGCCATCTTTTGCTCCAAAGAAAGATCTTCGACTAATAAAGGATTGCATTCCTTCACATTCGTCAATTTCTCGCACTTTAACTTCGTAATTTCTTCCATTATATTCGTAGTATTTACTAATGATTTCGTACTATTTACGAATTAAAAATAATATTAGTAGAATAAATTCATGCTAAGGTGACCGAACGCATTATTCGTAGAATGTACGAAGTTTTAGTTGAGTTTAAAAGATATACATCCGAAATCGTTTCAACCAAATATAAGGAAATGTATGATTGCAAGATGATCATAGTCTTCTAAAAGAGAACTTGAATCGTAAGCTGTGGAACCGCGTTTCAAACCCCAGCTCAAACAGAAAATTTTTCGTTATTAGGCATTATTATCATTCGTAAATGTAACAAATGTATTCGTACTAGGGAAGTCAATCCCGGGATCCCGGACGATTTAAGCCACTTTAAATCCCGGGATTGTCTTTCCTGGCTCCCGGGATTTTAAAAAAAATTGAATAAAAAATTTATATTACAAATATTCATGTAAATGCAAAAATTTTAGTTTAAGTTGATCTGAATATAGAATTAGAAAAACCTTTTATTGAGGCTGAAAAAGATTGTTAGGACGATGAGTGTGAATCACTAGAGCAAGGACTTTACATAGTTTTAGAAGAATTTGCAACATCGGGAAGTCAGCTATGTATTTCAAAATTTTCAGATATTCTGACATAGGAAATAATTTTGTAAACTATTTCTTCAACTAGCATAGATCCAGAACGGTGCTTCTCATCAGCGAGTTATATTTGAAATAATATTCGAACAAAACTCTCTTATGAAAAATAAGACGCGTTGATCAGCTTAATGTATTATTAAAAAATAATTAAAACAAAAAATTTATGAAGGGTTTAAATTAATACAATGTGCTAGTCATTAATATCATTTAAGTTCTTTATTTTTTAACAATAAGGGTATTCACAATTGTGTGGTATAGTAGTATTGTTGTTTTTTGCCATAGTTGATGATCACAATTATAAGCACAATTTAAAATAGAATTTGTGGCTGGGAACCTTCCACAATAGCTTTTTGTTACTATGCAAATAAATTAACTATCCAATTTGATATATTTTATTAATATATGGCATAAAAAATTTTAACTTGCATTTTGAGCTTCTTTCATTTATGCAATTAGAAAATAACTGGCAACCAATCAGTTGTTTATGGAACTTTAAAAACCACGTTCGTTAAACATATTATTGGGCTTTTTAAAATTACCTCACTAGGTTTTTAGAGATTTCATGTTAAACAAAAAAAAAAAAATATAAAAACCGCTCGGTAAAATGTGGTATCAATACCACGGGGTTTTTAAACTACACTGAAAGCAACGCAATTGTGAATACCCTTAATGTGTTTTGTTATTGTTACATTATAAGTGAACTAATTTACATTTTTTAGTTTCAAGTAATAAATAACAAGAAATTGTATTAAAAACGTTTTGAATTATTTACTTCTAAAAATTTTCAATCCCGAACTAAACCCGGGATCCCGGGATTGAGATTTTCAATCCCGATAATCCCGGAATCGAGAACAGCTTTCGGGATTGCACTCCCTAATTCGTACAATATGCATTTGTTTTTGTACAAATACGAATAAAATATTCGTAATATGTATGCGTGTAGAATAGACGCAGTTTTTAGTAATATTTACACTCAAGTTTTTTTAGTGTATGAACACATATTGATAAGTGTCTGTGTAACAAAGGTTAATGAAATGGTATCGTAACTTATCACAACGACGGGTTCTGCATGGTTTAGCTCAGCTTTTTTTAGAAATAAACCTTAAAAAGTATTTTTGTGTTCTCTTTTGTGTTCAAAAAGTATTTACATCTATAATGAAAATATTGTCATATGAAATCAAAAAAGCCGTAAGTTATAAAAAACTTCAAATCGACTTTTTGCTTCAGCAAAATTTTACACTCCTACAACTTAAAACGAGGTTTTTATTAACAAAGTTCTAAAATCCCTAAGTTTGAGCACAATTTACATTTTAGAAAGTTTGTTGTTTCTCCCGTAATTATTTAATTGTTACTTAAGGCTTTTTTGATTTAATATGAGGATATATATAGAAAATTTTTACTGCCTAGGGGGGATGCCTCCCCTTCCTCCCTATGGTCGCCCATGCCTATGATGCAGTTGAAATAAAAAGTTTTTCGTTTTGTTAAACTTCAAATTTAGACAGATTTTTAAAAAATGCACAAATATTAGTTTCACTTCTAGGTATTGATTTTTGATAAGATGAATATGTTTCTTTTGTAATAAGATCTCATTTTTTTCAAATTACACAAAGTTGTTGGACTTTTGTCTTAAAATATTTAAAAAATCGCTCTCTAACGCGTTTGTTGTACTTTATATAATTTTTTGTTGATTCCTTTTCTGGTATTGACAGTTCTGTCAAGTAATGACTTCAGTATCATTTTCGACTCATAACTGTAAATTTATTTTCAACTGACAATCACCAAAATAAGTCTATAAGTAATAAAAATGTTTATGGATCGATATAAATTCAATGTATTTTTTCATGTGACAACGCTTTTTTAAAACAGCAATAATATTTTTCGACGATATTAGCAATTATGAATGGTTATCAGAGAACAGCTTGAGTGCATTCAAATGGCGTTTCGATTGTCTCGTCAATAAACGAGCACCGAATGTGCTTCCTGCATTTAAATTAATGCGCAAATGCATGTACCAATCGCTGTTGATACGAATGCCTAGAGTGTGAGCGCTAGCGATTACGAACGTCTGAGACACAAGAATTTCAAACAAGGCAAGACATGAGGAACAATCGCCAAAAGCACGGAAAATCCATGCTTTTATGCTCATTCGCACAAAGGAAAAATATTAATTGCAGTGTTGCATTTTTTTATTCTGCGAATGTTGTTACCAGACACAAAAAATTGCAGTATTATAAAATAAGATTTTAAATAGAGTTTTTATCGCACAAGTTGACGAAAAAAAAGTCAACAATCAACTTCTATGCCAATTTGACTGCGAGGTGGATAGCAGGAATTGAATTCAATTAATGCGAAAATTACTTATATTAATATAGCCAATGGTATAAAAAATTTCTTTGAAGCCATAACCTTTGATTGGAATGAGATATTGGGGTAATTTTTTCATGTAAATTATTTTTGAGACATTAAATATAAAAACAACATTTTGGTATAAATAAATTTCGCCCAAAAAAAGTCATAGGGCAAAAAAAAACCTTTTTGTTTTGATGACAATTTTTTGCAAAAGAATGCTATGTCATATAAAAGATAGTCAGGAATTTTATATAATAGTATAGATGATTTCCAAAATATTTTGGCTGTAGAGATAACCATCCGTGAGCTGGAATGCTTTGAAATCACCTCTAAAATCAAGTTTTTTGTAAAAATATTGGCTGGTATGGTAGTTTAAAAAATATAAACGGTCAGATATAATGGTTATGAAAAAGTTTTTCTAATCAGCATTAACAAATGTTAAATTTTTGCATTCGGATTAATAAAAATGCTGTTTTTCGTGCATTTATTAATTATTTTATTACTTATTAATTATTTTTAATTGCATACAAAAAACATAGTTATTTCAAATGCTATTCTCACTTTCTGCAATTGATTGATTGATTCCTGGTCAGAATTCCGTATATTGATATATATTAAAACCAAAATATAAATTATAAAATAAGCACATACTAAAAAAATGCAAGAAATTAAAAAATCACATGAATTAAATTGCGAGCTTTAGATCAAGTAAGTTTTGCATTAATATTTTGAAATAAAATATATCAAAAATATGTATGAAAAAAAGCATTATCTTTTATGCGATTGCATACATTTCAATTGTTGATGCAGATAGGAAGAGTTTTTTCCGCCATTTAATTTCTGGCAGTTTATTTCTTAAAACTATTACACCAACCAATATTTTGACAAAAAATTTTATTTTTAGATGCTATTTCAAACCATTCCATTACACAAATGGCTATCGCTAGAATCGAAATATTTTAGGAATCTTCATAAATGCTATTGCAACCAAGGATTATTTTGAGGAACTGATACAAGCAACTTAACCTTCAGCCTTTAATATTCATAGCACAAAGATAAAATATATAATAAAATATAATGAGTTATGTGGCGAATGAAACGAATATTTTATTAAATATTCTTATAAAATAACATATCATTTTTTTTACAAGATATTTATATTGTATCGAAAATGTTATTTTTTTATTTCTTATTATATATAAAAAAATATTTTTATTATAGAAACAATAAAACAGTTGCATATCATAGAAAAATATAATAAATACATTAATAACCAGGGCTCGTACTTTGATGACCTAAAAACTGGCATAAGTGACATAAAAAAACTCAAACTATTACATAAAAAATAAAGAAAAAAGCCTTAAAAATAAAATATTACTAAACTTAAAATTTATTTTATAGAATATTTTGTATACACAGCGTTACAGTATATTACAATGTATATTTTAAGTTATTAAAATTATTAAAATTGAAAGAACGTTGATTGTCTGACAGAAAAAATTCTTTCTACTTCTACTTCCTCCTCTTATTTCATAGTATTAACATTTTCCCCTCTAATTTTTCATCAGTAGATCATAAAAATAGATTTAATACAAACTACCATATCCTAAGTTTTTATATAACATTTTTTTCGATATTTTTGATTGAAGGGACTCTATTGCTAAAAGAATATGTGAAAAAATTTTAATTTTTACTTTATTTAGTACGAAAAAAATCGAAAAAACTTTTAAAATTACACAAAAATTACCTAAAACCCGAAAAATGTTCTTAAAGTTAAAAATGTCCAAAAATGACAATAAAATAACTCAAATTTAGCAAAATAAAATTTTAAATAGCATTTTGTAAGAGCTGACTTCGTTTTGACAATCTTGGTCTTTGGCGATCAGCTTCAACCCTACCTTGCCTAATTTTACAATGCTACCCCATGACACAAAGATATATACAGATAGCGCATTGCGCATGTCCGCCTCTTTGTTGTGACGTAGTTCGAGCTTGTCAAAGTGGCTAAATAAAAACAAAGTCACAATATATTTAAAGGGGATAATTTATTTATAGTGATGAAAAAATATTGACATTTTCTTATTAACTTGGTTTACGGAAATAAAGTAAATAAGATTATAAATATATGTATTTATAAATAAATTTAAGCAAATATATTTATCAGTACTATTATTGAAAAGAAATATATATATATAAAAGGGGTGTCTTCTCGCATTTGTGCCCCCACAAAAAAATAGCTACGTTGCTTGATTTATTTGACAGCACTTTGATTGCTTCTTTGTTTTCATTTTGTTATGTTCTGCTGCTTTGTTGTTTCGTTTGTTGAAAAAAGTTGTAAGTTAATTTTTTGGCCCAAATTTTAATCGTTGTTATTCTTATCAAAAGCATCTAAAACTTTAGTACTTATTTTAATTACATAAAATATAATTGAAAATTAGTACTATAAGTGCACAATATTAGAAATTAAACTAAATAAATGAAATGTTTCTTAAATGCTTGCAATTGTGCTGCTTGTGTTTACTTCTTGCTTTTTCACATTTTATTTTGTATGTATTCACCACGTGTTATAACTAACAAGCCCGAGTGACGTAGTGCGCAGAAGATTTTATTTCTTGCGCACGGAATACGCTATCTGTATAGCATTGTTTCATGATGCTACCTTGTCTCTTCTTTCAAATCAAATGGTCTCTGCTAACACTCATTCTCAAAGTAAAAAACGATAAAACAATAACAAAAAAAAAATGTTCGGCAAATTGTTTGACTACCATAACCACGGCATAACGAGGATATATTCATAAAAAAAAACAAATTAATGTCAAGTTTGTGTTGGTTTTCATCAAACATTTTTTAATTGTGTTGGAGCTTTGGTTACTCTTGTCTTGAATGGATAAAGAATGTTCATTAAAAGCAAAACATTATTGTTATTTTACCGACAAACTTTCAATAATAGTTTGTTTACTAATTTAAGCCGCTTTCAAGATGACTTTCATGCACTCTTGGTCCAAATTTAATCTCAGGTTACTTTAAGAATTTACTGTCATAAAACTTGCTACTGGCAATACTGATTGCTCCACAGTAGAGAAAAGAAAACAATAAACTAAAAGGAAACAAACAGCACAAAGAAGAACGCGCTGCTAGAGAAGGTCAGAGAAGTATGGAAACAACAAAAATTCATGCAGCAGCTGACACTCGAGCTTTAAGCGAAGCATCCGAATGATCTCGTGGTCTGGAGGCTGCCTTGCATCAATTCGCAATCGTGACAAAGTGTGCTTTGCAGCAATCGTTGTTTACGAACTCGAGCGGTATATATGCATTTTTTTCTTGTGTGCGATTACGGCTGACGACGATTGTTACTCGAGTGGCAAAAACTGACGAAAGGTCTCATGCAAATCTCTGATGGTTATAAAGATTTAACACTTGGTTAAAAGATGGTATAAAGAATGGTGACAGGTCTGAAATTATTTTATTTTCTTGATTAATGTTTATTTTTGAAGAATTTTCAAAATTTTTTTGCTTTAATAGAATAATAGTATTTTTCAACAAATTTCTCAATTCCTATAAATTTTACGTAACTACACTCCAAAACAACTTTTAAGCAATTCTTGACCAACGACCGCAGACAACAGCTGCACTTGTCTGTCAACTCTGACTGTGAACTGAGCGCGGCGATAACTACGTATTAATTGCTTTAATCAACAATCAAGGAAAACACATACGTTCCATAGGCAAACATATAAACGTGCTCACTGTAGATACAACAACAAATGTTTTAAGTTATTTTTATCAAACACAAGTTCTGATTGTTCGTTAGATATAAAGATAGTTGGAAGAAACGATGGTGTGGATAATATTTTTAACTAGATTTGAGCATTGCGCACTTTAAACGATCTAGATGCTGCGGATATGGAGTACAAAATATTACTCGTAAAAAAATAAAAACGCCCCACAATAGCTATGCGCTAAAAAATTAATTAAATAAAAGCAACGCTGTTTAAATAAAAAAACGGAGCGAGTTACTTTTGATTAACAAACAACAATAATTATCGTTGTGATAAAACGAATTTAAACTTAGAGCAACACCTAACTGTGATACACAGATATCTTTGTATTTGAGTGTTTGACTACAGATTGTTTTTCAATCCGAGCTCTTATGAATGTAAGTTATGGAAACATTTTTTTTTGAAAAAAGCTTTGAACATCAGAGATCAACCGTGCGAAAATATTTTAACTAAGGGGACTCTGATACTTAATAAGTTTTTAACCAACTCCAGAATTTTAGGCAAAAACTTTGGGATTTTACGTGTATTCCAAAAATGAATTTTAAAGCTGTATTGCAATCTAAGTTATTTATTTATATTTCACACCACTCACTTACCTTAAGTTTGTGTATTTCCCTGCGCAGCTTTACAATTTCCGCATCTCTTGACTTGATCACATCTTTCAGTGAAAAAACCTCTCCCTGCAAACATTTTATCATAGCATCCCGATCGTCTGTATTGCTAGAATTCTGCGTGATGATATTCGGACTGAAGCTACAGGTCGCTGCTAAGTTATGCGGTGATTTTGGAGATTGCGGCTTCGATTTTGCATAGACTATTGTGGCAGGCAGCTCCATATTATCATTGCATAATTCCAATGTTGTTGGTGTAAGTGGTGGTGGTGTAAATATTGTTGTTGGTGAACTTATTGTCGATATGTTTCTTTGAGGAGTTGTAACCGATGAGCTCTTACGCAATATCATCGATGTTTTACGAATCTAAATAGATTTAAAGAAATAAAAAATATTATTTGAAAGTTTAATTGAAATTTAGTTTAATGATTTATATTACTAGCTGAAACCCTGCGTGTTTCTGCCACGCCCTTTTGTCCAACGCCCGTAAAATATTTTCAGTGAAACTGCATAAATTGAGGTCGAATGAAAAATTCTGAGGCCATAAAACGATAGTTTTAGCCATTACTTTTGCCAGGAAAGAGATATTGAGGTATTTTTTTCTCATAAATCATTGTTGAGACTTGATTTTTTTTTTAAAAATATGAAAACACTTTGGAAAAAATTAATTTCAGCAAAAAAATCAAAAACGCCATCAAAATGATGACAAAAACAGTAAAATAATTTTTGCGCAAAACTGGAAGAATTTTTGCATATGAATGCTAAATTATATGAAAGGTAGACAGAAATGCAATTTTTACAACAAAAACAATTACTGATTCGTTTTTGAAAAAGTAAAAATTTTGAACTTTTTTTGAAAAAATTAAATAATTTAAATGTTGTAACAAAAAATTTAAACAAATGATTTTGTGCGTTTAGAAGGGCGATAAAAGTAGGCGTGGCAAGATTGGTGTGTTAACCAACACTTAATGTCATAGCACATATACACCAAGTTTTATTATAAAAATTGGACTTAGGATGAAATTCCGAAATTATAACTATTTCTGAAAAGTGGGCATATTTACAGTTCAACCACGCCTATTTTTGTGTGAGTTCAAGAGAGTAACTATACGAAGTAATTTATAAAATTTTAGTCCAATACAACCGAATTCGTTTGAAATCGCACGAATGATTTTATATACAGTGCCGAAATTACACTGTGCACAAAAAATACCCTTTTTTTGTGAGTGAGAAACCGATAAATTTTTTCAAATATCTCCGGGATCCTTATCACGAATATGGCACCCAAATTTGCCTATCACGTTAGGATTTCGAGAAAACCGTGATTTAAGGTCAAAAAATTCTCCTAAAAGAAATCAACACAAGGCGTAGAAACTAAAAGTGGTACAAGATGTTTGTTATAAGTTGATAAACATTTTTGTTTATACTTCCATCCCTCCACCCCTCTTTTCAGAGATATTTGAAGAATCCAAATTGAGAAACTGCTTCTGATGCTCTGTATAAAACACCCTATACTAATTTTTTTGAAATGCATATGCAAAAAATATGCAAATTATTACTTCGCCAAATTTAGGAAAAACGATAAAACTTTAATCAATATCACCAAAATGTAGACAATCGGACAACAATCGAAAGTTCTATGTTATCTCGAGAGTACCTTTAGATTCGTATATCCTTCACATAGAACACTGTGGGTGCATATCGATAGTGACATCGTGTTTGGCAAAATATTATTAGTTTAAATCTATATTTACTTTTGCTTTAAGACATAAGTAATTTTTCTTACAAAAGTATAAGCCTTTTGAAATCGTTATTTTTATTTGTTTTTCTCAAAAAAAAACTTTGTCCTTGCGGGAGAGGAAGACATGTTTTTTTACCCACAATTTTTTTGGGAGATCTTGACAACCCTATGCAACTTTTGAGACCTCTTAGAATGCCAAATTCGAAAACAATTGCAATTCGATACGCCCTATTTGTCCATATCTCAACAGTTTTCATCATATAAGTGAAAAAAAAATTGTTTTGTATTTTAGGGGTCTATTGTTTGGATATGGTGGATCTATGGTAATTTGGTCGTCGCAAGATCCTATATATTTTTTAATAGGAAAGATTTTTTGCCAACACATAATAATACATTTGTCAATAGTTAATATAGCAACGCTAAAATAAACTATTTTTGATAAACGTAAAATTAAGGGTAAGAAAGAGGGATGGGAGAATGGAAGTTTGAAAGAAAATTGTTATCTTATAACAAACTTATAACAAACATTTTTGCCATTTACAAAAATCGTGTACAACTTTTAGTTTCGACGCTTTAAGCTGATTTCTCTTAGGAGAATTTTTTGACCTTGAATTACGGTATTCTCAAAATCCTGACTTGATGGAGAAATTTGGTTGATAGATTCGTGATAAGGAGCACGGAAATAATTGAAAACATTTATCGGTTTTTAACTCTTTGCCTGTCGCACTGTGTTATTGGTACAGTAAGCATTTTATGATATATTTAATGGTCTTACTGAATCGATTTTTAAAAAACAAATATTTTTACTGTATATTGAAATTTGCCACAAAATTAATTTTTTTTTATTATAAAATTTTGATTTTTATTTACTAAAAATAAAAATAACTAAAAACTACCCAATTTCGCTAAACAAAATTATTGGCAAACTTAGCCATATTCTTAAAATTTTATCGATCTGGCAACTTTTTTCTGAGAAGTCACCCTTATTTTAACCATTATTCGCCACTATTCACCATTATTTTTCATTAGGTCAAAGTTTAAATGTCCGGGTGCCTTAAAAATTCAAAAAAATTAATTGATTTTATTAAAAATGATAACAAACAGAAGAGAACCACAAAATCTCATCGAGAAATTATTGTATATTGCCACAATCAAGGCAAATCTCATGCTGAGATTAGAGGAATGAAGGAAAGAAGTCGGTACACCGTTCGGAACATCGTTTAGAGCAGCGTTCAAAGGGAGCCTCAACCTTTGAGTGCAAAGCATACAGTCCGCCTGAAATTTTTAAGATGCCGTGAATGCAGCCAGATAATCAAAAAAGTCAAAGTGAGTCTCAAAATATCCTAAACACATGTCGTTGCTGAGACTAAACAAGAGTTTGAAAAATGTGTTCATTCCTTTAGTGTCAATAAAAAGATACAGTAAAAATGGTTTTTTGCTTTGAGCGCACTCGGTTTAACCCATTAATTCTCACTACCAGAACCCGTTGAGTTTAGTTTTTGAAATTTTCAGCATAAATTTGTGCATATTAATGTTAGACGGAAAACTCTGAAGTTTAAAAAAAATTTAACCCTAACACTGGTACTATTTACATACGATAATATTTCACTTTTTAAATGGCTACAAATTTGATGTTTTTGGCACGATTTGAATATAATTTACATTCAGTGGCTAATTTTTAAATTTGTTTAAATAAACAAAATAAGCCACTGAATGTAAATTACATTCAAATCGTACTAAAAACATCAAATTTGTAGCCATTTAAAAAGTGAAATATTTACATATGTAAATAGTACCTGTGTTAGGGTTAAAGAAATTGGGTGTAGCGAAGAGTATGAACATAAACGCATTAGAGATCTGTAAGTAGAAAAATAAAAAAAAACTTAAAAACATTAAAAAAAGGAGAAACCGGAAAATTTCAATTTCGTAGCGTTGGCGTTCAACTTAAACCTAATTTACTTTTTTAATTATATTTTCTTTTTTATTGATGTTTATAAAACAAAATAGCTCACTTGAGTGGCATTTTTCACTTTTCTTTGAAGTACTGCACGAACTGGCGCGAAAAAAAGAAACAAAAAGGCTTCAAATGTCAATTTTAGAACATTTTTTGGAAAAAGCGTACTTTTAGCTTTCTCACACTGTTAGAAGCGAAAGCTTTACAGTGGCTGCGGATTTTTGAGGAAATTTTGAAAAATCATTTCTAAGCGTATGATATATCATACGTTTTTATTTATGGATTTAAGAGAAATTTAACTTGAAATTTCACATTTCGGATCCTCTTAATATCCTTTTCATATTTACCGTCTAGTGCACGAATCAGAAATATAATTGCAAAAAAACAAATCTAATATGGATTTTACTGATATTAAAAGTAAGGACCTATTTATAACAGCTTGCAATCCAAAGGGTAGTACTTTCTTTCATAGTGTTATCAAAACAAAGCTAATCAAAATAGTGATTAGTTTCTCTACTGCGATATTTTAATTACGTAAATACTTTTTCTTAACGATTTAGTATCTTTAACTTGCTCTTAGTTAAAACAGAACCCTTCACAATTGACTCACTCACCTTATCAATGACATTTGAGTCCTGGAGTATCTTCGATGTCTTGCGTATTAAGGTGCTGGGTGCACTGATAGGACCCAAAATACCACTTTCAGCAAAATAACGCTCGGCCGCATTTAAGCTATTATTATTATTCTCTACACTAGATTGAGTTTTTGAGGCAGATACCTCCTTATTAGATATTGTTGGACTTGTTAGTGCGTTAAACTTTAACTCTTGAGTTGGTGAATCATTCGAGGCTATTGTGGGCAGAGTTGAAGGCGATTGAACATCATACGATCGCTCGGAGTCTGTAGTCGAACCACCAGATTCGATTTCTTTGGAACGTTGCAACCAGCGTCTTCTATGCTGAGTCGAACGTGCGCTGTAAGTCAGTGGTGTAGCCGAGGACGAAGATTGTTTGCGTTGCTCACCAAGCAACGGTGAGTGCCGGGGAGAGATTTTAACGACTAGATCAGGATGTACAGCTACGTCCAAGGTTTGATACAGACCGATATTTGGTGAGGATGCGCGTTTCGTATGCTTCACACCGATTTGACCGTCACGTGATGTGAGCACAGCATCAACTTCTGCGGCAGGTAGGAGCACAACGGAATCGCGACTAGGTTTTTTATTCTCGTCCGTAAAAATGAAGTTCGTATCAGGATGCGAGTAGGACTGAAAAAGACGCTTCGGCTTGCGTGGCGTGCTGCCAGAGTTGATACTAGTCAGGGATGTCAAGGAACCGGATGTAGTTATTGTGGGCACTTCAAAGGCAGGCGGTGATAAGATTCGCGTTTCACCACTTCTTTGTTTAGAAATTTGCGACTTGCGACTCGTTGCGTGCGCGCTATTTGCGTGCGATTCACCAACTAAACTCGACCAAGCATAACTCACATTATCAACCGCGTCGAAGTCTTCGACGTCGTCGTCGCGCGAAAGCTGTGCTGAAGTTGTCGTTGTGGTGGAGAGCGAAAAGCTGCCGCCGCTCAGCCACTTAGTCGACGATGCCGCAGAGTTGGAGGTGAGCGAAGTGCCAATGCCGCTCGACATAGAGGCCTCTGCGCTGGATGGTGATAATGAGAGATGAACTGATTTGGGCAAAGCTGCTAGAAGTTGGCGTCGTTCATTGGATGCTTCCCGCGAAAGTGTGCCCGTTTGTTGCGGTATAGGAGCAGCTGCTGAACTCGCGCTGCAGTTGCAGTTGGCAAAAAGACTGCCGCAGGTATGGCTCTTGCGAAATTTCAAACGAAAGTTTTTCGCTCTCGCTGCACCCACAGAACTTATGCTGCCATGTCGGCTGCTACTAGCCAAATCCGGAAAAATAGGCGAGACGCTGCCAAAGCGTCGCTCCAGTAACTCTTCTACATCCTGTCGGCCGCATGCCTCTTCGTCGCCATCGTCCTGACTGCGTGAGATGCCGCTCAATTTGCGTGGTGATTGCGTGACTAGATTGAATATTTGCTGCGGTACCATGACCTCGAGACCTTGAGGTTTGATGTCAGTTGTATCGCCACCCAGTATAAAGTTTATGTCTGGTCGATTTGTTGTCATTTGTTTTGTTTTAGCTGTTATGTTTGTCGTTGTTTTAGGTAGAGCCAATGTGTTGGCTGACATTTTATCCGTGTATCTGGCGTTTTTTTGAGACTGTGAAATAGTCCTTGATGTTGGACTCTCTGCCAATGACTTTCTTTCATGTGCTGGCTTTGGAATATCAAGTTTTAGACTCGTTGTGTTTGTTGTTGCTGATTTTGCTGTTGTTGTTGTTGTTGTTTTATTTGCCGTTGCTGTTGCTACTGGCGACTTCATGCTCGGGCTAGGTCAAGATTTCCAGTTGGCTGCATTTAAGATTGTTCAATAAATCAACAGAAGTCGCATGCAATCCATTACAGTATGGAAGTATGTTTATTATTTCTTCAGATCGTGTGGTTATAAATGTGCTTTAAATAGAGAAAATGGAAAAAATATATTTAATGGCTTCGAAGATTTTTTTTTGTGACCTTACAAATAAGAATACAAATAATTTGCTAATATTGTATGATATACTCTAACCCAATAAGGATGATGATGCCATTTGGCACACTAAGTGAGATGAAAAAAAAACAAACGGTATCACACAAATAATTGTCAAAATAAAAAATAGTTCAAAATTAGCCAAAATGTAAAATAAATGTCTCGTCTTTAAAGATTTAAATCATTTTAAAATAATATTTGAAAAATTTTGAACATAAAAATAATATATATTCGATTAGTTGTGATCATTAAAAATTTTGCTATTTAGAAATTTTGTTTAATTTACCAAAAAATTAATGTTGTATTTGTTCAAGAAAACTAGTTAGTAATTATCTTAGACTGAGCCAAAGTTAAGATACTACCACGGGCTTTTTTTTTAATAACAATAGAGTTCAGCTACTAAAGCTTTTTCGCACTTTCGCAACATTTGCTCTTTTAAAGTTACAACTCAAATAGCAATTAAAAAAAAATTAAACGCCATGTATACAAGTGGCACAAAACAAGCCAATGTTGGAAAATTTATGTTGCCATTTCAAGTATTCTGAGTAATGATGGCCTAATTATTATGATGACGTCACTTAGTATTAAGTATGTGTAATTTTTATTCATATTTTTAAAAAATCATGTTCAGATTACGTTTTAAATATAAAAGCGTAAGGGGAGGGTAAAGTTTGTTCGGTCAAAAACAGGCATATTTTTAAGAATTTTCTTTTAACATATTGTTATTATAGATTTATTTTGAAAATTAATAATTAATAATTATGTTGATTTTATATGATTTAAATATAAATTCTAAATGCTTGATAGTTCATACTTGATTTTTAATACAAATTCTACTTGTTTGATAGTTTAAAATCGTTTATTGAGCTTTAGGTCAAAGTTAGAACAATCAATTGTTCTAACGAGTCTTTCCAAACAAACAACAACAACAACAACGTTTTTTCAATATTTAAAGGAAAAAATCACTAGCTGATTTTAGTGCAATTTCGGCCCTGCTAAGGCTTCGTCAAAAATCTTTGTGATACCCGTGCAAGCGCGCACTAGCGCATTGAAAAAACGTTGTTGTTGTTTCTTTGGAAAGATTCGTTAGAACAATTAATTGCTCTAACTTTGACCTAAAGCTCAATAAACGATTTTAAACTATCAAACAACTAGAATTTGTATTTAAAATCAAGTATGATTTAAACTATCAAACATTTAGAATTTGTATTTAAATCATATAAAATCAACATAATAAATAACAAGGTCATTTGGAAAAAACTTTAATAATTAATAGTTTTGCATCATTACGAAAGCAAGTAAGCTTGCAGTAAGTAAACAAGTAGTCCAACACCTTCTCCACTCGTCCAACTCAGTTGATAATAAGGTTTCGCTTATTTTGCATCATGACGAATGCAAGAAAGTTCCTTTCCTGGCAAAAAATAATAGGTAAAACATATGCATTCAACCCTCTAATGCCCAAGCCCACCCATAGGCGGGGTTCACACCGATTGCTAAAACCGTAGTCTGTGGAAAATCAAATGGTTTATTTCAGAGTCTAGACGAACCTTTAAGCTATATTTCTGTTTTTCTCGTTTGGTGCTAGCATGCTCTGTTTGACAATTACGTCAATTTGAGTATAAATTTCATAATTTTTTTACGAATTCAATTAATTTTTTACTCAAAATTTTTAGCTCGATTTTTGGTAAATAAAAAAACATTAATTGAAGTGAGGTCGAAGTGAAAAAAGATACTAGTTAGTAAGAAGGTGTTTTTTCTTTAAATTGAGATAAAAAAAATATGTTGAACAACAATGCAAGGTGTTTAAAAAAAACCGTTAACATTTTCACCTGTTGTGGACATTTTAACCTGTAAAAAATGAACGAAGAACTAAAATTAAAAACCAACTTCAGATTCGTATAAATTAGTATAATCAGATTCGTATAAATTAGTATAATCTGATTAGTATAGTTTGATTTGGAGCTCAAACAAAAAATATGGCATTAGAGGGTTAAACTAATTTAGGGTTAAATTGGAGAAGATATGAACTTTTTCAATATTTTTCGAAAATTTTTGTATAACGACCCCCAGAAGAATAGCAGATAGGTGATAAGTTTGTTCAGAAAAATTTTTGGGTTAAACGAAAAAATAGGACAAGGACATATGTACATTTGACAACTCGAAGGGAAAATTCGGAAAAGGTATGAAATATTTTCGATTTTTTTTTGTTTGTTTTTATGGGAACCTCCAGAAGCGAGGAATATAAGGGGTATATATGTTCAAAAGAAATGTTAAGGGGGGAATAATAAGGCCAGTTCATAGATTTCACCCCTGAGGGGTTCCAATTAGGAAAGCCACATACTTATTTATCTTTTTTTCTTTATGTTGTCTTAGAATTACGTCTTGAAGCGCAACTTTTTGTGTTGTTGTTGTTATTGTTAATGTGTATGTAAAATTAACATACATGAATAGTATTAAATACGTATCAGTTGCTTTCTTCTTTGTCGTTTGTACTCATTTTGGTTATTCTTCAGCAAGATTAATACAATAAATAATGCTACTCTTCACAAGCTTGGAGCGTTGTTGACACAAGCTCAAGCAAGCATTGTAAGTTCGCATACAAATATACCTATTAATATAACTGTTCGTACTTTACAAATAATAATTATGTAAGTGTAATGGAAACTGCCCTTACGATTATATCTTATTGAAGTGTGATGCTTATTACAAAGAGTAGGAAATAATAAAAAGCAAAAGCATCCAAAAATAATTTTTTTGTATTTGTGTTGAAAACACAATTATACAAATGTTAATAGAAAACTAACTATTAAAATAATCTTTTTTTAGTTTTTTCTAAATGACCTTGTTATTTATTATGTTGATTTTATATGATTTAAATAGAAATTCTAAATGTTTGATAGTTAAAATCATACTTAATTTTAAATACAAATTCAAGTTGTTTGATTGTTTAAAATCTTTTATTGAGCTTTAGGTCAAAGTTAGAACAATTAATTGTTCTAATGAATCTTTCCAAGGAATTGTTTTTGATCTTTTGATTTAGAATCAAAGGCTTTGGGATTATCTTTCACAACATTGGTAGTGTCCTGTATTGATATTGTTTTTTCACTACACAAACCCAATATCATGTCGGAAATTATTATATAATAATAAAAGTGTTTATATGTATAAACTTAAACTATCTCTATTACTGTTTAAAAAATAATTCTTCGTCTACACTTACGATACTATCGAAACTGTGCCTTTTTTGTGTTTTCTGTGTGGGACTCTCAGAAAGGTGGCAGATAGAGGGTAGGTTTCTTCAGTAGATATGTTGAAAGATAATTTTTTTGACATTTTTATTTAATTTTTTGAATGAGAACCCACAAAAGGGTGCTAGATGGAGAGTAGATATGTTGAAAAAATGTTGAAAGGTAAAAAAGTATAGGTCAACATGAGTACAGTTTTTTAGGTAGAAATTAAAATTAATATAAAATAGTGTTTCGAAAGCCAATAAATGAATGTGCCCCAAGCAATTAGGCTTCAAAAATAGTAATTCGACAATATATGCTATTAATCTTTAAGTTTTGGAAATAAACTGGAGCTGGAATAAAAAACACTTTACAGGACCTTGCCTCATTGAACTAGAAAAGGCGTTCGACCAAGTCTTGATCGAAGGTTTAATAACCAAACTCATGAGCTACAAGTTTCCCCCTTATTTGATCATGCTTATTTCATATAACAACAAATTAATAAAAAATATTTATAACTACTTAAAAAAGGTTGAACTTATTTCGAATTTAAACATTTTTTAGATTTATGCATTTGAATCTTCATAATTCTGATTTTCTGTAGTGAGAAAATACACAACTTATTTATTGAAATAAATCACATTAAACTTTGAAAAATAATCATCACATGACACTTTGATATTTCCAAAGTGTCAAGTTGAATAAGTATGAAAATGCACTTGCGTAACCTTTTCATAGTCGCTATAAGCTATAGGTTTCAAATAGCTTTTAAAGTATAATAAAATAACACGAATCATTAAACGATGTGTTTTCTCCCACACCCAAATTTGCGTAGCTTTAAGATTTTATGTAAACCTAGTTGGTAAGAAATATTTGTTTAATAAAGTCAGTTAATCAAGAACATCAAACTAAAACAGTCAAGTCTTTTCATAACATTTCATTCACGGCTGTTTTTATACGTTAGTAATGAAGGGTTAAAAAATTATTTAAAAAAATTTTAAAATAAAAAAGTTTAAAGCATTTCACATCAGAAAATAATAAAAAAATTTTAAATTAAAAAAGTTAAAACTTCAGATTGCGTAAAGTTATGCCACGCGTTTGTTTATGGTCTTCAAAAATATGATCTTTCCAGTTTCCGAAATGCAATACTTGGTTGTGATATAATTGCTTATCTCAAGGCGAGAAACTGCATTTATCTTCATAAGTTAATCTATAATAAAACACCAAGGTATTTGCATGATAAACTCCAGTTTGGTACGTCTAGAAGAAGCCATGATAGTTCACTAAACAGTTCCCAATTGTTTTTCATCAACACTATTTGGTTATGGAACGAAGTCTTAGGGAGGTCAGTGGGAGAGCCACTTTTAGGCAATCAGTATTTTCCTTCTTTTATGCTCCTTAGATTACTTCTTTTCTACTTCTTTTTCTCATATTTCTGTTTTATTTTTCATTTACTCTTTGAAAAAACCTTATAATTTAAATATTATATTAATTTTATTAAAATACTTGTTTTTTGTTTCTAAATTTGTGTATTATTTTTAATTAGTATTAATAATTTGCTTCGTTTAATTTTCAGTTGCTTTGAGTTGTTATTATTTCTTACTGTTTAACTATATTAAACTATAAAAGAGTATGTTCTTGTTGTACTTATTCTAGTTTCTTTTAAATAAAAAAAAAATAAAAAGAAATTAATAAAATATTAATAAAAATATAAAAAATATTTTTTGTTGGCAAACGACCAAAATTAGTTTAAATATTTTTAATATTTTCAAATAAATTTTAGAAATGCCCCTTAAGCGAATCCTCCTCAGTTAATTGAGTGAGAGGTTTTCTTGATATTCAAATTTTTATAGAGAATTGAAATGACTATGCAAAATTTCGTGAAATTATGTTAATTGCTGCCTTAACACCAGTGTTGTCACTTTAAAATATTTAATAGTGGAAAATTGAGTCTCAAGAAAGTGGTAGATTTGGAACGAGAGTCTATTTTTTTGCAAAAAAAAAAAACACATTTGAAATGATTTCATATACTTAAAAATTTTCAAACTAGTATTTTCTGCTTAAAGCTTTCAGTTTTATTGAAGTAAAAAGACATGAAAACAGTATTGCATTTATCATAAAAATAACTTTTTTAATGCAACATTTTCAAAGTAAATATAAAGTTAATCAGCCCTATCATGTAAATTTGTTCATCAACGGCTTATCGCCAAATTTGCATTCACAATTTCTAAAATGTTCTGACATGCCAACAAATTTATTCACAATGAAAAAATTAAAATATTTAACATAGTTCTAGATCTACAACAAATGTGGTGAAGTGGCAACACTGGCCGGCACTAAGTTAAACATGTTTTTGTTTTGTTACACTGAAGTTGTTGTTTTCGATTTTATTGTTTACGCTTCATCAGCTGTTAGTTTAATAAATAGAAGCACGCTAAAAGTATGCAAGTATATTATGTAGCTTAATCGAAAAAAGTTAGCTCCTAAAAACATGCAATGCTTTTACTATAAAATGCTGTGAGTCTTTTTTTGTTTACAAACATTGAGTAAGCTTTTAATGATTATCAAAACAAGCTAAGGCTGCCCGCATAGTAAGCGCCGAAGCAGGCAGGCAGGCAGACAGGCACAGGAAAACTATGTGAACAAGAGAGAAGAAAGATATTTCTATCTTGTTTCTTCGCAGGGCCTGTCTGCCTGCCTGCCTGCTTCGGTGCTTACTCTGCGGGCTGCCTAACGCTCAATGCACTACAATAACAAAATTAACAACAACAACAACCTAGACTGTCTACATGTAAAATAAAATAAACCATGACTACACAAAAACTTAAAAAAAAGAAGAAAAAAAATGAAAGTAGAAGAAGATACTAGCTGTGAGAACGCAATTAGCGTAAATTGCACGCTATTAATATTGAACTTCCGACGGCTCTCAATGGACGCTATGGCTTTTAAGAATTTTGAGCCATTATTGTTGGGTAAGTCATTACTTTGTTCATAATTTGCAAAACTGAAGTTGTTTTTGGCAACTGAACTTCCTTCTGTACAAAAAGTTTTAAGACATAGTAGAAAATTCACTAAAACTAGTATTCCTAAAATACGTTACATCAACTTTTTAAAGACATGAATAAATATACGTATAACCATAAAACAAAAAGTATTTCTTGCAGTCAAGGTTGTTTTAGGTAGGTCAACCTCTTAGTAGTTATTTTAGTGTCCTCTCAGTTCAACCAAAAATATCACCATAATTCAAGGTTAATTACATTTACATTGTACCTATAGATTTTTTTTAGGTTTGCGCTTTTATATTCTATTCATGTGCTTGCCCAAAAGTTAATGCTTTTTTTGCTCACGATTGATCATTGATTATTTTAATAGCTTCGTTTAATAGTAGTTATAAGAATTAAGATATTAGCTTAAATATTGGACAATCTCAAGGTCAGATAGCAACGATAAATGTTTGCAACAATCCTGGCAAATAAAGGAAATCAGTAACATTATGAATAAAAATCTAAAAATAACAACGGGAAAATTGCTTATAATTTGTTAGTTATTATTTGGATATTTTTTTTCAATCTACATTTTCATTATGGCAGAAATCTAATATATTCATACGTGAACATCAAAGTTTTCGTACGCTATTTTAATATTTATTTTAGAAGAAGATTTATGAAACCTATTTCATTTCAAAGATACTGCATGTACCATAGATGTGCAGAACCATATTTGATTTTAAATTTATGTTCTATAACCCAGTAAGGAATCTCAATATTGGCTAGACGTAGAATAGTAAATGATTTATAGATTGAAAGGTCTGGTAGAGTAGGCTCGTAAGATTGGTGACCTTTGACTTGATATATGAACGATGCAAGAAAATTTTCCTTGAAAAATCTATTTAAGCTTTAGGGTAAGCTTTTTTGTAATAATTTTTTAAGAATAGTTTGTTAAAAAAATACCCATCAGTTGACACTAAAACCATTAAGGTATAAGGAAAACTACACATTTTCTTAGTATAACGCATATTTTTATGCCAAATCAACTGAGAATGAGATAGAGATTGGAAAAAAGGGCGAGGCATCTCCCATACAATTTAAATAATTTGTATGGCTCAGATCTAGAACTATATACGGCTTAGCATGAAAACTTCTTTCAAGACCACCAACAACATATTACTCAAAAAAACTAAGCATGCATATTGGATATAAGGGCATAAATTAAAAACAAATTGTTAATATGGCTTAGCTATTGAGCTATATACAAAAGCGAATGGAAACTCCATACAAGAGTACCATTTAGTTACATTATCTTACCTAAAAAACACAGTTGCATCACACAATGGTTCTAAACATGAAAAAGACGGCCAAAATATCATGTTAACAGATGCTTGAAAATAATTTTAGCTTTAAATGCTTAAAAAAGATAGATCAATTAAAAAACTGCGAAGTCAATTTTTTTAAAACTATTTTTATGTGTTTTGATGCCTGAAAGATTGACAAAATTTAACAATAAAAATAGTTTAATTTTGATCCGAACTCAAATATTTGTTGTAAGTATTATTTGTATAAGTTGTTTGATATGTTTTATATTTCTGACGGTTCTCAATGGACGCTATGGCTACTAGGAACTTTGAGTCTTTAGATAATTACTATACATCATAATTACAAGTTATTAGAAAAAAATTTAAAATCTTAAATAATATTCATGCTTCATATTATAAAAAAAATCATTGAATATGTATATATTTTTAAAAATTTGGCTAGTTAAAAATTAAAAACGATAGTGTTTTCCCGTTTTTCTCCTATAAAAAGTATTAGTTCCTTTGTGGGATATCTTTCAAAACACTCACGACGTGTTTTGAGATTACCTTAAATAGTAACGGAAAACAAAAAACTTTTTGGTTAAAACTATATATTTTTATTTTTATTTTAATTTTTATTTTTATTTTTATTTTTATTTTTATTTTTATTTTTATTTTTATTTTTATTTTTATTTTTATTTTTATTTTTATTTTTATTTTTATTTTTATTTTTATTTTTATTTTTATTTTTATTTTTATTTTTATTTTTATTTTTATTTTTATTTTTATTTTTATTTTTATTTTTATTTTTATTTTTATTTTTATTTTTATTTTTATTTTTATTTTTATTTTTATTTTTATTTTTATTTTTATTTTTATTTTTATTTTTATTTTTATTTTTATTTTTATTTTTATTTTTATTTTTATTTTTATTTTTATTTTTATTTTTATTTTTATTTTTATTTTTATTTTTATTTTTATTTTTATTTTTATTTTTATTTTTATTTTTATTTTTATTTTTATTTTTATTTTTATTTTTATTTTTATTTTTATTTTTATTTTTATTTTTATTTTTATTTTTATTTTTATTTTTATTTTTATTTTTATTTTTATTTTTATTTTTATTTTTATTTTTATTTTTATTTTTATTTTTATTTTTATTTTTATTTTTATTTTTATTTTTATTTTTATTTTTATTTTTATTTTTATTTTTATTTTTATTTTTATTTTTATTTTTATTTTTATTTTTATTTTTATTTTTATTTTTATTTTTATTTTTATTTTTATTTTTATTTTTATTTTTATTTTTATTTTTATTTTTATTTTTATTTTTATTTTTATTTTTATTTTTATTTTTATTTTTATTTTTATTTTTATTTTTATTTTTATTTTTATTTTTATTTTTATTTTTATTTTTATTTTTATTTTTATTTTTATTTTTATTTTTATTTTTATTTTTATTTTTATTTTTATTTTTATTTTTATTTTTATTTTTATTTTTATTTTTATTTTTATTTTTATTTTTATTTTTATTTTTATTTTTATTTTTATTTTTATTTTTATTTTTATTTTTATTTTTATTTTTATTTTTATTTTTATTTTTATTTTTATTTTTATTTTTATTTTTATTTTTATTTTTATTTTTATTTTTATTTTTATTTTTATTTTTATTTTTATTTTTATTTTTATTTTTATTTTTATTTTTATTTATAATTTTTGTTTTTATTTTTATTTTAATATATTTGTATCGGGCATAGATGGGCATTAGAGTCGTAATTATTTAAGAAACTGTCGGGAATCCAGTTTTTTGTGCCTAAAAATAATTCCCTATTTTTTTCCAACAACAATAACACATGTCGCTCGGAGCTTGAAGTTAACACAGAAGCTACTTAATGACCACTAAGACGTTTTTGCCAATTTTTGTTAATTTTGTGCCGCCAAAAATTACGTCAAAACTTTTTCCTCTTAATTAAGTTTTTTTATTTGCGTCAGTGATCCTCCATGCAAAGTTTCACCTAAATTTTAAATGGTCGTTCCGTAAAGCAGATACGTTCAAAATAAAATTTATGTTTTATTTAGTTTTTCCATAGATAATTTTTGAAATTTCAGCTCAACGCGACACGTGATAGTAAAGTTCAATTTTTTTGATTTTGCTATGCGCTTCTAATTTGTAATAATTATTAATACATAATATTAAAACAAAAGTTATTATAATCATTAACTTAATATCCAATTTGAATTTGACCATCTCTTCTAACCTGAACCCACGTCCCACAGTGTAACGAGGTCTATGGTATAATGGACAATAATAGAAGGAATCATCGTAGATACACGATAGCATGTGTAACTATTTTATAAATTCAAAACGTCACACAAATTTTCATCAAGATCGGTCACGCCCTTCCCATACAAAATTAACAATAAAAGTGCAATATCTCGAGTTGTAGAAAGTGTAAAAACCCAATTAACTAATTTTTTTATTGACTGGACACAAAATAAGACCATTTAAAAATTTCATCAATATTTTCCACGCCCTTTGCCTACCTTCCATACAAAATGAAGAATAAAAGTGCAATATCTCCAGTTTTAGAAAGTATAAAAAAGGAAATTTTCATGTTTATTTTTAACTGGTCTTACTTCATTATCATATAATTACTTTATTCAGATTGGCCACGTCCTTCACCTGTCTCACACACATTATTCAATGAAGTTTATATATTAAAAAAATATTTTTATTTTTACATGGGTTTGTTTAAATTTTACATAATTCTTAAGAATGAGAGAAAATAAAATAAAAAATTATTGACTGTCATCAGAACAATTCGTTGAGTCACTGAACACAAAGTCAGAGAAATCAAGTTCAGAAATGAAATCAATTTTATCATAATTCGTATCATGATCTTCATTTAAAATTAATTCATTGATTTCATAATAACTATTTTGGTTTTTTTTCAATATTTTTTAGGATAAGATATAAAAGGATCTGATGGCAGCAGTAATCCATGGAAAAGATCTAAATTGCATAGCTCTCAAAAGCTCAAAATGATTTAAGCTAATTTTTCTAAACTCTTAATGGAGAATGGAGGGAGAGTAAATTGTAACCAAACTAAATAAATTTAGTGAATATTGTAGTCTAACAAACAATTTAAGATGAATCAGATGAACGATAAAATCAGATGCGTATAACTCGAAATGCGAAATCTTCGCCTCGACTGAAAACGACTTTTTTTCGACACCAACTAGCAATAAGAAGATGCATAAATAATAAAAAAGTTAAAATTTTTAAAATATTTTTTTTTGTATTATTTACGTAAAAAAATTTCAAGTCTCTATGTATTATTGTCTTTCCACAATAAAGCCTTAAATTGAGCCTTTTTTATTTTAAATGTTGAATTGCACCTTGTCATGAATTTTTTGGTACACAATTGGTGCTCATTTTCGTCAAAACATGCTTTAGAAAAATGGTCATAAAATACTTATTTGAAAGTAGTCTGAGACCAAATTTTGGGAAAGTGTTAACATGAGAATGTCATTTAAAGACATACTAAAAAAAATATACAAAAATTTTTGAGAATGTGTTGAGAAAGAGTTTTTAAGACATACACACTTAAAAATAAAAAAAAAACACAAATATCCTCCTTGTTTGTTATATAGTCTCAGACCAAATTTTGCAAATGTGTTTAAAATGGCATATCTTAAGACATACTTAAAAATAAAAAGAAGCAAAACTGTTTTTATTCTTTAATTGTATATAGAAATTTAGGGTTTTTTTGGATTTCAACGAACTTTTTTGTGGTATATAAAATTTTTTATTGGGGGTTGGAATTAGTTTTAAAGGTTTTCTAAGAGATGGCGTAACTATCAATAGATCGCATCGGGCACACCTGTGACTATATTCATTTCAAAGCACATTGTCTAAGCTTCATTTTTTAGTATGTGTCATTCCACTGAAGTGTAAACAACATATATTTTTTTCTCTGTGAACATGTCGACTTTTGTTCCAACAAAACGCAATTTGCGGGAAGGTTTACTTTTGTGCTTCCATTTGAAGAAAAAAGCGGTTGAAGCACAACGCACGCTTACTGAGGCTTACGGGGACTATGCTCCATCGATTTCTACTTGTGAGTACTGGTTCCGTCGGTTTAAAAGTGGTGATTTTGATACGGAAGACAAAGAGCGTCCGGGCCAGCCGAAAAAGTTTGAAGATGAGGAATTGGAGGCTTTGCTCGATGAAGACCCGTGTCAAACCCTTCAAGAATTGTCAGAATCATTGGGAGTCGACTTATCAACGGTCGGCAAACGCTTGAAGGCCATGGGAATGATTCAAAAGCAAGGAAATTGGGTGCCGTACCAGTTGAAGCCGAGAGACGTTGAACGGCGATTTTGCATGTGCGAACAACTGTTTCAACGGCATAAAAGGAAGAGTTTTTTGCATCGTATTGTCACTGGCGATGAAAAGTGGATCCATTACGATAATCCTAAGCGAAAAAAATCGTGGGGACCACCCGGCCATGCATCAACATCGAGGGCCAAGCCGAATATTCATGGCGCCAAGCTTATGCTGTGTATTTGGTGGGATCAGAAGGGTGTCGTGTACTATGAGCTCCTAAAACCTAACGAAACCATCACTGGGGAACGCTACCAACAACAATTGATGCAATTGAGCCGAGCATTAAAGGTTAAACGGCCGGAATATGCCAAAAGACACGACAAAGTGGTTTTTCAACATGACAACGCACGGCCACATGTTGCAAGAACCGTCAAGGAAACGTTGGAGGCGCTGAATTAGAATGTGCTACCCCACCCGCCTTATAGCCCAGACATAGCCCCTTCCGACTACCACCTATTCAGATCGATGACGCATGGCTTGGCTGAGCAGCGCTTCACTTCTTACGAGGATACCAAAAAATGGGTCGATTCGTGGATTGCCTCAAAAGACGAATCGTTCTTCCGGCGCGGAATCCATATGCTGCCAGAAAGATGGGAAAATGTTGTAGCTTATGATGGACAATACTTTGAATAATATACATTGTACCGTTGTTTCTAAATAAATGCTCAAAAACCGAAAAAAAACCTTTAAAATTAATTCCAACCCCCAATATTTATAATTTCAAAGTTTTTTTTTTAAATTTTTGAAAGAACTTGTAAAATATATTTTTGCTAAAGTTTCGTATATGAATTATGCTAAAATTTTTGGGATTTTGGAAAATATTCACTACAAAACTATAAAAACTGAAATTTCGTAAAATTTTCAAGGCAGCATATAAGGACCATAACTACCACAAATAGAAAGATATCAAATAAAGCTTTTAGATTCAGATAATTAAGATGCCTAACTATAAAGCTGCATACTTACTTTAACAAATCTATAACTATTTTTTCCATACCTATTTTTGTCCACCTCGTTGCACTGTATGTCCTCTCGTGTGCTGCTTCGTCGTCTTGTTTGCTAATCTATCGCAGTTGTTAACAAAGTTTCACTTCCTTAATATTTTTAGGAGAACATAAAAAAAATATAAGAAAGAACTAAGATTTTTTCCATATAAATATTTTCACACAATATGATATGAAAAGAGTTAGAATTCGGGGACTTGAGTTCGATGCCCAGCGCAGACATTTAGATTTTTTTAAATATAGATTTTTTTATAAAATTTTCTGTTCATAAGTATCTTAAAAATGTCTTCACATAAAATGGTATTAAAATACTCAGAGCAATCAAATGCAGGCCTTACAAAAGAACTCGTTAATACTCGTCAAATAGATTCGTAATGCATCATCTAACGTAATATGTGGTATACTTTGGCTTATGCCTTGGTATGCTTTGGTTTTAAACCAAGGGTATCCATCAGAAAAGGAAATAAAATTTATACTGATAAGCTAATGAACAAACCTACCCAATGTGCCTTTGTGGCGTAATGGGTAAGAATTCCACCTGACGATCGAAAGATAGCGAGTTCAAATCTCAATACCAGCGGGATATTTTTGTTATTAAAATTTTGTTATTTGAATTCTTAGAAAACCATGTCGGAAAAATCTATTGGGTTTTGAAATTTCCATGCAAGCAAATCAGCAGAACGAGCCTTCAAAAGCTTTGCTCCAAAAAGGTAAGAACATTTTAAAAAGGGGATTTGTACCTTGCAGGCCCGGAAAATAATGTGGGTATGGTGAGTAGTTATACCCACATGGAATTTTTTTGGTGAGTAATAACCAACACAGCAAATGCTTTCAATAAAATTACAATTGACGAATTACTAACTTATACACTTGTCAACCAAGCATTTTACTTCAGTGATATTTTATTAGATATGTTTTTCTATTTTTACTTTTAAACTTTTCAATGAAGTTTTGTTCAATCTTCAATTTTCAATTAATAAAAGCCTATAATTTTTTTATACATTTTTGGTTCTAATTTTTATTAACAGAGAAACAGAAATATTACACAAACGAAACCGTTTTGATGGTAAAAAATCTTTGAAGAGGGTTGAAAAACCAACGAAAAGCGATGGATAGATGAGTAGTGAGGCAAAAACGCTCAAATGTTATTTGTGTAGACAATGATGTAACGCAGCATAGTTTTGTAACAAATTGTGTGACTATTAGAAAATACTGTAATGAAAATTGTAAGTAGATTCGATATTGAATAAAACTGAGCCTAAAATAGTGAACAAAGGCAAATGAATGAGTTAGTAAAGTGCGTACGTTTTTCTTTAGTGGAATCTATAAAACCTGCAACGTTGCCCCAAATGTATGAGCATTGGAGAGAGCAATACCCATTGCTTAAGCAAAATACTGCAAACAAAGTAATTTGTACCATCTGCACGGAGACCTGCAATCAAAAATTAATAGTAAAGTTAATTCCGCCGAAGTTTTAAAAAGCTTGTCAAGCGTTAACGTTGTTTAAAAAATATCGACTGCTCATTTGAAAGAAATGATGAATAATCGAACAGCCTAATTAAAAATATTTAGTATGGTTTAAGCTCTTGCAAAACAAGGCTTGCCTATGAGAGGTTACAATAATGATGAAAATTCTAACTTTATTGCCATTTTAAAAGTTCGATCAGAAGACGTTCCGGAACTGAAATTATGGTTGCAAAAAGAAGGCCACAGATGGCTGCATCATGGTAGTCAAAATTAAATTTTAGGGTTATTGGCCACTTATGTTTTGTCTGAGATAATGGACAAAATCAAACAAGGGGAATATTTTTCAATATTATTGGATGAGACGTCAGACATCGCAGGAACTGAGCAAGTATCTGTTTGTCTCAGAATTGTTTCCAATGATTTAACAGCAAAAGAATATTTAATTGGATTTTTTCCACGCCGTACACAAAATCGAAAACTTTGTTTGATCTTGTAAATAGAATTTTCCTTAAGTTCAACTTACCATTGTCGAAACTATGAGGCCAGTGCTATGATGGAGCAGCAAATGTCTCCTGAAAATTTTCAGGATTGTAGAAACGAATATGTGAGGAAGAGCCACAAGCATTTTTTGTACATTGCAATGCTCACAGCCTCAACCTCGTTGTTCAAGACTGCCTTGAAAAAATTTTACTAGCACGTAAATTCATTGGCACCATGAAAGATTTGATAAACTTTGTCACAGACTCTCCCAAACACTTTGCTCAATTTAAAGAATTCCAAAATCAAGCAAAATCTTACCTTCTCTCTCATCATATTGCTCGACAAGGTAAAAAAATAAATTTTTAAATTATTTCGGTACATACATTTTAATTTACATATTGCAAATGGATAGTAAGAATAAAATTTTTGAGGGCTGTCAAAACCTATTACTCTGGATTAAGACACTTTTTTTATGATCGTTCTTTAGATAGACACATCCATAGTTTGGTCTCAGCCAAGGCGTCAGGATTTTTTGACTATATGACGTTGTTTTAGTGCATTCTTTTACTAAGTCCGATGATTGGCATATTTGAACGAATAGAAATATTAAATTAGAACTCACAAAATTTTGATCTTTGTGTGATTGAATAACATAAAAAGATAAAAGCCATAACTCACGTTCTGTGCGGATCTCGTAACCCGCTTGTACAAATTTGTCGGTGATGACATTGTAATGCAGAGCCGTAAGCGGAAACAAAATCTTGTTTGTGCTCACATTATTTTATTTTCATTGTTCAAAAAACAGTTTGACTTTATTCGTCTGTGTAGCAACATCATGTTTTCTAACAGGAAGTTTTGCAGTGAAGTGTGTTTGTGAAAACTATTAATCTTTATGTTTAAACCAGAATAACGGTTTATGTATAAAATAACAAAGTATTATTAAAAATTAACTTTGAAGTGCTAGCTAAAAGGGTATAAATTCGTTCATTAAATTGTAAAAATTATTGTGAAAATAATTTGTGGCGTCATTTTCATTTGTTTGCTTCTTTTTGGTAAGTTTTCGTATTTGGCGTAGAGAGGATTTTCGTTGAATTTATTTGTGTTTTCTCATATTTGTGCGTCATTTTTTTGTTCTCTCCTATCTTGTGCATGCCTACGCCCATCTTTGCCAACTCTGTAAGTAAATGTCTTCAGTGTTTTAGCGGCCATGTCCAAACAAATGCAATTGAGAATTGTAAACGGTTTTTGGAGGCCCCGCAGCTACATTGTATTTAGGAAGTAATTGGTTACTTCACGAGCTTGAGATTGGAACTTGACGAGCCACGAATCCGCGTCAGCGCAAGCTTCCGAAACGCCTTGATCCAGAAGGTAGTGAATGTTCTCAATTCAAAACACCAGAAGAATTTTATAGAAAACAGTATTTCGAAGATTACGACCAATTCATAGTGTAGCTTAAAAGTCGCTTTGAAAACGACTCGGCGATTTTTTTCGAATTATTAGAGCGATTCGCTGTGGGAGATTGCGATTGCGATGTGGACACTGTTATAAACTTCTATAAAGACTTTGATAAAGAAAGATTAATGAGCGATAAGCAAACGTTCATGGAGTTATTGAAGAGCCAGAACGAAGAAGTAAATTCGTTGAAAAATGTTGTTGACTTCCTGAAAAAATTTGCATTGTGTGCATGCCTCATCCCAGAATTTGTGCGGTTTGTGCGATTGCAAATGACGATACCAGGATCGTCATGTTCGAATAAAATAAGTTTTTCCGTACTTCGGCGTTCTAAGACGTATTTGAGGGCAACAATGTTACAAAATCGTTTAAATCACACAACCATTTTACTTGTTTATTCAGATAAATGCGAAAAAATGGTCTCAAATGTTTTACTAAATAAATTTATAACAAAATACTCTTAAAGGAGTGCAGTTTTTTCTTTAAGCGAATAATTACAAAATAAATTATATATTTAAAACAAGAAGCTTGGTTCATGTGTTATTAGCCGCACGGTCTGAAGGTTTTACTGCCAGGCCTGGAACCTTGCATTTAATAGAATCGATTTTTTGTATTTAGATCTAAAACTTTACATGATAGAGCATGGAATTTCGGTAAAAATGTTTTTAAGCTTTACTCGATAGAGTATGAAATTTTGGTATAAAGCCAAAATTCTCTATCCTATAAATTCACTCTAAAAAAATAACTGTGTACATTAAGAAAAGGGGAATTTTTTAATAAAAGTTAATTTTTGAGCTTAGAAACTTGGTATGGAGCCAAATTTCCTTACATAATTTCACTTAAAAATAATTTTAAACAAACAACTGACTTTTTAATGAATTTATTTTTGATCTGTATACGATAGAGTATGAATGATAGAGTATGGAATAAGAACTCGCTATCGTTATTGCACTAAAAAACATGTAAAAAATGTTAAAAAGGACTTTTCCCTTGGATTTGAAATTTGTATGTGGAGAAATGTTCTCAATAAATATATGCGATGGAGCATAGAAATTATGAATTGAACGAATGGTGGCTTTAAGTTGGCAAACAAAATGATGTTGAAAGAAAAATTGGATTTCATTCACATGGAGCCGCAACATTGATAAAATGCAAACCGAGCAACATCGCATATTCTACTTGTTCTATATAAACTAAAGTTTTCATATTAAGAGGAAACGTTAAGCTAGTCGCATATTTTTGTTATAATTATTCTTTATAATGTCAACAGCTTGTTTTGTTAAATTTCTCAATCATATAAATAAATCATCAGTTAGAGTAAATAATAATTAAATTAATTTACTAGAAAAGTGTAAGCCAAAGTCATCAAATATAAGTATTTCTCATTTATTTAAGCTGTTGCTGTATAATTAAATACAGCTCACACTCAATTAAATGCCAATAAATCATTTCCAAGTGCTCAGTATGACGTGCAGATAGAGCATGGCAGAGAATTTTATCTTAAACTATATCTATTTTCTTATCTACATCATATTAATCTAGGGACTTTTTATCATTATTTTTACTTCAACCTTATTTGTATGCCGAGCAAATGAATGCTGATAATTTGTCGTACTCTCTGGATTTCACTGGAAACTATAGTCTCTTATTAAAGCAAGTAATACTTTTTCCCGTCATCTGAATGCCCGCCCTCCTAACCAATTTTTTGTATACAGAAAGGTGTTAATAGTGTTATTGCTTTTGTTTATACCTGTTTATAAATTTTCATTGGTATTTGTAAATGTTTCAAGATAAGAACATTGACTATAGTTTAGTTTGTGTTGTTGTTGAATACATATCACAAGCAATCATTTTTCAGCTGTTTCTGTTGATTTTTTCCCCGCTTAGGGCTTACGCACTCTCATTCATACTTTATAATGTCTATGATTCGGTATCTTTATTGTGGCTGAACTCTAAATCTATCTTTTAATCTTTGTATCTACATTTTAGTCGCGTATTTACTATGTATTTTGTCTCGTCGTTGCCATATCTAAAGCGACGGGGATACTGCTCTTATTAATAATGTGCTTAGTTATAAATTTTGAAGTTTAATATGAGTTTAAATGTGTGAATTTTCATATATTTTTTCTGGTTCCATTTGTCTTTCGAAGATTTTCTATAGTTTTGGTAATATTTTTATATTTATTTCGTCACTAAAAACATTTAACTTTTAATTTTAGCTGTATATTCACACACTTGTATAAAATTGATCGATTGAATTTTACCGATTTATTTTTAAACAAAAGAATTTTAAATTATTTTTAAGTCGCTAAGTAAAATACAATAAATGTTCGAAATTGTTTTCAAACATACTATATGTATGTACTCGTATATAAGTAAAAGAAAACAAGAGTGACAACAGCTAATTCATGTGACCAGCACAATTACCGTGGGATGAATAGCAATATTGATTACAGTAAAAATATATTTGTCAGATGTTTAGCGATCAGTGCCAAGAACAAACCTTCAAACTTTCAGATTATGTGTCTTATCTTAAATATTTCTTATAGCTTTTTATTATTTTTTTACTTATTAATATATTACTTTTTTTTATTAAAAACCGATGATTTCTATTAACACACTTATTTTCAGTTATTTTAAAACTGCAAACAGTATTATAGCCATTTTTTTAATAAATGCACCAAAAAATGTTGGTATTTTTTTATCTCTTCTTTTTCTTCAAATTTGGAACATTTTTCACTATTCGTTTAACCCATAGTTATTCCTCATTTTTATAGTAGTTTTATAGAAGGTATAACCAAAAAGTGTGTTGTAAAAAGTAAATTTCCTAATTAAAGCCTTATCTTGATTTTTATTTTCACGTTTATTCTGTAAAGTATTTTATACACATTCAAGTAAAAAAATTGGAAATCATGAATACTATGCAGGCAGCTACTGCAATTTGCTACTTATAATTTATAATATATTCAGTTTTTGTTACTTGGGCACGTAAACGCAATAATTGTGGGTTTTGTTTTTTTTTTCATTTAAGCTTACGCGAAATTTACGCAACTCGCAGAATTATAAGTTTAATATCACTATTAGAAAATGCATGCATTTTTATTTATATATACTTATGTCCTCGTACGACAGAGAGGCTTGTTAAAAAATTGTAAAAATACACTAAATTAATTCAGATTAAAAAAAAACAAGTTGGCAATTTCAGCCCTTGAGTGGGCTCTGTAGCGGAATTCCCAAAATCTTAACGTGCTTCAATCGCTAACGTTAACTAACAACGTTTATAGCTTGCAGTAACGTTTGCCGTATTCTCATTTCGAGGCTTAGCTACAACAATAGCTAAGAGTTGCATTAGAAAAGTTAGCGTAAATGTTATTAAAAATTTATTAAAATATAACAGCACTAGCGTTTGTCAGCAAAATTTTGGGAAAGGGTTGAAAGAAAAATATTAGATTAGAAAGAAAAATCGAAAAATAAGTTCGTTGATGGCGTGAACTAAAGGGTAAAAATGGGTCGCTGAATACGAATCCATGGTCAGAATATCAAAATTATAAAGTTTTCAAATTATAGGGTTGCCACCTAATAATATGTATTTTTAAGAATTTTAAACATTATTTAACAGTGATAGGAAGTCACTGATTTCGAATCTGAGGTCAGAATTTTAAAATTAAAAATTGAGGATAGGGTTGCCACCTTTATTTTTTGTATTTTTATGAATTCGGGGCTGGCAAAAAAATGGTATGGCTAAAATGGGTCGCTGAATCCATTTGAAATAATAGGGTTGCTTTTACTTTTGAAAATACATATTATTAGGTGGCAGCCTTATTATTATAAAATTTTCGAATTTTGAAATTCTGACAACGGATTCGGATTTAGCGACTTATTTTTACCCTCAATTTCGCGCCAGCCCCGAATTCGTAAAAATAAAAAATTAAGGTGGCAACCTTATCCAACATCTTGAATTTTAAAATTCTGACACCAGATTCGAAATCAGTAACCCCCAATACTGTTTCCCTATGATTAAAAATCTGTATTTTCAATATTTGGACACCAAGTAAATAAAAAATATTAAAATGAGAGTGATGAGAGCGAATTAAAAATCTGAACTCACCAATTTTCACTAGTTAAATATTTCTGGGGTTAAGCTATCTCGCCACCATTTTTATCTTCAGCCTGAAGAGTTAAATGCTTAACTCACTGTGAACAAATGAAAAACTGGAAAAATCATGGAATTGACTCGGGGATAAATTTATCTCTCTGTGAACAAAATGGCCCTATGAGGCTGTGAGCTGTCTCGGGGGTCAAGCGGTAAAGCTTTATAAATTTGGATTGCTCCAAATCAAAGGGGCTGTCCATTTGGCGAAGATCAGCACAGTCCCTTGCGCTGTAGTGCATTTCAATTTCGCTCTCCAACACAGCTGCATCCCTTGCCAAATATTATTTATTGAAATTAAATTTATTAAATTAAATATTTTTATTTTATTAAAAAACCACTCAAATTTACGAATAAAGTAAAAAATATGGCACTAAATTTCTTAACGTTGTTATTTTTATAGTTAACAACGGCTAAAAATTCGTCGTTAAGCGAGCAACTCGTCAAAAATAGCTTAGGCTTAGTTTGGGAATACGAGTTAACGATAATTGTAACTTAGACCAGTTAACGTTATCGTAAATAACGTTAACATGTTTGGGAATCCCGCTACTGACCTAGTTTCTATTGACCTATTTCAATAGGATTTTTTTCTATGAATTAAGATTGCCCAACTATAAAAAGCAAATTTTGAGTACAAATTTTCAAAATACAAACGACAAAAAAATTAATTGCAAATTGCAAAGAGAAAAAAATGTGACATTGGGGAATCTTAAAAATAAGAATAGCCTTCTTTATAACGATCTATAAAATTTATAAAAAAATTTTTGATCCATGGAAGGGAAAGCCTTGAATTCCACTTTTATACCCAGAAATCATTCTTTTAACGTGCTTTTACTAGTGGAGGAATGCTTTTCCTAGTCGTCTCTAGAAGTGCTTCTAATATTAAGAATCAATTTAACCGGTTAATTTACCTGAATTATCAGAAATGTGGAGATTGAGTACCTTCCCAAAATACAACAGCTCTGTTCCAACCAATGGATCTGTGTGCTATAGCGACTTTTTAGGCA